>CM035841.1:231138457-232338457 GCA_020510985.1 Pholidichthys leucotaenia
TCACTTACGGATGCAGATTGGGTAAACAAACTACCATGGGTTTTATTGGAGTTGCGTTCTGCGCCCAAGGAGGATTTAAATGCCTCCCCAGCGGAGTTAGTTTTTGCACAACCTCTCAGGCTGCCCGGTGAGTTCCTACCAGAGCATCCGGAGCCGGGGCGCCTCCCGGCTCTGGGGCCACTGATTGGCTCAGGAGCGGACATGCTCCCGGGCCCCGTTCATCACACTTTTCCGCGCGTTTTTGTTACCAAAGCTTTAAAAAATGCTGAGTTCGTTTTTGTCAGGCACGAGGCTCTAAGACCGACCCTCCGACCGCCATATGATGGTCCATATAGAGTGCTGGAAGCAGGTGATAAGCATTTTGTGCTAGATTTGGGAGACAGAAAAGAGACAGTTAGTATTGACAGACTAAAGCCTGCTTTTGTGATGAACGACGAGTCTGTACGGGTGGCAAGGGCACCTCAACGTGGCAGACCCCCCAGGGAACATGTCCCGGAGCCCCCGCAGGGATCAAATAACCACTCTCTTCCTCAGTCAGCAGATTCTTTGCAGGACGGCGCCGCAGGGATGGCGAGGCCTGCTTACAGCAGATTCGGAAGACGGTTGAAGCCCAGACGGCGTACGGACTGATTTTTAATGTGATCATGTTGTATAGACTATGCTATTGATGTTATCACTGATTTTTGATATGATAATGTTGTATAGACTATGCTAGCGAGGTTAGCATGTTTTGGGAACTTTGATATATTTTTTTTTTTTGTTACTTATTTGTACCCGTAGGTAGACTTGGTTTGCAGTCTGGTGACAAGCCACCGGCTGCTGGTCGCTGCGTGCGCGAGCGCCCTAAACCTACATGTTTTTGGTGTGCGGGAGGAAACCGGAGAAATCCCGGAGTAAACCCGCGCAACATGGGGAGAACATGCAAACTCCACACAGCTCACTGTTGGTCGGGGGCTGGGATCGAACCCACGATCTCATGATCCCTGCGATCCCCCGGCCGAGGGTAAAACTGTGCTGCCACAGTGCTAAACCACTGCGCCACCGTGCAGCCATTATTGTATTGGATGCAATAGTGGATGCAATACCAATGCGGCGGCATGAAATAATAAGGAGCCAACTAAGAGTTTTTGAGGGAGTTTATTAATCATACCGCCATCACGAGAACTCACTCCAGTGCCGTGCATGCGCGCCGGAGCGAGCCCGGAGGCTCTCCTCAGCAGATACAGGCAATGCGTGTAGTCAGAAGTGGTGGTCGGAGAGCAATGCAGTTTTTATACCCCACTACAGACAATACATGAAAGGCATGTTATCATCAAAGAAACTGCAGGAAGGCATGGGACATTTGCATTTGAATACAGAGCAGGAAGTCATACATAACAATAGGAAGATTACTGGCCGGAATTCGCCTCTGCTCCGGAGCTGTAGGACAAAAGAGGTTACAAGGCACATCTACATATTATCATCAGTCCATAGCTCCATATATTCAATTCAATTCAATTCAATTCAACTTTATTTATATAGCGCCATTTCACAACAACAGTCATCTCATAGCACTATCAACTGTAGGGAAGACCCCCACAGTTGCAGAAAGACCCCAGCAATCAGGCGATCCCCTGTGAGCAAGCACTTGGCGACGGTGGAGAGGAAAAACTCCCTTTTAACAGGAAGAAACCTCCAGCAGAACCAGGCTCAGGGAGGGGCAGTCATCTGCTGCGACTGGCTGGGGGGTGAGGGGACAGAGAAGAAGAAAAGAACAGACATGTAGAGAGCAAACAGCACGATGGGGACTCAATCTATGGGAGAGAACAAACAAATGTTAATGACCAGCAAAAAAAAAATATTTCATAGAGAGTGAGGAAAGGAGTGAGGCCCAGTGCATTACTGGAGGTCCCCCGGCTGACTAAACCTATTAGCAGCATAACTAAGGGAGGGTTCAGAAACACATGATCCCTCCCTAATTGTAGGCTATATCAAAAAGGTAGGTTTTAGCCCTATTCTTAAAAACAGAGATCGAGTCTGACTCCCGAATCCAGATTGGCAGCTGATTCCACAGGAGAGGAGCTTGATAACTGAAGGCTCTGCCTCCCATTGTACTTTTGGAGATTCTAGGTATTACAAGTAAACCTGCATTTTGGGAGCGTAGTGCTCTGTTAGGATGATACGGTAGTATCAGATCTTTTAAATAAAAAGGAGCCTGATTGTTTAGAGCTTTGTAAGTAAGAAGAAGGATTTTAAACTTAATTCTAAACTCTATGGGAAGCCAATGAAGGGAGGCCAGAACCGGAGAGATATGATCTCTCTTTCTAGTACCTGTTAAAACTCTTGCTGCAGCATTTTGGATCAGCTGAAGACTTTTTAAAGATGTTTTAGGACAGCCTGATAATAAAGAATTACAATAATCTAATCTCGAGCTAACAAAAGCGTGGATCAGCTTCTCAGCATCACTCTGAGACAAGATGCTCCTAATCTTGGCAATATTACGCAAATGATAGAAGGCAGTCTTAGAAACAAATTTAATATGTGAATTGAAGGACAAATCCTGATCAAAAATAACTCCAAGGTTCCTCACAGAGCTATTAAGAGAAAGAGTAACTGCATCCAAACTGAAAGTTTGATTTGGAAAGGAATTTCTAAGGTTTTTTGGACCAACAAGAATGACTTCAGTCTTATCTGAATTTAATAGCAGGAAATTACAAGTCATCCAAGCTTTGATTTCCTTAAGACAGGCTTCTAACTTGGCTAATTGATTAGTATCATCTGGCTTCATTGACAGGTATAATTGTGTGTCATCTGCATAACAGTGAAAATGTATACAGTGCTTTCTAATAATGTTGCCTAACGGAAGCATATATAAACTAAAAAGAGTAGGGCCAAGCACAGATCCCTGTGGAACTCCATGACTAAGCTTTGAGCTGAGAGAAAACTCATCATTTACATGAACAAACTGGAACCTATCAGATAAATAAGATCTAAACCACTGCAACGAAGTTCCATTAAGTCCAACATAGTGTTCTAATCTATCAAGTAGAATATTATGATCAATAGTATCAAAAGCTGCACTAAGATCTAAAAGGACAAGTACAGAAACTAGTCCATTATCAGATGCAATGAGGAGGTCGTTAGTGACCTTCGCTAAGGCTGTTTCAGTACTATGATGGATTCTAAACCCAGATTGAAACTCCTCAAGTAAACCATTTCCCTGCAGGTGGTCAAATAATTGCGTAGCAACAACTCTTTCTAAGATTTTTGAAATGAAAGGGAGATTAGAGATTGGTCTATAGTTAGCTAAAGCTCCTGGATCTAGCGTTGGCTTTTTGAGTAAGGGTTTAATTACAGCCGTTTTAAAAGCCTGCGGTACATGGCCTAAAGTTAATGAAGAATTGATTATATGAAGAATAAAGCTACCAATAAGTGGGAAGACTTCTTTAAATAACCTGGTAGGAATAGGGTCTAAAAGACAAGTTGAAGGTTTGGATGAGGAAACTATTTTGTCTAACTCACAAAGGTCGATTGGAGTAAACTCATCAAGACAGACATCAATAGAAGGAGTTGTAGTAGTTACAGTATTTAAGTTAACTGTGGGAAGAATCTGATTGATTTTATCTCTGACGGATGAAATTTTATTATTGAAAAAGTTCATAAAGTTCTGACTAGTAAGCTCTAAGGGGATGCTAGGATTGACAGAGTCCTGACTCTTTGTCAACCTGGCTACAGTACTGAAAAGAAACCTGGGATTATTCTTGTTCTCTTCTATTAATGCAGAGTAATAACTCGTTCTAGCTTTTCTAAGAGATTTTTTATAAATTAAAAGATGATGTCTCCAAGCTAAATAGATTTCATCTAAATTAGTAGAGCGCCATTTTCTTTCTAATTGACGAGTCTTCTGTTTTAAGCTACGAGTTTCTGTGTTGAACCAAGGAGTTAAAAATCTCTGATTAGACTTTTTCTTTTTTAAGGGGGCCACCAAGTCTAGAGCCTGATGCAGAGAAGCTGAAACACTATCCACCATGTTATCAATTACAGAAGGAGCAAGCTGTCTATAGCTTATTTCCGTTGTGTTGACACATGGCATAGAGGAAACAATCTGCATAAATTTGGAAACAGCATCATCTGAGAGGCATCTACTGTGATATTTTTCTTTAGGAGCCAAATAGTCAGAAATAGTAAAATCAAAGGTTAACAGACAATGGTCTGACAGTACAGGGTTATGAGGAGACACTACAAGATTTTCTATTTCTATGCCATATGTCAGAACAAGGTCCAATGTATGGTGGAGGTAATGAGTAGAATTTCCTACTTTCTGAGAAAACCCAATCGAGTCTAATATTGAATTAAAAGCCACATTAAGGCAGTCACTATCTACATCCACATGTATATTAAAGTCCCCTACTATAATTATTCTATCAGATTTCAGCACTAAATCAGCTAAGAAATCAGCAAATTCGGATAAAAATTCTGAATAGGTTGATGGGGGACGATAAACTATGGCAAATAAAATTGGGTTTAACCTGGAATTGCTAAAGTGCCCAACACTGAGGACCAGGCCCTCAAAGGAATTATAACATGTTTTTTGCTTTACATTAACTAGTAATTTGGAATGGTAAATTGATGCTACTCCTCCTCCACGACCAGAACTTCTGGGATTTTGACAGTTTAAATAACCAGAGGGAGTTGATTCATTTAAACCAACATAATCCTCTTGCCCTAACCAAGTCTCTGTAAGGGAAATTAAATCAATCTGATGATCAATTAACAGATCATGGACTAACAGAGACTTGGGAGTTAGAGACCTAATATTTAATAAACCACATTTAATTTTTAAATTATGAGGAGGAACAGAGGCCAAATCATTCAATTTAGAGGCTTTATGTTTAATTTGAGTTTTACCAATATTTTGCTTTATCACTTTGGGATGCTTATACATTATATTTTTATTTACTTTGGAAGGAGCAGACAACGATTCTCTGATGGGGAAGACAGGGGCTAAGCTGAGGGGTGGCGGATGAAGAGGAGCTGCAGAGAGGCGTGTAAGACTGCGACTCTGCTTCCTGGTCCCAACTCTGAGTAGTCAGGGTTTTGGAAATTTGGATAAAAAAGATGCCAGATTGTTAGATAAATGAGAAGCACCATCCAAAGTGGGATGAATGCTGTCTCGTCTCATAAGACCAGGTTTTCCCCAAAAAGAGCTCCAATTGTCAATGTAGCCCACGTCATTTGCAGGACATCACACAGACAGCCAGCGGTTCAAGGATGACGAGCGACTAAACATGTCATCACTGGTCAGATTGGGGAGGGGCCCAGAGAATACTACAGTGGCAGACATCGTTTTGGCAAAGTCACACACCGATTCTATATTAAGTTTCGTGACTTCCGACTGCCGGAGACGGATGTCATTAATGCCGGCGTGAATAACAATTGTGGAATATTTACAGTTACTTTTAGCCAGCATTTTCAAATTTGACTCGATGTCGCCTGCTCTGGCCCCAGGAATGCATGTGACTATGGCCGCTGGAGTCTCTAGGTTCACGTTTCTGACTACAGAGTCGCCAATGATCAGAGTTTTTTCCTCAGCGGGTGTGTCGCTGAGCGGGGAAAAACGATTAGAAACGTGAACAGGTTGGTGGTGAACCGGGGCTTTGCGACTAGGCTTCCTTCTCACCGTCACCCACCCAGTCTCCTCGCTGCTGAGGAGAGCCGGGGAACCGGTGACAGGGGGGGCTAAGCTAGCTAGCTCCGCTGCAGCTAATGGGCGTCCGTCGAGATTAACTGGCGCAGACGGTGTTTCAATGCAGCGGAGCCAGGATTCCAAATCAGACAACCTCGCCTCGAGCGCCTCAAAAAGACAACATTTATTACATTTACCGTTATCACTAAAAGAGGCAGAGGTGTAGCTAAACATCTGAAAGAGAGAGCACACCAGAGGAGGAGAGGAAAGAGAGGTAGTAGCCATAGCTAGTGGCTGGATTGCTGGAGAGCAAACCACACAGGCAGACAGCAAAACAGGAAGTGACGATACGTTACCACAAGGAAGTGACGATCCGGATGCAGAAAGCAAAGCATATTGTCCATTCTTCGACGTTTGGGGGGGTTATGTAGCTCATGTATTTTTATCTACATATGTTTAAGCACAATGGGATGCTTGGGATTACATGTGTGGTTTGACCTCACGTCTTGGATGGGACAATATGTCTGGACCGCCTGTGGTTAACAGCTGGAAGACGGAGGTACGGCGATAAGGAGCTGAAAGGACTTGCCGACCTCCTGGGGGCCAGGCGGAGGACTGAAGGACTTGGGGGGAGAGTTATTGTCAATAAGGGGTTTTGACGGTGATATGTGATTCTCCCTTTGATCTTGTATGTATAAATGAGGAGGTTTTGACTCAGCTCTCTCTCTTCTGTTCTTGAGAGATAGCTGGGGATGTGATTGCAAGATTAAAACCTGAATTCAGCCTTGTCTTTTCACGCTCCCCACACATACATAATATACTAGGTTCACATGTATGGCAGTGATAGATGTTATAAATTTAAAGGGAATTCCGGTCATTTTTTTTTCAGGCATCTCATCTGCGTCTTTACAAGGAAAGCTACTTAAAGCCAAAACCCCAAGAAAAAACATGCTGGTAACACGTAGTTTGGGTCAGGCGCAGATTTTCCTCATAGCGGCTCAAATCGGGAAACCTTATAACGTTCTTTTACCCTCTTAATTAGTCTTAAAAAATGTTTTCAATTGTATCGCCTGGGTGTCTGGGCCCTACTAAGTCAGCACAGTTCACGATGACAGCAGTAGCTAGTACATAAAAGTTTAACTTTATAAGCCAGAAAACATACCTCTGTACTCGTCTGGTTTCTAGTCGAGTCCACACAAATCAATCGTCGAAATCATCCAGTCCCATAATCCAAAGTGTGCTTTTTGTCCACCCAAAAACAACTCGCACAGCGCAGAAAACTATGCCTCAGCCGACTTGTGTTAGCGAGTGTGTTGGTTTGGGAAAATCACGTGACTGACTCCCTCACAATGTGTCATTTTGTATCCTGTGGTATCACACACAGTGAACAGCAGAGGGAGCCACCCGTTTGCATGAACATAATGCATGTCAGACTACTCTCACAAGCTCTTTTTTATTTTGATAATATCTTATTTCACAGTTTTATTTTTATCAGTGGCTTAATTTTGAGGTTGCTACATCATATTATGTATTATGGGAAATACATGGTGGAAGTTTAACAGCTGAGAGATAAATGAATATGATGGTAATGGTCTCACAATCCTTACTTTAGAAACAATTAAATAAACGCCTGCAGTGAAGTGTCACTGATGTAGCAACCTAAAAAATAAGCCACTGATAAAAATTAAACTGTGAAATAAGATATTATAAAAAAATAAAAATATAAAGAGCTTGTGAGAGTACAGTGTGACAGATTCAAATGAAAAATGATTCCGAACTGGAATCCGGAAGAGAACAGAGGTATGTTCGCTGGCTTATAAAGTTCAACTTTTATGCAACTCTGTACTTGCTACTGCTGTCATCGTGAACTGTGTGAAATTTGTAGGGCCCGGCCACCACGGCCATTCAATTAAACATTTTTTTTTAGCCTAGTTAAGAGGGTAAAATAACGTTATAATGTTTCCCCGTTTGAGCCACTATAAGGAAAATCTGCGCCTGACCCAAACTACTTGTTACTGGCATGTTTTTTCTCGGGGTTTTGGAATTCCCCTTTAAATGCTGACCACTGTTGTACTTTATTTTTCTAGGCAAAGAAAAAGTCAAGAAAACCTGTCCAACAAGACACAAGGGACAAAGTACTTGCAAACCTAAAAGACAGACTCTCACAAAAGCGTTTGCTGGAGGCATCTGAAGAGCTTTTCAGCAGCTCAGATGATTGTCAGACCCCTATTCGCAAGGTTGGCTTGGTGTTTTTGACTGTAAAGAATCCCAGTCATCATTTTGTATATATTTATATGAGATTTTTATTTTCTTAAAGAAAAGACGCATACAGCAGATTTCACCTGATCATAGTGGTGATGAAACTGACATCGGCAGTCCTCGCCCTTTGCACATTGTAAGTTTTGTAAAACCATGTTTGACTTGGTATTTACATTAAATTCTATCATGACTAATGTGTCAATTTCTAGGCTGAAGACATTGAAGATGCCAATTCAGAGGTAAGTACTTATAATTTGGTGGACTTAATTAGAATTATTTAAAAATGTTTTCTCTGTTTGTAATCTTTGATTGAGGTTCAACATGCTGTGCCAACTATGGCTGAAATAATTGACTGTCTTCGTGGTATGTATAAAGGCTCTTATGGAAATATATTTGTATTCTTATTTGTAAATGTGGCTTATGTAATCCTGCTGTTACCTTCTTTATTCTGCTTTTGAAGAACTCCCAGAGACATTGAAATTGATGAAGGATTGCATTGCAAAAGTTAATGCTTCAATGACACATGTCTCAGACAATTCAATGTCAATTTCTATGTCATCGGCAATGTCTTCATCAGAGGGTGAAGGGGAGATGGTAAGTTTCATTTCATATCAAATTGTATACAATATGTTTGCTTCAAATTGATGTGTTTGAATCAAAAATGTGTAACACACAATGTCACTTTTATTATCTTTATCTGTACAGCACTTCTTACCTGGGAAGTCGGTGGCTGTTTCCAAAAGGTCTTTCCTACGTTTAAACCGCACAAGGATGACTGTTTTCGCACAAGAACTGGCCGTTCTGATTTTTTCAAAGGACACTCTGGCAAATTCCACACTAACCGGGAGAAATGGAAGAGGAGATATGACCAAAGGCCAGCTTGATGTAGCCAAGGTGCTGGCCATTACAGGTAATTTCAACTGTGTAACCAGACATACCTTTAAACTATAGAGCATGTAGAGTGAATAAAACTAATTCTTTCCTTGTCTTAGGTGATTTGTCATTTGAAACGATCTCCTTATACATTTTAGTACATAGCAGTACAAAAACGTGGTTTATAGATATACTTAAAATCTGTATTAAGTAAGTTTTCTTTTGCAGACGCGGTGATTGAGGAGTTTCCCGGAACCACAGTGTCTGAGGTGCAAGCTGCACTACGCAGGAAGTGCAACAATGAACATTTTTCACTTAAGAGGCCATAAATGTTTCGTGTAGGGTCTGATTGTTTCTTTTTCTACCCATTGTTAAGGGCTGTTTGCCAAAAAGTGTAAAAAAAAAAGTTTTGTTATTTGTACATTTGTTTTCATGCTACTAGGTACCAAGCAACACCACATAAGTTTTGACAAAAAGTGGTGATGAATGTGTTCAGTTTATCTCTTGTCTAGCAGTTCTTAATGTGCTTCTAAGCTCCGAGAGGGCTGCTCTTTTCAGATGCTGCTCACTCTGAGGATATGCTTGATGTTATTGTCTACAAGTTTGGAAAATTAGGTGTGTGGGAGAGAAATATTGAATTTTTGCCTATGGATTTGAGGCTGAAATCAGCAAAGGGAAGAACTTTGAAAAAAAAAATGAAATTAATTTCTTTACATCAAAATGTCGGTCCAAGGGGTCAGTAATATGCATTCTATTAAATTTATTTCAACTTGCAGACAATGACGTTAAGGGGACACTTCAGACCAGAGTCATGTGAAGTGACAGCACTAACTCATTTGAGATTATTCTACTTTTTGCATAATTCACTTCTCGAGGTTCGAAACCTTTAGTTACAATTTTTGCACTACATTGTAATTGAATGTATTTTTGTTTTTTTTGAAATACAAATAAAATATATTAAGTGTATACTTGGAAGTATTTTCATTATACGAAAAGTGTATTTACAATAGAAACATTGTATATTTAAAGAGTATTTTAAATGACATTTCTATGTATTGCAGTCATTTTAAATAGGTTTTAAATAAACTATAAATCAATTATAAGACTATTGCTAATACACAATAAATGCACTTAAAATATGAAAGTAGTGTAATCATAGTGTATTAGTGAATGAGTAAATCGTCACAGATCATAATATATTAAAAATGCATTAAGTGTACTTAAAATTGTTCCACTTTAGTACATAAAAATACATTAAGCATACTTAAAGGTGAACTTTATTTCAATTTAAATTTAACTAAAATGTATTGAATACAAAAAAAGTTGTTCCAAAATAGCACACTTAAAATTTACTTTACCAAAATATATTAAAATACACTAAAATATACCGAAATTAAAAATATTTAGTATATTTATTTTTTACCAGGGATAGGTTACATTAATGATGGAAAAAGTTTTGAAATGATTTATCTTGGTCTCATCTTTTCACATCACAAAAACCTGGCATTTGAACAGGAGTGTGTAGACTTTTTATATCCACTGTAGATACTTGATATTTGTTTTAAGATAAGATAAGATAAGATAAGCCTTTATTAGTCCCACAAAGGGGAAATTCCAGGATTGCAACAGCACAGGGATAGCAACACTCAGAGCAACAATCAGAAGGCAAGAAAAAAAAACAAGCAAGCAAGAGCAGCTAATATACATATGTACATATTACTATAAAATATATATATACACACACACACACACACAGACACAGTGCAGAGCATTGTAGCTGGATGGAATAAATATATGAATATATGAACACACAGTGCAGAGCATTGTAGCTAGATGGAATAAATATGTAAATATATAAACACCCACAGTACGGAGCATTGCAGCTAGGTGGAATAAATATGCAAGTATATAAACACACACAGTGCGGAGCAATGTAGCTAGATGGAATAATATGTAGATATATAAAAACACAGTGCGGAGCATTGTAGCTAGATGGAATAAATATATAGATATATAAATATAAACACACCCAGTGCTGAGCATTGTAGCTAGATGGAATAAATATGTAAATATATAAACACACACACTGCAGAGCATTGTTGCTAGGTGGGATGAAACAGCATAACCGTCTATTTAGTTATCCTACATGGTATGATTATGTGCCCATACATTATTCTCACCCTCCATAGCGACCGGTTATGTTCCTAGTTGTATGCCGGAGAGGACCATTGTGTAAGTCTATTGCATCTTTTGCATTCAAAAAAACTATTAGTTTGTTACGTCTTTTTGCTATCTCTGCGAGCAGCCCTGCTTAGGTTGTACAGTCTGACAGCCGTTGGTAGGAAGGACCTACGAAACCTCTTGGTTGTGCACCTGGGATGATGTAGTCTGCTGCTAAATGAGCTCCTCAGTGCATCCAGTATGTCCTGCATAGGGTGGAACTCGGACTCCAGCAGAGATGACAGTTTAGCCACCGTCCTTCTCTCTCCTATCTCCTCCATCGGATCAAGGCGCTGCCCCAGGACAGAGCTAGCTTTCTTAATCAGTTTGTTCAGTCTCTTCCTATCGGCTGCAGTAATGCCACTGCCCCAGCAGACCACTCCAAAAGTGATGGCTGATGCCACCACCGTGTCATAGAATGACTTCAGCAGCGCCCCTTGTACACCAAAAGACCTGAGTCTCCTCAGCAGGAACAGCCTGCGCTGTCCCTTCTTGTAGAGTGCGTCAGTATTGTGTGACCAGTCTAGTTTATTGTTCAGATGAATACCCAGGTACTTATAGGATGTCACCATCTCGATGTCTGTTCCCTGTATATTTACTGGTGCTATGAGGGGCTGCCCATGCCTGCGGCAGTCCACCACCAGCTCCTTAGTTTTCCTCGCGTTGATCTGGAGGCAGTTCCGATGGCACCAGTCCACAAAGTCCTGGATAAGCCCTCTGTACTCAGCTTCATCTCCGTTGGAGATGAGACCAACGATCGCAGAGTCATCAGAGAACTTCTGTAGATGGCAATGTGTTGTGTTGTGTGAGAAGTCCGCAGTATAAAGAGTGAACAGGAAGGGAGCCAGCACCGTTCCCTGGGGGGCCCCCGTGCTACTGATGATCGTGTCGGAAACACAGTCCCGGGTTCTCACAAACTGAGGCCGGTTCGTGAGGTAGTCCAGGATCCATGATGACAGGTGCTGGTCCACCCCTGCGCGCAGCAGCTTGTCCTTCAGGATCATCGGTTGGATGGTGTTGAAAGCACTGGAGAAGTCAAAGAACATGATCCTCACCATATTCCCGGGCTTCTCCAGGTGGGACAGAGAACGGTGAAGGAGGAAGATCACCGCATCCTCCACCCCAATGCCATGCTGGTAGGCGAACTGGAGTGGATCCATCGCTGGTTCCACCAGGGGGCGGAGATGAGCAAGGAGCAGTCTCTCCAGGGTCTTCATCAAGTGGGACATCAAGGCCACCGGTCTGTAGCTGTTCAGGTCTTTGGGGTGGGAAGTTTTTGGTACAGGTACCACACAAGATGTTTTCCACAGCTGTGGTACCCTCCCCAGTTTCAGGCTCATGTTGAAGATATACGTCACAATCCCACACAGCTGGTCTGCACAGGACTTGAGGAGCTTTGCGCTGATGCCGTCCGGTCCCGACGCCTTCCTCGCCTTGATCTTCCTCAGCTCCGTCCTCACCTGGGTCTTGGTCAGGGTCAGGATGGGGGGCTGTGTGTTGGGAGTGGGGGGGGGATGTCGGTGGAGTGGGGAGTGGGCAGCAGGACTTGATTTCTTAGAGGCAGCAGTGGTTGTTGTGCAGACAGGGGGGAGGGCGGTTGGTCAAATCTATTGAAAAACAGATTCAGGTTGTTCGCCCACTCCCTGCCCCCCGTGGCCTGGGGGGAGGTATTCTGGAGCCCCGAGATGGTTTTGAGGTTTCTCCAGACCCCGCTGATGTCGCTCTGTTGCAGCTTGTCCTCCATCTTCTTCCTGAAGCTGTCCTTGCCTTCTCTGATCTTTCTCCTCAGCTCCCTCTGTACGGACTTCAGCATCTCCCTGTTCCCCGACCTGAAGATCCTCTTCTTCTCTCTCAGAAGTGTTTTTATCTCAGGGTTGATCCAGGGTTTGTTGTTTGAGTGACGCCGTATGGTCTTGGTGGGAACGGATTTGTCCACACAGAAGCTGAGGTAGCCCGTGAAGGTGTGAATGAGGCCATCGATGTCCTCACCATGTGGATCGCAGAGCTGCTTCCAGGCAGTGGCTTCAAAACAGTCCTTTAGAGTGTCCATTGTCTCCTCAGACCATAACTCCACAGTGTGCATGGCCAGAGGTTGTCTGTGCACTAGGGGTTTGTACACCGGTCGGAGATGAACCAAGTTGTGATCCGATCTCCCAAGTGGGGGGAGTTGTGATGAGGTGTACGCCTCCTTAGTGTTTGCGTAGAACAAATCCAGTGTTTTATTGTCTCTAGTGTGGCATGTGACATACTGGGTGAAAGTGGGCAGAATGGGAGACAGTGAAACGTGGTTGAAATCGCCTGAGATGAGGAGAAGAGCATCTGGGTGTTCTGTCTGCAGCCTGCTGGTTACTGAATGGATGACGTCACGCGCTGTCCCAGCGTTCGCCGTCGGATTTGCATAAACAACAATGCAGATCACGTGTGAGTGTTCTCTCAGGAGATATGTAGGCCTCATGCTAACAGCTAGCAACTCAATGTCTTTGCTGCAGTGTCGTTGTTTAACAGTGATATTAATTTTTATTGATTTTTTTTTTTTTTTTTTTTTTTTCTCTCGGAGCCACACGAGTCGGCTGCCTTTTGCAACAGCGGCTCGATTCCGAGTCTTTTTCCCTTCCTCTCTCTTTTGATCCGTCTTTTTTTTTCACCCCACTTATATCACGGACACACAGATCGTCCTAAATGTCTCCTGAGCCGGTGGACGGAGCCACTGTCTATAGCAGGATACGATACAGCAGAGAACAGCTGCTAGCATTCAACCGCCACCCGGTCCCATTGGAAAAACTCGACATACCGAGAGAACTGAGGCGAAAACGCCGCGGCTGCCGGGCTGGAGTAAGGCGGAGGACAAAAAATATAAGGTACAGACCCTCCCTTCCATCTGTTGTCATGGGAAATGTACGGTCGATACTGGGAAAGTTAGATGAGCTAGCGGCTATCTCCCGTTATGATAGCACATACCGGGAGTGCTCTCTCCTTTTGTTTACTGAGACGTGGCTAACTGAACTAGCAGCAGATGCTAACATTGAGCTGGAGGGTTTTCACATGATACGAGCTGACCGAACACCAGACAGTGGCAAGGCTAGGGGCGGTGGAGTGATAATGTATGTTAACAACAACTGGTGCAGACCGGGACATATCACTGTTAAACAACGACACTGCAGCAAAGACATTGAGTTGCTAGCTGTTAGCATGAGGCCTACATATCTCCCGAGAGAACACTCACACGTGATCTGCATTGTTGTTTATGCAAATCCGACGGCGAACGCTGGGACAGCACGTGACGTCATCCATTCAGTAACCAGCAGGCTGCAGACAGAACACCCAGATGCTCTTCTCCTCATCTCAGGCGATTTCAACCATGTTTCACTGTCTCCCATTCTACCCACGTTCACCCAGTATGTCACATGCCACACTAGAGACAATAAAACACTGGATTTATTCTACGCAAACACTAAGGAGGCGTACACCTCATCACAACTCCCCCCACTCGGGAGATCGGATCACAACTTGGTTCATCTCCGGCCGGTGTACAAACCCCTAGTGCACAGACAACCTCCGGCCATGCACACTGTGGAGTTATGGTCTGAGGAGACAATGGACACCCTAAAGGGCTGTTTTGAAGCCACCGCCTGGAAGCAGCTCTGCGATCCACATGGTGAGGACATCGATGGCCTCATTCACACCTTCACGGGCTACCTCAGCTTCTGTGTGGACAAATCCGTTCCCACCAAGACCATACGGCGTCACTCAAACAACAAACCCTGGATCAACCCTGAGATAAAAACACTTCTGAGAGAGAAGAAGAGGATCTTCAGGTCAGGGAACAGGGAGATGCTGAAGTCCGTACAGAGGGAGCTGAGGAGAAAGATCAGAGAAGGCAAGGACAGCTTCAGGAAGAAGATGGAGGACAAGCTGCAACAGAGCGACATCAGCGGGGTCTGGAGAAACCTCAAAACCATCTCGGGGCTCCAGAATACCTCCCCCCAGGCCACAGGGGGCAGGGAGTGGGCGAACAACCTGAATCTGTTTTTCAATAGATTTGACCAACCGCCCTCCCCCCTGACTGCACAACAACCACTGCTGCCTCTAAAGAAATCAAGTCCTGCTGCCCACTCCCCACTCCACCAACACCCCCCCACTCCCAACACACAGCCCCCCATCCTGACCCTGACCAGGACCCAGGTGAGGACGGAGCTGAGGAAGATCAAGGCGAGGAAGGCGCCGGGACCGGACGGCATCAGCGCAAAGCTCCTCAAGTCCTGTGCAGACCAGCTGTGTGGGATTGTGACGTATATCTTCAACATGAGCCTGAAACTGGGGAGGGTACCACAGCTGTGGAAAACATCTTGTGTGGTACCTGTACCAAAAACTTCCCACCCCAAAGACCTGAACAGCTACAGACCGGTGGCCTTGACGTCCCACTTGATGAAGACCCTGGAGAGACTGCTCCTTGCTCACCTCCGCCCCCTGGTGGAACCAGCGATGGATCCACTCCAGTTCGCCTACCAGCATGGCATTGGGGTGGAGGATGCGGTGATCTTCCTCCTTCACCGTTCTGTGTCCCACCTGGAGAAGCCCGGGAATATGGTGAGGATCATGTTCTTTGACTTCTCCAGTGCTTTCAACACCATCCAACCGATGATCCTGAAGGACAAGCTGCTGCGCGCAGGGGTGGACCAGCACCTGTCATCATGGATCCTGGACTACCTCACGAACCGGCCTCAGTTTGTGAGAACCCGGGACTGTGTGTCCGACACGATCATCAGTAGCACGGGGGCCCCCCAGGGAACGGTGCTGGCTCCCTTCCTGTTCACTCTTTATACTGCGGACTTCTCACACAACACAACACACTGCCATCTACAGAAGTTCTCTGATGACTCTGCGATCGTTGGCCTCATCTCCAATGGAGATGAAGCTGAGTACAGAGGGCTTATCCAGGACTTCGTGGACTGGTGCCATCGGAACTGCCTCCAGATCAACGCGAGGAAAACTAAGGAGCTGGTGGTGGACTGCCGCAGGCATGGGCAGCCCCTCACAGTACCAGTAAATATACAGGGAACAGACATCGAGATGGTGACATCCTATAAGTACCTGGGTATTCATCTGAACAATAAACTAGACTGGTCACACAATACTGATGCACTCTACAAGAAGGGACAGCGCAGGCTGTTCCTGCTGAGGAGACTCAGGTCTTTTGGTGTACAAGGGGCGCTGCTGAAGTCATTCTATGACACGGTGGTGGCATCAGCCATCACTTTTGGAGTGGTCTGCTGGGGCAGTGGCATTACTGCAGCCGATAGGAAGAGACTGAACAAACTGATTAAGAAAGCTAGCTCTGTCCTGGGGCAGCGCCTTGATCCGATGGAGGAGATAGGAGAGAGAAGGACGGTGGCTAAACTGTCATCTCTGCTGGAGTCCGAGTTCCACCCTATGCAGGACATACTGAATGCACTGAGGAGCTCATTTAGCAGCAGACTACATCATCCCAGGTGCACAACCGAGAGGTTTCGTAGGTCCTTCCTACCAACGGCTGTCAGACTGTACAACCTAAGCAGGGCTGCTCGCAGAGATAGCAAAAAGACGTAACAAACTAATAGTTTTTTGAATGCAAAAGATGCAATAGACTTACACAATGGTCCCCTCCGGCATACAACTAGGAACATACCGGTCGCTATGGAGGGTGAGAATATGTATGGGCACATAATCATACCATGTAGGATAACTAAGTAGACGGTTATGCTGTTTCATTCCATCTAGCAACAATGCTCTGCACTGTGTGTGTTTATATATTTGCATGTTTGTTCCATCTAGCTACAGTGCTCAGCACTGGGTGTGTTTATATATTTATATATCTACATATTATTCCATCTAGCTACATTGCTCCGCACTGTGTGTGTTTATATACTTGCATATTTATTCCACCTAGCTGCAATGCTCCGTACTGTGGGTGTTTATATATTTACATATTTATTCCATCTAGCTACAATGCTCTGCACTGTGTGTTCATATATTCATATATTTATTCCATCCAGCTACAATGCTCTGCACTGTGTGTCTGTGTGTGTGTGTATATATATATATTTATAGTAATACGTACATATGTTTATTAGCTGCTCTTGCTTGCTTGTTTTTTTTCTTGCCTTCTGATTGTTGCTCTGAGTGTTGCTATCCCTGTGCTGTTGCAATCCTGGAATTTCCCCGTTGTGGGACTAATAAAGGCTTATCTTATCTTATATGTCCCGGTCTGCACCAGTTGTTGTTAACATACATTATCACTCCACCGCCCCTAGTTTTGCCACTCTCTGGTGTTCGGTCAGCTCGTATCATGTGAAAACCCTCCAGCTCAATGTTAGCATCTGCTGCTAGTTCAGTTAGCCACGTCTCAGTAAACAAAAGGAGAGAGCACTCCCGGTAAGTGCTATCATAACGGGAGATAGCCGCTAGCTCATCTAACTTTCCCAGTATCGACCGTACATTTCCCATGACAACAGATGGAAGGGAGGGTCTGTACCTTATATTTTTTGTCCTCCGCCTTACTCCAGCCCGGCAGCCGCGACGCTTTCGCCTCAATTCTCTCGGTATGTCGAGTTTTTCCAGTGGGACCGGGTGGCGGTTAAATGCTAGCAGCTCTTCCCTGTTGTATCGTATCCTGCTATAAACAGTGGCTCCGTCCACCGGCTCAGGAGACATTTGGGATGATCTGTGTGTCCGTGATATAAGTGGAGTGAAAAAAAAAAAGTGATCAAAAGAGAGAGGAAGGGAAAAAAAAAAAAAAAACTCGGAATCGAGCCGCTGTTGCAAAAGGCAGCCTACTGGTGTGGCGCCGAGAGGAGAGTTATTATCAGTTTTTTTTTGTATTTATTCATTTTTATTTTTAACCTCTGTGTTTGTAATTGGTTGTTTTTATAAGTGCCACCATCTTGACCACGGCACCATTATAAACGAGGTCCTAACTGCATCTGGTTTATCCCTGGTCAAATAAAGATTAAATTTAAAAAAAAAATCCTGTTTAAAAGATACCTAACTAGGAATAATTTCATAACATAAAGCTTCTCCCCTTACAACAGGCCTATACAATTAGCAGCCTGTGGGCCACGTGTGGCCCAGAAGCAACCTCCAAGTGGCCCGCAGGCCCAGGCCACACCAAGGAAATATAAATTTAAGAAAAAAGTATGAAGGAATGATGGTCGGTAAGCACGCACACGAACGATGCGCGTAACAGATGACGGTTACGCGCCCTGCCCGCTCAGAAGCGCCCTGCCCGCATAACAGTTCCAGTCAGCAGGAAGAGCGTTTCGCTCATTGTCTGAGAAAAGCATGAGCTTATTAAAGTACTTTAAACGTGGAAAAAAATCAGAAGAGGTATGTAAGCAGTGGAAGCATTTATGGAGGTTTTAACCCGCTGGTAATGGGAGCAATAAGAGTCACTGAGCAAACAGGTGTGCTTAGACTTCATATAGAGGGAAAGATGCAAGCATGACTGAATCACACGTGGGGTAATCATAAGAGTTTGTAGATGTGGTACATGGTGTAAATGGCTGAGCAAACACACAAACTGTGACTACGCTGGACAAAAACGGACCGGTCATGTAGGCGGGTGAGCCCCCCCCATCCAGCAACAGGTAAGAGAAATATGTTTTTTTGACATTTTATTGATTTTCTTGTTCATATACTTTGAAGATTATATAAAAACATACCCCTGTAGACAAATCGGCATAAAACCCCCCAGACAATTCTTTATGTAAATGTGTCCAAAGTCCACTTTTGACTGAGTTATGTAATTTATATAGCTGCCGCATCATTATGCAAATTAGATGTGTACATTTATTCCTATCTGAAACTTTGGATCATATTCTACATTTTTCTAATTGACAGTAAGCCATTATCTCTTGTAACTTTCATGTTATAGCCTTGGAAATCTGAACTATTTTATTGAGAAAACGTTTTACCACTCTTGACCACTGGGGGGGGCTTGAGTTGCCTTGCGTTACCCCAGGCGCCACATGGCACCTTGGGCAATTAAAGGGTTAAGATCACTCTGGAATATAACAGTGTCATTTATTAGAATCCTTAAGTCTAATGGGCTTCCTGTGAAATAAGTCTCACAATGCAGCATTTAAAAGAAATATAACACACACATCACTTCAAAAGTTTGCAATTGTTGCTTTTAACTTAAAAGATTAAAATATGTGGCTACACACGTGATTAACTGCAAAGTGTAGGCTTTGTAGAGGAGCTGGAAATAATGAGGCGGTTTTGTTTAAAAGCAGCGTTTTAATGATCAGCTCTCCTATCTTGTCTCATCAGGTGCAGAGCGTGGCAGAAGGTAAAAAGAGGTAGAATTCTGCCAGCTCGCTGATTAAATACAGGCACACATCAAAAGACAGGCATTACAAAGGCTGACATCCCTCGTTATCTTAATCCCCCCATTGTCCTGTTATTTCCTCTCCTCGTCTTGGGAGGTTATGGGAATTCCTTTCCTCGCCTTGGGGGGTGAGGGTGACTCCTCCGGTCTCCGCCGTCGCACCCTGGGACGTCTTTGTTCTTCACACGGCGGGTGAGATTCCTTTGTCCTCTCAGAGGTGTGAAGTTCCTTACATATGCAGTCACCAAACATCTCACATGTTCTAACATATGTAGGTATGGAATATATGAGTAATATAGACCACAGGCCCCCCAAACAACTAGGAAAGGACAACAGAAAGATTCACAGTCTAGAACAGTTACTACGACATACTACGTGTTAAGCTGTTGCCACAGAAGAACTTTCTAGCAGCCATGCTTCTAAGATAGTTCAGTGGTAATCATAACAGTATAGTAAAATCATAAGTCAGTCCTAAACTGTTGCAGCACAATTAGAGAATAATTGTGGAGTGGTTGGTATCAGTCCCTGTGCTGTCTGGGTTTAATTCGTCTCCCAAAACTGCTGTAGGTTGGTTTAGGCGTCCTGCTGGGACCTTCTTGTGAGGAATCTGCAGTGTGGGAAGGGGAGAGATTATTTGTTCCCTGCCTGGGGGCTGAGACTTTTCCCTTGGGGGGTCTACCTCGCCGAGGTGCTCGTGCCAACTGTGCAGGTTCGTCTTTCAACAAGAAGGCAGGTTTAAGTCTGTCAGTGCTGACTGTTTTTTTTCTGTCCCCATAATCAAGCACAAAGTGTTTATCACCATGTTCCAGCACTCTGTAAGGGCCATCGAATACTGGGCGTAACGTTGGTTTTAGAGCTTCATGCTTAACAAAAACGAACTCAGCTTTTTTTAAAGTTTGAGGGACAAAAACTCGTGGGAAGGAGTGATGAGCTGGACCGGGAAGAGAGTCCGGTCCGTTGCTGCCTAAAAACCTTGGGACTGGCTCTGGGTTCTCTGGTAAAAATTCACCTGGGAGTCTGAGAGGCTGAGCAAAGACTAATTCTGCAGGGGAAGCATCTAGATCCTCTTTAGGTGCAGCACGCAACCCCAATAAAACCCAGGGAAGTTTATTTACCCAATTTGTGTCCGTTAGTGAGGCTCTGAGGGCGGCCTTTAAGGACCTGTGAAAGCGCTCGCATAACCCATTAGCCTGAGGGTGATAAGCGGTGGTGCGATGAATTGTTGCCCCTAAGCTGTTGGACATGGCTGACCAGAGCTCTGAGACAAATTGAGGCCCCCTATCGGACGTGATGTCCGATGGGACGCCGAAACGTGCCACCCAGTTTGTCAGAAAAACGCGAGCGACTTCCTCCGCTGTAGTTGCCGCTAGAGGAACTGCCTCTGGCCAGCGCGTGGTGCGGTCTATCATTGTTAGCAGGTGTGTGAAACCTTGGGAGGAAGGTAGTGGTCCCACTAGGTCGACATGGATGTGGTCGAACCTTCTAGCAGGGATTGGAAAAGGCTCCAGAGGGGCTTTTGTGTGTCTGTGTATTTTGGCGCGTTGACAAGAAATGCAAGTTTTTGCCCACTCTTTTACGTCTTTGCGCAGGCCTGGCCACACAAACTTTTCAGCAACCATTTTGACCGAGGCGCGCACACCTGGGTGCGCAAGGGAGTGAATTGCGTCAAAAATGCGGCAGCGCCAAGTAGCTGGTACTAACGGGCGAGGTCGGCCGGTTGAAATATCGCATATTAGGGGGGGCACGCCGTCGCGTAACCCTTTTTTCTCCAGCCTTAACCCTGTTGGTCCAGACAAGAGCGCGCGCACGTCCGCGTCACTGTTTTGTTCTTCTGCTATGGCTGCATAATCTATCCCTTCATGGATAGGTGCTGCGTATGTGTCTGTGTTAGTGAAGAGTTCCGCTGCTGAGGCAGTATAATCTGTCTCCTCGCGCTCTGGTGGTGCCACAGCGCGAGAGAGACAGTCCGCTGCTACGTTAAGTTTGCCTGCTACGTGTCGAATGTCTGTGGTGAACTCTGAAATCGCAGCCAGCTGTCTTTGTTGTCTGCCTGACCATGGTTCTGAAATTTTAGCCATAGCAAAGGTGAGCAGTTTATGGTCTACAAAAGCCGTGAAACTCCGCCCTTCTAACCAAAACTGGAAGTGGCGGATGGACAAATGAAGCGCCAGCAGCTCTCTGTCAAAAGTGCTGTATTTGCGTTCAGTTGTGTTTAGCGATTTGCTAAAGAATGCTAAAGGTTGCCAGACCCCGCTGACAAGTTGCTCTACAACTGCCCCTATGGCCAGGTCTGAAGCATCTGTGGTTAGTGCAATGCGGGCCGCGGGATCTGGGTGAACTAACATTGTGGCGTTAGCTAGGGCGTTTTTAACTTCCGCGAAAGCGCGTTCGCGCTCCGGGGTCCATTCGACCGCGTTGGAAGCCTTCTTTTTTTTGAGCGCGTCATATAGGGGCTGCATGAGCTGAGCTGCGTGGGGGAGGAAGCGGTTGTAAAAATTAACCATCCCCAAAAATTCCTGTAGCGATTTGACCGTTTGGGGCCGTGGAAAACCTTCTATCGCACGAACTTTGTCTGGAAGCGGAACTGCCCCTTTCGGGGAGACTTTGGGTCCCAAAAAATCAATTTGCGAAACGCCGAATTTGCATTTGGCTGGATTGATTATTAGCCCGTGCTCCTTTAGCCTCTGAAAAACGGTAGTGAGGTGCTGCTCGTGTTCCTCCTCGGACGAGCTGGCTACCAGCATGTCGTCGAGGTAGACGAAGACAAATGGGAGGTCGCGTAGGACCGCGTCCATCATACGTTGAAAAGTTTGGGCCGCACCTTTGAGGCCGAAAGGCATTCGCAAGAATTCAAAAAGGCCGAAAGGGGTTATAACCGCCGTTTTAGGAACGTCACCAGCTCGGACTGGGACCTGGTGATAACCGCGGACTAAGTCTATCTTTGAAAAAATGCGCGCACCCGCTAGATGCAGTGAAAAGTCTTGAATGTGAGGGATTGGGTAGCAGTCATGCGCTGTAGCGTTGTTTAATCTGCGGTAATCTCCGCACGGTCTCCAAGAACCGTCGGATTTCGGAACCATGTGAAGTGGTGAGGCCCAGGGGCTCTTCGAGCGTCTAACAATGCCCAATTTTTTGAGAGTTGCAAACTCGTCCTGTGCTATGTTGAGCTTGGCCGCGTCTAAGCGGCGAGCTTTGGCAAAAACGGGAGGTCCGGTTGTCGGAATGAAGTGTTTAACTCCGTGTTTAGCTACAGTGGCTGAGAATTTGGGGGTTGTGAGTGCTGGAAATTGGGTGAGGAGTTGCTCAAACTTACCTCCTGCCGTTGTGACGTTGGCCTGCACAGGTGGTGGAGAAACTCGAGCTGAGCATGGAATAGAAGCAAAAGATAGTGCATTAACCAGGCGCCTATTTGCTAGATCCACTAATAACCCGTGTGCACACAAAAAATCTGCGCCTAACAAGTTAAAACTCACCGCCGCTACAACAAATGTCCATCTGTAGCTGCGGCCGTGGATGAGGAGGTGCAGGCTCTTTTCGCCGAACGTGTCAATGTCAGAGCCGTTGGCTGCCACTGCTCCGTTGCCCCGGGTGCCCATGGCTTGATCTGCGTGGGAGGGCATGACGAAACTCAGCTGAGCTCCTGTGTCGATGAGGAACTGCTTGCCTGTGTGTCCATCCGTCACGTACAACAGCTTATTTTTCTCGCCGAGAACCGCTGCTGTTAACGGCCCTCGGCTTTGGCGTTTCCCGACATCGCGAATTTTGCAGGGGGGAACGCATTTGCGGGCTTTCTCAGCGAAGCGGTGGTGGTAATAACAGACGTCGTTCTGTTTGTTACGTTTGGACCGCGCCGCTGTCACCGTGGGCTGGGTCTGCTCGTGGCTCTCCATGGCTCGGGGCGTCAGTTTTGAGGTCTGCGGATGCCGCTGTGGGTGTCAGCTCCTTGCAGGCGTTGACGAGCCGGTAAGCCTCGTTGGCCAGTGTGCGGAAGTCTTGGTGGTTGCTGCACTTCATGCTGGCGAGTGTCCCTCTCATGTGTGGCGGCAGCGTGCTGAGGAAAATAAACTGGAAGAGGAAATTGTCATTGTCCTCTTCCTTGAGCTGCAGCAAATCCTCCATGAGGGCCTTTGGATTGCCCCCTCTGTGGCCGTAGACCGCTAGGATCTTCTCGGCTCTTTCCTCCGCTGACGGGACGTAGTTCGCCACGATGGTCTCCTTGAGCGTCTCGTACTTGTCCCGGGTCGGTGGTCGCCGGATCAAGCTCCGCACACACTTTGAAGTGGCGGAGTCGAGTTTGGAGACGATATGATAGAACTTCGTATCGTCTGCCGTGATGCCCGCCAGTATGAATTGGGCTTCAGCCTGCTGAAACCAAGAGGCGGGGTCTTCTCGCCAGACGTCTGGCAGCTTGACAGCGACGGCGTTCGTGCACACCATCACTGTTGTGCCCGCCGGGTGAGGGTGCCTTGCTTCAGCTCTCACGGCGGTGCTGGAGCTCGGTTGAGCCCTCTCAATTCCTTCTGCCGGGGGGAACAGTTGTTCGTCCGCTCCCTCGTCTGCGTAGTTGCTGGCGTCTGCCTGAGTCGCCACGGATGAGTCGCTTGAAGAAGAACGCCTCCGGTCCATACTCGCGTCAAGGTCACCAGTGTAGAGGAGCTGGAAATAATGAGGCGGTTTTGTTTAAAAGCAGCGTTTTAATGATCAGCTCTCCTATCTTGTCTCATCAGGTGCAGAGCGTGGCAGAAGGTAAAAAGAGGTAGAATTCTGCCAGCTCGCTGATTAAATACAGGCACACATCAAAAGACAGGCATTACAAAGGCTGACATCCCTCGTTATCTTAATCCCCCCATTGTCCTGTTATTTCCTCTCCTCGTCTTGGGAGGTGATGGGAATTCCTCTCCTCGCCTTGGGGGGTGAGGGTGACTCCTCCGGTCTCCGCCGTCGCGCCCTGGGACATCTTTGTTCTTCACACGGCGGGTGAGATTCCTTTGTCCTTTCAGAGGTGTGAAGTTCCTTACATATGCAGTCACCAAACATCTCACATGTTCTAACATATGTAGGTATGGAATATATGAGTAATATAGACCACAGGCTTCATTTTTTTGGAGTGGGAGAGATCTATTCTCTCCTTATGCTAAATCTTGTGAACTGTTTCTAGTTACTGTATCTGTCGAAGAGGTCATAGTGATAAGTCAGCCGGGCAGCAATCTGTCTTTTCCAGTTAGACTGCTGTCCAAGTGACTGGTGTTTTTCCAGATAAAATTGTAAACATTACTACTCAAGGATTATGATGAAATCCTTTTTTTTCTCCTCTTTTTTTAATTTAGTGAATCATTTTCATTAGGTTAGAGAAACCTCTGTTTGATATTTAGTAGCCTCAGGTAAATCAATAATATTCATAATCACTGTGAATATTACACTGAAAAGCAATTCAAAAATCAAGTGCAAGTAGAAGGTAAATTATCAATAATACACTTTAACAGCAGAAGTCTTAACAAAAACTTTCCACAGATTCAGGACTAGTTAAAACAGCTAGACAGAAAATTTACAGCTATCGCAGTTTCTGAAACTTGGCTCAATGAAGAGCAGGCTTCTTTGATGGCAATAGAGGGATATCAGATGTTTTGTGGAGAAGTGTGGAAGGACGAGGCTGAGTTTATTTCTCAAGTCCAGTTTTATTCACATTCACATTCTCCAACATCCAAAAACAGAAAGAGAGTGAATCCCCCAACATCTGTCCCTTTTATACCCCAGGACATCAAAGCACACAGTCAGAATCAGAATCAGAATCAGAATCAGAATCAGGTTTATTGCCATTGTTCATGTAGTACACAAACTAGGAATTTGTCTTGGTGCAATGCTGCAACATTAAACATGATAAGATAAGAGAAATAAACTATACATGTAATAAAGTGTAGGATAAGATTAAGTGATACTGGTCAACAGTTAAAATATATATTAGCCAGCAGCAGATACTGTGGAGAACTACTGTATATAGTGCAGTCGGTAATGCAGGAAGAACAGTCACATTGTCTTTTTTTTTTTCCACAATATCTTTATTGAACCTTTTTTTTTTTTTAACAAACATGATACAAACAATCAAACACTAACACTAAAGTACTACAAAAAAAAAAATGCACTAAAAACACCAACAACCACCAACAAAATCAAATCTTCAACAATGCTCCTCTTTTTAATCTAGACAATCCAATACATAAGTATACATATTATGTTCACCAGTTTGGAATTTACAAGGTCCACACACATCATTCACCTTCTTCTTCAAGAGTTATGTTTAAATTTTTTACATAATCAATAAAAGGTCTCCATATATTCTCAAACACAATTTCCTTTGATTTTAGTATATATGTTATTCTTTCTAATGGAAGGTTTGTTAACATCTGTCTTAACCACTGAGTCACATCTGGTCTATGAGTCTTTTTCCATAATAGTGCAATACATTTTTTGGCATTAAGCAAACTGAGGTCTATGAATGTTCTTTCACTTTTATTAAAATTATGCTTTTCTGGGTACAGACCCAACAAAAACAGTTTAGGATTCAATATGATTTGTTTTGAGATTATTTTTTCAATTGTTACCCTCACCTCTTCCCAAAACATTCTTATTAATCTACATTCCCATAAACAATGAAATAGGGTTCCTTTACTTTCCATGCATTTTGTGCATGTATCTGGTATATTTTTGTTACATCTATTTAACTCCTCCGGTGTAACATACATCCGCATTAACCATTTGAAATGTATCAATTTAAGGCGTGCATTTATTGATTTGGTTTGAGCTTCTGTACAAGCCAATTCCCATTGTTCCTCTGAAATTTCAATTTGCAGATCTTCTTTCCAGTAGTTTAATCTTTTCAGTGAATTTTCACTTGAAGATAGTGTCAATGAGTTATAAAACTCTGAAATAATACCCTTTCTTTTACTATCTTTCATCATCATTTTTTCCAAGGATGAATAAATAGGTCGAGTGAGAGCTTTATTTTGATTTGATCGAATAAAGTTTCTAAGTTGAAGATATTTAAAAAAATGTGTTCTATTGAGATTAAATTTGATCCTCAGCTCTTCAAAAGACATTATGTTGTCTGCACATGGCAAATATAAATCCTGAATCTTTTGTATCCCTTTTAAATTCCATACTTTAAATACAGCGTCCGCTCTCCCTGGTTTAAAATATTGATTACCCCATATTGGACTAAATTGTGACAATAACTGTGGTTCTTTTAAATAGTTTTTAGCTTCACACCATATTTTGATCATATGCTTTACAAATGGATTTTTAACTTGTTTTTGTAATTTTTTGCCGAATCTGAGTATATGAATATGGGAAGAGGTAAAGGTAAATTGTATGATTCCATTTCAGTCCAGTGAGGGAGATCATTTGATGAAAAATAATATGTCATAGACCTCAGTTGTGCCGACCAATAATACAACATAAAATTTGGACATTTCAGACCTCCACGATCAAATGGTAAATATAATAAAGACAAACGTAATCTAGCCCTCCTGTTGTTCCATATAAATTCCACTAACTTTTTTTTTATTCTTGAGAATAGATCTAAAGGTGGTGATAAGGGAATGTATTGAAATAAATAAAGTATTTTAGGTAAAATATTACTTTTAAGTATATTGATTCTCCCGATCATCGACATTGGTAGTGACATCCATCTCTGAGTTAACTCACTGATATCTGACATTAAGGCTTCATAGTTGACACTGGCGACTGATTCTAGCTTAGGCATAATTTGGATTCCTAAATATTTAAACTGATTTACAACATTGAATTGATTTACCTCAGGGGCTGGGTAATTTCTCTGGGTCTCATTTAGCATTAATATTGAAGATTTAGTTTTATTTATTTTATATCCTGATATTTCCCCAAAATTCTTTATTAAATTCAACAAGGTTGGAATTGATTTTTTTAGATTCGACATAAACAAAATTATATCATCGGCGTACAGGGAGATTTTATGTTCTGTTGGTCCAACTTTAATTCCATATATTTGTGAATGTAAACGTATCGCTATCGCTAAAGGTTCAATTGCCATAGTAAACAGTAAAGGTGAAAGTGGACAGCCTTGTCGACATCCTCTATTGATTTTTATTGGTTTTGAAATATTGTTATTTGTTAGGATTTCTGCTGTAGCATTATTGTATATTATTTGAACCCATTTTATGAAATTATTTCCAAGTCCAAACCTTTGTAGGACTTCAAAAAGAAAGGGCCATTCAACTCTATCAAAGGCCTTTTCGGCGTCCAATGATAGGAGAGCTGTATCCGGTGCTTCTTTATTAAAATAAATAATATTAAATAGTCTTCTTACATTATGGAAGCCTTGTCTACCCTTTATAAAGCCATTCTGATCTCGATTAATAATATTTGGTAAAATTTCTTGTATTCGTCTTGCTAAAATTTTACAGATTATCTTAAGGTCGGCGTTTAATAGGCTTATTGGTCTCATATTTTCACATTTATTAGAGGGCTTACCTGGTTTTGGCAGCAGTATAATTAAGGCATTATTTATGTATGATGGTAAATTATTATTTTGAAATGCTTCTAAAACCATTTCCAAAAAAGGTTTTATTAATTTATTCTTAAATTTTTTATAAAGGTCAACTGGAAGACCATCTGGTCCTGCACTTTTTCCTGATTTCATATTATCAATGGCTAGCCCAACTTCTTCTTGACTAATTTTAGACTCCAATATCTCCCTGTTTTCATTTGGAATACACGGTATAGATAGTTCGTTCAAAAACCCATTTAGTTTTGTTAAATCAGGTTCATTTTTGGTATCATATAATTTTTCATAGTAATCTCTAAAGGCTCTATTAATTTCTAAAGGATCTATAACTACCTGTCCATTACTTATAATACTGGTAATTGGTGTTTTAATTTCCAATTGTTTAATCTGCCATGCTAATAATTTTCCTGACTTTTCACCTTGTTCATAAAAAGATTGTTTCAATCTTAGAAGACTCGAGGCAGCTCTATTCGCTGATTTTTTGTCGTATTCAGCTCTCAAAATCAGTAATTCATTCTCCAACCTTGGGTCACTTCCTGCATACACTTTTTCCTGAAGATTTTTTATTTTATGTTCCAATTTAGCTCTCTCCTCTCGAGTCTTCTTAGATTTTGATCCTGTATAACTAATAATATGTCCCCTAATAAAAGCTTTGAAAGCCTCCCACTTTACACATGCTGATGTTTGTGTAGTATTGATGTCAAAGAACTCGTCTATCTGTTTTTCTATATACTTGACAAATTCCTCATCCTGAAGCCATTTATGCTGAAATTGCCATCTACCTGATTCCTTTGTCAATTTTTTATCTACATATATTAGACAACAGGGTGCATGATCAGAGATCACGATGTTATCATAAAAGCAGTTTTGAATCTTGGACCTTAATTCTGTGGAAATCAAAAAAATAATCAATACGTGAGAATGTCTTGTAGGTACTGGAATAACAAGAATAGGCTTTAACTTGTGGTTTCATTTCTCTCCATATATCTAACAATCTCAATTCTTTCATAAAATGATTAATAGTCATCCTACATCCAATGTGCGTGCAATCCAGTCCTGTTGATCTATCCACACCTGGATTCAATGTACAATTAAAATCCCCTGCTATTATATGTTGCCCTGTAAGTGATGATAAGATGAGAAATAAATTAGCAAAGAACTTCTGATCATCTATATTGGGACCATATAAGTTCACAAGATTTATATTTTCTAATAGCAAAGAACCTTGAATGATTACATATCTTCCAAATTTGTCTCCAATTACATTTTTCACTTGAAAAGGAACTGATTTATGTATGAGAGTCATAACTCCCCTGGCTCGGGATGAAAATGAAGAGGTGAATACACTTCCCTGCCATCTACTCCTAATTCTTTTAACATCCTCCTCTATCAGATGAGTTTCTTGTAAAAACACAATTCTTGAACCCATGTCCTTTATTTTATTCATAACTTGTTTAAGTTTTTTTAAATTTTGTAGACCTCTGCAATTCCATGAAGTTAAATTAAGATTAACACTTTGGTCCATGATCAATAGAGAGTTTGGGATTACCTTGCAGTGTAAACATGCTCATACAGAGAAGCAAAAACATGAGTGGTTGAACATTCATCCTACAAACTACACACAAACAAATTTCCCCTTCCCACACTTGTGGCAAACCCCCCAAAATCAAAAGAAAAATTCTGTCTCCCGATATAGCCATCGACCGTTCCACACCCACGGGGAACAGCCTAAGCCACTCCTTCTTCATCCTCCCAATCACCCTAACTCTACTGCTTTTAATGACGTAACATTAACTCTCCTCTGTAGTTTTCCAACTTAACTCCAAAATTTTTAACAACTTTGTACATCATAGTTTTTTTTTTTGTTTGTTTGTTTTGTTTTTGTTTTGTTTTTTTAATATATAATACAATCTATATTTTGTAAACTTACTATTTACTTCAAGTCAGTCAGATGCCTGTGCAAATGCTTAATTATTCTACCTTATATTTTGTTCATGCTTAGCTCCCACCAGTCTCTTCTTCTTCTTTGATCTTCTTGATGAACTCCTGCGCCTCCTCTGGGGTCTTGAAGATGTGGGTTCTGCCCTCATACGTGGTCAGCAGTCTCGCAGGATAGATTACACCATGACGAATCCCAAGGTTGCGCAGCTCCTTACGTACGGGATCAAACTGCTTCCTCAATTGCTGGATTCCTGTGGCCAAATCTGGGTAGAACCGCACCTGCTGGTCCTGGTGTTTAATCTCTCCTTTAGCACGTGCAGCGTTGAAGATCTTCATCCTGTCTCTGTTGCTAAGAAACTTCATAATTAAGGTCCTCGGCGGTCCCTTATCTCTCCGTGGGCCAATACGATGTGCTTTTTCCAGAACCACTGCTGATTGCAACTCCTCGCTGCCCAGCACCTCTGGAATCCACTTTTCCAGAAAGGAACATACGTCCCGACCTTCTGATTCCTCTGGAAGACCCACCAGCCTCAAATTATTCTGTCTCGACCGAGATTCCAAATCCAAAATATTATCTTCCAGAGATTTATTTTTTTTTTCCAAAGTGCGCACCTTTAATTGAAGACGGGTGACGTCATCTTCAGCACTAGCGAGACGGAGCTCCATCTGCGCCGTTCGTTCTACACAGTCACCCAATTCCTTTCTTATTCCTTCCAACGCTGTCATAATCCCATCAAATCTAGAGGAAAAGTCCGCTCTCATTGAACTCATGGCTGCCATCAGCGCATCTGCGCCATTCCCCGCAGAAATCGCAGCGTTGCCAGCCTCCTCCGCCATATATGGAGTTTTGTTTGCTGCGTCACAGACCTGAAAGTCCGTTAATTTGGACTGTTTCGGCGGCTCGCTTTTTCCTTTTCCTGGTTTTCCAGCCTTAGGCTTCGCCGACATATCCTCGCCCAAATGCTGGGATACGTTCTGTCCCAAATGAGAGAGTTATTTGCCGATTTTTTTTTTCCAGGAGCAGAGCAGAGCGAGACACGTCCGTCCTACGTGGCAGCCATAACCGGAAGTCGTCACATTGTCTTTTAATCCCAAATCACAATGCATCCCCCTCCAGGTCTTCTCGCCTCCACCTAAAGTCCTGGTGGTCAGGAAATCCCTCAAGTCCATCTCTTTACATACAAAAGGCCAGATTTCACATCCTCCTGTTACCCCTAGGAGGTTCAGTCCTTTTGTTCCTCCGAGACATGAAGCATACAATAAGCATACAGTAATATACATGTGAAGCATATGAAACCCACATATGTGCACCACAGTTTCATATTAACAGATCTCAAAAAAAGGGTGGTGGTGTTGCCCTGTATGTTGATGAACTGTATGTATAGGTGTAAAACTTGTAAATGGAATGTCCTTTGCACTACCAGGGATTTTGGAATGTGTTACTGTTGAGATTGACCAAGATAAAACAAAAAATCTAATCATAAGTTGTATATATAGAATGCCGGGAACTTACGTTGAGACATTCAGAGATAAGTTAGTCGAGCTGTACAATAATATAACTAATAAGAAAATGGTTGTAATCTGTGGAGACTTCAATATTGATTTTGTGGAGATGAAATAACCAGACCGAACTTTCCGAGCAGACAAACTTTATTTCACTCTCACATCTTCCAGAATCAGAACATTAAACGTGTAGCAGGGACTCTCTCTTTTATATCCCAAAACTCACACCTCCCCGCTACCTGAGGTCCTGCATTCACCATTCACTCTCCCAAGACAATTCCCCTTATCCCCCAGCCCTTTGATCTCCATGCTCTCTCAGTCTGAGAGGAAAACTACTGAACTCTACAGCATGGGTCCCCCACACCTTACTAAATCCATTTCAACAAAATGTAATTACAGAGTTCATGAATTCTGTGTACAGTATGAGTCTATATCCTACAATAACACATCCCAGTAGAATCACAGTCCACACTGCTACATTTATTGACAACCTGTTTGTTAATATTATTGATAAGATATTTTTGATATTGATTGATATTGATATTATTGATATTTTTGTGAGGTTTGATTTGTCTGCTCTGTGCTATAGAGAGGTTTTTTTCTATGTAATCATAATTCTGCTTACACAATTACAAGCTGTATTTTGATAACAATGTTTTTTTCTCTCCGCCCAATGTGTCATTCCTACCCTCCCCTCTTATTCCCCCTTATCCCCCACTGTTTTGATGAGGCGCCTTGTCATGGCTGCCGTGTCATTGTGATGCGCTTACATTGCGCACCAATGTCAAGTCAAATTCCTTGTATGTTTCTAACATGCTTGGCAATAAAGCTTTTCTGATTCTGACATAAGTGACCATCTGCCAGTCTTTGCACTTATCCATGGCCACACGGGAGCCAATACAGAAACAACTTTAAAATCTTTCAGATACAAATCACAAAATGAAATCAGTTCTTTTAAAGAAGACCTGCTGAAGCAAGACTAGACAAAAGTCTATGTATCAGATGTAAATGAAGCCTATGATACATTCATGAACATTGTAACCGCTCTTTATGAAAAAAAAAATTGTCCATTAGTAAAGAAAAAGCTTAAACAGAAATTTGTCGGCAAGCCATGGTTAACCAAGGGATTACAAAAAGCGTGTAGAAAGAAAAATTCACTATATAAAGTTTTTCTAAAGGAAAGGACAAAAGAAGCAGAGCAGCAGTATAAAACATACAAAAACAAGTTAATATATACATATAATGAGATGTAGTAAAAGAGACTATTACAGTAAAGAACTGGAGAAAAACAGAGATTACACTAAAAATACATGGACAATACTTAACAATATTCTTGGAAATAAAAACAGAAATACAAGCTACCCAACCAATCTTTCAAAAAAAAACCCAAAACCCCGACTCAGTGTGAAAGCAGTCTCACCTGCAGATGAATTTAATACATTTTTTGTAAACACTGGTCCTAATTTGGCATGAGAAATACCCATTTCGGCACCTATAGGTGACACAATAAGCAAAAACATTGCTATAAAAGACTCCATCTTCATAAAGAACACAGATATGAAAGAGGTCATTGAAATTGTTAAATCATTTAAAAGTAAAACATCTACAGATTGTGATGGAATTGACATGCTTTTAGTCAAAACTATCATTGAATGCTTAGTGAAGCCACTGATGTATATCTGTAACCTGTCTCTCCAAACAGGTATATTTCCCAGTGCAATGAAAATAGCCAAAGTAATTCCAATATACAAGACGGGTGACGGAGGGGAATTTTCAAACTATAGGCCTATTTCACTGTCCATCCATCCATCCATCCATCTTCTACTGCTTTTCCGGAGGTCCGGGTCGTGGAGGCAGCAGTTCAAGCAGAGAAGCCCACACTTCCCTCTCCCCAGCCACCTGCTCCAGCTCTTCAGAGAGGATACCAAGGTGTTCCCAGACCAGCTGGGAGACGTAGTCTCTCCAGCGAGTCCTGGGTCTGCCCCAGGGTCTCCTCCCAGTGGGACGTGCCCAAAACACCTCAAGTGGGAGGCGTCCAGGAGGCATCCTAATCAGATGCCCATACCATCTCAACTGGCTTCTTTCAATGTGGAGGAGCAGCGGTTCTACTCTGAGCCTCTCCTGGATGACTGCGCTCCTCACCCTATCCCTGAGGGTGAGTCCAGCAATCCTACGGAGAAAGCTCATTTCAGCCACTTGTATCCGCGATCTCGTTCTTTCGGTCATTACCCAAAGCTCAGTTCAAAGCAAAGTTCAGCATTTAACACCATTATTCCCCAGAGACTGATGGAGAAATTACTCCTTCTCGGTCTGAACACCGCTACATGTCTCTGGATCCTGGATTTCCTGACCGAGAGACCTCAGTCTGGCCGGGTTGGAAACATCTCCAACTCCATCACACTGAGCACTGGATCCCCTCAAGGCTGTGTACTCAGTCCACTGTTTACACTTTTAACACATGACTGTGTGTCCAGACACGAGGGGAACCAGATTATCAAGTTTGCGGATGACACCACAGTGGTGGGACTTATTCAGAGGGATGAGGAATTAATGTACAGGGAAGAAGTTAGAGACCTGGAGGGCTGGTGCAGGGAGAACAATCTGGTGCTCAACGTGGACAAAACGAAGGAGATGATTATCGGCTTCCGGCGGTCACGGCCTGAACACGTCCCTCTCTGCATCAGCAGCCGTTCAGTGGAGAGAGTGGAGAACATCAAGTTCCTCGGAGTGCAAACCTCGCAGGACCTGACCTGGAGCAAGAATTCCTTGGTGATCAGGAAGCGGGCCCAGCAGAGACTGCACTTCTTGAGGAAACTCAAACAGGCCTCTCTCCCCATCTGCATCCTCAGGAACCTTCTACAGAGGTGTGGTGGAGAGTGTTCTGACGTACTGCATTGCAAGATGGTACTCCAGTTGCAGTATGTCAGACAAAAAAGCTCTGCAGAGGATAGTTAAGGGAGCTGAGAAGGCAATTGGAGTTTACCTCCCCTCTGTTCAAGAACTTTTTCAGAGCCGTTGTAGGAGCAGGGCATTGAACATTGTTAAGGACCACTCTCACCCTCTGCACAAACACTTTGAACTGCTGCCATCTGGCAAACGATTCCGGAGCATCAGAAGCAGAACCACCAGACTGATCAATAGCTTCCTTCCACAAGCTGTTAGGATGCTGAACAGGTGATCCTGAATCCTTTACACATATTACTGCACTTTATGGACATTATGTATATTATAGTTTTAGTCAGTTTTAAGTATTTATTTCTCTTAGCTACTGTACTTAGATTCACTTAGCCATTTTAATTGTTTTATATATACATAGGCAGTTATCATTTTAACTGCAACTGTAATAAGTTAACATTACTGTAATATCCAAATGTGTCTCAGGGATGTGTGAATGGCTGTCGGGGTGGGGGGTGTGAGTGTGTTTTTAAATTATGTTCTTTTTATAATACGGATGCCTAGAGAAACGCAATTTCATCTTGCTTGCACTACAGTTGTATGCATAGCACCATGACAATAAAGGCTGATTGACTGATTGATTGATTGAAGCTCGTGACCATAGGTGAGAGTAGGAACATAGATTGACTGGTAAATTGACAGCTTTACCTTAGAACTCAGCTCCCTCTTCACCACAACGGACCGGTACAACGTCCACATCACTGCAGATGCTGCTCCAATCCGTCTGTCAATCTCTCACTCCATTCTCCCCTCACTCGTGAATAAGACCCCAAGATACTTAAACTCCTCCACTTGGGGCAGGAGCCTGTCCCCAACCCGGAGAAGACAATCCACCTTTTTTCGGCTGACGACCATGGACTCGGACTTGGAGGTGCTGATTCTCATCCTAGCCACTTCACACTCAGCGGCAAACCGTCCCAGCAAGAACTGTAGGTCATTGCTGGATGAAGCCAACAGGACAACAACATCTGCAAACAACAGAGATGAGATCCTGTGGTCACCAAGCATGACACCCTCTATTCTCTGGCTGCGCCTAGAAATCCTGTCCATAAAAGTTATGAACAGGATCGGTGACAAAGGGCAGCCCTGGCGGAGTCCAACTCTCACTGGGAATGAGTCTGACCGAGTGTTGGCAATACGAACCAAACTCTCACAACGGTCGTACAGAGACCGAATAGCTCATAACAACAAGCCCGATACCCCATACTCCCGAAGCACCCCCCACAAAAAACCACGAGGGACGCGGTCGAATGCCTTCTCCAAGTCCACAAAACACATGTAAACTGGTTGGGCAAACTCCCACGAACCCTTGAGAATTCTCGAGAGGGTAAAGAGCTGGTCTGATGTGCCACGGCCAGGACGAAAACCACATTGCTCCTCCTGAATCCAAGGTTCGACTAACGGCTGGACTCTTCTCTCCAGTACCTTGGCATAGACCTTCCCAGAGAGGCTGAGGAGTATGATCCTTCTAAAGTTGGAGCACACCCTCCGGTCCCCTTTTTTGAAAAGAAGAACCACCACCCTGGTTTGCCATGCCAAAGGCACTGTCCCCAACCTCCATGCAATGTTGCAGAGGCGTGTCAACCATGACAGCCCTACAACATCCAGGGCCTTGAGGTACCCAGGGTGAATCTCATCCACCCCCGGGGCCCGGCCACCAAGGAGATTTTTAACCACCTTGGCAACCTCAGCCCTCGATTAGGTGGCGGTCAAAGCCTATTTCACTATTGCCACAATTTTCTAAGATACTCGAAAAAATATTCTGTGAGAGAATTGACAACTTTATAATGAAGAATAATTTATTGTGTGAGCAAAATATGGGTTCAGACACAAGAGGACAACTGCATTTGCTCTAATGGAATTTATAGAAAAACTAGAAAAGCACTCGGAGAGCGCAGACCTCCGCCAAGCGCCACAGTTCCCCCCATACAGTGTTTGTGTGTAAGTTTTCAGATTTCTTGACCATGAAAACATATGGCTAGCAATTGGATTGACAATGATAGGATTAGTGGTTGAGTAGTTATTCACGAAAATGACATTTTCCGTAATGGCGGCCACAGTTACGCCCATACAGTGTTTGTGTGTACGTTTTCAGATTCCTTGACCACGAAAACATATGACTAGCAATTGGATTGACAATGATAGGATTAGTGGTTCAGTAGTTATTCACGAAAATGGCATTTTCCGTAATGGCGGCCACAGTTCCCCCCATACAGTGTTTGTGTGTACATTTTCAGATTCCTTGACTGTGAAAACATTTGACTGTGGCGCATATGTTGGTTATATATTCCCCACAAATGTGTTGCTGTATGTGTATTGTGTGCTTCACGTCTCATGGAACAAAGAGGACTGAGACTCTGGGATTCAGTAGAGGAGTGTGAGATTCGCCCTTTGTCTCCAGGAGACGACCGGGGAAGATTTCCGGGCCACAGAGACTAGAGAACAATGGCGTGAGATCAAAAGGGGTTACTTTGTGACTGTATGTTTGATTAAACACCATGTGACTGCTGTTTCGTGCCCGGGGTATAAAACCCCTGATGTGAGATGAAAACTTCCTCTTGATTTGCTTGGCGATTTGTTGGAGATGTGTTCTACGAATAAAGCTGAATCTGAGGAACAAACTCAGCCTCATCCTTGAACACATTCTCCACACTGGTGACCTTACGACTCAGAATGAGCAGAAATAATTCTCCCGAGCAGGGCTCGGTAGAAGCCAGCCTGATGGCTGCCTCCACAGTCTGGCTGCCTGATTTCTGGCAGCATAGCCCGCGCTCCTGGTTTAGCGCGGTCGAGGCGCAGTTCAACCTCCGGAGAATCTCGAAGGACGACACGAGATTCTACCATGTTGTGGCGAAGCTGGACAGCCACACAGTTCAGAGGGTGGAAGATCTGATCAACCACCCACCTGACAGTGACAAATACGGCGCCTTGAAAGCTGCGCTTATCAGTCATTTCACCCCCTCCGTGCAACAGCAAGCAGAGGGGCTCCTGGCGTTGACGGAGTCGGAGAACGACAGACCCGTAGACCTGAAGGTCAAAATGCTGAGGCTGAAAGACTCTGAGGACTGCGAATTTATCTTCGCCCACCTTTTCCTCCGGACCCTGCCGCCAGCGGTGAGAGTTACCCTGGCAGATTCACCCCGGTTGGCCAAGCGAGACTACCACGGGCTGAGCAAGGAGGCGCAGCGACTCGTCGACGCCCACAAGCGGAGCGCAGTGGCAGCTGCAGCAGCGGAGCTAGGAGCGACGCCCGGAGACGGCATGGGGCCAATGGTTGCAGCACCAGATGCGCCGACGACGGCAGCAGTCAGCACCAAGCAACACGGAGTGGGCGACGTCATGTGCTTCTATCATCGCCATTTTGCAGAGAGGGCACACAAGTGCCTCCTGCCGTGCCACTTCAAGCATTCGGGAAACGCCAAGACCGAGGGTCGGTAGCGGCTGCGGCCCTCGGGGAAGAGAACAAGCTGCTTTACCTGACGGATGCACGTTCGGGGAAACGATTCCTCGTGGACACAGGCTCCCAGATGAGCTTCATCATGCCTTCCTACGCGGACCGGCTGATGCCGTCCAAAGTTCCCCGGGTGTCAGTGTCAGCAGCGAACAGCTCAGCTATTAAGACCTTCGGTGAGAGGACTCTGCGTCTGTCTTTGCAGGGTCGTTCATTTGAGTGGACTTTTGTGGTAGCTGCAGTCAGTTTCAACATGTTAGGGGCTGATTTCCTGTGCTCACATGGTTTATTGGTTGATCTTGCTAATAGACGTCTAGTTAATGCACTCTATTCCCTGCACAGCATGAGTGGCACTGCCAACTGCCCAAGCCAACGTCACTACTGCGGGTGGTAAGTTCCACGCAATCCTCACTCAGTTTCCAGCACTAACAGTCCCAACGTTTTCGGCGACAGTGGCCAAACATGGGGTGGAGCATTATATCACTACCACCGGGCCGCCCGTTTTTGCAAAAGCTCGGCGCCTGGACTCAGCTAAACTGACCATAGCGCGCGAGGAGTTTGCCAACCTGGAAAAACTGGGCATCATCAGACGTTCGAAAAGCCCCTGGGCTTCACCATTGCACATGGTCCCAAAGTCTGGTGGCTCGTGGCGACCTTGCGGTGATTTCCGCAGGTTGAATAACGCCACCGCACACGACCGCTACCCGATCCCACACATTCAAGATTTTTCAGTTCATTTGGCGGGAGCGCGCATTTTTTCCAAAATAGATTTAGTGCGCGGCTACCATCAGGTTCCAGTGCGCGCCCAGGGCATACCCAAAACAGCGGTAATAACTCCTTTCGGGCTTTTTGAGTTTTTGCGCATGCCTTTTGGGCTCAAGGGGGCCGCACAGACATTCCAACGCATGATGGACGCGGTGCTGCGCGACCTCCCTTTTGTGTTCGTCTACTTGGATGACATTTTAGTAGCCAGCACGTCCGAAGACGAACACGAAAACCTCCTCACGGCAGTTTTCCAGAGGCTGGCAGAGCACGGGTTAATAATTAACCCAGCAAAGTGCCAGTTTGGGGTAGCGCAGATTGATTTTTTGGGGCATCGCGTTTCGCCAGAAGGTGCGGTCCCTCTCCCCAATAAAGTGCGCGCAATAACAAATTTTCCCCAACCTCAAACGGTCAAAGCGTTACAGGAGTTTTTGGGAATGGTTAATTTTTATAACCGTTTCCTCCCAAGTGCAGCGCGGCTCATGCAACCATTGTACACGGCACTAAAAAAGCAAAAACCCACAAATAAAATCGAACGGTCTCCTGAGCGGGAGCGCGCATTCTCTCAAGTCAAAACAGCGCTGGCAAACGCGGCTTTGTTGGCACACCCAGTTCCAACAGCCCGCATGGCCCTCACCACTGACGCGTCCGATTTAGCGGTAGGGGCGGTCGTTGAACAGTGGGTAGCGGGGACCTGGCAACCGCTCGCATTTTTCAGCAAAACCTTGCGCGATAGCGAGCGAAAATACAGCGCGTTCGACAGGAAGTTGTTGGCCCTACACTTAGCCATCCGCCATTTCCAGTTCTGGCTGGAAGGGCGCCGTTTCACCACGTTCGTGGACCACAAACCGCTGACTTTTGCGATGGCCAAGATTTCTGAACCTTGGTCGGGCCGGCAGCAAAGACAGCTGGCCGCGATATCAGAGTTCACCACCGATATCCAGCATGTCGCAGGTAAACATAATGTAGTGGCAGACTGCCTCTCGCGTGCTGTGCCGGTGCCAGACCACGTGAGGGCAGACTCTGCAGCCATGGCCGCGGGCCAGGGTAGTGACGCGGGAGCGTGCCCGGCCCCGGTCTGCGTGGGGTTAGATTATGCAGCCATGGCCACGGAGCAGGTTAGCGATGCGGACGTGCGCGCGCTCCGGTCTGGACCAACAGGGTTAAGGCTGGAGCACAGGGTGCTGCAAATGGGTATGCCCCCCCTAATCTGCGATGTCTCCATGGGACGGCTGCGCCCAGTGGTGCCAGCTGCGTGGCGCCGCCGCGTTTTTGACTCGATCCACTCTCTGGCGCACCCGGGGGTGCGCGCATCGGTCAAAATGGTGGGGGAGAAATTTGTATGGCCGGAGTTGCGCAGACAGGTCAAGGAATGGGCGACAGCCTGCGTAGCGTGTCAGCGAGCCAAAATACACAAGCACACTAGAGCTCCTTTGGAGCCTTTTCACATCCCTGCTAAGCGCTTTGATCATGTGCATGCCGATTTGGTAGGCCCCCTCCCGTCGTCACAGGGGCACACACATCTTTTGACGATGGTGGATCGCACCACGCGTTGGCCAGAAGCGGTCCCTCTGGCGTCAACCACAGCGGAAGAAGTGTCACGCGCGTTTTTAACGGCTTGGGTAGCGCGTTTTGGAGTCCCGTCAGACATAACGTCAGACAGAGGTCCTCAATTTGTCTCCGAACTCTGGTCGTCGATGGCCCGCAGCCTAGGGGTAAAGATCCACCGCACCACCGCGTACAACCCCCAGGCTAACGGTTTATGCGAGCGTTTTCACAGGTCATTGAAAGCGGCCCTCAGAGCGTCACTTACGGATACAAATTGGGTTGACAAGTTACCATGGGTCTTATTGGGGTTGTGTTCTGCACCTAAGGAGGATTTGCAAGCCTCTCCAGCGGAATTAGTTTTTGCACAGCCTCTCCGTTTGCCAGGGGAATTTCTCCCCGATAATCCTGCCCCAAATTGCCCCCCCACTCAGCTGTTGCAGAGCGCCACAGGATCAAACATGCTTCCTGGCCCAGTTCATCACAGTTTCCCATGCGTTTTTGTGCCGAAGGCTTTAAAAAATGCGGAGTTTGTTTTTGTGAGACATGATGCTTGTCGCCCCAGCGTGCGCCCGCCTTACGATGGGCCGTTCAAGGTGCTGGAAACAGCAGAGAAGCATTTTTTGCTAGATTGGGAGGCAGAAAAGAACTGATTGGTATTAACAGACTCAAACCTGCTTTTGTTTTGGTGGATGAAGAGGTACAGTTGGCGAGAGCCCCCCGTCGCCGTAGACCCCCTAGAGGGCATTCTACAGGACTCCCACAGACAGCAGCAAAGCCGGCTTACAGCAGATACGGCAGGAGATTGAGAGCTAAGCAACTGGTGGATTGATGTGTAGTGATGTTATGGTGTCATGTGTCTCTGGTTATGTTTGTCCCATTTAGACGTTTGGGGGGGGGGTCTTGTGGCGCATATGTTGGTTACATATTCCCCACAAATGTGTTGCTGTATGTGTATTGTGTGCTTCACGTCTCATGGAACAAAGAGGACTGAGACTCTGGGATTCAGCAGAGGAGTGTGAGATTCGCCCTTTGTCTCCAGGAGACGACCGGGGAAGATTTCCGGGCCACAGAGACTAGAGGACAATGGTGTGAGATCAAAAGGGGTTACTTACTTTGTGACTGTGTGTTTGATTAAACACCATGTGACTGCTGTTTCGTGCCCGGGGTATAAAACTCCTGATGTGAGATGAAAACTTCCTCTTGATTTGCTTGGAGATTTGTTGGAGATGTGCTCTACGAATAAAGCTGAATCTGAGGAACAAACTCAGCCTCATCCTTGAACACATTCTCCACATGACTAGCAATTGGATTGACAATGATAGGATTAGTGGTTCAGTGGTTATTCACGAAAATGGCATTTTCCGTAATGGCGGCCACAGTTCCCCCCATACAGTGTTTGTGTGTACGTTTTCAGATTCCTTGACCATGAAAACATATGACTAGCAATTGGATTGACAATGATAGGATTAGTGGTTCAGTAGTTATTCACGAAAATGGCATTTTCCGTAATGGTGGCCACCGGATCATCCCCAAAATTTAATCAGTTCTTCCTTGTACCATTTCCAACAACACCTGAAAGTTTCATCGAAATCCGTCCAAAACTTTTTGAGTTATCTTGCTAACCAACAGACAGACAGACAAACAGACAGACAAACCCCGGCAAAAACATAACCTCCTGGCGGAGGTAAATATCAACTGCTGTAGAAAATAAAGAGTATTCAGTTGGGGTATTCCTGGATCTTAAAAAAGCATTTGATACAGTGGATCATAAATTATTGTTAAAGAAACTACAAAATTATGGTATTAGGGGGCTAGCACTGTCCTGGTTATGTAGTTACTTAAAGAACAGATATCAGTATGTATGTGTTGGTATCAAAAACTCAGTTACTGAAGGTTACTTGCGGAGTCCCACAGGGTTCAGTTTTGGGGCCATTGTTATTCAATATGTATATAAATGATATATGTAAAGTTTCAGAAAAAAATGGATTTAATACTGTTTGCAGATGACACTAATGTATTATGCAGTGGAAGCAATTTGGAACAACTTCTGGATATACTTGGAAAGGAATTAGGAAAGCTCAAACTGTGGTTTGAGTCAAACAAATTAATGTTCAATTTAGGTAAGGCAAAATTTATCATTTTTAACAACCATCACAACAACTCAGTATCTAAACTCAGTGTAAATGATGTAGAGATTGAAAGGGTATCCAAAATTAAATTCCTTGGAGTAATAACTGATAATAAACTGTGCTGGAAGTCACATATTAATTATATTAAAGGTAAAATATCCAAATCAATTGCAATACTACACAGAGTGAAATATTTGCTGAATCAACCCACACTATATACTTTGTATCATTCATTAATACTCCCATACATGACATATTGTACTGAAGTATGGGGAAATACATATAAAACAAACATATATCCAGTCTTTATGCTTCAGAAGAGAGCTATTAGAATAATAAACAAAGCTGCTTACAGGGAACCAACAAACCCACTTTTTCTTAAATTAAAAGCTCTCAAGTTGAAAGATCTGGTTGATTTTAAAACTGCAGTAATAATGTTTAAAGCGAAGAATCTATCACTGCCCGCAAATATCCAAAAGTTGTTCCAAATAAGGGAGAAACAATATCATTTCAGAGGAACATGTATATTTCAAAAACCTTTAGTGAGAACTCCCACCAAGCAACACTGTGTTTCAGTGCAAGGAGTCAGACTGTGGAACGCTTTTGGACCTGAATCAAAATCATGTACAACGCTTGGACAATTTAAACAAAAACTAAAGGAAGAAATACGCCAAACATATATACAAAACGATATGTAAAATCACATAAGGATTATCATATCCAGTCTGTGTTGTGCTGTTACTTAGCTTTTTGTCATGTTTTGTTTTGGCTTTGTTCTGATTTGTAATCACTTTTATTTTATTTTCCTTTTGAATTCTTAGATGGAACATGGGTGGGCAATATAAGCTGCGGCTTTAGCCATTACTCATTTCGGATAACTTATGTTGAATTGCACAATCCGAGGAGTTATTGTTTAATTTGACCTTGTTGGATTTTTCCCCCTTTGTTATATTATTCTGTTCCTTTCTTTTAATCTTTAATTTATCCAAAATAAAGATTCATTCATTCATTCATTCATATGCACAAACATTGTTATCACCTTGTTCTGTGCTTTGAATCATATAATATAAGCTGTATTTCAAGCTTTTAGTCATTGGGCATTATTAAGTGACAGCATTATTCCATAATCTTCATTGTCATGCTGGTTAAAGTGATTAATAGGCATGCAATTTTACTTAACTTATTGGCTTATGCGGCATGGCGTAGTTGTTGACGGGAGGAGTCGGGTGAGCAGGGGCGAGGCGACATTGTTCACTTGGCTTCTGGTGCAGGGTCATGGCTGAGCAGCAGAAGAGTGCCGCAGGTGGCTGGAGGAACCCAGGCATTGTCATGTCAGATCCTTCGTCTGTTGTCCTTTTTCCCTTTAAAATACACTTTTATACCTATCAGGGAGGTAATGCAACTGAGTTAATAAAAATTACAATAATACAGCAAAAATTGAATACAAAATAGCCCAATGTTGTTCATCTGCCCTCAGGTGTCTCAAAAATTAAAAACCCCAAATAAGGAAAAAAATCTTGTAACTGATGAAAGGGTTAATGTATAGTTAGTGCCAGAATAATAATTCTGTAGGTAATCTCCCATCATGCTCTACACATATTCCATACCACTTCTGTTTGCATACTTATGAACAAGTATGTTATGGTATATTGATAAAACAGGAATGAGACAAAGGTATAGAGCTCTCTCTGTCTTTTTGCTCTCTTTTAAGTCAGGTCTTTTCACATTAGTTACACACCCAAAACAGCATTCTCACACACACTTTTGATAGTACATTTTAGGAGAAACTAATGTGAACAGCGGATGGTCTGTTCACGTCAGAGTTAAACTAGCCAATCAGACGGTCGCGTATAAGCCCATCCTATTGTACTGGGTCGCCCCACCCAAGAGAATAACTGTAACACGCACCCGGAAGTCGGGGTTCAGTGTGGCAACGCTCCAGAGGGAGCTGCATCACGCTGCACCCAGCGCTGCTTGCTTTACATGTGACTTCTAAATAAATGTACCATCCTTTAAATTGAAGAAATCTCCGGTTTGTTCTTGGATCTTTCAATCAAAGAATCGGGTATTTTTCTAACACTGAAAATGTTGGCTTCAAAAATATGAGAATATTTACCAGTTATGCAACGTTAGATTCAAAACCCACAAAATTAGATCGAAAAACTGTTGGATCAAAAATGAATTGACTGAGGCTGAATCAATAATCAATAGGCGGTTTTCCAAGTTCTGAGCCATTTATTCCATTTCTGATCAGAAAGGAGGTAATCAGTAACAGCAAAACTTGCCTCAGAGCTTCACAGCACCAACTCCCTAACATGTGTTCAAGGATGTTGCTTCTTTATACCTCAGTCCCTTATCTAAGCTAGACTGGCTGGAGCCAACTCTGTAAGTGATTGCCTCTAATCTATGGTCAGCAATGAACATTCTGCTATGATCTTTACATGATCTGGTCATCCTAAGTCACTCTAACTTACAGTACAGTACAGCTTGGTATGATAAAACAATAAAACCTTCGTCATTATTTACAATCTTGCTCAACCTAATCTTACACTGAAAAACAGATAGTCTTTTCAAGCTCTGAGACAATGAAAAAAAATCACAGTAAATCAGACATTGGCTCATTATATCCACCAGATACAATTATAATATAAAATAGAATAATACAGCATTAAAATCATATAGAATAATCAATGAAACCTGAAAATATCCTATCAAAAACCCACAAAAAGAACTGTAAAACTCCTAAAATTTGCAAAAATACCCATATATAGATTTTTTTTCCACTTCTTCTCACTCACTCAGTGTCAGACACAAGGCCACCCCCCCCCCCCCACACACACACACACTCACACTCACACGCAGCTCCCTCGTGTTATCCCTCCAAGGTTACTTTTGGGCAGCTGCTCACACACAGAAACGGTAAGATAGCCTTAAAACAAGCTTGAAATGGCAACCTAAATTACTTGTAAAACAAATCTGGCAACCCAATGTTCTCATGCCAACTTTTTGTCTACCGCCATGAGAAGACAATTCAATTTCTTAACCAAAAGTATTATTTGCAAGCTCCCACAATTAAAAGTATTACTGCGTGAGCCAATAATCACATTGTGGGACACATATGCACATATGGATATCACTTCATGCTTCATATGTATACCACTTTAGGCTTCACATCTCAGATTGAACAAAGGACTGGGTCTCTTTGGAGATAACAGGAGGATGTGAAAGTTTAGTCTTTGGTATGCAAAGAGACGGCCTGGGGTGATTTTCCTGGCCGCCAGAGGCTGGGGGTGGAGGTGTTAAGATCTGAAAGAAGATGCATTGTTACTTGGGATTAAATACAATGTGACTGTGTGCTTTGAAGTTCCTGAGGTATTTAAAGGATGAATGTCTGGGTTTCTCTCTCTTTCTGTTTTTGCTGATGTTGGAAGATGTGAATAAACCTGACTCGTGAGATAAACTCTGCCTCGTCATTTTCACATTTCCACACTGGTGACCCTAAGACGTATCATGAGTGAAAGAAATTCCCCCGAGCCAGCCGGGTCAGGAGCTCCCTGCCAAGCGTATGCCGCTACCGTCCAGCTACCGGACTTTTGGCGAGACAACCCGTGCTCCTGGTTCCACTTGGTCGAAGCACAGTTCGCCCTCCAGGGGATAATGGTAGATGACACGAAGTTCTACCATGTGATTGCCAAGCTCGACAACCGCACGGCTCGGCATGTGCAGAGCCTTGTGGAGCAGCCACCGGCCGACGACAAATATGGCGGGTTGAAGGCTGCGCTCATCCAGCACTTCACTCTCTCAGTCCAGGAGAGAGCGGAGAGGCTCCTGGCTCTGAACGACTTGGGAGATGGCACGCCCGTTGACCTGATGGAGAACATGCTGAGCTTGAGGGGCTCAGACGACGACAACTTCATCTTCACCCACATTTTCCTGAGAACCCTACCGTCGGCCACGAGAGCGGCCCTGGCCAGTTCGCCGTTGTTGGCCCAGTGGGACTTCCGCGCGCTGGCCCAGGAGGTGCACCGAATTCTCAACGCGAGCAAACAGCGCGCGGCCACCGCGGCAGCGACGGAGTTCGGCGCAACGGCCGGAGATGGCAAGGGGCCAGAGACGGCGGTAGCAGACCCACCGACAACAGTGGCGGCGTGGGCCAAGGATCGCGGAGGAGACACCCTCTGTTTCTACCATCGCCGCTTTGCAGAGAAGGCACGCAAATGTATACCACCGTGCCAGTTCAAGCGCTCGGGAAATGCCAAGACCGGGTGTTGGTAGCAGCCGCGGCCCTCGGTGAAGAGAACAAGCTGCTCTACTTGACAGATGCGCATTTGGGGAGGAAATTCCTCGTGGACACAGGCTCCCAAGTGAGTTTCATCACGCCTTCCTCCGCTGACCGGCTGGCGGGTCCCGGAGGTCACGGGGCATCAGCAGCGAACGGCTCAGAGATTAAGACCTTTGGTGAGAGGACCCTGCTTCTGTCCCTACACGGCCGTACATTTGAGTGGACTTTTGTCATAGCTGCAGTGAGTTTCAATATGTTGGGGGCTGATTTTCTGTGCTCACATGGTTTGTTGGTTGATCTTGCTAACAGGCACCTGGTTAATGCACTTTCTTTTTATTCTATTCCCTGTGCAGCCCTGTGAGTGACCCCGCCCACAGCACAAGCCAACGTTGCAACGGCAAGCGGTAAGTTCCACACACTGCTCACTCAGTTCCCAGCACTCACGGTTCCCACATTTTCAGCAGCCGTCGCTAAACACGGTGTGGAACATTTTACTACCACCGGACCGCCCATTTTTGCAAAAGCTCGGCGCTTGGATTCAGCTAAACTGACCATAGCGCGCGAGGAGTTCGCCAACCTGGAAAAGTTGGGCATCATCAGGCGTTCGAACAGCCCATGGGCTTCCCCGCTTCACATGGTCCCGAAAGCTGATGGCTCGTGGCGACCTTGCGCAGATTTCCGCAGGTTGAACAATGCCACAGTGCACGACCGCTACCCAATCCCGCATATCCAAGATTTTTCCGTTCATTTGGCGGGGGCGCGCGTTTTTTCTAAGATAGACTTGGTCCGCGGTTACCATCAAGTCCCAGTGCGCGCTGAGGACATACCCAAAACAGCGGTAATAACTCCGTTTGGCCTATTCGAGTTTTTGCGCATGCCGTTTGGGCTTAAAGGTGCTGCGCAGACGTTCCAACGCATGATGGACGCGGTGTTGCGCGATCTCCCCTTCATATTCGTCTACCTGGACGACATCTTAGTAGCCAGCCCGTCCGAAGACGAACACGAAAACCACCTCACGGCAGTTTTCCGGAGGTTGGGAGAGCACGGGTTAATAATCAACCCAGCGAAGTGTCAGTTTGGGGTGACGCAGATTGATTTTTTGGGGGCATCGTGTCTCCCCAGAAGGAGCTGTTCCGCTGCCTGACAAAGTGCGCGCGGTAACAAATTTTCCCCAGCCACAAACAGTCAGGGCGTTACAGGAGTTTTTGGGAATGGTGAATTTTTATAACCGTTTCCTCCCCCGCGCAGCGCAGCTCATGCAACCATTGTATGCCGCACTAAAAAAACAAAAACCCACAAATAAGATCGAATGGTCTCCGCAGCGAGAGCGAGCATTCTCTGAGGTCAAAACAGCCCTGGCAAACGCTGCGTTGTTAGCACATCCAGACCCAACGGCCCGCACAGCGCTCACTACTGACGCGTCAGATGTGGCCATAGGGGCAGTTGTGGAGCAGCATGTAGCCGGGGCTTGGCAGCCGCTCGCCTTTTTCAGCAGGACTTTGCACGATAGTGAACGAAAATACAGCGCATTCGACAGGGAGTTGTTAGCCCTCCACTTGGCCATTCGCCACTTCCAGTTCTGGCTGGAGGGATGCCGTTTCAGCGCGTTCGTTGACCACAAGCTGCTGACATTCACGATGGCCAAGGTTTCAGAACCGTGGCCAGGCCGGCAGCAGAGGCAGCTGGCCGCAATCTCAGAGTTTACTACCGATATTCAGCATGTGGCGGGTAAACTGAATGTAGTGGCAGACTGTCTCTCGCGCGCCGTGGCGGCCCCAGTCCGCGTAGGGATAGATTATGCAGCCATCGCCGCGGATCAGGGTAGCGACGCGGATGTGCGCGTGCTCCAGTCTGGACCAACAGGGTTAAGGCTGGAGAACAGGGTGCTGCAAGACGGTATGCCCCCCCCCCCCAATCTGTGATGTCTCCACTGGGTGACCGCGTCCTGTGGTACCGGCTGCGTGGCGCCGCCGCGTTTTTGACTCGATTCATTCTCTGGCGCACCCGGGAGTGCGCGCGTCAGTCAAAATGGTGGGAGAGAAATTTGTTTGGCCGAGCCTGCGCAAACAAGTTAGAGAGTGGGCAGCAGCCTGCATGGCTTGTCAACGAGCCAAGGTACACAGACACACGAGAGCTCCCTTGGAGCCGTTTCACATCCCGGCTAAGAGGTTAGATCATGTTCATGTGGACCTCGTAGGCCCCCTCCCGCCGTCACAGGGGTGCACACACCTTCTGACAATGGTAGACCGCACCACGCGCTCGCCGGAAGTGGTCCCACTGTCGTCAACCACAGCCGAGGAGGTGGCGCGCGCGTTTTTAACAGCATGGATAGCGCGCTTTGGAGTCCCGTAGGACATTACATCCGATAGAGGTCCTCAATTTGTTTCCGAACTCTGGTCAGCAATGGCCCGCAGCCTGGGGGTAACGATCCACCGCACAACCGCGTACAATCCGCAGGCTAATGGGTTATGCGAACGTTTTCATAGGTCATTGAAAGCGGCTCTCAGAGCCTCGCTTACGGATGCAAATTGGGTAGACAGGCTACCGTGGGTTTTATTGGGGTTGCGTTCTGCACCTAAAGAGGATTCAGAAGCCTCCCCGGTTGAGCTAGTTTTTGCGCAGCCACTTCGGCTGCCCGGGGAATTTCTCCCAGATAATCCTGCGCCAGAATGCTCCCCGGCTCAGCGGTTGCAGAGTGGCACGGAATCGGGCACGCTGCCTGGTCCCGTTCACCACAGTTTTCCACTCGTTTTTGTGCCTAAGGCCTTAAAAAACGCGGAGTTTGTTTTTGTCAGACACGATGCCCATCGCCCACCGTTGCGACCACCTTACGATGGACCATTTAGAGTGCTGGAAACAGGGGATAAGCATTTTTTGCTAGATTTGGGGAGCAGGAAAGAAAAGATTGGCATAAACAGGCTCAAACCCGCCTTTGTGGTGGCAGACGAGGATGTGCTGTTGGCCAGGGCTCCTTGGCATGGCAGACCCCCTAGGGGACATTCCCCAGAACACCCACAGGGATTGACTAACAGTTCTCACCCTCAGACAGCAGCTCCTCAGCAGGATGGCGCCGCGGAAGTGGTAAAGCCTGCTTACAGCAGATACGGGAGGAGACTGAGGCCCAAGCAGCACGTGGACTGATGTGTAATGGTTTTATCATGACATGCAGACTGTTATTCCGTTGTTCCATCTTAGACGTTTGGGGGGGGGTCATGTGGGACACATATGCACATATGGATATCACTTCATGCTTCATATGTATACCACTTTAGGCTTCACATCTCAGATTGAACACAGGACTGGGTCTCTTTGGAGATAACAGGAGGATGTGAAAGTTTAGTCTTTGGTATACAAAGAGACGGCCTGGGGGGATTTTCCTGGCCGCCAGAGGCTGGGGGTGGAGGTGTTAAGATCTGAAAGAAGATGCATTGTTACTTGGGATTAAATACAATGTGACTGTGTGCTTTGAAGTTCCTGAGGTATTTAAAGGACGAATGTCTGGGTTTCTCTCTCTTTCTGTTTTTGCTGATGTTGGAAGATGTGAATAAACCTGACTCGTGAGATAAACTCTGCCTCGTCATTTTCACATTTCCACAACATAATCATCCCTTTACACTCACAATAACCAGAAAAACAATGGACAAACACGGCTTCCAACCATCGCAGTACTTGTACTTCCGCCTCTGCGGTTTCACCAGGACAAACCATATAACACAGAACAACCAGACAGACAAACAAAACTGCAGTTATTTTTAAACCAGCACTATAACAAAAATTAAAGATTACTGGTTCACACAAGCCAGTGCTCACTGCAATTCATGACAGAATCTTGCATTGATTTTTTTCAACTCGAATGCTCACTGCAAGCAAACGGCAGAATCTTGCATAGCCTTCATTAATCGCTCTTTGTAATATTGTAGGACAGAATCTTACTCTGATTCATATCTCAGGGCTCACTGTGCAATATTAAACAGTCTCTTGCATTAATTTCTGCACGCAACACCCCTAAGCATCCACCTCGCCGACATGAAGCTTCCTCAGACCAAAAACTCGGACCTAATCTGACCCAGAGTTAAAGCAAGCAGAAGCTTAACCAGGCTTTCCAGTGTTAAAGTGCTTAGGAAAACATTTCATCCTCCTGGGAATCTTTCATCCCAGGGAATACAATCTTTTATACCACAAATAAATGTACTCACATCCAAGCCGCCTTTAGGGTTCTTAGATCCGTCACCCAGTCATTTCCAGTGCTCCAGTTCGAAATGCCTTTACTGCAGTAACACTGAGTGTCGTACCCAGCCTGGGAAGGTCTTTTGTCAGTTGTGCACTTTCTGAAATTGGGCAGAGGTGCCGGAAGGATGGAGATATGTGGATCCGTTGTTCAGTGCGCCAAAGGATAGAATAATTTTCAGCAAAACTATTCTAAGTCAAAAATCAGTTGGAGTATTTGGATTGAAGTATATTTATTTCACTCCATGGCCATTGGAGGAGGCATTACAAGAGCATGAAACTTAGTCACATGCACCTAACCTCTGAACATACATTTCTGAGTCTGGTGTTTTTATAGCTATGAGTAAACGGAGGAGGAGGAGGAGGCCTTGGGCCATCTGCAGAGCCGTTCAGGGACATCTCGAAGACAGTCTAAGTGTCTATCACAGTCCTAGTATCTTAAACAGAGCAGGTCAATATAACTGGGTCATTATGTCTTCGATGACCTAACCTTATATTCCTGTATCCATCCACACGCACATCCACTCAACACTCAGGACTCTGGGACATGAAATCACATAGGAAAATGATGGCTTATACAACGCACCAAAAATACATTAGATATAATATATAAAAGAATAATACAGAAGAATATTACTACTACTACTAACCTGCACTTATATAGCGCTTTTCTAGCCACAAAGACCACTCAAAGCGCTTTCACTAGTACTAACCCTCTATTCTAAGGGCCTATAGGAAACAGATATCTAGGGACAATTTAGAACAACCAATTAACCTAACATGCATGTCTTTGGATTGTGGGAGGAAACCGGAGCCCCCGGAGTAAACCCACGCAGCACAGGGAGAACATGCAAACTCCATACAGAAAGGTTCCAACCCCTGCCAGCCTGGGGATTTGAACCAGGAACCTTCTAGCTGTAAGGCAACAGTGGAGCAAGTTCAATATCTGAACTTATTCTACATGGAGTTCACATATAGACATCAGACATGAAACAGGAAAGCCAAGGAATAATAATAATAATAATAATAATAATAATATAGATAATATGGAATTTTTCTATCAGCATCATTCTTTCATACTTTTTTTTCTTAAATTTCTATTTCCTTGGCATGGCAGCATAACTTCAAGGGTGGCGTCCCGGCATGCAGAAATGTTACCAGAGGAAACCTTTGATTGTCACACTACAAAGAACTCATGACGGGTAGAGCAAAGAGCTCTCTTTAGACCAGGGGTATCCAACCTGGGGCTCCTGGAACGTTCAGGTTTCTGTCGGAAATTTTCTAAGTTAACTTCTTAATTGGTCCAAAGATTTGCAAATAATTTGCTGTTGTTGTGCATAGGTGCAAGGGTGCTTACAGAACACATGCACAGCAATGACAAATTATTTGCAAATCTTTGGACCAATTAAGAAGTCAAATTAAAAAATTTCCCACAGAAACCTGAACGTTTCTGGAGACCCATGTTGGAGACCCTTGCTCTAGACCTTCGCAACCTTATTGTTGCAAAACAGTGATGGCAGTGGTTAAAGGTGCATTTTTAAACTGCTGAATGTTCCAGTGAGCACTGTTGGAGCCATCATCCGGAAGTGGAAAGGACATAATTTTACCACAAACTGGACACAACCAGGAGCTCCTTGTAAGGTTTCTGACAGAGGAGTCAAAATAATTATCAGAAGAGTTATCCAAGATCCAAAGCCCACTCATGGAGAGCAGGTACTGCCGTTTTAAAGAAAACAATAAGTAATGCATTCAACCAACATGGGTTCGATGCCCGCTTACCTCACAAGATTCCATTGCTGAAGAAAAAGCATGTTGAAGCTTATTTAAAGTTTGCTGCACAACATTTGGGCAAGCCAGTAAAATACTGGGAGAATATAGTCTGGTCAGATGAGACCAAAATTGAACTTTTGGGATGTTACAACACACAGCATGTTTGGAGGCGAAATGGCACTGCATATCCCATCATGGTGTGGAAGTGTTTTTTCAGCTCATGGTAGAGGCAGACTTCATATACAGTAATTGGAGGAAAGATGAAGGGACAAATGTACAGAGAAGATGCTGAAGATGAAATGAGGGTGGACATTTCAGCAAGACAATGATCCCAAAGACACAGCAAAGGAAACTCTCAACTGGCTCCAGAGAAGAAAAATGAAGCTGCTAGAATGGCCCATGTCAGTCACCTGACCTGAATCAATTGAAAATCTATGGAACGAACTGAAGATCAGAGTTCATAGAAGACACCCATGGAACCTTCAAGATTTGAAGACAGTTCTCTCTCAAGAAAACAGACGCTAATACATGCTTTTCTTTCCAGTTGCATTGATTATTGCAATGCTCTCCTTTCTGGTCTTCCTAAAAAGATGACCTAACTGACAACTATTACAGAATTCAGCAGCCTGTATACTGATGAAGACCAGAAAGAGGGAGCATATTACGTCACTTTTAGAATCGCTGCATTTGCTCCCTTTGAGTTTTAGAATTGATTTTAAAGTTCTTTTATTAGTTTTTAAAAACTCTTAATGGTCTTGGTCCTTCTTATTTATTTGATCTGCTTTTACCATATCGACCCTCGCAGGCCCTGAGGTCCTCTGGTACTGGCTTTTTAATGATACCTAAAGTTAGGACAAAAACCCACTGTGAGGCATCCTTCTGTCCTGTACGGGGCTGGTGTTTCCTGCCCCGTTTCATGACCTGTGGCTTCAGCCTTTGATTATCTTTTTCAGCTGGCAGATTATTTAGTTTATCTGTCAGTTTTCAGCCACAGCCCTCCTCTCACCTCTCTGCCAGGCACCTATCAGCGTATTGCCATCACCTGGGATTACACACACACACACACTGATGGTGCGCACCTGTTTCCACTTGCTGCTCGTTAATCTCCGTGGGTTTTTCTAGGCGGCGGGGGAAATGATCAGTGCGTCGGCATCAGTCTTTCTCAGATGATCAGGCTCGCTCACCTAGGGTTTCCTTGGACTGCTAAAGTGTTGTTTCTTCCAGAGCTATGCCGCTCCGACATTTATGTAAGTCTTCCTTTCTATTATTTTCAGCCCTACTTTCTCCACTGCCAGTTCCGCTCTGGGAGTGCGTGGGGGCTTGCCATTAGCTACCCCAGCCCCATGGAGCCACCATGGCCAGAGAGAGGGCACTGTGACCGACCTGGAGCCTGTGCCAACGAAGGAGCATCCCCTGGCTTCAGTCACTTGGGGTCCAGCGCAATGTGAGACTCCATCTCCAGAATCCACACCGGGAGGGTTGCCTGCGTTGGAACCTTCTCTGGAGGAGGCTAAGACTGCTATGACCATCACGCCTACTGCAGAGGCCACCGCAGCAGAGTCAGCGCCCGAGCTGCGCCTCCAGGAGGTCGAGCCTATGGAAACATCCCCCATATCGCCAGAGTCCTGGATGGCGGTAGAGCTTGAGCTGAGGCAAATGCTCTCATTTGTTTTTCTACTGTCTGTTCTAGAGCAATCTTGCCTAGATCTAGGTAAGGAGAGCCAGGTGCAGCTACACGTTGCACCTGAGCTCGCCTTGCCGGGCTCTGCCGCTGCTGGTGACCCTAGCCCTTCCTCTTCTCTGTCCAAGTCCTCTTCTAGGGTTGCTGGAGAGGAATCTGTGTTACCCGACGAGTCCAAGGATCTAGGCTTGCCGCTAGAGGTAACCGTAGCTGATACGGTTCCCGATGAAGTCAACCAGGATTCAGCCCGCCATCTGCTGGAGGCTGTAGTTTGGGTTCCGCCTCAGCCTAGGTCTCCGTGGGTGCTGTGTCCCGGCTGGGGACCATTGTGGGTGCCGCGCCCCAGCATCAGTCCCACGTGGGTGCTACGCTCCAGCCTTGGTCCGCCATGGGCGCCGTGCCTCAGTCCAAGGTGCACCGAGGGTGCAGTGTTGGCCCAGCTGGGTCCCATTGAGGGTGCAGCAGGCGTCCAGCTGGACTCCACCATGGGTGCAACCATAACCATGGCTTGGTTTGGGTCCACCGTGGGTGCAACACTGGCCCAATTAGGGCTCACTGTGGGAGCAATGAGGCCCCAGATTGGGGTCACCATTGGTGCTACGTTGTCCCAGGCTTGGACCACCGTGGGTGGTCCCAGCCCATGGGACAACCCCATGGGACAGACCCGTGGCTGGCCATGGCCCAGCCCAGGTCTGCCGCAGGTGCAGCTGAGCTCCAGTCCCAAGCCGGGACCACCGAGGGTGCGGCTGGCCAGCTTGGGGATACCGAGGTCTCGTCCTCCCTTCCAGAGGTCCTCGGGGTGTCCCTTTCTCCTCCGCCAGGCTCCACCGTGGTCTGCCTGGTTCTGCCACCAGGAACCACAGGGGTTCCCCTTCTTCAATCTGGTCACCCACCTCTCAGCCTTCTGGTGGGTAGGCTGCCACCTTGTCTACCCCTCCAGGCCTGGTGGCTCAACTATGCAGGCCGCCCGCCCGAAAAACTATGTTCCTGGGTCGGGTGGCCCTTTCTCCTCAGCAGGCCACCTGATGCTGTACGGCTGGCCGTTCGTGGGCCCTGGGATGTTGGCCGGCCCCCTGAACTCAAGACTGGTTGTGGGCCTTGGGACTTTGTCTGGCCTCCAGAACTTGGGGACTCTTGTTTTTTTTTTTTTTTTTTTGGGGGGGGGTAGTTTTGTTTGGGGTTGGAAGTTTTTGTTTCTTGTCATATGATTTTCTTGTTGTTTAATGCCCTCCTGACCTGTTTCCCCCCACCTCCCACCGTGGGTTGTTGTGATCGTGCCTTTTGGGGGGGTTAGGTTTTCTTTGTGTTGCTTTGATGGTACGATGGGTGTCTGGTTCCACCCCTTGAGAGGGGGGTGCTCTGTCATGTACAGGGCTGGTGTTTCCTGCCCCATTTCATGACCTGTGGCTTCAGCCTTTGAGTACACAACATAACAAAACTAATTTTTTTTGTAAGTTGTCTGTGTTTTTTCAACTGATTTAAGACAATTTTGCACCACTGAATCCAAAAATCACTGTGCAAATCATAAATCACTGTGCAAATCATAGCACTATCAACTGTGGGGGTCCCCCCTACAGTTGATAGTGCTATGAGATGACTGTTGTTGCTATGAGATGACTGTTGTTGTGAAATGGCGCTATATAAATAAAGTTGAATTGAATTGAATTGAATTGAAAAATGACATCCATTTCTCTCGATCAGGTCAGGTTTTTATGCTAAGTTGTAAGCAGTTGTACAGCAGTTGTACAGTTGTACTGTAAATTAAAAAGTACATGTAAATTGAATGTTATGTCATCGTTTAAAATTCAGAGAATTTCAAGAAATAAAAAAGAATTTTGCATCATATAAAGTGAAAATACCTGTATATGTAAACAAAAATGTAAAAAAAACCCCACGTGGCTATAGTTCAAAAAGTTGACCTGATTGAGCAAAACCAATGTGATTTTTGGATTCAGCACATCAAAACTGTCTTAAATCAGCTAAAAAAAAAACAAAACAAAAAAACAGACAATAAATTTGGTATTGACCAGTGTTATCTTTTTCAGCTGGCAGATTATTTGGTTTATCCGTCAGTTTTCAGCCACAGCCCTCCTCTCACCTCTCTGCCAGGCACCTATCAGCGTATTGCCATCACCTGGGTTTCCACACACACATGCACACTCATTCACTCACTCTGATGCTGTGCACCTGTTTCCATTTGCCGCTTGTTAGTCTCCGTGGGTATTTCTGGGCGGCGGGGGAAATAATCAGTGCGTCGGCATCAGTCTTTCTCAGATGATCAGGCTCGCTCACCTAGGGTTTCCTTGGACTGCTAAAGTGTTTTGGTTTTTTTTTCCAGAGCTATGCCGCTCCAACATTTATGTAAGTCTTCCTTTCTATTATTTTCAGCCCTATTTTCTCCACTGCCAGTTCTGCTCTGGGAGCGCATGGGGGCTTGCCATTAGAGTTTGTAGCTGGTCATCTTCCCATATTATTCATCCTTGGACAATTTCATGGACACTGCATGTTATTTTTCCTTTGTCAGTAAAACACGTAACTTCACCTGTCCCTTGGGCTCGCATTTATTCATTTGTATGTGTGCACGTTTATGTACACACATGACACCTTCGAGTTTTTCAGCCCATGTCTGTGGAATGGCCTGCCAGAGGACCTCAGTGCTGCAGACAGCATTGATATTTTTAAAAGGAGGCTCAAGACCCACTTTTAGTTTAGCTTTTAACTAATTTTATCCTAGAATTTAGAATTGAGTTTAAAATCCTTCTTTTCACTTACAAATCTCTAAATAATCAGGCCCCTTTTTATTTAAAAGAGCTGAAAATACCCTCTCATCCTAACAGAGCATTATGCTCCCAAAACTCAATTCAGCTTTATTTATAATGTGCCACATCACAACAAAAGCCATCTCGTGGCGCCACAGTGCAGAAAAAAAACCACACAGTCACAGAAAGACCCAGCAATCAGACGATCCCCTATGAGCAAGCACTAAGCGACAGTGGAGAGGAAAAACTCCCATTTGGAAGGAAGAAACCTCTAGCAGAAGCAGGCTCAGGGAAGGGCAGTCGTCTACTGTGACTGGCTGGGGATGAGGGGATAGGGAGGATGGAAAGGACAGGCATAAAGAACATAGCAGTAAGATGCCAAGTACAATATTGGAGGTCAGCAGTATGGATCACATAACAGTAGAACAAGAGTGGGGTTAAAAGACACAAAAACCCTCCTTAACCCCTTGCACTCCGGTCAATTTCCCTAAAAACGCCAAAAAATAACATGCCCAAATTAAATCCAAAGCTGTTTTTCAACCCTTTGCAGCATCTTCATGGGGTTGGTCTCATTTAAAAGAAAACACTTTGAATTTTTTGGCAAAACAGTCATATTCTCTCTAAGTGCTCCGGCCACTAAGTTAGTCATCTAAACATAGTGAACTTGAAGAAAATAAATTTGGCCTGGGTGTTTTTTTGGATACAAATGCTTGCAAATAACACACAGCTTCAGATCCGGGCTGGAAAATGCAACAGAAATGTAGAACCAAGTGTTTTTCCAGCTGAGGTCCAAATTTTGTAACAATACCACAAAAAATGAATATATTACACAGCTTTTTTCTCAGGTAGTTCCCAGGCATTTTGGAACTGTGCCAAAATGTGCCAAATGGCACAGTTTGGAAAAAGTCTGTAACTTTTGAATGCTTCAATGTAGAAGCTTCATTTTGGGCTCTAATGAAAGGTGACACTCAGGGCTGTGTGTGTGTGTGTGGGGGGGGGTTGTCCCCCCCCCCTCGCTACAGAGGAAAGACATCGCCCGTTGCGCCACAGTCCGTCATGCAGCGATGACGCACAGCTGTAATTTACCAATCGGTCAAAAGTCATTTTGATTACAATTTTCAGGGATAAAGGATAATTTAGCTTAGAACACCTTACCTCTTCACAGCAGAAGCGGAGCTGGCGAACTTCTTCCTCATTGTCAGACGAACGCGACGCTGGTCTCGCGACCCGATCAAAACATAATTCTATTATTGCGGTTTTGCGCTTCCATGATTGCGGTTTTTGGCGAACGATTTTTCAAAACAAATAACAGTAGTAATTAAAAATAGACTGGCAAACGCGTGTGTGTCACTCAGCCTTCGTCTTCGGCCTCCATCGGTCTATGATGACCATGGAAGGCAATCCTAACGTCTATTCTGCTGGGACAAAAACAAAACAAAACAAGCACCGCCTAGCCAAACATGCCGTTGCGCGAATGTCAGTCGCTGTCACAGAGGTTGCACTTGTGGATGGTCTCCGTGCTGCTGGGTCTGTGGGGTTCTTCCTGCGGGTCCTTTTTTCTCTGCAGCAGCAGTCTGTCTTCACCCAGCCTTATAAAAAAAAAAAACAGCTCACAAACTTCTCTGCTTCAATTGGCTCACTGCATTCATAGCTTTGGTAGGCGGGTCCTTCTTGCTAGGTTTTCAGTCATTGGTTCTTCAAGGTTTCAGAAACCCAATTCAAGGCTCTTATTAGTCGAATGAGAGGTCAATCAGATGAACTAATCTGTTCGCGGCTGTGTCTGCAGCTTTTATTTTCAGTGCGCGCTTGGACGCCATACACCACCTACATCACAATCTCCATCATGCGTCCTAGAGCACACGAGGGCGCTCTCGTGCGCCTTCGTGCGCTCTAGGACGCAGAGACTTGCCCGTCCGCGGTACAACGGAGTGCAAGAGGTTAAATGAAAGCTATATTAAAAAGGAAGGATTTTACCCTGTTCTTAAAAACAGAGACTGAGTCTGACTCCCGGACTCAGAGTGGTAACTGGTTCCAGAGAGAAGGGGCTTGGTAGCAGAAGGCTCTGCCTCCCACTGTACTTTTGGAGATTCTGGGCACCACAAGTAAGCCAGCATTTTGGGAGCGTAATGCTCTATTAGGATGGTAAGGTAATATCAGATCTTTTATATATTGAGGGGGGGGGGGAGATTGTTAAGAGCTTTGAAAGTAAGATGAAGGATTTTAAACTTGATTCTGAATTCTATGGGAAGCCAATGGAGGGAGGACAGAACCGGGGAAATATGATCTTTTTCTAGAACCAGTTAAAACTCTAGCAGCAGCATTTTAAATCAACTGAAGATTTTTAAAGATACTTTAGGACAACCAGATAATAGCGAATTACAATAATGCAGGATTACTTGTAATACCTAGAATCTCCAAAAGTACAATAGGAGGCAGAGCCTTCAGTTATCAAGCTCCTCTCCTTTGGAACCAGTTGCCAATCTGGATTCGGGAGTCAGACTTGACCTCTGTTTTTAAGAATAGGGTTAAAACCTTCCTTTTTGATATAGCCTATAGTTAGGGTGGGATCAGGTGCTCCGAGCCCTCCCTTAGTTATGCTGCTAATAGGTTTAGACAGCCAGGGGACCTCCAATAATGCACTGGGCTTCACTCCTTTCTTCACTCTCAATGAAATATTTCTGCTGGTCATTGTTCTCTCCCATAGACTGAGTCCCCATCGTGCTGTTTGCTCTCTACATGTCTGTTCTTTTCTTCTTCTTCTCTATCCCCCCCCTTCCCCAGCCAGTCACAGCAAATGACTCCCTGAGCCTGGTTCTGCTGGAGGTTTCTTCCTGCTAAAAGGGAGTTTTTCCTCTTCACCAATGCCAAGTGCTGCTCACAGGGGATCGCCTGATTGCTGGGGTCTTGCTGCAATTGTGGGGGTTTCCCCTACAGTTGAAAGTGCTATGAAATGTTTACATACTTATTTAGCTATTCTACTTATTTATAATTTTTTAGATTCTTATTTCAGTTTGAAATGAACAGCTGTTTGCACTTTTGTTTTATACCTTAATATTCAGTTTGAAATAAACGGGTTTATAATTTTTTTTAACCGATGGTGTCTTTTTGTGTCATGAAAGTAAGACAGACCTATTGCACTCATATGTGGACATTGATTTTTGAGACAACTACTTACCGTAGAAAGCTGACATCTTGTCTTCAGAGTAATTGGGAATTTCTGATTCCAAATAGGGAGAAAAAAAAATGCAAAGATAAAGCGACTGTCCCTATATAAGGACATCATTTTTTGCTAAAACTACTTCCTGTACAAAGACAAAGTTTATTATACTTATTAGGTCCTAGTAACCCCAAATGGCTAGAAGAAATTTAAAAAAAAAATGCACAGCAAACAAAAGCTCAGGTCTCAGGAGGACAGAAAACAGGTTGCATGTTTAAAAAAAAAAAAAAAAGAAATTTTACCATTATGTGAGAAATATTGCCTCATGTCAAATTTGATGGCAGCAACACATCTCAAGAGTTGGGACAGGACCATGTTTAGCGCTGTGGAGCATCCCCTCTTTTAACAACAGCCCATAAACATCTGGGAATTGAAGAGACCAGTCACTGGACCTCTCTGAGAGGAATGTCGTCTCATTCAAGTCTGATATAGCATTCTAGTTGTCCAACAGTTCAGGGTTTCCTTTATTGTATTTTCCTAATGTGCCAAATGTTTTCATTTGGTGAAATTTATGGATCGCAAACAGGCCAGTCCAGCATCTGGACTTTTCTATGACAAAGCCACACTGTTGTGATGGATGAAGTATGTAATTTAGCATTGTTTTGTTAAAAAATGCAAGGCCTTTCCTTAAAAAAAAAAAAAAAAAAAAAAAAAGACATCCGAATGAGAGCATGTGCTACTCCAAAACCTGTGTACACTTTTAAGCATTAATGGAGCCTTTTCAGATGTGCAAGTTTCCACTTCCATTGGCACTGATGTGCCCCCAGATGCAGGCTTTTGAACTGAGCTCTGACAACAAGCTGAATGGCCACTCTCCTCTTTAGATTGGAGATGTGGCTTCCATGAGCTCCAAAAGAATTTCTAATTTTGATTTATCTGACCCCAGAAGAATTTTCTATGGTAAATTTTAATTTTGTGCACAATGGTGTCGCCAATTTCTGGGAATCTTATGATATTATGAACTGATGAAAAATTGAAAAGCCTTCATAATTTACATTGAGCAACATTATTCTGACATTGCGCCACACTTTTTAAACCCAGTTTTTTGCAGAATGCTAAACCTTTGCCCATCTTTATTCCTAAGAAATTTTGCTTCTCTGAAGTGTGGCAGTATGCTCCTTCAGCTGTTTTTTTGTTTGTTTTTTTAGTACCACTTACTTTTCCAGTCTTTTGTGACCCCTTGCCATAACTCTTCTAAGACATAGTGTGGTCATCAAATTAAAGATGAACAGATGTTTTTCATGAAATGGTATTTTATGTTTTCTATGTTCTACATTAAATGGTTTGTGTAATATGCAAACCATTGCATTCTTTTTTTCATTTAGATCCCAGCCAGCATGACCATGTGGGCCCCACCAGAGGTTAAATCTGGGTTATCTTATGGGCCCCCTGTTACTTTGTCCGTGGCTTCCATGTTGGCAGGTAATCTATTTACTCACTTTAACCCCATCTGGGCCCCACATGGGTTTAAAGCGGGTGAGCAGGTTTCACTAACACTGGCACCATAGGCAAAATTACAAGGAAAAAAGTCACAAATTTGAGAAAAAATGTGAAAATTTATAAAAAAAAAAAAAAAAAAATAGTTGCAAATTTTTGACAAAAGTTGCAAATTTATGAGAAGTCACAAATTTATGAGGAAAAAGTCACAAATTTATAACAAATGTGAATTTATTTTAAAAAGTAATAATAATGATGATAATTGATTAGATTCATATGGTGCTTTACATGTCAAGTGACATCTCAAAGCACTTGTGTAACGGATGCCAACTAGTACTGTTCGGCGTAGAACGTTAGTAAACCTCCCTCCCAAAGCCTCATACAGTATCGGTAGCGCTGAGCTATCGGTCGGACCTTTAGCTCAGCACGATCGTGCTGTGTGTGTCTCTGTGTAGTTAACTGTGAGGTCGCGGGTTCGTGTCCTGTGTAGGGCGAACTTCGCTGATGACCTCGGTTACAAAGTGGTGCTGTGAGCCCCAGATGGTAGCGCTGAGCTACCGGTCGGACCTTTAGCTCAGCGCGATCGTGCTGTGTCTCCCATGCTCGAACTGTGTGTTAGTTGACTGAGAGGTCGCGGGTTCGTGTCCCGTGTGGGGCGAACTGCGCAGGATGATCTCTGTCACACTGGTGCCGTGACCCGGATGGGAGTGAGGTTTAGGGGGGAGAGTGTAACGGATGCCAACTAGTACTGTTCGGCGTAGAACGTTAGTAAACCTCCCTCCCAAAGCCTCATACAGTATCGGTAGCGCTGAGCTATCGGTCGGACCTTTAGCTCAGCACGATCGTGCTGTGTGTGTCTCTGTGTAGTTAACTGTGAGGTCGCGGGTTCGTGTCCTGTGTAGGGCGAACTTCGCTGATGACCTCGGTTACAAAGTGGTGCTGTGAGCCCCAGATGGTAGCGCTGAGCTACCGGTCGGACCTTTAGCTCAGCGCGATCGTGCTGTGTCTCCCATGCTCGAACTGTGTGTTAGTTGACTGAGAGGTCACGGGTTCGTGTCCCGTGTGGGGCGAACTGCGCAGGATGATCTCTGTCACACTTGCAGTGAGTCCATTATTGATTCATTCCAAACAGACATTGGTAGTGGGAAGCTACTACTGTAGCCACAGCTGGCCTGGGGCAGATTGACGGAAATGTGGCTGCCAACCCACACCAACGACCTCTCCGACCACTACTGAACATTTATGTACATTCATACCCATTGTCATGCTGGGTAGCAAATTTATGTAATGGTAGCAAATTTATGAGAAAAATGTGAAAATTTGAGAAAAAAGCTGCAAATTTATGAGGAAAAAAAGTATGAAATTTATGAGAAACAATTTGAAAATTTATTTTAAAAAAGTAGCAAATCTATGAGAATTCATAAATTTATGAGAAAAATTGTCATGAACTGAGCTTGGATGTTCTCCCAAGCTCGGTTTCATGACTTTATGACTCATATTGTTATGCCTTTGGAGTTATCATACTGTCTTCCATTTTTCCTTGTTTTTGTTCAGTCTGTTTTTGCCATGTCTTGTTTTACTTGCAATTTATTTCTAGTCTGTATCTGAGTTTGTTTAGTTCTCATATTGGTTCTCTGACTGACAGCTGTCAGGCAACACTTCCGGGTCTACACTTTGTGTGGGCATTGCCTGTCAGACTGCCAGCCCGACTACTCCCCTCTCATTATCACCAGCTGATCCCAATCACCATTATCATCCCCTCTTTCCCCGCTCATGTGCACTCACACCTGTCACTCATCTTTGTAAAAGGTTTGATCCCTATTTAAGGGAGATTGTTTTCCATTTTGATTGTCGCTGCTTTGATTGTCATTTCTCGTCTCCACCAGAGCAAAGCAAAGCTCTGGTGATTTACCTTTGTAAGTAATCGTCCTCTCATTGTTATCTTTGTTTTTTGGGCACTGTTTGTACTTTTGTGTTGCTCTTTGAGTTAATAAACTGTCACGCCGCACCATTCATCAGCGGCGCCACCTGCTCACGCACCTGACAATCATCAGCGGCGAGGGATAAAGGCCGTCTCGCCCGGAGGCTCGGCCTGAAGCCGTCAGACTTCGTCCCTCACCGTTGTGAGCATACTTCTCTTCAGCATCACCTTTTTGGTAAGAAGATCGCTTACCTCTCTTCTTCAGTCTTCTCCCCTGTGCACAGGTGGATTCCCCAGCGGCGGACATCTCCACTCCATCGCCCAATCCTCGCTGCTGTACGGAGCTCTCCAGGTGGCTGTCTTCCGGGCTTCGCCCCCTTGTTGTGCCAGCTGTCCTGACCCACCAAGTAAGTCCTTCTCTCGCCATAAATCCCTCCTGTGTTGGTGTATGCCCGTCACCCTCTCCCTGTGCTCTCTCCATAGGGTTGCTCGGCTGTACGGTCACCTGCCTCTGTGCCTGGAGCAGACACCATCACCAACACATTTACATCCCGCAGACACGCACTCATTCACTCCTGCTGTTAATAAACTCTTTGAACTACTCTAAGCCTGTGTGTGTGCGTCTCCTGAGCCGTGCGTTATGTCAGTACGGCTTCAGCAGAGCGGCTCGGCGGACGGCGGGCTCGCACACCGGTTTACCACTCTCGAGGCTAGAGTGGATCAGATTGCTTATCAACAGCAGGTTATCCTAAATCAATTATTAAACTTAACTAACCGGTTGGGCCGCTTAGATCCTCAACAGCCGTTCCCCCCGGCTCGTCAGGGTGGCGCGGCTCCTGCTGTTCCAGCGGCCGTCCAGCCGGCTCCAGTGGCACCGGTTCGGCTCACACCGATTCCGACCCCCGCCCGCTTTAGCGGTAAGCTCGGCGGAGCGCGGGGGTTCATTATGCAGTGTGAGTCCGTGTTCCACCGTGTGCCCGGAGATTTTCCCTCGGATCACAGTCGGATTGGTTACATAGGGAATCTTCTGGAGGGGCGTGCGTTAACTTGGACCTACGGCGTAATGGCGAGGCCCAGTTATGCCACCCTCACCTATGACCAGTTCGTGAGGCGCTTTCTGGAGGTCTTTGACCATTCTCAAACCGAGACGGTCCAGGTCGATCGGCTTCTCGCTCTCCAGCAGGGAGGCCGGTCGGCAGCGGACTACTCGGTCGACTTCCGGGTAGCGGCGGAGGAATTGGGCTGGGAGGAACGCTCCCTCTGTGGCCTGTTCCTCCGCAGCCTCAATAATGATCTGAGGGATGAACTGGCTGGACGGGATATCCCTGGGACGCTAGCGGAGCTGACATCCTTAGCGATAAGTTTGGATAACAGGCTGCGCGAGCGCTCCTCGGGGCGGAAGTCTTCTTCTTCTCGCCCTCGTGGAGTCTCGCCGCACCTGTTCCAAGCTCGCCCCCTGGCGGCGCCGCCAGCATCGTGCCCCGAGGAGTCGGAGCCGATGGTGACGGGCTGGACCAAGCTTTCCCCTGCGGAGAAACAACGCCGCCGTGAGTTGGGCCTCTGCATGTATTGCGGAGGTGACCAACACACTGTGGAGCGTTGCCCGCGGAAAGCCAGTCGGCGGGGTCCGCGAATCGCTGTAGGGAGCCTCGCGGATCCCAACCGGTTAGACACTCTCACTCAATTAAAGCTGCCCATCCGTTTTTGCCACAATCCCACTGGGCACCTCACCCACGCACTGGTGGATTCGGGCGCAGAGGGCAGCTTCATTTCACAAGGCCTGGCAACCCGATTGGGCATCCGCTGTCAGGCATTAAAACACCCCATCTCCCTGGTCCATCTCTCCCGTGCCTCCCTTGGGAGAGTTTCTCACCAAACCATGCCTGTCCCAGTCATCATCTCAGGGAACCACCGGGAGGAGATGGTATTTTACGTCCTGCCCAACTCTGTGTCGCCCGTCATCCTGGGGTATCCCTGGCTACGCCTCCACAACCCTGTCCTGGACTGGAGGTCCGCTGGGGTATCGGCATGGAGTACCTTCTGTATGGGCACCTGCCTTCAGTCCGCTGCCTGCTCCCCGTCCGCGGCTCCCCCTGTGGCGGATACAGCACCTCCGGACCTGTCACTGGTGCCTCCAGAATTTCACGACCTGGGTATGGTATTTAGTAAATCGAAAGCTATGTCTCTTCCCCCGCATCGACCATATGACTGTGCCATCAATCTCCGCCAGGGGGCTCCCCTGCCATCTGGTCGGCTCTACAGCCTGTCGGCGCCGGAGAAGGAGACCATGAATACATACCTGAAGGAATCACTGAGCGCTGGGATTATTCGCCCATCGTCGTCACCCGTGGGGGCAGGGTTTTTCTTTGTCGGGAAAAAGGACGGATCCCTCCGCCCCTGCATAGACTACCGAGCGCTAAATGACATCACTGAGAGGGACCGTTACACCCTGCCCCTCATGGACACTGCCTTTCACTCCCTCCAGGGGGAGACCTGGTTTACCAAGCTGGATTTACGCAGCGCTTACCACCTCGTCCGGATCCGGGAGGGAGATGAATGGAAGACAGCCTTCCGTACCCCGAACGGCCACTTTGAGTATCTCGTCATGCCGTTCGGGCTGACCAACGCTCCTGCCGTCTTTCAGCGCCTCATTAATGACGTCCTCCGGGATTTCATCGGCCTTTTTGTGTTCGTCTACCTGGATGACATTCTTATCTTCTCCAGGTCCAGGGACGAGCACCAGGTCCATGTGAGGCGGGTCCTCCAAAGACTGCTGGAGAATCGTCTGTACGTGAAGGCTGAGAAATGCGAATTCTACGCTAGGACCACATCCTTCCTGGGATTCATCATCGCTCAAGACCAGGTGCTCCCAGACCCAGAGAAGGTGAAGGCGGTGGTGGAGTGGCCTACTCCCGCATCCCGGAAGCAGGTGCAACAGTTTGTTGGCTTCGCCAATTTTTACCACCGCTTTGTCCCAAATTTCAGCTCGATCGTCGGACCGCTGACCCGCCTCACGTCCCCGAAGGTCCCGTTCCGGTGGACTGAAGAGGTCGCTGCTGCCTTTAGGGCGCTGAAGGCGGAGTTCTCCTCCTCCCGGGTCTTTCGCCAGGTCGACCCCGCGCTGCAGTGCATTGTGGAGGTGGACGCATCGGACACGGGAGTGGGAGCAGTGTTATCCCAGCGGTCGCCTGACGATGGCGCCAAACGGCCGTGCGCCTTCTTCTCCCGGCGCCTGTCCCCGGCGGAGAGAAACTACGATGTGGGGGACAGAGAGCTCCTGGCCATTAAACTCGCCTTACAGGAGTGGCGCCACTGGCTAGAGGGGGCGGACCTGCCGTTTGTGGTCCTGACGGACCACAAGAACTTAGAGTACTTACGATCTGCCAAGCGCCTGAATGCCCGCCAGGCGCGCTGGTCTTTGTTCTTTGCCAGGTTCCGCTTCTCAATCACCTTCAGGCCGGGCTCCAAAAACGGCCTGCCTGACGCCCTCTCTAGGCAGTTCACCCCCGTGGAGGCTGAGGAGACGCCCCACACTATCCTGCCCAGGTCGTGCGTCCTCGGTGCCATCTCTTGGGACATTGAAGACAAGATCCGGAAGGCGCAGGAGGTGGAACCTGATCCTGGCGGCGGACCGGAGGGAAGACTGTTCGTCCCATCTGCGGTCTGAGGAGAGGTCATCCACTGGCTCCACACCTCCCGGCTCACCTGTCATCCCGGCACCTCTCGGATGATCAGCCTCCTCCAACGGTCCTTTTGGTGGCCAGGCCTGCGGAGGGATGCAGCCCGCTACGCCCGGGCTTGCCCAATCTGTGCCACCAGCAAGTCGGGAAATGCCCCCCCAGCGGGTCTGCTCCAGCCTCTGCCCGTCCCCGGCAGGCCCTGGTCGCACATCGCACTGGATTTCGTCACCGGACTCCCCGTTTCCAACTCCTTTGACACCGTCCTGACCATCGTGGACCGTTTCTCCAAGGCGGCGCACTTCATCCCCCTGCGAGGTCTCCCTACTGCCCTGGAGACGGCGGGCCTCCTCGTCCAACACGTGGTCAGGCTGCACGGGATTCCGGTGGACGTGGTCTCGGACCGGGGCCCCCAATTCTCATCCGAGGTTTGGAGATCTTTTTGTAACGCCATCGGAGCCAAGGTGAGCCTCTCCTCCAGCCATCACCCCCAGTCTAACGGGCAGTGTGAGAGGACCAATCAGGAGCTGGAGGCTGTGCTCCGCTGTGTTACTAGATCCAAGCCGACGTCCTGGAGCAACCATCTCGCCTGGGTGGAGTATGCCCACAACACCGCCCGCTCTTCTGCAACGGGAATGTCCCCCTTCAAGGCGTCCCTGGGTTACGACCCCCCGCTGTTTCCAGCGCAGGAGAACGAGGTAACTGTCCCCTCTGTTAGGGCGCACCTTAGGCAGTTCCGCTCCACCTGGGCTGCCGCGCGTCATGCGCTTTTACGCACAGCGGAGCGCAACAGGACCGTGGCGGACCGGCACAGAAGACCTGCCCCGGCGTACAGAGTTGGGCAACTCGTGTATGTGTCTACCCAGGACGTCACATTAAAAGGCGAGAGGAGGAAGCTGGCACAGCGATTCATGGGTCCCTTTCCCATCACCCGGATCATCAACCCGGTGGCTGTGCGCGTGGCTATTCCCCCCTCCCTCCGCATCCATCCCACTTTCCATGTGTCGAAGGTGAAACTGGCAGTCACTGACCCCCTTTGCCCTCCTCCTGCAGCGCAACCCGCGCCCCGGATGATTGGTGGCCATCCGGCCTGGTCCGTCTCCTCCATCCTGGACTCCCGGCGCCGAGGTCGTGGGTTGCAATACTTGGTGGACTGGGAGGGCTATGGGCCCGAGCATCGACAATGGGTGCCCCCGTCGTTTGTGTTGGACCCATCGCTCATCGCGGACTTCCACCGAGCGCACCCGGATAAGCCATCGCCAGGAGGCGCTGCTAGAGGGGGGAGTACTGTCACGCCGCACCATTCATCAGCGGCGCCACCTGCTCACGCACCTGACAATCATCAGCGGCGAGGGATAAAGGCCGTCTCGCCCGGAGGCTCGGCCTGAAGCCGTCAGACTTCGTCCCTCACCGTTGTGAGCATACTTCTCTTCAGCATCACCTTTTTGGTAAGAAGATCGCTTACCTCTCTTCTTCAGTCTTCTCCCCTGTGCACAGGTGGATTCCCCAGCGGCGGACATCTCCACTCCATCGCCCAATCCTCGCTGCTGTACGGAGCTCTCCAGGTGGCTGTCTTCCGGGCTTCGCCCCCTTGTTGTGCCAGCTGTCCTGACCCACCAAGTAAGTCCTTCTCTCGCCATAAATCCCTCCTGTGTTGGTGTATGCCCGTCACCCTCTCCCTGTGCTCTCTCCATAGGGTTGCTCGGCTGTACGGTCACCTGCCTCTGTGCCTGGAGCAGACACCATCACCAACACATTTACATCCCGCAGACACGCACTCATTCACTCCTGCTGTTAATAAACTCTTTGAACTACTCTAAGCCTGTGTGTGTGCGTCTCCTGAGCCGTGCGTTATGTCAATAAACCACACTAATTCACAGTTCAGTGCGTGAGTCTTGCACATTTCTGCCTTGAAAGGCAATACATGACAAATGTGAAAATTCATGAGAAAAAGCTGCAAATTTTTCAGAAAAGAATTTGAAAATTTATGAGAAGTCACAAATTTATGAAGAAAAAATGTGAAAATTCATTATAAAAAGTAGCAAATTTGAGCGTCACAAATTTACTAGAAAAAGCTCCCAAATTTATGAGGAAAAAAATGCGCAAATTTATGAAAAAAAAGTTGTGAATTTATGGGGAAAAATGTGAAAATTTATGAGAAAATTTGTAAATTTATAAGAATATAAAAATTTATGAGAAATGAACATTTACAAAAAAGGAGCAAATTTTTGAGAAAGGTCACAAATTTATGACAAAAAGTGAAAATTTATTAGAAAAGTTGCAAATTGACTTCTGGTTATGGTGGCCACGTAGGAAGACGTGCTTCACACTGCTCTGCTCGTGAAAATAAAAATTTTACTAAAACTCTTAATTGGAACAAAAACCCATCCCAGCGTTTTGGCGCGGATATGGTAAAGACCAAGGTTGGAAAATTAGGTGGAGAAAAAGGTAACTCGACAAAACAACCCAAGCTAACAGACTTTCACGCTCGAGGCGAAACGGAGAACTCCAGAGGCAATGACGGAGGAGGGAGCCAGCGGCGGAGCAGGAACAGTTGAAGAGGGGACAAACGTAGTGCTCACTGTGGGACACCCCCACAACAGACTGGGACAAGCAGAGCGCTCAGCTAGAGCAATTAACATAACAGTGAAATGTGTGTATTAATATCAACAGGCAGCCTCGCTTCGTCTAGCTCTTTCCTGCTCAGTACTGTGATGTTAATGTGCCATTCATGCATTGTGTTCATGCTTCCTGCTCTTACTGTGATGCAAATGTCCCATGCCTTTCATGTACTGTCTGTAGTTGGGTATAAAAGCTGCATTGCTCTGTAACTCACTCTCTCTGACTACTGCTGCTGACACACGCATTCTGTGTCTCCTCACGAGAGCCTGAGGACCCGCTCCAGCCCGCCTGCACAGGGCTGGAGTGAGTTCCATGATGGCGGGATGAATGAATAATAAACTCCCTTTCAAAACTCTCAGTCCGCTGCCTTATTATCCTTCCGCCACATTGGTGACCCCGAGAAAGCACACGCTTTGTGCAATGCAACCTTCTGGTCTGGACAGCCACGCTGGTGACCCGACGACAACGAACGCAGCACCCGGCGGTGATTCTCCGACGACAAGCGAACACAGCAGCCTGGCGCAAATGATCTGCCCTCCCTTCTGCTACAGGGAGACCTTGACGCAGAGCCACCACCAGGCGAAACTCTCCGGAGATCACCCACGACTGGGAAAGCTGCAGAAAGCTTCATGGTGAGATCTGCACGCCTGAGGTCTGCACATCCACGCTGGGACCAGCCGCTCTCACAGCTCCTCCACACGAGAGCGCACGCACCTCGTCCTCTCTCCACGACGGTGACCTCCAGGGCTGACGGAGAACACAGCGCGTGGACCTGAACGCACCATGACCGAACTACAGCAACAGCTCAACAGGGATGGCCATCGGCGCCGACGACGCTGATCTCCAGCAAGCTCCCTGACCCTGACTCACCTCTACAGCGGACCTGCCATGCACCGAACCCCGCACGCACACCGGGGGGTTACGAGGACAGCGCACCACACACGGGGCAATAACGGCTCCACAGACCGCCATCGTCCTTCGCCGCTGCACACAGAACCTTCAGGGCTGCTCACACACCTGAGGCACGCACGCAGCTCGCTCACAGGATTTCGTAATGGTCTCAGCCACGGCGCACAAGGGAATTCAGCAGTCAGCTTTCCCCAAGGACTTTAGGGCTGCGCGCGCACCTAAAGTCAACACGCCAAGTCCCTCACTGCTGCAGCTCCTTTTTTCTTCATGGCTGCAAGAGGAGTCAGTGACTAATTTTTTTCTTCTTACAGCTGCTGTGGACCTCCGCACGTTCAACGGGACAGCCCCTCAACATCGTGGATCCACAGGCAATTTTTGCGCGGCCCAGACAATTTCGCCGTCCCGGGCCGGCACTTGCTACCCCCACCCCCCTCCCTCCACCGCCGCCTGCAGCGAGCCTCCCCCGCAGCTCGCTCCCAAAGCCGGACTATCGAGGCCTCAGCTTCCCGTTGAGCCCTCTGGGGGGGGGGGGGGGGAGGAGTGTGTGGGGCATCCCCACAACAGACTGGGACAAGCAGAGCGCTCAGCTAGAGCAATTAACATAACGGTGAAATGTGTGTATTAATGTCAACAGGCAGCCTCGCTTCGTCTAGCTCTTTCCTGCTCAGTACTGTGATGTTAATGTGCCATTCATGCATTGTGTTCATGCTTCCTGCTCTTACTGTGATGCAAATGTCCCATGCCTTTCATGTATTGTCTGTAGTTGGGTATAAAAGCTGCATTGCTCTGTAACTTACTCTCTCTGACTACTGCTGCTGACACACGCATTCTGTGTCTCCTCACGAGAGCCTGAGGACCCGCTCCAGCCTGCCTGCACAGGGCTGGAGTGAGTTCCATGATGGCGGGATGAATGAATAATAAACACCCTCAAAAACTCCCAGCTCGCCTCCTTATTAATTCATGCCGCCACACTCACTGCCATTAACTCCATGAGAACAGAGTTTTCATCTAAATTCGATGGGATTATAGCAGCGATAGAAGGTATGAGAAAGGAAATAAACGACTGCATGGAGCGAGTGTCGCAGGCGGAGCTCCGAATATCAAGCACTGAAGATGTCACTAGCCTGCAAACTAAATTGCAAACAATGGAATCAAAATGCAAACGTCTGGAAGATAACGTCCTAGACTTGGAATCCCGCTCGCGACGGAATAATTTGAGGCTAGTGGGCCTCCCGGAGGGACGGGACCCATGTTCCTTTTTGGAAAAGTGGATTCCAGAAGCACTGAATAACACGGATCTGCAGTCATCGGTTGTTTTAGAGAGCTCACCAAATCGGCCTACTGAGAGATAATAAGACACCACCGAGGACACTGATTATGAAGTTCCTCAACTACAAAGACAAGATGACAGTCACCAATGCGGCGCGAGCTAAAGGGGAAATTAAATACCAGGACCAACAGGTGCGGTTCTATCCGGACTTGGCTGCAGGAATACAACAATTGAGAAAACAGTTCGACCCCACCCTCAAAGAGCTGCGCAACCTAGGAATTCGTCACAGAGTAATTCATCTGGCAAGACTGCTGGTCACATATGGGGAGAACCCACACCTTCAAGACCCCTCAAGAGGCGCAGGAGCTCATCAAGCAAATCCAAAAGGAGACTGGTGGGAGCTAAGCATGAACATGACAAAGGTAGAACATTTAAGTATATGTACAGACATCTGATCTGAATCATAAACATATCTACAAAATAGACTGTATTTAAAAAAAAAAATGTTATGATGTACAATGTTGCTATAAAACTTTGAAGTTATGTTGAAAAAGCTACAGAAGAGTTGATGCTATAAGAATAGTAGTAGTGTCAGGGTGATTGAGAGGAGAAGGAGTGGTTTGACTGATCCTCGCAGGTGTGGAACAGTCACTAGCTATAATGGGAGACGGAATATTTTGGGGGGATTACCACGAATGTGGGGAAAGGGAATTTGTTTTTGTTTAGTTTGTAGGATGAATGTTCATCATCCATGTTTTTGCTTCTCTGTAAGAGTATGTTCATATTGCAAGGCAATCTCAAACTCCTTATTGATCATAGGTCAAAGCGTTAATCTTAATTTAACTTCATGGAATTGCAGAGGTCTACAAAATCTTAAAAAAACTTAGACAAGTCATGAATAAAATAAAAGACAGAGATTCGAAAATTGTGTTTTTACAAGAAACTCATCTAATAGAGGAGGATGTAAAAAGAATTAGAAGATGGCAAGGTAACGTGTTCACCTCATCATTCTCATCCCGAGCCAGGGGAGTTATGATTCTCATACACAAAACAGTCCCACTTCAAGTGAAAAATGTAATTAGAGATAAATTTGGAAGATATTTAATCATCCAAGGATCTTTGCTATTAGAAAATATAAATCTGGTGAACCTTATACGGCCCCAATATTGATGATCATAACTTCTTCAATTTATTCCTCACTTTATCATCACTTGCAGGGCAACATAATAGCAGGGGATTTTAATTGTACATTGAATCCCAGTATAGATGGATCAACAGGAGTGGACTGTACGCACAATGGATGTAGGATGACCATTAATCATTTTATGAAAGAATTGAGACTGCTAGATATATGGAGAGAAATGAAACCACAAGTCAAAGCCTATTCTTGTTATTCTAATACCTATAAGACATTCTCACGTATAGACTACTTTTTGATATCTACAGAATTAAGGTCCAAGATTCAAAACTGTTTCTATGATAACATTGTGATCTCTGATCATGCACCCTGCTGTCTAGTATATGTAGCTAAGAAATTGACAAAGGACCCAGTTAGGTGGCATTTTCAACATAAATGGCTTCAGGATGAGGAATTTAAGTACATAGAAAAACAGAGGAGTTCTTTGATATCAACACTACACAAACAACGGCATGTATAAAGTGGGAGGCTTTCAAAGCTTTTATTAGGGAGCATATTATTATACAGGTTCAAAATCTAAGAAGACCCGAGAGGAGAGAGTCCAATTGGAACGTAAAATAAAAATTCTTCAAGAAAAGGTGTACAGTGGGGTAAAAAAGTATTTAGTCAGCCACCAATTGTGCAAGTTCTCCCACTTAAAAGATGAGAGAGGTCTCCAATTTTCATCATAGGTATATTTCAACTATGAGAGACAAAATGAGGGGGAAAAAATGCAGAAAATCACATTGAATGATTTTTAATGAATTAATTGGTAAATTCCTCGGTAAAATAAGTATTTGGTCACCTATAAACAAGCAAGATTTCTGGCTCTCACAGACCTGTAACTTCTTCTTTAAGAGGCTCCTCTGTCCTCCACTCGTTACCTGTATTAATGGCACCTGTTTGAACTCGTTATCAGTATAAAAGACACCTGTCCACAACCTCAAACAGTCAGACTCCAAACTCCACTATGGCCAAGACCAAAGAGCTGTCAAAGGACACCAGAAACAAAATTGTAGACCTGCACCAGGCTGGGAAGACTGAATTTGCAATAGGTAAGCAGCTGGGAGTGAAGAAATCAACTGTGGGAGCAATTATTAGAAAACGGAAGACATACAAGACCACTGATAATCTCCCTCGATCTGGGGCTCCACGCAAGATCTCACCCCGTGGGGTCAAAATGATCACGAGAACGGTGAGCAAAAATCCCAGAACCACACGGAGGGACCTAGTGAATGACCTGCAGAGAGCTGGGACCAAAGTAACAAAGGCTACATCAGTAACACACTACACCGCCAGGGACTCAAATCCTGCAGTGCCAGACGTGTCCCCCTGCTTAAGCCAGCACATGTCCAGGCCCGTCTGAAGTTTGCTAGACAGCATTTGGATGATCCAGAAGAGGATTGGGAGGCTGTCATATGGTCAGATGAAACCAAAATAGAACTTTATTGTAAAAACTCAACTTGTTGTGTTTGGAGGAGAAAGAACACCATACCTACTGTGAAACATGGGGGTGGAAACATCATACTTTGGGGCTGTTTTTCTGCAAAGGGACCAGGATGACTGATCCGTGTAATGGAAAGAATGAATGGGGCCATGTATCGTGAGATTTTGAGTGAAAACCTCCTTCCATCAGCAAGGGCATTGAAGATGAAACGTGGCTGGATCTTTCACCATGACAATGATCCCAAACACACCACCTGGGCAACGAAGGATTGGCTTCATAAGAAGCATTTCAAGATCCTGGAGTGGCCTAGCCAGTCTCCAGATCTCAACCCCATAGAAAATCTTTGGAGGGAGTTGAAAGTCCATGTTGCCCAGCGACAGCCCCAAAACATCACTGCTCTAGAGGAGATCTGCATGGAGGAATGGGCCAAAATACAATCAACAGTGTGTGAAAACCTTGTGAAGACTTACAGAAAACGTTTGACCTCTGTCATTGCCAATGAAGGGTATATAACAAAGTATTGAGATGAACTTTTGTTATTGACCAAATACTTATTTTACCGAGGAATTTACCAATTAATTCATTAAAAATCATTCAATGTGATTTTCTGGATTTTTTTTTCTTTCCTCATTTTGTCTCTCATAGCTGAGGTATACCTATGATGAAAATCGGAGACCTCTCTCATCTTTCAAGTGGGAGAACTTGCACAATTGGTGGCTGACTAAATACTTTTTTGCCCCACTGTATGCAGGAAGTAACCCACAGTTAGAGAACGAATTACTGATTCTGAGAGCTGAATATGACAAATCAGCGAATAGAGCTGCCTCGAGTCTTCTAAGATTGAAACAAACTTTTTATGAACAAGGTGAAAAATCAGGAAAATTATTGGCATGGCAGATTAAACAATTAGAATCTAAAACACCAATTACCAGTATTATAAGTAACGGACAGGTAGTTATAGATCCTATAGAAATTAATAGTGCCTTTAGAGATTATTATGAAAAACTATATGATACAAAAAATGAAACTGACTTAACAAAACTAAATGTGTTTTTGGGTGGATTATCTATACCAGGTATTCCAAATGAAAACCGGGAGATACTGGAGTCTAAAATTAGTCAAGAAGTTGGGCAAGCCATTGGTAATATGAAATCAGGAAAAAGAGCAGGACCAGATGGTCTTCCAGTTGACCTCTATAAAAAAAAATTAAGAATAAATTAATAAAACCACTTTTGGAAGTAGTTTTAGAAGCATTTCAAAATGGTAATTTAACACCATACATGAATGATGCCTTAATTATACTGTTACCAAAACCAGGTAAACCCCCTAATAAATGTGAAAACATGAGACCAATAAGCCTATTAAATGATTTGCTAAAATTTTACAAATTATTTTAAGATAAACGCCTACAAGAAACATTACCAAATATTATTAACCGAGATCAGAATGGCTTTATAATGAGAAGACAAGGCTTCCATAATGTACGAAGACTATTTATTCCAATAAAGAAGCACTGGATACAGCTCTCCTATCATTGGACGCCGAAAAGGCCTTTGATAGGGTCGAATGGCCCTATCCTTTTGAAGTCCTACAAAGGTGTGGACTTGGAAATAATTTCATAAAATGGGTCCAGATAATATACAATAATGCTACAGCAGAAATCCTAACAGCAATATCTCAAAATCAATAGAGGATGTCGACAAGGCTGTCCACTTTCACCTTTGTTTACTATGGCAATTGAACCTTTAGCGATGGCAGTACGTTTACATCCACAAATATATGGAATTAAAATAGGACCAACAGAACATAAAATCTCCCTGTATGCCGATGACATAATTTTATTTCTGTCGAATCTTAAAATCAATCCCGATCTTGTTAAATTTAATAAAGAATTTTGGGGCTATATCAGGATATAAAATAAAACAAAATCTTCAATATTAATGTTAAATGAGACCCAGAGAAATCACCCAGCTCCTGAGGTAAACCAATCCAATGTTGTGGATCAGTTTAAATATTTAGGAATTCAAATTTTGCTTCAACTAGAATCAGTCGCCAATGCCAACTATGAAGCCTTAATGACAGATATTAATGAGTTACTTCAGAGATGGATGTCACTACAAATGTCGATCGGGAGAATTAATATACTTAAAAGTAATATCTTACCAACAATACTTTACTTATTCCAAAACATCCTTTTACCACCACCTTCAGATCTATTCTCAAGAATTTAAAAAAAAGTTAGTGGAATTTATATGGAACAATAGGAAGGCTAGATTACGTTTGTCCTTACTATATTTACCATTTGATCGTGGAGGTCTGAAATGTCCAAACTTTGTTGTATTACTGGTCAGCACAACTGAGGTCTATGACATATTATTTTTTCATCAAATGATCCTCCTCATTGGACTGAAATGGAATCCTACAATTTACCTTTACCTCTTCCCTTATTCATATACACAGACTCGGCTAAAAAAAAAAAAAAAATACAGAAGCAAGTTAAAAATCCAATTGTAAAGCACATGATCAAAATATGGTGTGAAACCAAAAAATATTTAAAAGAACCACACTCACTGTCACAATTTAGCCCAATATGGGGTAATCAATATTTTACACCAGGGAGAGCAGATACTGTATTTAAAGTATGGAATTTAAAAGGGATTCAAACGATTCAAGACTTATATTTGTCACACTCAGATAACATAATGTGTTTTGAAGAACTGAGGATTAAATTCAATCTTAATAGAACACACTTTTTAAATATCTTCAGCTTCGAAATTGTGTTCGATCAAATCAAAATAATGCTCTCACCCGACCTACTTATTCATTTTTGGAAAATTTTTTGATGAAAGATGGTAAGAGAGAGTATTATTTCAGAGTTTTATAACTCATTGACATTATTCTCATGTGAAAAGTCACAGAAAAGACTGAATGACTGGAAAGAGGACCTGCAAATTGAAATCTCAGAGGAACAATGGGAAAAGAAAAGTCGCTTGTGGATTAGGTGGCGGTCAAAGGCGGAGACCTTGGCGGACTGATCCCAAGCAAGAAAAGTCACAAATTTATGAGGGAAAAAATGAAAATTTACAAAAAGTTGTAAATTTACTCAAATCAGATTTACTTGAAAAAAATCACACTTATGAGAAAAAAATGTGAAAATTTATAATAGTAATACCACATTTTATTTATATAGCGCTTTCCAAGGCACTCAGACACTTCACATTAGAGAGAAAACAAAGCAAACAAACAAAAAATAGATGTACTTTATTGATCCCAAACTGGGAAATTACAGTGTAACACCAGCATGACAGTAGACAACCAAACAACAAACACACACATGACAGACAAAGGGATTACCCGTGGAAAGTAAAAACTAACATGACTATAAAACCTATATACATCATAGCTTAATATATGATGACCTGTATAAACACATGAATCATCCCATTGCACAAAGGACTATCAGGAGCAGAGTGAAAATGTGAGGTACCAGTTAGTCTGTAAGGTGCAGTGTGGTGGCATAGTTATGACCAGAATACAATATCATAGTGAGTTATTGTACAGTGAAATTGCATGTGGCAGGAAAGATTTCCTGTACTTGGCCGTTCAACAGTGAAGCTGTAGTAGTCTACTGGAGAAAGTGCTTCGCTGTCTGTCTAGTGTGTGGTGGAGGGGGTGATCAGGATTGCCCATGATGGATCACAGTTTTAGTGTTCTCCTCTCCACCACTGTCTCAAAGGTCTACGGTCTGAGACCAATTACAGAGCCAGCCCTCTTGATAATCTTGTCAAGTCTGTTGGTGTCTCTGGCCCTGATACTGCTACCCCAACAGCAAAGCAGATGACCCTGGCAACAACAGTCTGGTAGAAAAGCTCCAGCATCCTGCTGCACACGTTGAAGGATCTGTTTCCTCAGGAAGTGGAGTCTGCTCATCCTCTTCTTGTGCGGCGCATCGGTGTTGGATCTCCAGTCCAACCCGCTGCTGATCCTGACGCCCAGATATTTGTAGTCCTCAACCACTCCCACATCCTCCCCCCTAATCTGCAGTGGCTGAGAAGGTGTCTTCCTCTTCCTGAAGTCAATCACCATCTCTCTGGTCTTGCTGACATTCAACCTCAGGTGATTCTGCTCCATCCTCTCCACAAATCTGTCTACCAGTGCCCCCTGTACTCCCCCTCCTCTTATACACCCCACAACAGCTGAGCCGTTAGAATTTCTGCAGATGGCATGACTCAGTGTTGTACTGAAAGTCAGGAGTGTATAAGGTAAAGAGAAAAGGAGAGAGCACAGTCTCCTGTGGAGCTCCCGTATCACTAGCCACCACTCCAGACAAGACATTGGCCAGCTGGACAAACTGTGGTCTGCCTGTCTGGTAGTCAGTAATCCAGGAGATCACAGAGCTGTCACCCCCCCCATCACCCGCAGCTTCTCACCCAGCAGCAGTGGCTGGATGGTGTAAAAGGCACTGGAGAAATCAAAAAGTGATTCTCACAGTAAAGAAAAAACACACAATTAAAAAAACCCACACAATTAAATTAAAGGTTAAAAGCAAGCCTGAACAAGTGGGTTTTGACTAATGATTTAAAGCAGTTTAAAGCCTTTTTCATGCTGCATTTCCCCTCTAGTCCACTTTGGTCCACGTGCGCTTTGGACAGGCCTGGCATACGTGCTGTTCATGCTCACCTTTTTCCTCTACCCAGGCCAAGCGGTTGACGCATGTGCACAGCCATCATTTGTAGTTTCACTCCCACCCAATAGGTAGCGCCGATGCGCCAGGATTTTCACCAACGAAGAAACGCTGTTTGCTTTCTGCTGCTTGACTTCCCAGTTTTCACTCCTTTTCCACGAAGATGCTGCTGCTGAAGTATTTATGTATGATTCATGTATGTTTATTCTCATCTTCCGCTTCCTCGTTGTCTTCTTCGTCTACTTTGTCTTGGTATGCTGTGCCGATATTGCCACCCCAATATGAGGGGTGGCAATATCCCAATATAATGGGACGTTCAGTCTTGTGCATGCGCTTTTCAACACGTTCAGGTCATGGGCAAGTGGCGCGGTCACAAAATTTGGGCTGCATGTAGTCGTCCACGGTCGAGCACTGCGGACACTAGCGGAGTGGAGATGCTGACGTAAATTTAGTCACACGAGGTTTCTGGTTACATGTACGTGGACAGCAGAGGTGCAGCATGAATCCAGCTTTAGTCTGTGCAGTCACGGATGTTGGGGTAGAGAGTTCCAGAGGGAGGGGGCGGCAATGGAAAAGGCTTTGTCCCCCCAGGTTCTGTGCTTGGTTCTGTGTGGTGGAGAGAGATTTGCATCAAGGGAGCGGGGGATGGGGGGTGCCAGTGCAACAGGTTGGTGACATAGGAAATGGCCTGGTTGTGGAGGGCTTTAAAGGTGAGGAGAACAACTTTGAACTGTCTGCATTGTGAGAGTGGGAGCCAGTGAAGGTTCTGGAGGACAGGGATGATGTGGTCGCGGGAGCAGGCCTGGGTAAGGTGATGGGTAGCTGAATTCTGAATATATTGAAGTTTCTGGAGGACTTTGGATGATGAGCTGTAAAGAATGCTATTGCAGTAGTCGAATCTGGATGTGATAAATGCGTATATGAGACTTTCTGTGGTTTAGAAGGTGAGTGAGGGATGGAGTCGGGCTATGATTTATTTTTTTTTTAGGTGGAAGAAGGCATTTTTGATTACACTGTGGTGCACATATGTGGGTTTCATATGCTTGACAGGTGTATTACTGTATGCTTATGGCATTCTTCACGTCTCAGAGGAACAAAAGGTCTGAACCTCCTAGGGGTAACAGGAGGATGTGAAGTCTGGCCTTTTGTATGCAGAGAGACGGCCGTGAGAGATTTCCTGACCACCAGGACTTTAGGTGGAGAAGAGAAGACCTGATGGGGGATGCATTGTATTTGGGATTAAGAGACAATGTGACTGTGTGCTTTGATGTCCTGGGGTATTAAAGGGACAGAGGATGGGGGATTGCTTTCTCTTTCTGTTTTTGGATGTTGGAGAATGTGAATGTGAATAAAACTGGACTTGAGAAATAAACTCAGCCTCGTCCTTCCCACACTTCTCCACACTGGTGACCCTAAGACGTATCATGAGCGGAGACGAATCTCCCCAGCCAGACTCGTCAGGAGCCAGCCAAACGAATGCAGCCACAGTTCAGCTACCGGACTTCTGGCCGAACAATCCGCACTCCTGGTTTAGCGCAGTCGAGGCACAGTTCCACCTCCAGAGGATTTCGGTGGACGCCACAAAGTTCTACCATGTGGTTGCAAAGCTGGACAACCACACAGCCCAGCGGGTGGTGAACCTGATCAACCACCCGCCGGACAGCGACAAGTACAGCACGTTGAAGGCTGCACTCATCCGTTACTTCACCCCCTCAGTGGAGGAGAGAGCAGAGAGGCTCCTGGCGCTGACTGAATTCGAGAGCGACAGACCTGCAGACCTGATGGGGAAGATGTTGAGTTTGAGAGACTCCGAAGATAATAACTTCATCTTCACCCACCTTTTCCTCAGGACCCTGCTGTCAGCGGTGAGAGTGACCCTGGCCAGTTCACTACTGTTGGCCCGACGAGACTACCACGAGCTGGGCCAGGAGGCGCAACGACTCGTCGACGTCAATAAACGGCGCGCAGCTGCGGCTGCAGCAGCGGAGCTAGGCGCAACGTCCGGAGATGGCAGGGGGCCAGAGGCTGCAGCACCAGACTCACCGACCATGGCGGCGGCAGGGGCCAGGAAACACGGAGCAGATGACGTCCTTTGCTTCTACCATTGCCGCTTCGCAGAGAGGGCACGCAAGTGCATTCCACCGTGCCATTTCAAGCGCTCGGGAAACGCCAAGACTGGGGGTCGGTAGCAGTTGCGGCCCTCGGCGAGGAGAACAAGCTGCTCTACTTGAGGGATGCGCACTCGGGGAGGCATTTCCTCGTGGACACGGGCTCCCAGCTGAGTTTCATCACACCTTCCTACGCTGACCGGCTGGCGCCTTCCAGTGGTCCCCGGGTGTCAGCAGAGAACAGCTCGGCGATTAAGACCTTCGGTGAGAGGGCTCTGCTTCTGTCTTTACACGGCCGTACATTTGAGTGGACTTTCGTCATAGCAGCAGTCAATTTCAACATGTTAGGGGCTGATTTTTTGTGCTCACATGGTTTGTTGGTCGATCTTGCTAACAGACGCCTGGTTAATGCACTCTCTTCTCATTCTATTCCCTGTACAGCTCGAGTGGCCCCGCCGACAGCACAAGCAAACGTCACAGCTGAGGGTGGTAAGTTCCACACACTCCTCACTCAGTTCCCAGCACTCACGGTTCCAACATTTTTGGCGACCGTGGCTAAACACGGGGTGGAACATTTTATTACTACCACCGGACCGCCCGTTTTTGCAAAAGCTCGGCGCTTGGATTCAGCTAAACTGACCATAGCGCGCGAGGAGTTCGCCAACCTGGAAAGGTTGGGCATCATCAGGCGTTCGAAGAGCCCATGTGCTTCATCGCTTCACATGGTCCCGAAAGCTGATGGCTCGTGGCGGCCTTGCGGTGATTTCCGCAGGCTGAACAATGCTACAGCGCACGACCGCTACCCGATCCCACACATCCAAGACTTTTCAGTTCATTTGGCGGGGGCGCGCGTTTTTTCTAAAATAGACTTGGTACGCGGTTACCACCAGGTCCCAGTGCGCGCTGAGGACATACCCAAAACAGCGGTAATAACTCCTTTCGGGCTTTTCGAGTTTTTGCGCATGCCGTTTGGGCTTAAAGGCGCGGCGCAGACGTTCCAATGCATGATGGACGTGGTTTTGCGCGATCTCCCTTTCGTGTTCGTCTACCTGGACGACATATTGATAGCCAGCGCGTCTGAAGATGAACACGAAAACCACCTCACGGCAGTTTTCCGGAGGTTGGCAGAGCACGGGTTAATAATTAACCCAGCTAAGTGTCAGTTCGGGGTGACGCAGATTGATTTTTTTGGGGCATCGCGTCTCCCCAGAGGGAGCGGTCCCTCTGCCTGACAAAGTGTGCGCAGTAACGAATTTTCCCCAGCCACAAACAGTCAAAGCGTTACAGGAGTTTTTGGGAATGGTGAATTTTTATAACCGTTTCCTCCCCCGCGCAGCGCAGCTCATGCAACCATTGTATGCTGCACTAAAAAAACAAAAAACCCACAAATAAAGTCAAATGGTCTCCCGAGCGAGAGCGCACATTTTCTGAAGTCAAAACAGCCCTGGCAAACGCTGCGTTGTTAGCACATCCAGTCCCAGTGGCCCGCATGGCGCTCACTACTGATGCGTCAGATGTGGCCATAGGGGCGGTCGTGGAACAGTGTGTAGCCGGAGCCTGGCAACAACTTGCCTTTTTCAGTAAGACCCTGCGCGACAGCGAACGAAAATACAGCGCATTCGACAGGGAGTTGTTAGCTCTCCACTTGGCCATTCGCCACTTCCAGTTCTAGCTGGAAGGACACCGTTTCACCGCGTTCGTTGACCACAAGCCGCTGATTCGCGATGGCCAAGATTTCAGAACCTTGGTCGGGCCGGCAGCAGAGGCAGCTGGCCGTGATATCGGAGTTTACTACCGATATCCAGCATGTTGCGGGTAAACTTAATGTAGTGGCGGACTGCCTCTCGCGCGCCGTGGGGGCTCCAGCCCGTGCGGAGGTAGACCCCGCAGCCATGGCCGCGGAGCAGGTTAGCGACACGGAAGTGCGCGCGGCCCCGGTCCGCGTGGGGATAGATTATGCAGCCACGGCCGCGGAGCAGGTTAGCGACGCGGATGTGCGCGCGCTCCAGTCTGGACCAACAGGGTTAAGGCTGGAGAACAGGGTGCTCCAAGACGGTATGCCCTCCCTAATCTGCAATATCTCTACTGGGCAGCCGCGTCCGGTGGTTCCAGCCGCATGGCGCCGCCGCGTTTTTGACTCGATCCATTCTCTGGCGCACCCGGGAGTGCGTGCGTCGGTCAAAATGGTGGGAGAGAAATTTGTATGGCCGAGCCTGCGTAAACAAGTTAGAGAGTGGGCGGCAGCCTGCATAGCTTGTCAGCGGGCCAAGGTTCATAGACACACGAGAGCTCCCTTGGAGCCGTTTCACATCCCAGCTAAAAGGTTTGATCATGTCCACGTGGACCTCGTAGGCCCCCTCCCGCCCTCACAAGGGTGCACACATCTTCTGACAATGGTTGACCACACCACTCGCTGGCCGGAAGTGGTTCCGCTGTTGTCAACCACAGCCGAGGAGGTGGCACGCGCGTTTTTGACGGCATGGGTAGCGCGTTTTGGAGTCCCGTCGGACATTACGTCCGACAGAGGCCCGCAATTTGTTTCTGAACTTTGGTCAGCGATGGCCCGCAGCCTGGGGGCAACGATCCACCGCACGACCGCGTACAACCCACAGGCTAACGGGTTATGCGAACGTTTTCACAGGTCACTGAAGGTGGCTCTCAGAGCGTCGCTTACAGATGCAAATTGGGTGGACAAGCTACCATGGGTTTTATTGGGGTTGCGTTCTGCACCTAAAGAGGATTTAGAAGCCTCCCCAGCTGAGCTAGTTTTCGCACAGCCGCTTCGGCTGCCCGGGGAATTTCTCCCAGATAATCCAACGCCAGAGTGCTCCCCGGCTCAGCGGTTACAGAATAGCACGGGCCCGAGCACGCTACCTGGCCCCGTTCACCACAGTTTTCCACGTGATTTTGTGCCTAAGGCTTTAAAAAATGCGGAGTTTGTTTTTGTCAGACATGATGCCCATCGTCCGCCTTTACGCCCACCTTATGACGGTAGCTGACGAAGTTGTGCAGTTGGCTAAGGCTTCTCGGCGCGGCAGACCCCCTAGAGAGCATTCCCCAGAACACCCACAGAGATTGACTAACAGTTCTCATCCGCAGGCAGCAGCTCCACAGCAGGAAGACGCCGCGGGGGTGGTACAGCCTGCTTACAGCAAATATGGGAGAAGGCTGAGACCCAAGTGGCACGTGGACTGATATGTAATGATTTTATTATGACATGCAATCTGTGGGTATGTTGTTCCATTTTAGACGTTTGGGGGGGGTCATGTGGTGCACATATGTGGGTTTCTTATGCATCACAGGTGTATTACTGTATGCTTATGGTATTCTTCACGTCTCAGAGGAACAAAAGGTCTGAACCTCCTAGGGGTAACAGGAGGATGTGAAGTCTGGCCTTTTGTATGCAGAAAGACGGCCGTGAGAGATTTCCTGACCACCAGGACTTTAGGTGGAGAAGAGAAGACCTGATGGGGGGTGCATTGTATTTGGGATTAAGAGACAATGTGACTGTGTGCTTTGATGTCCTGGGGTATTAAAGGGACAGAGGATGGGGGATTCCTTTCTCTTTCTGTTTTTGGATGTTGGAGAATGTGAATAAAACTGGACTTGAGAAATAAACTCAGCCTCGTCCTTCCCACACTTCTCCACAACATGATTAATGTGTGGTTCAAAAGTGAGGTGGCTGCCAAAGATGACTCTAAGGTTTTGTATCTGTGGGGATGGAAAGTGTGGAGTTGGCAACAGTGAGGTTGAAGTTGCGGGTAGTTTTGAGGGATTCCGGGCCAATGCTCATCAATTCTGACTTGTCATAGCTGAGTTGTAGAAAGTTCTTTTGCATCCAGGATTTTATTTCAGAAAGACAATTTTCCAGTATGAAGCAGGTTACCGTGGTTATGCAGTTAGTGGAAATGTAGATCTGAATGTCATCGACATAGCAATGGAAGTTAAGGTCATGTTGGCGAATGATGTTACCAAGCAGTAGTATATAGATGATGAAGAAGAGAAGGCCAAGCATAGAACCCTGGGGAACACCATGGGAGAGGGGGGCTGTGAGGGAAGTGCCGATATGGATGAATTGCTGTCTGTTGGTGATATGAGTGCAACCAGCAGAGAGCTATACCAGTGATGTTGAGGCAGGTTTCCAGACGGGAGAGGAGAATGGAGTGGTTGACTGTATTGAAGGCAGCTGTGAGGTCAAGCATGATGAGATTGTTCAGGAGTCCAGAGTCAGCTGAGAGGAGAAGGTCATTTGTCACTCTGAATAGGGCTGTTTCGGTGCTATGTTGTGAACGGAATCCAGATTGGAATGTCTCAAAGAGGTCACTGGAGGTGAGGTGGCTTTTAAGATGCGTGGCAACAACACGTTCTAGGATTTTTGATAGGAAGGGCAGGTTGGAGATGGGACAGAAGTTATTCATGTCAGGGTTTAGTCCAGGTTTTGAGGATTGGGGTGACGGCGGCGAGTTTCAGGTCATCAGGGACTGAGCCGGAGCTGAGGGAAGTGTTGATAGTGCAGATCAGTGGGGACAGAGATGGGAGACAGGACTTGGTAAGTGTGGAAGGGATGGGGTCCAGTACAGTTGTGGGGCTTCTCATGCCTGTGGTAATTTTAGTGAGTTCTAGAGGGGTCAGTGTGGGGAAATGAGACAGTGGCTGAATAGAGGTGGGATGGAGAGGTCAGGTTCGGAGTGGAGATAGTCAGGTTGCTGTGGATGGTGGTGATCTTTGTTTGGAAAAAGGACAGGAATGAGTTGCACTTTTTGGCAGTGAACGCTGGGAAGGTGGTGTTGATGGGTTTGAGAAGTTTATTGTGGAAAATTGTTTTGGGGTTGTTGGAGCTAGTGTGTATGACGTGATGGTAGAAGTTAGACCGGGCTGTGTTGAGGGCAGTCTTGTATTGTTGGAGGTGGTCTGTGTAGGCTTGGAGGTGAATTGTTAGGTTTGCTTTCTTGTAGAGTCTTTCCAGCTGTCGCTTATGGGATTTCATGCCGTGGAGTTTGGGACTGTACCAGGGAGCATAGTGAGTGAAGGAGACGGTTTTAGTTTGGATGGGGGCTAACTGGTTCAGACAGGAGGGGAGGGTGGTGTTGTAATAGTGGACAAGATCCCTGGGGTCGTCAGAGAGCGGGGGAGGGGAGGCAGACATCATGCTGGTGAGTGAAGCTGAGAGGACTGGGGGAGTGATGGTTTTGATATTTCTGAAGGATATAGTGTGCTTTTCTTTAGGGGAGGGGATGGGGACGTTGATGTTCATGGTGATTGCCAGGTGGTCAGAGATATGGAGGTTGATGCTGCTAAGTTAGAGCATTATTAATCCAGTTGAGCAGACCAGATCCAGAATGTGTCCATGTGAGTTAGTTGGGAAGACGGCATGATGAGTGAAGATGGTATCAATGTGGAGATTAAAGTTGTCAAGGAGAAAAACAGATGGTGAGATGGCGGAGGGCTGGGTCAATAGATCCAAGAGTTCAGGTAGAAAGGAGGGGTTTTGCTTGAGGGGGTCGTAGATAACAGTGGTGATCAGGGGGGTGGAACCAGAGAGTTTGAAGGCAAGCTGTTCAAGTGAGTGGACTGCGGGGGTGGGAATGTTAGATATTTTGATGTGTTTTCAGTGAATGACAGCAACACTACCTCCTTGGCCAGCAGGATGGGTTTTTTTTGATGTAGGTGAATCCGGAAGGTGTGGTCTTATTGAGTGAAAAATAGTCCAGGAGTTTGTGCCATGTTTCAGTAATGCAAAGAAAATCCAGGTTATTGTCAGTAATGAATTCGTTCAGGATCAGGCTTATTGTTCAGTGAGCGTGTGTTTAGTAGAGCCAGTTTCAGGTGACGCTGGTTTGAGACAGGTTGAGATGACTGAGGAATGGGGCAGCAATTGGACGGGTTTATCTGATTTATTACGATGATGTGATGAGGATCTGATTGTGACTATGGGGTGAATGGGGAAAGCAGTGGCAGGAGGGAGCAGTAGCGGTTGGGGCCTGTAGGGGGAGCTGTGGCATAAGGTGGAACACTGAGTTGAGGCAATGGGGGGGCGCTGAGGGTGGAATGTAAATAGTCAGTCATGTGGCCATTGGGGAGTTTGGATAATGAACTGCAAATTAGCTGCTAAAATACGGCTGTGTAAGTTACTGGGGTGGACCCGTCCGGTTTTAAAAATGCTTTACGGCCCCAGAAGAGGTTAAAGTTGTCATTGAAGCCCAGGTTGTGGATTTTACAGGCAGAGGGAAGCCAGTTGTGGAAGGAAAGGATTTGGCTGAAGAGTCCGTATCTGCGGCCATGAGTAGAGATTGGCCCACTAATAAAAGCTGACTTGCTGCAGTTGTGGAGGAGCTGAAAAAGTTTGAACTGTGCTTTGATTTCTGACTGTTGGCAGGATGCATCCATGCAGCCAATGTGGACAATGAGTCTCTCGAAAGATGAGGGGAGAGTTTGGAGGATACCAGGGAGTTTGGCATGGATGACAGAAATGGTAGCATAGGAATGGTAGTGCCGGAAAAACAGTGCGTTATTGCACTGAAGAAGAGAATGTTTCTTGTGATGGAATCTCCAATTATTAGAGTGGTCGGGGCGGGGTGGGGGGCAAGGAGAAGCAGGAATTGGGTCAGTGATGTTGGAAGATGGAGTGGATTTTGCAGGGGATTTTGCCACCAGTGATGGGGTAGACAGGGAGGGACGGACAAGGACAGGTGGAGGCAGCGGCATGAGCACACTGTGGAGCCGGTGTGAACTGTGGTATGAAGAGACAGTGGGCTCGGGGATGGGTGGGGCATTTAGGATAATGTAAAGAAGAGGTCTGAGGAGGTAGTGGGTTTTTGAATAGCGTAGAGGGTGGCGGTAGAGATTGGGATTTACCAGCTAATGGAGTAAAGTTGTGGAGGTCCAGGATGTTGTATTTAATAAGACCCCGGAGATGCACCGCTTAGTTGGCAGCAACCTGGAGAAGGAGGAGGAGGAGAAAAACGTGTCGAGTAATATCACTAACACAGAGAGCTTTACGTGTCTGATACAATTTTGCTCAAGGCAGTATACCCAAATGAGCCAGCGTTGAATCATCGAAGAGTGCTTCTTTATAAACGCTGGCTCAGCAGAATCAGCAGGTGCATCAGATGAGGTGATTAGTAGAGCAGAGAAACAGGATGGTGGGGGCGAGCGCTCACCAGGACATGACAGGGCCCCCTTCTCAAGGAACGCCTCCCGGTGGTCCACCAGGCTTCTCAGGGTGGGCTCGATAGTAGGCCCGGGCCATACCCTTGTCATGGAAGGCTGACCTGGAGATCCATGACCGGTGATCCGGCCCGTAACCCTCCCAGTGGACCAGGTATTGGAATCCCTGGCCTCAACTGTGGACATCCAGGATTTCTCGAATGGTACGAGTGACGTGGCCATTGAGAATCCAGGGAGGGGGGAGGCAGCTTCAGGGGAGGCCAGAGGGGGCTGGAGGAGAGAGGCTTGACCTTGGAGACGTGGAAAGTAGGATGAGCGCGGAGCGCTTGTGGGAGCTGGAGCCGGACAGCAGAGTCACCCACATTATTGGTAACGGGGAAGAGGCCCACAAACTGGGGGGCGAGCTTGCAAGCCTCAGACTTCAGCGGGACCTGATCCGCAGACACCCAGACCTGCTGTCCAACTTTATAGTCCTGTGCCGGAGCCCTCTTGAGGTCAGCATAGTGCTGATTGCGCTCGGTGGTATGGAGGAGAGCCGCTCGGGTAGGCCTCCAGGTCCGTCAACAGTGGCGAAAGTGGGCCCCCACAGACGGCACCATGACCTCTCTCTCAGCCATGGATAACGGGGGGTGTGTGTGTGTGCTGTAGCCCATGGAGGCTTCAAATGGAGAAAGCCCTGTGGCCGAAAAGACAGTCAAATTCAGTGAATACTCCACCCAGGTCAGATGACAGCTCCAGGATCTGGGGTCATCAGCTGCCACGCAACGAAGGGCGGCCTCCAGGGACTGGTTGGCATGCTCAGCTTGCCCATTGCTCTGCGGGTGATAACCAGAGGTGAGGCTGACCGTGGTGCCAAGGCAGTGACAGAATGACTTCCAGACACATGAGATAAACTGTGGATCCCGGTCAGACACGATGTTCATAGGAATACTATGCAGTCTGATGTGATGAGAAAGTAATTCAGCGGTTTTGGAGGCAGATGGCAGCTTAGGGAGAAGAAGCAGATGAATGGCCTTGGAAAATCTGTCCACAATAGTCAGGATGATGGTGTTGCCGTAGAAGGGAGGGAGACCAGTGACAAAATCCATGGCAATATGGGACCAAGGCTGGCTGGGGATGGGGGGGGGGTAGAAGAGGATTTGTTACGGGCACAAGTTTGGCAGGTCTTCACGTACTCCTGCATGTCCCGCCGCAGCATGGGCCACCAGAATGCTTGCCTGATAATCTCCAAAGTGCGCACCACTCCAGGGTGGCAGGCGAGACATTCGGCGTGCTCCCACTGGATAACTTCGCTGTGGAGGGCGGCAGGGACATAAAGGCGGTTAGGAGGACAACCCGCTGGTTTGGGCTCAGGACTGGGCCTGGTGGACTCTCTTTTCAATCTCCCAGGTAAGGGTTCCCAGGACGCACGAAGGCGGAAGAATGGGCTGGGAGCGGGAAGGGGTGTCAGCTGGGTCCTGGCTGAACTGTCTGGAGAGAGCGTCAGGCTTAATATTATGGAAGCTGTCCCTATAGGTGACAGTGAAATTGAAATGCTGGAAAATAAGGCCCGGTGAGCCTACCTGGAATTCAGTCGGTGGGCAAACCGCAGCTACTCGAGGTTCTTGTGGTCGGTCCACACGACTACAGGATGGACGGCTCCCTCCAGCCAATGCTTCCATTCCTCAAAAGCCAATTTAATGGCCAACAGCTCTTGATCCCCAACGTCAAAATTCCTCTTGGCTGGGGTGAGCCGCCGAGAGAAATACGCATACGGGCGGAGCTTCAAGTCCAAGGCTGAGCGCTGGGACAGAATCGTGCCCACCCCTGTTTCTGAAGCATCCACCTCCAGGGTAGATTGGAGCTTTGGGTCGACCTGAGCCAAGATGGGTTTGTCAGAGAACAGGCCCTTTAATTTCACAAAGGCTTGTTCAGCTGCCTTAGTCCATAAAAATGGTACCTTGACGGAGGTCAGCTGGGTTAAAGGCTGTGCCATCCCACTATAGTTCTGTATGAACCTGCGATAGAAATTCACAAACCCCAAGAAGCGTTGCAGCTCCTTGCGGGAGTGGGGTGTTGGCCAATCTAGGACAGCCTTCACCTTGGCCGGGTCGGCTCTCAGCTCCCCCTCTGCTATCACAAAGCCAAGGAAAGAAGTGGAATTAGTGGAAAATTCACACTTCTCTGCCTTGACATACAGATGGTTCTCTAAGAGCCATTGTAACACGGCTCTAACAGCAATTTGATGCTCCTTGGGCAAGCGAGAAAAAATCAGAATGTCGTCTAAATAGACGAAAACAAACCAGTTTATCATGTCACGGAGGATGTCATTAATGAGGCGTTGGAAAACAGTGGGGGCATTAGTTAAACCAAAAGCCATAACGAGGTATTCAAATTGCCCAAGGTGCATTTTAAACACTGTTTTCCACTTGTCCCCCTTGCGTATTCTGACACGATGGTGAGCATTACACAGGTCGAGTTTAGAGAATACGCACGAGTGCTGCAGGAACTCAAAAGCAGAGTTCATCAGGGGCAGAGGATATTTATCTTTGACGGTAACTGAACATAGCTCATGGTAGTCGATGCACGGACGTAAAGACCTGTCCTTTCCCACAAAGAAAAACCCCACCCTGAGAGGAGCTGAGCATGGCCGAATGAGGCCGGCGTTCAGAGAGTCTTTAATGTACCTCTCTGTCGCCTCCCTCTCAGGTCCGGAAATACTGTAGAGCTTGCTGGACGGCAACCGCATGCCCGGGAGGAGGTCAATGGCACAGTCATATGAACAATGCGGGGGAAGCGCTAACACAGGTGACTTGCTAAAGACCTCCTCAAGGTTGTGATAAACCTTGGGCACGAGGCTGAGGTCCGGCGGCTCGACCTGAGGGGAGGAGACTGGGAGGGACGGCGAACACTCGGCCAAACTTAAGCATGTCGCCAAACAATTAGGGCTCCAGGAGGTGATGGCATTTTGTGCTCAATTGAGAATAGGATTATGCCTCCGGAGCCACGGATACCCTAAAACCACTGCATGAGAGGCACGTGGAAACACTTAAAAAGTAAGCCTCTCCTGGTGGTTACCGGACAGAAGGACGGAAAGCTGCCCCCTGCAACGAGTAACAGATGCCACCATCTGGCCAGAAAGGGTATGCACAGGGCGAGGAACTGGCAATTTAACTGTTGGACTCCTCATCTCCTGAACAAGTTGGGAGGAGATAAAGTTACCCTCTGCCCCAGAATCAGTGTGGGCAGAGACTCTCCTCTCAACCCCCTGCAACTGAACCAGGGCTGAAATAGAAAAATTACCGTGGGGATGAGAATGTGTCCCGCCCACCAGACCCCCTACAGCTACTGACGGGCCGCGTCTTTTGGCCGTAGGTTACACGTGTCCCGCTTGTGCATCAGTGAACCACAGTAGACGCACGCCCTGATCCGCCGTCGCTGCTCAACCTCTGCCCATGCTGAGCTCCATGGCTTTGGCCGCGGGCTTGGACTCACCTAGGTCAGCGGCTGCTGAGGGCGCGCGTGTGGCGAACGGACAAGAGGAGGCGCCATGCTCCCTAGCATGCTCGCGGTACTGGTTATCTAACCCGACCGCTTGATCAATGAGACCGTCCAGGGTGGCGGGAACGGCATGAACTGCCAAGTCATTGCGGAGGTGAGGATTTATACCATGGAGGAACACGCTGCGTAGAGCAACCTCGTTCCACCCCGATTCCACCACTTCGACTCGGAACTCCACCGAGAAGTCAGCCACTGACCAGCTGCCCTGGCAGAGCAACAATAGGTTTCTCATGATATTCCCTTCACTCTCGGTATGGTCGAACGTGCGGGAAAAATCGGTCACGAATTGGTCAAACGTAGGTGGTGCATCCCTCCGGCTATTGATTTCAGACCAAGCCCAACTAAGAGCTCGGCCCCGAACCAGGAGGGTGAACTGGTGAATCTTAGATATGTCGTCCGGGAACTCCCCCTTCACCTGCTCAAAATAAAGCTGAATATGAGAAAGGAAATCTTTACATCCCCCCACCTCCCCTGTGTATGGGGCAGGAGTGGGAATGGAGAGAGTTTGGCGAATGGTGGAAGAAGTCGGAAGAGCAGATGGGGGCGGAGCAGCCAGAGCAGGCATGCGGGCCAAATGATCAGTGACACTCAGCTGTTGTGTAATGGTTTGCAGCAGCTGAGTGTGTTCAGCCACCTGCCTAACGTTGAGGCGGTGGAGCGCAGTGGGCTCTGTTGCTGCGGCACCTGCTAGGCCGTGACCCTGGCTGGCTCATTCTGTCATATTAACTGGACAATCAGCCTAAATGCAGAGTGCAACACCAAGAGAAACACACACACAAAATACGTTTGACTGTTTATTGAATTTCAAAAGAGCAAACTTGAGGAAAAACCAGTCACTTGCCAGAGGAGCAGCAAACCTGCAGAGGGAGGGACGAAACTGATTAGTAGGAGGAATGGAGGAGGATTGGGAAATCCAAATAACACCACTTATGTGGGAGACAGAGAGAGACTGGCTCAGAATCCAGTGAAGGAGATGGACCAGCAGGTCGGAACTGCTGGAAAGGGGAATGATGAGCTGCGTCTGACCGGGTGGAGTAGAGGAACTGCAGCGGAGGAGCAACAGGCTGGTGAGCGAATGAGACCCCTGGAGGCGCACTGCTTAGTTGGCAACAACCTGGAGAAGGAGGAGAAAAACGTGTCAGGTAATATCACTAACACAGAGAGCTTTACATGTCTGATACAATTCTGCACAAGGCAGTATACCCAAATGAGCCAGCGTTGAATCATCTAAGATCACTTCCTTATAAACGTTGGCTCAGCAGAATCAACAGATGGGTCAGATGAGGTGATCAGCAGAGCAGAGAAACAGGATGGTGGGGGGCGAGCGCTCACCAGGACATGGCAATTTTCACTTAGGGATGTACTCCCTTTTATTGCCAGCAGTTTAGACATTAATGGCTGTGTGTTGAGTTATGTTGAGGGGACAGCAAATTTACACTGTTATACAAGCTGTACACTGACTACTTTACATTGTATCAAAGTGTCATATCTTCAGTGTTCTCCCATGAAAAGATATAACAAAATATTTACAAAAACGTGAGGGGTGTACTCACTTTTTTGAGATACTGTATATAATTTTTTAAAACTTTTCTAAAACTTTTTAAACTTTTGTTTGTGCTTCTCAAACCTGACAACAGCGGCCTCTGCACTATGCTGAAGTGAACCGGAACCAGAAACGGGTAATACTTTTTTGTGAGAAAAAAGTCATATTTATGAGAAAAAAGTTACAATTTTTTGAGAATAAGTTAAAACAGGTCAAGTCCATGTGGGCAAACACAGATGGATGGAACCCATGGACAAACCCACATGGGACCTATAAGACAGCCCTGATTGAACCTTTGGGCCCACATGGGCATCCTGGCTGGCATTTTACATAGTATCCCAACCTTTTTGGAAATGAGGTTGAAATACTGACTTTAACAGCCCCCTGCAGACATGTCACTAGGAGAGACATCTGTCTTGTAAGAACTGGAGTTGTAAATCATCTCAATGAAGGAGAAATCTTTAGCAGAGGCAATAAGTGTTAGAACAGTGTGGGATTACTAAAACACTGAAGCACAGCAGACATTGCAGGAGCCAAAACACTCTGATCTTCCCAGTAAGTAGTTTTTTGCTTTAATCTCAATGAACAGTCCAATGACAGCCTGCAACATACAATGGTTTAGAGTTGAAAAAACGCAACAGTAGATGTAACCACAGAAAAAAACAATGCTAATATCTTCAATAAATGTAAATAAACTTTAAAAATGGTCTTTGATGCATCACTTTCATTTCAATTTCAATTTATTTAAAGTCAGAAGTTTACATCTATTTCCTTTGTATTTGATAGCATTGCCTTTAAACTGTCTGACTTGGCTCAAATGCTTTGGGGATCCTTCCACAAGCTTCTCACAGTATTAAGCTGGAATTTTGGTCCATTCTTTCTGACTTAACTGGTGGAACTGAATTAAGTTTGTAGGCCATCTGGCTCTCACACGCCTTTTCAGCTCTGCCCACAAATTTTCTGTGGGATTGAGATGGTAAATGGCATTCACTTATATAATGCTTTTATTCTCATCTCTTGATGACCAAAGCGCTTTACAGATCCTGCTATCCACCCATTCACACACACATTCACACACTGATGGCGGCATGCTACCTAACATGGCGCTTCCAGACCCATCAGGAGCAATTGGGGGTGAAGTGTCTTGCCCAGGGACACAACGGCAGGATATCCGGGGAGAGCAGGATTCGAACCGCCAACCGTGCGGTTATTGGACGACCTGCTCTACTTCCTGAGCCACTGCCGCCCCTCACAAAGCCACTGAGATCAGGGGCTGTGTGGTGGTCACTCCAAAACATTGAATTTGTTGTCCTTACACTACTGTGTAACTAATTTGGTGGTATGTTTAGGGTCATTGTCCATTTGGAAGACCCGTTTGTGCCCAAGCTTTAACTTCCTGGCTGATGTCTTGAGATGTTGCTTCAGTACTTCCACATAATGTTCTTTCATCATTATGCTATCTATTTTGTGAAGTGCATCAGTCCCTCCTGCGGCAAAACAGCCCGACAACATGATGCTGCCACCTCCGTACTTCACATTTGGGATGGTGTTCTCAGGCTTGCAAGCTTCACCCTTCTTCCTCCAAATATAACGATGGTCATTATGTTCGAACAGTTCAATTTTAGTTTAATCAGACCACGGGACATGTGTCCAAAAATTAAGGTCTTTGTCTCTGTATGCATTTGCAAACTGTAATCTGACTTTTTCCTGTTGCTTTTGGAGTAATAGCACCCTCCAAGAGTATCTGTCTGCAGCTGACAGGCTCCGGCAGATTACATGACACCCCCTCATCAAGCAACTCCAATGGCAGCCATCCAAAGTGGAGCAACGGAGGGGAAAAAAAAAACATTAAAATAAGTTTTGTTCTTAAATTATGCAGCGGTTTGAATGTTTAAACACTAATTTAGACTCCTAAAATGACAATATTTGATTATTAAAGCTTATGATTCAAGATTCAAAGGCTTTATCATGTGCACAATTAAGAAATGCTACATTTCCTGAGCAATGAAATTCTTACTTTGCTCTCCGAATGAATGCCAACTTAAAAGGTACAGAAACAACAATTCTAATAGGTCATGACACACTAACACAGCAACTCAATCCTAATACTAATGGATGCTAAAAACACACACCAACACACAGTTGGGCAGTAGAGGAATGAAATTGAAAATTCACTGGATGACTAAAGTGATAGTGGTATATTGATATCAGAGATGATGTGAACCTGAGATGGCATGAACCTGTGTACAGCGTGCAAATGAGCATTGTGCAACAAGCAGTGTATAATTACAAATTATTTGATAAGTAGCAGCAGAGATGATATGGACATCCGACAGGTGATACTGTCGAGGGAAGGATGCAGGCGAGGTACGAGCTGGCGACACAGAATCTGTATTTTCCCTCTTACAATAATATGCAGCCATGAGCCTCCAGCGCAGATGCACTGGGGCTAAAAAGCCTCCTCCAGCCTCTCTGCACTCTGTTTTTATACCTTTATTACTCATGCATAGAGACTGGAGCTGCTGACATTATGCATTGGTGCATGAACAATAGAATTATGTGAAACATGATCATAATCATCACGGGTGCCACTTTAACACCTCTCTTCTGGTCTCAGCGACTCTGGGTTATTCTCCGTCTCCTCAGGGGGCACATACACTCAACAGTCCAGTCTGATTACCCCCCGGGGCACTTCCCCCTGCGTTCTGGGTGTGAGAGAATCCCAGACCTGTGCCCCCACACAGCCCCCCGAACACCCAGAATGGGCCTTAACCCCCCCGTCCGTTGGGCTTGAGCCGGGGTCCATGGCGGCTGTTGTGGGGGGGTCACGTCAGCCTGTGGCGGGACGGGGGGGGAGTGGCTTCTGCTTTTCCCCAGGTTCCAACACGTTGAGCGGTCCATGGTGTGAGGGCGCATGGGGTGCACATCGTGCTTGATGGAAACAAAGCCGGCAATCGGCAGGCTTTTTAGGACAGGGGTGCGGGAAAAGCAATGTGGAGGGCAAGAGGGAGGTGGAGAAAACAATGGAGGGCCGACCCAGGATGTTAAAAGCCTCTGGGCCGCGCAAAAATTGTGAGCAGATTGGCCTCAGGTGCAGGACTTTTCCGGTAAACTCTCCGGGGATTCACAGCAGCTGCCAAAAAAAAAAAGTTCTGTCAAATCCTAGGTGTGGAGCTCAATCCTAAAAGGATCTGGGGAAGGCGATCAGCCCAATTCCCCAAGGATGTGTAGCTGCTGAAAAAACTTGAGCTCTGTCAGGGAAACTGCCAAATCTTCATTAGGTGTGGGGGCAGTCCTAAAGGATCCGGGGAAGACAATCGGCCCAATTCCCCGGAGATGCACAGTGACTGCGAAGCAAATATAAGTCCTGTTGGTGAGGCTGCCTACCTCCTTTAGGTGCAAAGCACAGGCCTAAAGGATCCGGGGAAGGCAATTGGCCCTGTTCCCTGGGGATATGCAGCGGCTGAGGACAATATAAGTTCTTGGAGCCGGCTTGTCCCTGGTGCATGGTGCGCACGTCCGGCGCAGCGACCACATAGCTGTAAACTGTGCTATCCTCGTAATCCTGTGGCGTGTGCACGGGGCTTCTGTGTGCCGAAACCCTGCTGTCGGGAAGTGAAGCCAGGGTCCGGGAGCTTGACTGAAACAACGCAGACAGCGCTGATGTTCTCCCTCCAGGCTGTTTCTGCGGGTGTGCTCGTCTCACCCTTCATGGTGCGTCTTGGCCCCAGCGCAGCTCGCGCTCCCTGGCCATTCAGGTCACCAGTGTGGAGAAAGGAATAGGCGAGCGCGCTCCAGTGTGGAGGAAAAGGATGCAGGCGATCCCTGGTAATCTGGATTCCATAGCGTGACGAAAAGGGATAGACACTCCATCTCATATCAGATCACCAGTGTAGAGGGAAGGATGCAGGCAAGGCACGAGCTGGCAACACAAAATCTTTATTTTCCCTCTAACAATAATATACAGCCATGAGTCTCCAGCGCAGGTGCAATGGGGCTAAAAAGCCTCCTCCAGCCTCTCTGCACTCTGTTTTTATACCTTTATTACTCATGCATAGAGATTGGAGCTGCAGACATAATGCATTGGTGCATGAACAACAGAATTGTGTGAAACATGATCATAATCATCACGGGCACCGCTTTAACACCTCTCTTCTGGTCTCAGCGACTCCAAATTATTCTCCGTCTCCTGGGGGGGGGGGGGGGTGCATACACTCAACAGTCCAGTCTGATTTACCCCCAGGGCACTTCTTCCTTCGGTCCATTGTTCTGCCTTTCCTCCTGCGTTCTGGGTGTGAGAGAATCCCAGACCTGTACCCCCACAATACTATATCTACTGTACAAGTGAGCAGTGTCCAAATTTAGCAGCCGGTGTGTTAGTTCCTATATGCAAAGCTGTGTTACAGAGTTTTGGGAGTTGTTACCTGTTCATGAGTCTGATGGCAGTGGGAAAGGAGTTTTTCAGTCTGGTTGTCCTGCATTTCACACTTCTGTACCTCCGGCCTGAGGGTGGTAGTGTGAACAGTCTTTGTTGGGGGTAGATGGGGTCCCGGAGGATGGCGTCAGCTCTCCTTTGGACTCTGTGGTGGGAGATGCTCTGCAGAGAGGGGAGTGGAGTCCTGATGATCTTCTCCACTATCTTCACCACTCTTTGCAGGCCTTTGCGCTCTAGGGCATTGGTGCTGCCGTACCATGCAGTGATGTAGTTGGTCAGGATGCTCTTGATGATGCAGCTGTAGAAATTGTTGAGGATCCTGGAAGACATGCCATACTTCTTCAGCCTCCTCAGAAAACACAGTTGCTGTTGAGCTCTCTTAACTAGCTCAGTGGTGTTGTGTGTCCACTTAAGGTCCTCGCTAATGTGTATGCCGAGGAATTTAAAGCTGCTCACCCTCTCCACCTCAAGCTTCCGGATAAACAGTGGCCAATGGGGTCTCCTCCTCCCTTTCCTCATGTCCACTATCATCTCCTTTGTCTTGTCTGTATTGCGGGTGAGGTTGTTGTCCTCACACCATGACGGCAGGTTGGCCACCTCCCTCTTGTAGGATGCTTCGTCATCACCAGTGATGTGTCCTATCACTACTGTGTCATCCACAAACTTTAGGATGATATTGCCCTTGTGGGAGGCAACACAGTCATGGGTGAAGAGGCTGTAGAGGATGGGGCTGAGAACACAGCTCTGTGGGACACCTGTGTTTGTGATGATGCTGGCTGAGGTCCTGTTACCCATCCTGACAGACTGGGGCCTGCCAGTTTGAAAGTCCACTAGCCAGTTACAGAGGGTGGGGTGCAGGCCAAGTGAAGACAGTTTGTCTGTGAGTTTGTGGGGGGTGACCATGTTGAAGGCGGAGCTGTAGTCGACAAAGCGCATCCTAATGTAGGAGTCTTTTTCTTCCAGGTGGGAGAGAGAATAATGGAGTGCTGCAGCGATTGCATCTGAGGTAGACCTTTTGGGCCGGTAGGCGTACTGCAGGAGGTCCAGGGCGCCTGGTATGCTGTCCTGAATGAGGGGCAGCACCACTCTCTCGAAGCATTTCATGATGATTGGAGTGAGTGCTACCGGTCTGTAATCATTCAGACAGGTTGGTGGGCTCCTTTTGGGGACAGGGATGATGGTTGTTGTTTTGAAGCAGGAGGGGACTATGGTCTGGTTGAGGGAGTGGTTGAAAATTGCTGTGAGAACGTCAGTCAGCTCTGCAGTGCATGCTCTGAAGGCCCACCGAGGTATGTTGTTTGGTCCTGCTACCTTGCGGGGGTTGATATTCCTCAGTGCTTTGTTTACCTGGTCTGGTGAGACTCTTATGGCCCTTTTCCACTAGCCCCACATGGCCCTACATGGTACGCCTCGGCCCGCTTTTGTAGCCTTTTTCATTATACCCAGCACCGGTTAACAGGTCCTATTTCCGTACCTATTCGAGGCCAGGGTACAACTGTGCTGAGTCGAGCTGAGATGTGACGTCAACAGACTGCAAGCCACTGATTGGTAAGGGCGTAACGTAATATTTCACGGACTAACTCGGTCACTGAGTAAATACGATATTAATACAGATGGCGTTGTAGGTTTTGCGGAAATCTACACCGTGGTCCAACGAAGAGGTGCGGCGTTTTCTGTGCTTGGTGGCAGATCCACAGTGAGAGGAGCGATCCGCCCCGTTATAGATGCAGCCCAGCATAGAACCGGACTACGGACAAGCTGAAGACGAATATGAGAGAACCATCGATGGTGAGTGATTTGTAATATTGTGCATCTGTTCGCTTATTTATCCTGTTGGTGGTAAGCTCACTTTTTTTGAGCGATACAGCGCCGTCCTGTCCTGGCTAACGAGTGTTAGCTAGTAGCTACCTAGCTAGTAGCCAACTCTGCTGATTCGCACTTGTTTTGTCCTAAGTATTCGCTTGTGAGAGCAAAACGATGAAATATGTTAATCCTGGTTAAAGTCCTGGTTTGTGTACGTGTTGCACTTTGGTGCTGTGCATTAAGTTGTGTGTAATTTCTTCCTAGAATCTGTTTCCACATGCCAGGGGTTAGCCTTCCTCAGTGTTTATATTGTGGATACAGGTCAAGTGGACCCCAGGATCCAAAATCTCAACATATACAAGTGCATTTTCAAACCAGTGATTTACAAAGTGATTCATATAATTTTCTAAAGCGTCAGAATAGATCCAAACACCTATTCTGTGGATTTTCCATAAAAGGTGTTGGAACAGTGTTTTCATGCTGTTTCTGTTCCACCATAAATCCCTGGATTGATAATGTACATGTACAGAGTGGATCCTGGGGTGCTCACTGGTCAGGGAAACAAAGCATTTTTGTCACATCCCACCACTGACTTTCACAAGTGTATTTCCTTAACACAGGTACATCTCCAAAAATTAGAATGTCATGAAAAAGTTCAATATTTTTTGTCACTTATTTCAGAAAGTGAAATCCGTATATTATATAGATTCATTACACAGACAGTGATATATTTCAAGAGTATTTATTTTAATTTGGATGACTATGGCTTACAGCCCCTGAAAACCCCAAATTCAATTTGGCAAAAAATTAGATTACATAAAATTAATTTTAAAAAATAGTTTTTAAATAGAAATATTGGCCGCTGAAGTGTTGGTTAATATGGGCTGTAGCCATAATCCTCAAAATTAAAATAAACACTTGCAATATATCACTGTCCCTGTAATGAATCAATATATGGGTTTCACTTTCTGAAATGAGTGACAAAAATATTGAACTTGTTCATGATATTCTAATTTTTGAGATGTGCCTGTATATGTTTTGAACTTGCTTTAACTAACCACCATCCATTTCTGTCTTTGGTCTAGGCAAGAGGAAAGGAAAAGCAGCCGCCCCGCAACGGACCTTGCCACTGTGGAAAGTACTGAAATCCTTTGCTTTTATAGGTAAAGTGCCAAAACCAAAGTAGCACAATTTCCACTTAATATAAAAGGGACTGAACTGAGATTTATTTGATTGTGTGAATATTAATTACAGAATAATTGAAAATGACTGGCACATCAACTGTAAAATCAACCGCTTGTTAATGTATTTATTTTTTTGTCAGATCACTTGTGTGATCCTTTGTGAGTTATATTCATAACTGTATGTTGCACTTTTGGGGAATGGGAGTTGTCCAGTCATCAATATGATTTAGTTTATATGTGTAGTTTATAGTCTATCATCAATAAACTCATGCAGTAACAGGACACATTACAAATATTTGAGACCCATTGTAGTGCTTCCTTTTATATTTTAGCAATAAAAGTACAAAACACCACCCACACTTGAAGCCAGGGCAAGAAGAGACACAGTGGTGACAAAGCGGTGGCTAAACTTTTATTGATAAAAACTCCATATTTTGACTGAGCGACTCCATACTTGGTGATGCACACCTTCAGTTAAAGTACTAGATTCCATTCAAGTGAATGTATTAATTCATTCTGATTGCTGAGACCACAGTAAAAACAGATGATTTTAAAATGTAACCCAGCCCTTGTAAAATCTACTCTACTGAAGCACAGCTACATGAAAATTGTGGTTAAATGAATGTACTTTATTGTCATTTTCAAATTGTAATCACTCCTGTTTTGTTTTTCTTTTGAATTCTTGGATGGAATATGGTGGGCAATATAAGCTGTGGCTTCAGCCATCACCCATTTTGGATAACCTATGTTGAACTGTATAATCAAGGGGGTTATTGTTTAATTTGACCTTGTTAGATTTTTTTCCCCTTTGTTATATTATTCTATTTTCTTTTAATCTTTACTTTTAATCTATCCAAAATAAAGATTCATTCATTCACATTCCACCACTGGCTTTTAGAAACAAGTGTATTTCCCAAATAGGTTTTAAATTTGCTTTAATTAACCACCACCCATTTCTGTCTTGTCTAGGCAAGAGGGAAACGATCCACCCAAACCGGACCTTGCCTCACTGTTTACAGAGATGCAGGCCTAAGATCTGCTGAACTGGGACCAGCTTGAGTGGCACATCCCAGCTGCTTCTCAGTGAGGCAGCGTGGCCGGCGTGTGTGACCCATTCTAAGTGTTTTTTTTTTTTTAACAGTTTGAATTTTGCACATTCTGAATAATCTGGAATTTGCTGCTGATTGTAATAAACAATTTAGTGACTTATGTGTTTGCATCATGATTTTCTATTTTGTCTGTTAAGACACCGGTGGGAAGAGTCAACAGTACAAACCATTTATTGGTGACTTTGAAAATAATGGCTCATTTTTAAGAAAAAAGTAACCAAAACAATTATTTTAACTGAAGACTGTATTGTTGGATGTGCCACCGCAGAAGACCCTGCACACTTTAGTGACAGTACCAGTATATGGAGGAATTCTGGGCCATATTAGCATCTGTTCTTCATCATAATGGGTTTGGGCAGGGGTGTCCAAACATGTGCCATGGAGGGCCAAGACCCTGCAGGCTTTACCTCCAGTGTCTTCAACAGCAGATTCCACTGAATTTCTTCCACTGACTGCTGATCAGTGAAAACACCTGCTGAAGAGACTGGGTAGAAGAGAGAACCTGCAGGGTCTTGGCCCCCCATGACACATGATTGGAAACCCCCGGGTTAGGGTTTAATGGGATTTAACATTTTAACACAAACTGCTTTATGGTTCATAATTCTGTTGACAGACTTGCACCAAACCAAAAGTGATTTCTCAAACTGGTGGATTGTTCTTGGACAGCTTTTCCAATCTTTTAGTATTTAATTTGTGCCACATGGTGGTAACCTTCACATATAAAAAAAGAGACATCTGCAAAAACTTCAAAGGTTTATTGTCAGTGCAATTCTCAGTGCAATACTACATGAATGCATGTATAGTACATTGTTGATGCAGAGAATATATATTTCTACAGTACATGTATCTAGTAAATCAAATATTTTCCGTGTAACCTTGTGACTGCATTATTTTAATTGCTTTTAATCCTAGCTCAAGTTTGTTTTGGCCTAAAATGCATCATAATTGTCAAATATCTTATTATACCAAACTCAGTACTGTTTACTTTTTGAATATATATTTTGTGGCTAATATAGTTATTAACCTGGTGATCAAGTTGTCAGCTGATCATTTTTTGACATACCACCTCAGACTCAGTGCTGCTGGAGCAGCTACATCCATGATGTCTCAACAGTCTCTCCATGATTTTCACGCAGATCAGAGCAATTTGTTGCACAGGAAATAAACGTTTCTACAGACATTCTTAAGCTCTATAACCACTGATCGTTTGTGAAGCTGGGGTGACATCAGTGACAGGCTGTGTTGAATGCCAGACCGACCGTTTGAGGCGGTAATTTTCCCACAACAGAGCCATCTGAAACACACACACACACACAGCATACATATTTTAGTACCTAACAGCGATAACTTGCAGACATTACAGTGTAGCATGAAGTACTTATAGCAAACTAGCATTAGCAACCATTAACTTACCATCATATATGATCGAGTTTGTATCCTCACGTCTTCGGCTCTCCCAGAAGCTGCAGAACTATTCCAGAGTGTTTCATCTCGCTGCCTGTACCCGTGTCTGGCGGTCCTTTTTGGCATTTACGGTGACAAAAAACCACAGACTGAGGAGTCGCCTTGTACAGCCACCTTGTTATGTTTTGCTTGGGTCGCGTGTTTTACGTCACGGGAGTGTGGCGCCGCCTTACTGTAAAAAAAAAAATCCCACCCACCCCAGGTGTACCCAGCTGTAATGGAAACACAATCAAGGCCGAAACTAGTAATGGCAAGTAGGGTAAGGCCGACTGGGGCTAGTGGAAAAGGGCCATTAGTGGGGAAGGGGGTGGGGGCTGCGTGAGTGTGTGTCTTTTCTCTGTGCTGTGGCTCGTGGTCTCGAAGCGGGTGTAAAAGATCTTGAGATCGTCCGGCAGGCTGTCTGTAGAGCTAGCGGTGCCGCTGCTGTGATGTGTTGCAGGCCTTGCCACATGCGCCCCAGGTCAGGAGTGCAGCCTGATTTAAATGCACGAGAGCGAGCACACAGCATCTGATGTACCTGACTGTTGATCCAGGACTTCTGGTTGGGGAACTTCCTGACCTGTATAGTGGGTACAATGGTATCAACATACGTGCTGATGTACCCAGTCACGTATTCAGCGTAGTCCTGTATGTTTACAGAAGAGTCCTCTTGGGTGGCTGCAGCTTTAAACACATCCCAGTCTGTGCAGGCAAAGCAGTCTTGCAGGATGCTGCCAGTCTCTGGAGTCCAGCGCATAATTTGCTTAATAACTGGGTTTGTTCGTTTCAGCTTTTGTCTGTAGGCTGGGTACATAAACAGTGAGATGTGATCTGACTGTCCGAAGTGGGGGCAGGGTGCCGCTTTGTAGGCGCCACTTATGTTGGAATAAACATGATCCAATGTGCTTTTATCGTGGGTAGGAATGTCCACATGCTGGTAATATTTGGGGAGTATGGCCCGTAAATTGCACTGGTTAAAGTCACCAGCAATAATAAAAACAGTATCAGGGTGTTTCGTCTCTACTGCCCTGATGACGTCATGGAGTTTGTTTAGCGCTACTGTGTAGTTGCTCTATGGACAGATGTATACAGTGGCCAAAAACACAGCAGTAAATTCCCTCAGTAAATAATAGGAACGACATTTCAGCAGTAAAAACTCTTGGGCGAGCAGTGCTTGTAAATGGTTTGTACATCTTCACACCATGAGTGGTTTATAAACACACACACACACACACACACACACCTCATCTTACCAGAGTCTCCTGTTCTGTCAGCCTGGTGTGTTGAGTGTGTCTGGAGCTGAATAGCACTCTCTGGGACTCTATTCTGAAAGCCAGGTTTCACAGAAAATTAGGGCACAACACTCTCTTGTCTCCCGCTAGTCTTCAATTCTTGCTCTTAGTTCATCTAGCTTATTTTCCAAAGATGAAATGTTTGCAATTAAGAGACTGGGTAGCGGTGGCCGGTTGGAGCGAGCCTTTAGCCTAGCATGTAGCCCTCCTCTCTTGCCTCGCCTTCAGCGCCTTCAACCCCGCCTCCAACACCCTCTCTTGGGGTCAGCATGCTCATGCGGGCTCGGCGCTTCAGGGCCTTCCTAGGGTGCTGATAGTCACCACGGGGGCGGACGCTGCATTGCAGGTCGGGTGGTATAAAGCCAGTAAACGCCGTGTGGCTGCTTGACTTGGCGATATCCAGTAGTGTTAGTGCATGACCTCCATGCACTGTAGAAAGAACAGCAACTATGCAAAAAAGGAGAAAAGTAGGCATTCGGGAACGGAACGAGCAAAGACGTTCGCCAACAGTGGGCGCCATCTTGCTCACACACATGTGACATGACATTATTTTTTTCCGATGTGCTTCAGTTTACTCAGTCATATTAATTTAACATGGTAATTAATTGTTTTCTTTAAATTGAGCATATTTATTAATTCTTAATACTAATGTCAGTAATATGAAAACACTATAGTCTGGTGTGGCTGATTAAGTTGCTTTAAAACAACATTTAAAGACCTATAGACATCTTGGTAAGTTTCCATTGTTTATTTATTTACTTACTGAAATAAAATTTTCACATCTGTAATAATAATCAGATTTTGCTGATTCTTTTTTTTTTTTTCCTTTCTTTTTTGTCTTTGAATGTCATGGTGGTGAACTTGGAGTAACCGAGGGTCAGCACTCATGTGGACAGAACAGGGCTGGACTAAAGATTAATCAACCTCTTGCACTCCGGTGTACCGCGGGCAGGCACGTCTCTGCGTCCTAAAGCGCACGAGGGCGCTACGTTCTAGAGCACACTGAAAAAAAAAAAGCTGCATTTCCGTTCTTCCACTACAGATACAGTCTCGAACAGATTAGATATGATTGACCTCTCATTCGACTAATAAGAGCCTTGAATTGGGTTTCTGAAACCTTGAAGAACCAATGACTGAAAACCTAGCAAGAAGGACCCGCCTACCAACGGCTGCGAACACAGCGAGCCAATTGAAGCACAGAAGTTCGAAAGCTGTTTTGTGTAAGGCTGGGTGAAGAGAGACTGGCTGCTGCAGCAGATGAAAAAAGGACCCGCAGGAAGAACCGCCACAGACCCAGCAGCAAGGAGACCACCCACAAGTGCGACCTGTGTGACAGGGACTGCCATTCACGCATCGACCTGTTCAGCCACAGGCGGTGCTGTCCCAGCAGAGAAGACATTTAGGATTCTCTTCCATGGTCATCATAGACCGACGGAGGCCGACGACGAAGGCTGGGTGACACACACGCGTTCGCCAGTCTTTTTTTCTTACTACTGTTATTTGTTTTGAAAAATCGTTCGCCAAAACCGCAATCATGGAAGCGCAAAACCACAATAATAGAATTATGTTTTGACTGGGTCGCGAGACCAGAACCACGAGTCCGTAATAAGATTAGATTAGATTAGATTCAACTTTATTGTCATTACACATGTATGAATACAAGGTAACGAAACACAGTTTAGCATCCAATCAGAAGTGCAAAGGACAGCAGTGCAGTATATACAGTAATTAACAGTATGTGCAATTTAAGCAAATATATGCAGCAGTGCAGAAAGTTAAGAGTACTGTTATGTGCAAATAATGTGCAATAAGTTAGATGTAGTTATGTAGTTATGCAGTTATGTACAGGTGAGGATGGTAAGAGATGATGGTAAGAGAGTCAGCGGGGAACTAAGTTCAATAACGTGACAGCTGTTGGAAAGAAACTGTTCCTAAACCTGCTGGTTCTAGTCCGAAGGCTTCTGAAACGCCTTCTGGAGGGGAGAAGCTGGAACAGTCCATGAGCAGGATGGTTGGAGTCCCTAAGAATGCTGCGTGCCCGGCGCAGACATCTTTTCCTGTAGACGTCCTCTATAACTGGAAGTGGAGTCCCTGTGATGCGTTGGACGGTTTTCACCACCCGCTGCAGCGCCTTGCAGTCAGCGACAGAGCAGCTCCCATACCAGACTGTGATACAGTTGGTCAGGGTGCTCTCTATCACGCAGCGGTAGAAGTTGCCCAGGATGTCAGTTGACAGATGGTTCTTCCTCAGTGTCCTCAAGAAGAAGAGGCGCTGATGGGCCTTCTTGATCAGGCTGGTGGTGTTAACTGACCAGGACAGGTCCTCCGAGATGTGGGTCCCCAGGAATTTGAAGCTGGGGACACGTTCAACAGCTATGCCATTGATATGGATGGGGTCATGTGTCTCTTCCCTCTCCTTCCTGTAGTCCACTATGAGCTGCTTGGTTTTGCTGGTGTTAAGGAGCAGGTTATTGTCAGCGCACCAAGTAGCCAAGTGCTCAACCTCTGCCCTGTAATCTGACTCGTCGTTGTCCCTGATGAGTCGAATCACCGTGGTGTCATCTGTGAACTTTATGATGGAATTGGATCCATACATAGGCCTGCAGTCATGGGTGTAGAGGGAGTAGAAGAATGGGCTGAGCACACAGCCCTGTGGTACACCAGTGTTGAGTGTGATGACGGAAGAACGGTTGGGGCCTGACCTAACATGCTGGGGTCTGTTGATCAGAAAATCCATGATCCAGTTGCAGGTGGAGGTACTAATTCCCAGGTCCCCAAGTTTAGTGAGCAACTTGGAGGGGATAACTGTGTTGAATGCTGAGCTGAAGTCAACAAACAGCATTCTTGCGTAGGTGTTCTTGTCATCCAGGTGTGAGAGTACATAGTGCAGCGCTGTAGAAACCGCATCCTCTGTACTCCTGTTGCTCCGGTAGGCAAACTGATGAGGGTCCAGTGTAGGGGGCAGGCCTTTTTTGAGCTGTGCCAAGACCAGTCGCTCAAAGCACTTCATGACTATGGGCGTCAGTGCCACAGGGCGATAGTCATTTAGGCACGATGGTGTTGAATGTTTCGGCACTGGTACTATTGAAGTGGTCTTGAAGCACGCTGGTACCATGGCCTGGGCCAGGGACAGACTGAAGATGTCTGTGAAGACCCCTGCCAGCTGCTCAGCGCATGCCCTCAGCACACGCCCAGGAATGCCATCAGGGCCAGCAGCCTTACGTACGTTGACATGACTCATCAGAGGGTGGGAAATTGATGTTCTTTTCGTTGTTGTCCTTGTCAAAACGAGCATAGAAGTCATTTAGCTCATTGAGAAAGGGCACAGTCATGGCTATAGGTATGGAGTTGCTGGGCTTATAATCAGAGATAGCTTGAATGCCCTGCCACATGCGTCGGGGGTCAGAGTCCCCAAAATGTTCCTCCACCTTCAGCTTGTAGCTGTGTTTGGCCTTCTTGATGCCCCTCTTCAGATCTGCCCTGGATGAACTGTAGGCCTGTGCATCACCAGATCTAAAGGCATTGTTACGTGCTTTTAGCAGAAGCCGCACTTCTCTGTTCATCCACTTCTCTGTTCATCCTTCTCTGTTATAATAAGCGGACCAGCTTCATGTTCGTCTGACAATGAGGAAGAGAAGTTCGCCAGCGACACTGCTGTTGTGGACAGGTAAGTGTTATAAGCTAAATTATTCTTTATCCCTGAAAATTGTAATCAAAAATGACTTTTGACCAATCGGTAAATAACAACTGTGCGGCGCACGAAGTCCATGCGCCACGGTACACGGTTCGTGCGCCGCATCCGTACCATGAAGGCCCCCCCCCGCTACTCTTCTGTAGCGAGGGGGGGGGGGGCGCGGTGACCGCGGTTACTGTGTGCCGCGGTCGCCACATCGCCACATGACTATTCCGTCATGTAGCGATGGCCGATGTCCGTCCTCTGTAGCGGGGGGGTGGGGGGAGTTGTTATCTTCTACATTACAAATATTTTAGAATAATGTTTAGTGCACTGTAGGTTATTTTTTCTTGTAAAAAAAAAAAAAAAGCCACACATTTTTTACGTGGCATGCTTCTTTGTGTGTGGGGGCTTGTTTGTTCATTCATTCATGAATGAATGAATAAACAACCTCCCCCCCCCACACACACACACACAGCCCTAAGTGTCACCTTTCATTAGAGCCCAAGATGAAGCTTCTATATTGAATCATTCAAAAGTTACAGACGTTTTTCCAAACTGTGCCATTTGGCACAATTTGGCACAGTTCAAAAACGCCTGGGAACTACCTGAGAACAAAGCTGTGCAATATATTGATTTTTTGTGGTATTGTTACAAAATTTTGATCTCAGCTGGATAACACTTGGTTCTACATTTCTGTTGCATTTTCCAGCCCGGATCTGAAGCTGTGTGTTATTTGCAAGCATTTGTATCCAAAAAAACACCCAGGCCAAATTTATTTTCTTCAAGTTCAGTATGTTTAGATGACTGTTACTCAGTGGCCAGAGCACTTAGAGAGATTATGACTGGTTTGCCAAAAAAATTCAAAGTGTTTTCTTTTAAATGAGACCAACCCCATGAAGATGCTGCAAAGGGTTGAAGAACAGCTTTTGATTTACTTTGGGCACGTTATTTTTTGGCGTTTTTAGGGAAATTGACCAGAGTACAAGGGGTTAAACAAAACTGATATTTGACTGAAATAACCAAAATCAAAATGATGTGATGAATGGTGTGTTTTTTTTAACAGTTTACTTTGCAAGCTGTAACAAGCTAAATATTAATATTACATGTTTACTGTTAATAGAAAAATATTTTCAGTAAAGTAGTTTTTTGGAAGAAGTTAATGTCTTTTTGCAAGAAAATTCAATAAAGGGTTCTTAATATTTATTACAGGCAGTGAGTGAAACGTTTCACACTGTTATGATTTAATATTGATTGTATTATAGTTTTTTAAAGTTTGAATTAAAATATAAATCATGAAAAGGAAGACTGTCTGCCCAGGGCATCACACAAGCCAGGACCACCACTGGTTGAGGTTCACCACTTTGTGAACAACTGCATGGGCAAATAGTCCAACAGTTTAAGAACAATGTTTCTCAATACAGTTGCAAGGAAGTTAGGGTGAAAAATGGGGAAGAACTGAGGATGCTGGCTTTGAGGTATTTGCTATAGTACTCAACCTGGGATGTCGGTCAGGACACACAATGCAGGAGACAGGATGGAGTTTGACCATCTACTGATGGATTGGCCCTTTAATAATAAGAACAGCACAGAAGCACAATAGGCTTGGTAACATACAGGTGGTTGTATATGTGTGTGGTTTCTTTAAGTAGTCACGCACACAGGAACGGTTAAGGAAAATATGCTGAAATCCAGGAAGAATCTGCCCAGGAAAAGTACATGACTGCCGTTACTCCTGCAAGCTGCTGCACACTGCTCCTGCGGTCACTTGGTTGGTAACAAGCATACGTGCACACTCCTGTGCACACCTCAGTGTTCAGCTTATAGGGCCACAGATGCTGTTTTCTCCAATTACAGCCGTCTCAACATTTGTGAAACAAATGTTCTTCATGAAAGCACTGGTGAACTTAGTATGAAGTAAGTTCATCAGATAATTCTGGAAGCACGATAAGTCGTACAACAGGATGTGTGTAGACTCTATCCCCAATCTTACCTTCTGCAGCTCTTACATGGTCATCTGGATTGGGAATCACTTTGACCACCCAGCCAATGGACCAGAGGGCTCAACGCAGTTGAGGGTCAGCAAGCATCACCACAGTGCCTACCGTAAGGTTATCTATTGCCTCCTGCCACTTTAACCGTGGTTGCAGACTTTGTAGGTAGTATCTGTAGAACCTTGACCAAAAGTGGTCAGTCAAGATCTGACTGCGCCTCCAGTGAGGTCTGCTGAGGATTTCTGACTGTGAGTAGCCCACTGGAGGTAGTGCACTACTGGGCTGCCCCATGAGAAGGTGATTGGGGTGATAGGGTCAAGGTTGGCGATGTCAGAAGAGACATATCCTTAAGGCTTTGAGTTGAGGATACCTTCAACCTCTATCGGGACTGTTAGCAGGACCTCCTCTGTAACAGATTGTGACCCAAGGATAGTCTGCAAGGTACCCTTAACAGAGCAAATCTCACACTCCAAAACGCCTCCGAAATGTGGTGTAGCAGGCAGGTTGAAGTGGAACTCAACATGATGGTCCTTAGCAAGAATCTCCGTGAAGGTGCATTGCATTTCTGCAAAGGCTGTGGATGGCTCACTCTTTGCTCCACGGAAGTTGGTGCCTTGATCCAAATAAAGCTCAGTAGCTGCACCTCAGTGGGCTGTAAATCTCTGGAGTGCCATGAGGAAAGAGTCAGTGTCCATGACAGTTAGTAGGTCAAGATGCACTGCACGTGTTGTGAGACATTTGAATATTAGACCCAACCTCTTTTTCGTTCTGCGACCTATTTTTACTTGGAAGGGACTGAAACAGCCCATGCCAGTGGAGTAAAATAGTGGTTTAAATAGACAGGGACATGCAGGTGGAAGGTCAGCCATAAATGGAGCTGAGGACTTAGCTCTTGATAGAATAAATTTGAGCATAAATTATTCTGAGTCAAAGATCAGGCAGAGTATTGGATTTAAGTATATTTATTATAATAAATTAAAGAAGAAGAGAGAACCCCAATGGTCATTTGGGGGAGAGATTAGAGTGTGGGCTTCAGCACACCCACACCGAATCTCTGAACATACATTTTCTAAGCCTGGTATTTATAGCTGCTCTTCAGGATAGATAAACAGAAAAGGAGACATCAGAGACATCTTGGAGACAGAGTGTCTATAAATCTAATCTATATGAACTGAAAGTTTTAACACATTCCTGGTCACAGAAACTTAACAGATCATGTCAAAGAGATTATCAATGCAGCTTAGGGCATCTTTTACGCTTGTACTGACCCTCAGTCTCAGCACTCACATACATCCTCTGAAGGCCACAGTTAGACAATAATTGCTCACAGACATGAAAGAATAATATAAAGGAATATATGGACTTATTCTACATGGAATACACACATAAACATCAGACATGAAATAGGAAAGGCATGGTACAAAATAATAATAATAATAATATGGAATTTTTCTATCATATTCCCCCCTTGATGCTTAATAAAGCATCATGATTAAAAGAAAAATAATCAAAGTGGTAGTAAAATAAAGTGAAATAATGTAAAGATATATGTGTAAGAGTTTACATGTTGTGTCTTTGCAGACTAACAGCAATCTTATGAGGTGGTTTAAAATGTGTGTAGAATGTCATTAAAAGTGAATGTGTAATATAATCAAAATTAATCCTAGACTGTGTCAAATAAGAATGTAGGAAATGATATGGAGATACTCAAAATAGGCTTTGATTATATTGTAACCTTCATACTCAGGCTAATATCGCCCCTTTCATCATCCTCATCATCTGCAGCAGTTGTATGAAGACATATCACTAAGTTTACAATAGCCAGCCTCATCATTATATTAAGGACTCACACAGGAAAAGTCCGAAGTTATCACTATAAAAATCATTACCAAGTTCATGATGAGACTTCTCCATGAAGAGAATCATTAACTTAATCAGTTTTGTTATCACTGCCTACAAAGCAATGAGGCTGTGTGTAACCGAAGTATTAATATGACCATTTGCATTATTTTCATGAGTAGAAGTCCAACAATAACCTCCTATAACAGGGCACACACCCCTACGGGTGGCAGTTAATTGACCAAGAACCAGTCTGTTATAATATGACCATTTGCATCATTTTCATGGATAGAAGTACAACGATAACCTCCTATAACAGGGCACACACCCCTACAGATGGCAATTAATTGACGAAGAGCCATTCTATTCTATGTTATAATTTTACAAATAACTGTAGCCTATAATTAAGTGTTTTAATCCCTAAGGTGTTCTATACCCACTCTCACTCAAGGAAACAATGAATGAAAGACCCTCACTCCTGTGCTTTCCATCTGAAATCACATTCATGCCCCAGAATGGCATCATGTGGTAAAAAAGCATCTCTCTTCACCCTGCCCACCTGCCCTGCTGACATGAGGGTACGGTCAGTTGCCAAAATGGGGTACACAACCCTACCCAGTTTCCTGGCCAGGTGTGAGTACGTCCAATGACCTTTGACAATGTAGATCCTTAGACTAACACTTGCTCGCTTCATTGGTCAAGCAGGGTAGCAGTACAGAGGAGAGACACATTGTAAGCCGTTGCACACTTAGAGAGTGTTAAGCTGCTGAAAGGGACATCACCGCTTCAGAAAAGGAGTTCCCTGATGAAATTAACCTTGCCTTCGCAGAGTAAGACGTGTCATCATGCTTCCGATCAGTGGAGTGATGAGTGTTGTGACAGGTGTGATTCAAAGTGATGTTTGCTGTGTTATTTCTGTATATAGCCTCTCTTAAAAAAACAAACAGCCTGTAGTAGCTGCATTGTTTTATCAGTAGCAGATAATTTGTCCAACTGTTAATGTTATTAAGGAACAAACAAAGTAATTCTCTAGTTTGTAGGCAGTGGAACAACTTAATAACATCCAACACTAAGTGTTACTATGAGGATGGTGAGGATGATAAGGCAACAACACTAACCACACTTTTCTTTCCCTTGTATTTTTGCCTTGTCATGATAAACAAACAGCCTGCTTCTCTATTGCAAAAGCCATTGCTGGACGCCAGGGAGTGCCATCAGCTGACACTTGCATAGAGAAACAGTTAAACAGTCACTTGTTGAGTTTTTTTTAAATAAGTATGCAATGTGTATTAAACAGTCTCTTGCTGAGGGTTTCAAGAGGGGGTAAAACGTTTGATGCACCCAAGTGCCACGTCCTTCATTTTCCGCGGCTGTTGACATCGCCAGGATAACCTTTGTGCTGTCCTTGCCAGGGAATTTTGGTCCAGTTTCCTTTGATGACCAGATCCCCTGGTTTGGCCAAAAGATGGGTGCACCTCCCACGGCAACTTCGTCACATGGTCCCTCCTGGGAAGGGCAGTATGGATAACATCGCTGTCAGTTGTCATTCTTTGCATGTAATCAACCAGAGACCCTTCCTCATCACCTAAGCTAAATGGCTTCAATAGTAGGGTTTGCCATTCACAATTTTCCTATTTTTCTTATTTTCTTAATCCATCTTTCACAATCCTATTTGTGCATTATGCTGATCCTGTAGATTGTTGATGGGAAGCTAAATGGTTTCCTAGGTAAATGTTGGGTACTAACAATTTGGGTACTGTACCTAAATGTGGTATGATTTGATTTGCAAAGTGTATTTCACTAAATGTATTTCATTATCTAAGCGAATCATTTCAGCTATTTTGAACCTTGATATTGTTTTGATTAAGGGTTTCAGTGTCACCATAGCAGTATTCAGATTAATGCAGGGGAAAGCCTTTGTTTTTTTCAATAAGTATGTCAGTAATTTCTAAACAACATTTTTACCTTCACTCTTATTTAACTCATAGAGATCCATGCAAAAGTTTTGAAAAGACTTAAGTTCATTCAGGGAAGGTCAAATTATTTTGCTTTGATCTCCCTACAGCATTGTTCTCTTCTTACATAATTGAGTAAGAATCTGTGTTGTCTCTGTAGTAGATTCTAAATTGAGTCCCACAGTAAGCATAAATTCAGCATAAATTGGACCTTCCTTAGACATTTGGAACTTTTCTCATAAATTTGCATAGTGTTCTGCTTCCTTATCAGTTTATCTTGTTTCTTATAAACATGATATTTCTTTTTACAATTAATCTGCAAATATTTTTCAGCACATAATTTTCTTAGATACCTAAAAATCTATTGATATAAATTTAACTTCTCCTATTGAATGTTGTGATTTCATTACCATGCAGTTTCACCTATATTTTTCTCTACATTATTGATCATTTTTTGATAATTTTTATGTATTTTATGTATTTTTTATGTATTTTTATGAGGATTTTTGCTAATTGTTGTGGTACCCACCCTTTGTTGCATGGAGATGCACATGCATCAAAGTTACAGCGTACTTACGTGATGGGTAGTGTGCTTTTTTCTAGAAGAAGGAAATGTTTGCAAATGTTTGGAAATGGCTGCACGGTGGCGCAGTGGTTTAGCACTGTGGCAGCACAGTTTTACCCTCGGCCGGGGGATCGCGGGGATCATGAGATCGTGGGTTCGATCCCAGCCCCCGACCAACAGTGAGCGGTGTGGAGTTTGCATGTTCTCCCCGTGTTGCGTGGGTTTACTCCGGGATTTTTCCGGTTTCCTCCTGCACACCAAAAACATGTAGGTTTAGGGCGCTCGCGCACGCAGCGACCGGCAGCCGGTGGCTTGTCACCAGACTGCAAACCAAATCTACCTACGGGTACAAATAAGTAACAAAAAAAAAAAAAAAAAAATGTTTTGTGCTATTTATATGTGTTGCACATGGTTAACTGAGATGAAAGTTTGCGAGTAGTCTAACACCCCCAAAATGAGGTTTTCAGGACTCATGGCTTCTTTTGTGAGCATCCTCCCGTGACCTAGTTTACAAATTTCAGTTAGGAAAAGTAATACAGCTGTCTGTGTAGATTTAATGCGACTTTGCTTTTATTGTAACCATTCTGAGTTAGTCATTAAGGTCACATCTGTCTGTCCTGCTGAACACAGACAGTTTGAATTTGTGTAAGTGTATCCTTTTGAAAGGTTATGTCACACTCCGTCAGTCAATGGAAAGGTGGAGATATTGCTTAATTAGAATTTGGCTTCATTTTGCACAAGGAATGCCTTATTTAAGATAAGATAAGCCTTTATTAGTCCCACAATGGGGAAACTCCAGGATTGCAACAGCACAGGGATAGCAACACTCAGAGCATTAATTAAGAAGATACGAAAAATATAAATAAGAGCAGTGGATATACATACGTACACATAAATATATAAATATACGTATATACTACAAAGTGCGGAGCATTGTAGCAAGATGGAATAAACAGCATAACCATCTACTTAGTTATCCTACATAGTATGCATTTTATATATTATTTTATATATTATTTTATATATTCCTTCCTAAATTATGGTGTGGTCTGTAGTCCCGAGGCCCGGCTCAGCCGAGGCCAAGCACCGGGAGCACAGCCCAGCTCTTTAGCACGTCATTGTCATACAACACAATTATTCCTTATTACTGTCACATTTCTAAAATGTGACATTGTCATACCATTATCTGGTGAGAGGCATCATTGCAATGTGTCAGATGTGTCCTGCAATGTCAAGTCATGTAAACACTACATTTTCAAAGTCAAAGTCAATGGAATTGATATGCTTAATGTCAATGTCATTTGTTCTACTTAGCTTCGGCAATGCTTGTCATCTGTGAGGTCCCCTTCCCCCCATGCTGTGCCCTCAGCCAATGAGCCTGATGACCAGGTTGATGACGAATGTGTTGTTCCCCTCACCACAGCCAGCCTGCCCCACACTGACATCCGTCCTCCCGTCTTTCACAAAGATCCAATCGCGGGGCTATCCTGTAAAAAGAAACTGGGGGAAGCCCGAGGCTACCCCATGTCCGTGTGTCAGAATTCAAAACAACAACAGAAGTGCAAATTTTGTCTCCCCATAAATTGTTTTTTGCAAATGTTACCATTATAATCATTCAAGTTTTGTCCTTTAGAGTTTTTACAGTGGTTATTCCACTGTTTATTATAATGTTTAATGTTAAGAAACACAAGTGAATTATTGTTTTTATTATTTTGTTTCATATTGTATTTGGTCACCAAGGATTTGATAGAATTAAAGCTAATGGTGATCTTGTGATTCCTATTTTTCACCTTTTTGATTTTGCAATTCTAAATCCTGGTGAAAGATGAAGATTTTGTGAATGCTTTCCTTTTCCTGTTGAAAAAATAAAACATGAACAGGAATGGAGAATAACACAATGAGTTTAAATTACACCTAAAGCTTCCATTATTTGAATAATGTGATTTTCTAATTATAACAACTTTTTGCTAAATATTCAGTGAATCACTAAATGTTTTACCAATTTGCACGAGTCAGCATTACTTTAAGATTACTGTTTAATAAAACAGTGTCATATATTAGAAGCCTTAAGTCAATGCAGCATTTCAAAGAAATAAGACACACATATCACTTCAAAAGTTAGTAACTGTTGCTTGTAACTTAAAAGATTAACATGTGTAGTTACATACGTGATTAACTGCAAAGTGTAGGCCTAATCTTTTTGCTGGAGTGGGAGAGATCTGTACTGTCCTTATGGAAAAGTTTGTGAACTGTTTCTAGTTCACAAACTGTTTCTGTTTGTAGTGGTGTGGGGGGGGGGGGGGGCGTTCACGGTCCGGACGTGGCGCACGAACCGTGTACCGCGGCGCACGGACTTCGGACTTCATGCGCCGCACAGTTGTAATTTACCGATCGGTCAAAAGTCATTTTTGATTACAATTTTCAGGGATAAAGAATAATTTAGCTTATAACACTTACCTGTTCACAGCAGCAGCGGAGCTGGCAAACTTCTCTTCCTCATTGTCAGACGAACGCAACGCTGGTCCGCTTGTTGCAGACTCGTGCTTCTGGTCTCGCGACCCGGTCAAAACATAATTCCATTATTGCGGTTTTGCGCTTCCATGATTGCGGTTTTGGCGAACGATTTTTCAAAACAAATAACAGTAGTAATTCAAAAAGACTGGCGAACGCGTGTGTGTCACCCAGCCTTCGTTGTCGGCCTCCGTCGGTCTATGATGACCATGGAAGAGAATCCTAAACATCTATTCTGCTGGAATAAAAAAAAAGCACCGCCTGTGGCTGAACAGGCCGATGCGCGAATGGCAGTCCCTGTCACACAGGTCGCACTTGTGGGTGGTCTCTGTGCTGCTGGGTCTATGGCGGTTCTTCCTGCAGGTCCTTTTTTCATCTGCTGCAGCAGTCAGTCTCTCCACCCAGCCTTACACAAAACAGCTTTCGAACTTCTGTGCTTCAATTGGCTCGCTGCATTCGCAGCATTGGTAGGCGGGTCCTTCTTGCTAGGTTTTCAGTCATTGGTTCTTCAAGGTTTCAGAAACCCAATTCAAGGCTCTTATTAGTCGAATGAGAGGTCAATCATATCTGATCTGTTCGCAGCTGTGTCTGTAGTGGAAGAATGGAAATGCAGCTTTTTTTTTCAGTGCAATCTTGGATGCAGCGCCCTTGTGCACTCTAGGACGCAGAAACATGCCCGTCCGCGGTACACCGGAGTGCAAGAGGTTAATCCTCCCAAACCATGACATACTCAGCCACAGATATTTTCGAAGATCCATCAGGTATGTACAGTGGCATAAAATGTTTTACAGTTTGCCGCTGGCCCTGTTTTAGTACGGTCCCTTTCTCATCTGCAGGACCGCACCAGTTTGCCAGTTGGTTCAAATCGCGACCACCTCTTTCAGGTAGTCTCGGCATGGTTGTTTTGATGCACACCTGAGTGCAATTACCATGTTCTCATCAGACAAAACAAACCACACTAACAGAGAAAATGGACTTGAGTTCGACTGAAATGAACTAAAGCTCGTGGGTGTGAAAACACCCGAAGTGTCAAGAATTCATGCCACGGACTGAGATTGATCAACTATTGTTTAACCAGCTTATCATTACCAAATTTTAAGCTAAGTCATTTCTTAGCGGAGTTCTCACTTCTCCAAAAATAGTGACTGGTCCCCCCTTGTATTCAGTCGAGGTAATTACATCTAGCCATATAACTATAAGCCCCAATGCTACAGCCATGTTTAGTGACTCTATCTTAATTTATTGTTGAGTCTGAGTACACAGTCTTAATTTTAAAACATTATTTAATTTTTAAGAAAATCAACAAGACCAGAGCATGTGAACACCTTACAGTAACTCAGTACAGACAGAGTGAACACATCACAGGTCAGTGAACTCCTCACAGTTACTCAGTATAGACAGGTCAGTGAATCTCTCACAGTTACTTAGTAGCGAGTGCCTCACAGTAATTCAGTACAGACAGATCACAGAAAACAGGTGAGCTGGAAGACATAGACACCCGGTTTACCTCACCTGTAGGAAAACTGTTTGCCTAGCACAGCACAAAGACAAGTCAGAAAGGGGTTAGCAGTTAGTCTTCCAGTTTTCCTAATTCAGCATCAAAGGACATCTACATAACTTTTTCGTTAAACTAATCATTAAAGCCAACATTTTCGTGTAAACAAAAAGTAGTAACCCATTTTCCTCTGTTGACTCTATCACCTGTGACATATTGCTGTACCACCATGCATGGCACGGATGTGGTGATGCAGGCACGGATGACGTCATCATGTCGTGCCTGTACTAAGGGACTGATGGCAGGAGCCCGGGTCTTTGGTGCTCCGCCTCTAGCCTACACACAGCTTGCTTGTACTGTTCCATGTGCTGTTAGCTTTGTTAATAAAGCCACTGTTCAGCACACAGTCATCGTGTCTGCTAGTCCTCTTTCTAAACATAACATCATCCTCTATTATAAATTTATTTGGAGGGCCTCAGACCATTTATTCTTCCCCATGGAAATGTGGAAATGATGTGCCCTGTGTGCTTCTGATAGTCTGCCCTGATTGGAAGAAGCTATTGTTTTAGTTCTCAATGGAGCTTAACAAGAGCAAACTCCAACCCAAATGCCATGAAAGCATAAAAGCTGAAGAATTGTCTCCATCACACTGCTGTAATGTAAAAAAAAAAAATCTGGTGTCACACTGAAAATAATCTACCTGTGATTTTTTTTTTTCTACATCAATTTGTACAAATCTCCATTCTGGTTTGGCCTCTTGGTGCAATATTTTCATCTGACAGTGGCATACTAGCCCCAACCCACGACAACAAGACAAAGTGTTTTAAGTTCCCTATGAATGTCAGATATGATGCTATATGCTAATTGTTGTGGCTAATGCTAGTTGTTGAAAATGCTCTAAATACATGTGTATGTCCCTTTAAGGCCAGAGTTAATTATTGTAGTATTTTGCATCTGATTGGTCCTTGTATAGCCATCCTGGCCAATCACGTTTCAGTTTGTATAGTAGTTAGAGTTTCAGTGTGCAACATCTCTTTGTAATGAGCAGAAACATTACCTCTGATGTATTGGGGCTGAGAGTGAGTGAATGATAAAAAGTAAGTTTGTTTTATAGTTTCTTTAAGTCTCATGTATTTACTTATAATTTGTAGATATTTTCTGGATAAATGTTAAGAGTTCACCATAAGTTTGTAGATTATTTCCCCTGTATAAAGTCTGGTGTGCTAGCTGTCGCATGGTCAGTGTGTGTCATATATCTAGATTCACCTAAGTTAGTTGATGAGAGAACGCTCAGGGTTCCATGGGAAATTGTCTAATTTCACTTCTTAAATGGTTCAAAAAAATTGCAAACAACTTGTCGCGCATTAGTGCCTGCAGTGCCTCATCCCTGTCAGTGGGTGGCAGCATGAATGCAATCGCTCCTTTTCTTCCTCCATCGCTGAATCCACCGCTGAGATGACGTCACAACAATGGTTGTGGTTATGAGGCAGGAAGCCTAGAAAGACTTGTGTACAGCCCCCTCCCCCCACTCTTCTAAGAAATTTTTCAAGGTGGTTTTTGAATGAATTAACCGTAGTTGCTTCTACTGCTACTTTAGGTAGTCGGTTCCAGTAGTGAATATACGTCGAGAGTTGACAATCCAACCCACCGCCGTCCTTGAGACCAGCCCACTGCACTATTATTGGCTTGCCTAGCTGTCTGTCCTGTAGCTGGAAGGGGTGCTAAAGGTAGCCTATTAGTCCCTGAACTATTTGCATCCAAGCTAACACTGGCTAGCTTGGAGGCTCACACCAAGTGCAGCTTATATTGTTATTTTCCTTAGATCTTAGTCACCCTGCTAGCCATCCCTGTTACCACCTGGTTCACCGGTCCACAGTCGACAATATACCTTGCATCACTCCGGCCCATCTCCCAATAATTTTGTCTTGATTCCACAGCAACTCGCCAGCACCAATGTGGCAGTCACAGCAACCACCTACACTGGGACCCGAGGCTGCTGGCACTCACGGCCAGCTCCCCCACCATCCTCTGGGGTTCCACACGACTCCGCTCCGCTCTCGTGGGCAGTGTAGGGGAGCCACCTCGTGACGGGACGTCCCCCAGCTGGCCGTGGGAGCTAAGTGGAGTCTTGTAGAATCAGAATCAGAATCAGATTTATTGGCATTGTTCATGTAGTACACAAACTAGGAATTTGTCTCAGTGCAATGCTGCAACATTAAAACATGATAAGATAAAGAGATAAACTAAAAAACTTAAAGACTAAAAACATGCAATAAGTGTAGAATAATAAGTAATAATAATAATAATAATAATAATAATGAGTAATACTAGTCACAGCAGTTTTAAATAAATTGGCAAGTAGCAGATGATGTGGAGTACCACATAGTGCAGTCGATAATGCAACAGAAAAACAGTGATGAATGACATGAGTCTGGTTGAGCTGCTGTATATAGTGCATGAGAGTCAATAAGTCACTTAATGTTCAGCAGTCTGATGGCAGAGGGGAAAAAGCTGTTCATGTGCCGGGAGGTTTTAGTCTGAATGGACCGAAGTCTTCTACCTGAGGGGAGGGTGGCAAACAGTACGTGACCAGGGTGTGAAGGATCGGCTATGATCCGGCCTGCACGCCTCCGGGTCCTGGAGATGTACAGATCCTGGAGAGATGGGAGCTTGCAGCCGATCACCTTCTCAGCAGTGCGCACGACGCGCTGCAGCCTTAGTCTGTCCCTGGCAGTGGCTCCTGTGTACCACACGGTTATGGAGGAGGTGAGGATGGACTCGATGATGGCCGTGTAGAACTGCACTAACATCTTGGTGGGTAGCTTGAGCTTCCTCAGCTGCCGCAGAAAGAACATCCTCTGCTGGCCCTTTTTGATGAGGGAGCTGATGGTTGGCTTCCATTTGAGGTCCCGGGTGATGGTGGTGCCCAAGAAGCGGAAGGAATCTGCAATGGTGATGGGAGAGCCTGTGATGGTGAGGGGGGGCAGGGGGGTTGTGACTTTCCTGAAGTCCACAATCATCTCCGCTGTCTTCTTCTTCTTCTTCTTGTAGAGTGAGGCATGCCCTTTGAGATCCCATGGCTCGGCAGCTGGCTTGCCCAGCAGCCTCAGGTCCTGGACCAGGTCAGTTGTGGCTTTCAGGGGGCCGCCCGGTACGCAGTGCTTGTGATTTGTTCTGGAATCACAGCAAAATTATTGTGTGATGGGCGGGAGTGACGTGTGATACACCATTAACTATGGATCAGTGAACCAGCGCTGCTCATCCAAACTAGGATGCTAGAGGCAAGTCAGCAAGTGGTTAACTGATGTAAAAGGGAGGGCGGAGTTGGATAGGTGAAGGATGTTTCTTAAAGTGATAGGCTTTAAATCTGAGCATTTCAAGAAAGCCAGAAAAAAAATGCAAAACAAATTTGCTTCAATAATTAAAAAAATGAAAGAAAATATGAACAAAATATCACAAACACTTCATTAAGACGCGTGAGCTGTTAAAATGTGGAAAAAGTGCAGTCAGTGACCCCTTTTTAAAAACAAAACAAAAACAAAAACAAAAAAAAACAGCGACGCCTGAGCCCACAAGACCATCTGAATGGGAAAATGCTACCACTATCCCCAGAAACTGCATCCTGATGTTGACTACCAACAGCACCAAACAAGCGGCAGACACAACCACCATGGAGGTCTGCCGATGCTGTACCAAGAAAAGCACATCCACCCTCAAAAGAACATCCTTTTCCGGGGTGTGTATCTGATGAGAGACATCTTCGTTAAGTGGCTGTCTCATTTTCAAACTAATTCAGTCTCCCGGCAACTACAGAGCACCAACACAGAATGACCTTTGTGAGCAAGCATCAAGTGAACTCCTGGCTGGAGCTGAACAAAACTCAACTTGCGCAGGCATAAACTCGTGCACACTCTGAATACTCGGAGCAAATGCACGCGTGTTTGCATCTCTCCATTCTTCTTCTTCTTTCGGCTGCTCCGTTTAGGGGTCGCCACAGCGAATCATCTGCCTCCATCTCACCCTATCCCTTGCATCTTCCTCTGTAACACCAACCCTCTCTATGTCCTCCTTCACTACATCCATTAATCTTCTCTGTGGTCTTCCTCTTTTCCTCCTGCCTGGCAGCTCCATCTTCAACATCCTTTGTCCAATATATCCACTATCCCTCCTCTGCACATGTCCAAACCATCTCAGCCTTGCCTCTCTTATTTTGTCTCCAAACCGCTCAACCTGAGCTGTCCCTCTGATATACTCATTTCAAATCCTGTCCCTCCTAGTCACTCCCAATGAAAATCTTAGCATCTTCAACTCTGCCACCTCCAGCTCCACCTCCCGTCTTTTTGTCAGCGCAACCGTCTCTAAACCATACGTCATGGCAGATCTCACTACCATCTTGTAAATCTTCCCTTTCACTCTAGCTGCTATCCTTCTGTCACAAATCACGAGTGTCACGGGTGATTTGTGACAGAAGCATACCTCCACCTCTCCAGGTTCTCTTCCATCTCCTCTCTATTCTCACTACAGGTCACAATTTTGTCTGCAAACATCATGGTTCATGGGGACTCCCGCCTGACCTCATCTGTCATCTTGCCTATCACCATGGCAAACAAGATGGGGCTCAGAGTCGATCCCTGATGTAATTACACCTCCACCTTGAATCCATCCGTCACTCCTACAGTGCACCTCACCACTGTCTCGCTGTCCTCATACATGTCATACACTACCCTCACATACTTCTCTGCCACTCCTGACTTCCTCATACAGTACCACACTACCTCTCTTGGCACTCTATCATCTGCTTTCTCTAGAGCCACAAAGACACAGTGCAACTCCTTCTGACCTTCTCTATACTTCTCCATCAACCCTCTTAAAGGAAACATTGCATCTGTAGTAGGTACTCTTTCTTGGTACGAAACCATACTGCTGGTCTCTGATTGTCATCTCTCCTCTTAACCTGTCTTCAACAACTTTTTCCCATATCTTCATAGTGTGACTAATCAACTTTATGCCTCTGTAGTTACTACAGCTCTGAGCATCACCTTTGTTCTTGAAAAGCACTTCTTCATTCCTCGGGCATCCTCTCACTCTCGAAGATTGTGTTAAACAATCTGGTTAAAAAGTTCACTGCCATCTCTCCGAAACATCTTCATACCTCCACAGGTATGTCATCTGGACCAACCGCCTTTCCATTCTTCATCCTCTTCAAAGCTGCCCTCACTTCTGCCTTGCTAATCCTCGGGACTTCCTTGTTCACTCTCTTTCCTTCATCCATCCTCCTCGTTGTCTCATTTTCTTTATTCATCAGCTCCTCAAAGTACTCCTTCCATCTTCTCAACACACTCTCGTCATTTGTTAGTACATTACCATTTCTGTCCTTAATCAACCTATCCTGCTGTACATCCTTTCCAGCTCGATCTCTCTAACTACAGTAATTTATACAAGTCCTTTTCTCCTTCCTTAGTGTCCAGCCTCTCATATAACTCACTAAACAGTGCATCCGGAAAGTATTCACAATGCTTCACTTTTTCCACATTTTGTTATGTTACTGCCTTATTCCAAAAGGGATTAAATTCATTTTTTTCCTCAAAATTCTACACATAACACCCCATAATGACAATGTGAAAAAGTTTTTTTTATTTTTAGATTTTTGCAAATTTATTAAAAATAAAAAAACTAAGAAATCACATGTACAAAAGTATTCACAGCCTTTGCCATGAAGCTCAAAATTGAGCTCAGGTGCATCCTGTTTCCACTGATCATCTTTGAGATGTTTCTACAGCTTAATTGGAGTCCACCTGTGGTAAATTCAGTTGATTGGACATGATTTATGTCTATAAAAGGTCCCCCAGTGCATGTCAGAGCACAAACCAAGCATGAAGTCAAAGGAATTGTCTGTGGACCTCCGAGTCAGGATTGTCTTGAGGCACAAATCTGGGGAAGGGTACAGAAAAATTTCTGCTGCTTTGAAGGTCCCAATGAGCACAGTGGCCTCTATCATCCGTAAATGGAAGAAGCTCATAACCACCATGACTCTTTCTAGAGCTGGCCGGCCGTCTAAACTGAACAATTGGGGGAGAAGGGCCTTAATCAGGGAGGCGACCAAGAACCCGATGGTCACTCTGTCAGAGCTCCAGTGTTCCTCTGTGGAAAGAGGAGAACCTTCCAGAAGGACAACCATCTCGGCAGCAATCTACCAATCAGGCCTGTATGGTAGAGTGGCCAGACGTAGCCACTCCTTAGTAAAAGGCACATGGCAGCCCACCTGGAGTTTGCCAAAAGGCACTGAAGGACTCTCAGACCATAAGAAACAAAATTCTCTGGTCTAAAGAAATAAAGATTGAACTCTTTGGCATGAATGCCAGGTGTCATGTTTGGAGGAAACCAAGCACCACTCATAACCACACCAATGATTGTGGCTGCATCATGCTGTGGGGATGTTTTCCAGTGGCAGAAACTGGGAGACTAGTCAGGATAGAGGGAACGATGAATGCAACAATGTACAGAGACATCCTAGATGAAAACCTGCTCCAGAGTGCTCTTAACCTCAGACTGGGGTGACAGTTCATCTTTAAGCAGGACAACGACCTTAAGCGCACAGCCAAGATATCAGAGGAGTGGCTTCAGGACAGCTCTGTGAATGTCCTTGAGTGGCCCAGCCAGAGCCTAGACTTGAATCCAATTGAACATCTCTGGAGAGATCTGACAATGGCTGTGCACCGACGCTTCCCATCCAACCTGTTGGAGCTTGAGAGGTGCTGCAAAGAGGAATGGGCTAAACTGCCCAAAGATAGGTGTGCCAAGCTTGTGGCATCACATTCAAAAAGACTTGAGGTTGTAATTGCTGCCAAAGGTGCATCAACAAAGTATTGAGTAAAGGTTGTTAATACTTACGTACTTGTGATTTTTTAGTTTTTTATTTTTAATAAATTTGCAAAAATCTCAAAAAAAAACTTTCACATTGTCCTTATGGGGTATTGTGTGTAGAATTTTGAGGACAAAAATGAATTTAATCCATTTTGGAATGAAGATGTAACATAACAAAATGTGGAAAAAGTGAAGCGCTGTCAATACTTTCCGGATGCACTGTATGCCTTATCCTTTGCCACCTCTGTCTTTTCCATGTGCCTAGATTCCTAATACTCCTGTCTACTTTCTTCATCTCCCTGACTATCCCACTTTTTCTTTAACCTCTTCCGTTGAATACATTCCTGTACCTCCTCATTCCACCACCAAGTCTCCTTGTCTTCCTTCCTGTCCAATGGATACACCACATACTTTTCTACCTGTTTCTTTTGCTGTACTTTTCCAGTCATCTGGTAGTTCTTCCCTACCACCCAGAGCCTGTATCAACTCCTTCCTGAACTCCATGCGACCTTCTTCCTTCTGTAACATCCCCCACTTAATCTTTGGGTCTGCCTTCAGTGTTTTCCTCTTCTTGCTCTCCAAAGTCATTCTACAGACTACCATCCAATGCTGTCTAGCTGCCTTCTCCCCTGCCACCACCTTGCAGTCTCCTATCTCTTTCAGATTTCTCCATAAGATAAGATTTCTGCATGAGATGTAATCCACCTGTTTGCACCTTCCTTCACTCTTGTAAGTCACCCTATGTTCCTCTCTCTTCTTGAAGTATGTGTTCACCACAGCCATTTCCATCCTTTTATCAAAATCCACAACCATCTACCCTTCCACATTTCTCTCCTTAAGACCATACCTGCCCAGAACCTCCTCCTCACCTCTGTTCTCTTTACCTACATGCCCATTAAAGCCCACTCCAATCACTACTCTCTCCCCCCTGGGGACACTCTCTACCACTTCATCCAACTTTCTCTTCTACCTGACATCCAACTTGTGGGGCATATGTACGAACAACATTCAACATCACACCTTTGACTTCTAGCTTCAAACTCATGATTCTGTCTGACTCCCTCTTTACCTCCTGAACACTCTTCATATACTCTTCCTTCAAGATTACTTTTACTCCATTTCTCTTCCTATCTACACCATGGTGGAACAATTTAAATCCCCCTCCAATGCTCCTAGCCTTGCTTCCCTTCCTTCTGGTTTCTTGAACACACAGTAAATCTGCCTTTCTTCTCTCCATATCAGCCAACTCTCTGCCTTTACCAGTCATAGTCCCTATATTTAATGTCCCTACTCTCACCTCCACACGTCTACCTTTCCTTTTCTCTCTCTCTCTCCCTACTAACACGCCTTTCCCCTCTGCTCCTCCTCGATCCTCGACCAACAGTAGCCCAATTTCCACCAGCACCCTGTCAGTTAACAGCACTGGTGGCGGTCGTTGTTAACCCGGGGCTCAACCGGTCTGGTATGAAAGTCTCATTCGTCATGATCCACATGTTTGGTTTGGCAAAGGTTTTACGTTGCCATACCTGACATCTGCATCTTTCCATTCACTTTGTATATCATCATGTTGCGTTTCATACGGAGTATAAACAAATTACAAGACTAAATTGTTATTATCCGTATGCTGGAGTAGGCTACGGTGTGTCAATTTATATAATGTTTGAGATTGGTGGGGTGCTGCGGGATTTTTTCAGTGTGCAAAGGGTTCCATGGGTCAAAAAAGGTTGAAAAACACTGTTGTAGAACATAGAATAAGTCATTAATTTAAATAATCTTATTAAGAAGGTGTAAGGTTGATCAATACAGAAAAAATCATGAATGTACATGAACATAAATGTACACTCAATCATATTAATCCTTACATATTGAATAATGCAGATTAACAAGCATTAAATAAGAATAATGTAGATTAATGTAGCTCAAAGCAGATGATCATAGATTAATGCAAATTAATGCAGACTCACACATATTGTAGATTAATATAGAATAACATAAATGATGAGCAAATTGGTCAAATTAATCCAAAGAGGTTTTGTTCAAGTTTTGTGAATGTGCTGTGAGATGGATACCAACACAGTTCAGAAATTACTAATTTTAGAGTCCCCACTCAGAGGTTGACCTTACGCTCTAATCTGATTTTAATTTTAGTTTCATCTGGCCCTAATCTGACTTTAATTGGTTATTAATATGAAGTGAAATGACTGTAATATGATTATAATTGCTTTAGCCTTGAATCTGACTATAAATCTGTAATTTCATTTGAAGATGACTTTAACGTTTGGCGTTAACCTAATATAATCCAACTTTCAGAAGTTCCATACTGTGGATTTTCCAGAGATTAATTATTCAAGTGGATTTACAGATGTATTTTCAACACCAAAAACTATTTCTGTTGTTTTACAGCTCATGATTGAAACAGTCAGTATCCAGCCTGCTCTACTGGCAACCCCCATTCTTTTTTAAAATCAGTCAATCACAAGTAATGAAGTAGTCAGTCTGTTTGATTTGCCAATTTGCAAAACTGAAGGTGGAGCTTGTTGGTTTATGACATCACAAAACCTAAAAAGTGCAATCAGATTTTAACAAAATAAAAGCAGTGTGTATTTCTTTGTCAGTATTTTAGTGGCACACAGTTGACTCATGGACATAATCTGTGAGACTCACAAAACACCATTTTGTAGATCTAAATTCAGGATGTAATCCCTTTATCCCCAACCAATCACACCAGACAGCTGCCCCTCCGGGAGCTTGGTTCTGCTGGAGGAATAACAGAACCTGGTTAAAAGGGAATTTTTCCTCGCTGCCCTTGTCTACCCAGCCAGCATGTCTATGTGGGGCCCACATGGAGTTAAAGTAGGTAAGCAGAACACCTGCTGACCTGTGCCACAGGTAAGCCCATGTGGGCAAACACAGATGGGACCAACAAGGAAATCGCAAACAAACCCGGTAGGACCCATAAAACAGCCCAGTTTAACTTATATTGGGGCTCACATGGACATGCTGGCTGTCCAGTGCTGCTCATGCAGCGAGGAAAATAAGTATTGAACATGTCAACATTTTTCTCATTAAACATAATTCTGATGGAGCCACTGGCCTGAGATTTTCACCAGATATCAGTAACAACCCAAGTAATCCACACATACAAAGAAATCAAGGCAACTGTGTTCACAAAACAAGTTATATATGATAAAGTGGAATGACATAGGGAATAAGTATTGAACACACTTGGTGAAATTCATTTAATATTTAGTAGAAAAGCCTTTGTTGGTAATAACAGCTTCCAGATGCCTCCTGTATGGAGAAACTAGGCACAGGCATTGCTCAGGAGTGATTTTAGCCCATTCTTCCACACAAACTGTCTTCAAATCTTGAAGGTTTCGTAGATGTCTCCTGTGAACTCTGATTGGATTCATGTCAGGTGACTGACTGGGCCATTCTAGCAGCTTTATTTCCTTCTCTGGAGCCAGTTGAGAGTTTCCTTGGCTGTGTGTTTGGGATCATTGTCTTGCTGAAATGTCTACCCTCATTTCATCTTCAGCATCTTGACAGATGGCAACAGGTTTTTGTCAAGGATGTCTCTGTACATTTATCCATTCATCTTTCCTTCAATTTTATGAAGTCTGCCTGTACCATGTGCTGAAAAACACCCTCACACCATGATGGGATGTGCAGTGCCATTTCTTCTCCAAACATGCTATGTGTTATGGCATCCAAAAGTTCAATTTTGGTCTCATCTGACCAGACTATATTCTCACAGTATTTTACTGGCTTGCCTAAATGTTGTGCAGCAAACTTTAAACAAGCTTCAACATGCTTTTTGTTCAGCAACGGAATCTTGCGAGGTGAGCGGGCATAGAGCCCATGTCGGTTGAGTGCATTACTTATTGTTTTCTTTGAAACAGCAGTTCCTGCTAACTTCAGGTCTTTCTGGAGCTCTCCACGAGTGGTCTTTGGCTCTTGCATAACTCTTCTGATATTCTTTTGACTCCTCTGTCCGAAATCTTGCAAGGTGCTCCTGGTCGTGGCCAGTTTATGGTAAAATGATGTTCTTTCCACTTCTTAATGATGGCTCCAACAATGCTCACTGGAACATTCAGCAGTTTAGAAATACACCTGTAACTAATACCATCATTATTTTACAACAATAAGGTCGAGGGAGCTCTTTGCTTCAACCCATCACGAGCTGTTTGTGGTGTGACAATCTGATATTCACAGACCTTTTTAGAGGCTATCAATCAGGACTTAACCAGCTGAAATTAATTTGCACTGATGGAAGATGGGATGACTTCCTAAATTCTGATAGATTTCAGCTGGTTTCTTGGCTTTCTATGCCTTGTTGCACTTCTTTTTCGTCATGTGTTCAATACTTATTCCACATGTCTTTCCACTTTAGTAAATATAACTTATTTTTTGAATACATTTGCCTTGATTTCTTTGCATGTATGGATTACTTGGGTTGTTACTGACATCTGGTGAAAATCTCAGGTCAATGGCTCCATCAAAAATATATTTAATACGAAAAATGTTGACGTGTTCAATACTTATTTTCCCCACTGTATATGATCACCTGATTGTTAGGGGTTCTAAAATTGTAACGTCTTTACCTCACAATTTAAAGTACTATGAGGCAATGGTTGGGAATTTGAACTATAAAAATAAAGCTAAATTGAACTGAATTTAATCTGATTAACTTTAATCCACTTTTTGGCAGATTTAATTTGCCTACAGTCCAATTCAAACTGATTCAATGAACACAACCCTGCAGGCACATTGTAGACGCCAGCATCCACACAGCAGCTCTAAGGAGAAACAGCAGGTTTTTTTTTCAACAATTAACAAGATACTGATCATATATGTAGAAGAGGGGTGATGAGTGACCACTCTGTGTGGAAAAACCAAGCAATGCTATTACATCAATACTTTCTGCTGGATAGGAATCGGTCCAGTGTTGGCGTTTGTATCCAGGCTGGCAGGACCAGAGCTGTTTATGAAAATCCCTGAAACCATGAATGCTCTTCAGTCTGTCTCAAATGGTTCCATGCGTATTCAGCTCTTGACAGATCTCTTATATTAATGGTTTGTTAAGTGCCTTATTTTTTTGTAATGTTTGTTGCGTTCTTTTAAAAAAGAAGTCTGTCACTGTGGCCATTTTAACAGTTTTAATCTGTCTGAAGAGAGGATGGCATTTCAGTTCTTCAGCAAGTTCTCCTTTAAACAGACTTATTGCTTTATTTCCAGAGAGCCAAAGGAACTAAACATTTATCAGTTCTTTCAAAGTGCCCATGGCATGCCTGTTTTCCACATGTTGACAAGTTCCCAGTAGCGTTAATGAAATGTGTCACATGCTTTGGTGTGAACCCATCATGGTTTAGTTATTGCAGTCATCTTACACCCAGTTGAAAGAGCCCTCCTCACAACAGCCTGTTTTTTGTTTCAGAGTATTTTACTTTAAAAGCTAATCAGGCCCAGTTCACCCTACCTAGAATGTGCTCTAACCACATAATCATTGTTTAGTCACTGCTGATCCCTGTGACTGATGATGCCATTATGTGGCTAATGTTAGCTAGTTATAGCTCATAGCTCTGGTTGCAAACACAGCCTGAGCTACAGCTATGGTCACAAATACCCTTAAGAACGGCTGCAGACACCGTACGAATGATTTCTGGACCATTTCATATGGCCTTCTTAAGGTAGCTGTAGGAGAATCCAGTGTTCATAGACTGTAAGTTCCTGGCCAGTTTGATGATCTTGTCCAAGATTTCTACGAATGTCCCACGAAAACCCCTCATCATAGGGCAGGCATACGAGTGCCATAGGAACAATGTAAGAAGTATGCAAAATGGTGGCCGTAAGTATGCCACAAGAACACCTTAAGTTGCTCTTGATGGCCCCTTACAGCGGTTGTAGGAAACGCTGTACGAATCCCTGTTAGTACAGAGATTTGTACAGTGTGCATAAGGCAGAAATACGTCATTTGTGCGACATTTGTGCCGACAAAATGTGCCGAAAGCTGTAAGATCTTCCTACCAGCAACTTTTTGTAAGATGACAGTAAGTATGCCGTACGAAGATCCCAAAGCAACCTTACGAGGAATGTAAAAACTCTAGGGCCATCGTACAACAGAAGAGCACTTTATTTCTCAAGAATGGCTCAGGCTGCTCTTGTGAATTGAACGGCAGCCATAAGCAACTTTGCCCCCCCTCCATGAATGTCTGCGAACTCCAGAATTCATAGGAACTGGGAAATTCTTATGAACCCATCATTCGTAAGAATCTTTGTGACCGTAGCTTAACTAACGCACTGACTGATTGTAAAAGCATAAATAAACCATTATTGGAACCAGGGATAAGTGGCTTCAGTAGTTAATAGTATGCAACTGGTCCCTGGGATGTAACAAGCATAAAAATAACCCTGAAGAACTGAGTCACTAGCTTTGTTAACAACTAGCTAGCAGCTAGCCTTTGCCAGTCTCAGACAGTGTATAATAAACTATAATAAAAAATCTTTAAAATAACCTCTAGCAATGAGATATATAATCAAGTGTTGTAGATGACCTTGCAGGGATAACGGCTGTCTAGCGGGGGTGAATAGATTATATAGAAAATATATGCAATAATAATAGAAAATATATTTTAAAATATATAATAAATAAAAAATATATAATAATATATATAATAGAAATATATTTTCTATTATATATAATAATATATATAATAGAAAATATATTTTCTATATATGCAAAGGCCGTCTGCCATTGGTCAACTAAGTTAATGCTATCGACCTGATCTGTTGGGCAGTTCCAACTAATGGCAGACCTAGTCAGGTAGAAAACTGGCATGGCCCCACCATCTTGTACTTTTGACTACACTGACAACACAAGTTCCTGTGCCATCACAGAAAGAAAGAAAAAATTATCCAGAATGACATGAGATATATTTTCAGCTGTATACTGAATGCGAATGTCTAGTCATGTGATAGATTTTACAGAGAAGAATCATAACTCCAGTTGGGCTGCAGGCCTCATAAAACAAGTTTGATGAACCTGAGTACATGAAACTTGAGCAAAATAAATTTATTTTTGATAAAATCAATGTGGAATGCAAAGTACATTGTATTTTTTTGAGCCTTTGGGCAAAGATTGTGGATAAGGAAGCATGTAAAAGCATGCCATGGGCCCTTTAAATCTTACATGAAGAACAACTTGCAGGGTAAACATTTCATTTCATTCTGTCACTAATGCCTCCTGATTGCTGAGACATTTCAGCCATGTCCAGCTAGAACGAGACCCTGGTGCAAAACCTGGGACACACTGAAGAGATTATGGGCCGTATTACGATGACCTGAAGGTTGCCTTCGCACCACACTTCACATATTGTGCATGTGGATTTGTTACTTTATGTCAGCATATAATCTGTATTTCACACTTTTTTCATGCCATCTAATTACCTGTGGACTGTGTGCTTACTTTACACTGCAAGGAGGAGACTCATTTTAAAGAGGTGTGACACTGGCGCAATCTCAGCGCATTGCTATTTTGGTGCATTTTATAACAATGCACTTTTGACCAGCAAAAAGCAGGACTATCATTAGAAGCACTTTGTTAATGCTATTTCAGTGGCACGTTTTTTAAACATGGGTGTGCACCAACAGGGGCACACGGGGAGTCACAGCATGCACTGTGAGTTTCTGTTAATGGACAGAGTTGTTATAGTTACAATCTAATCAAAGAATTGTTACAAGTCAATTTAATGATAATATAATCATACATTTAATAGTTTTTATTCCATCCACATTTTCGTTTTAATCACAAAATTACAGGAGGAATATAGCCTATTAGGCATTAATGTATTAATTTTCTTAGGGGAATGAATGACCAGGGAGTGTGTGCGTTTAACTTTTAGCCACAGACTGGGAGGTTAAATGTTCAGAAGAGGTGCGAAGGCGCTTTTCACTGAGTTTCGGCTGGTGCAGCCTCTTTGACCGGTTCTCAGAGGCCAGTACCAGAGGCTCAGTGGATGTTGTCGGTGGGATGCTGTCAATCTGAAGATTTCAAACTACAAACCTCTCTACTGTGACAAAGTATTCTGTCCACACACTAATCTATCATGTCTGACATCATATCACATTATATAGCTTGTGTGTGTGTGTGTGTGTCCTGTTGTTCTGGTTAATGAAAAAAAAAAAACCCACACACTCAGCTATTGTTTTTCTGTTAAATCTATTAATATGAGGACAGTTAAATGCAAAGTATCCACACATACCCTGTAATACGTATATATCCAAATCTTATGAAGAAACAGAGTTTTTCACTGTACAGAGAAAAAAATACGGTGCTTGGTTTAGCAAATTATTCAGCAGATTCTCCTTTTTTTCCCTGAAGCTTCAAACCCATTCATGTCTGCGTGTTGCACGATGCAGTCAAATGAGTCAGGTGTGCATCTCTGCAAGCTATGTTAAACCTAAATTAATTTAAATTAAGCTCAAATATTCAATCATATGCTCCACTTCCCAATCCATAAAATATCTGACTGTATCAATTGTAATTAATACTTGGGTTATTGCCAGTGTTACTGTTGTGTGCATTTTCTCATCGCTCATGCCCTTTAGCCAGCACAAAACCCGTCTTCTAAACAAGCCTTCATAATCAGAGTTCACCTTAGATCATGCGCCCCTGCATATTAAAAGGAAGGGCAGGAAAACTTTGGAATGGATTAGCTAAATGAATAATTCAACCTGCCCCTTTGCACTTTTTGTATGGTGCAGAGATTGTTTTCCCACTCCTATGATAACAAAATGAACTTGAATAGGCCCATACATGCACTCTGTGTCTTAGACAATAGACTGGTGACTAGACCATTGTAATATGGCCCTTTGTCTCTCAGTTGACTTGGGAACACCTCAGTGTGTCTCTGAAGAGCTACAGGAGGTAGCTGGAAACAGGACAGTCTAGAATTCTGCAAAGCCTAGTCACTTGCAGACCATAAGATGCACTACATAGATGGATTTATGTTTATTATTACTATAATAAAATAATTAGTCTTCACTTGGACCTTCTAACAAAACATTTGAAAAGTTTTTATTGCTTTTTAAAATTCTGATTTTTTTTTCCACAAATCTGTTGACTTGTGACCTGTAAGTTGCTCTTTATGCATAAATTTAAACCTTTAAAGATATTTACCTTAAAGTAATGTACAAAACAGAAGTGACAGCCTGCTATGACTGGGTGATCTCTGTGGCATTTTCCCAGCCCAATCAGCTCCTTTCAGTTTCTTTTTTTTCCACCAATTAAAAGTGTTACTGTGTTGAGCAGGTCATGCGACCCAAATAGAGGACATCACCTCCTCTGACTGGCTAATCTGCTTTGGAGGAGAGGTACTTTTGATAGGACTTTGTGGGGTGGGTCTGTCATGGTTGTCACACACTTCATGTTGGAGGGGAGCATTGTTAGCGAGGTAAGCACTGGGTTAGACAGGGCTCCTGTTGTTGTTGTGGTTGTTGTTGTTGTGGTTGCTGTCATCATCTCTGTTGCTGCTGTGGCGACTGCTGTTGAACTGTCTGTCACCGTAGAGCTGGGTTTGGACAGCGTGGTCTGGATCTCAGCCCTCCTGGCCAGCGCAGTCCTCAGCTTCTCCCTCATCTGTTCAATTTGCTCCTGCAACTCCTCCAACTCTCCCGGCCGGGGTGGGGCCACAGGAGCCTGGGGCTGGGGCTCTGTAACGGAGGGGGGTGTTGTTATAGGGGGAGGGGCTGCAGAAGCAACGGCAGGGGCTGCTGATTTAGGGGGAGGGGCAGAGGTGGAGGATGAGGAGGGTAGGGAGAGCGCCAGGCTTGCTAAAGAAGCTGCTGGTCCTCCATTCTCACAGCGCCTGCTGTTTGGCTCTATCACCAGCCTTGTCAGCCCAAACCCTGGCTTAGTCAGTCCGGCTGGTGGCTTAGTGATCCCTGCCCCTGGCTTAGCCAAGCCCAACCCTGCCGTGGCCATCCCCGTCCCCTCTGCCCTAGCCCCACCTCCCTTGGCTTCAGAAGCTGCGAGTCGTGCAAGCAGACGGCGGGTATTAAGGGTCTCTAGGTGGAAGTGGACTCGTTTGAAATCTCGAGCATCATTGGCAGTTACGACGGTGTCTTTATTTGTCTCGTTGTTCCACTTTGTTGACACTCCAGAGGCTGGGGGGCCTGGGGGGCCTGGTGGAGGTTGAGTCTTCTCTAGGTTACAGCTGAATAGACACAGAAACAGGAATGTTACTGATCCAGATTTCAGAATCACCATGTGGACTTATTAAACAATGGCTGTCCCACCTCTTTTCTCGTTCAGCTCGCTGTCGCTTCACATCTTCATATGTCATGTTCAGAGCCCGATGGATTTTCTGTTGGGCAGATCAGAGTCAGCTAGAGGAGAACAAAAGATGGAGGACATCAGGTAAATCAAACTCACCTGTGATGTGTGAAGCCAGTACTTCATGTTCTGCCGGCGACGGATGTGTGGAAGAATGAGCCTGTAAAAACCATGTTCACCAGCCAGGGTCAGCAGAGCCCCGCTTACTCCAATACACAACAAGACAAAGAGTCCAGAAAAGTGACTGATGCCCATCTGAAGAGTCTGAAACACAGGAGAGGAGAATTAGAGTAGTTCCTGTCTCCGCCTGCAGGGAGCAGTGATGTGGAGCTGTGCCCCCTTGTGCCCAGCAGTCGACAGCAGCATTAGTATGTAGACTGCTCTACATGTTGTCTTTCTCTCAGCTTAATTAGTCCAATGTACACTACTAGGAACCAGGAACCAATTTTGCAAGGAACTTCCTTCATGTGAGTATTGCCACTACAAGGAACCTCCCCACTCTGGTCAGGAGTAGGTACTTCAGAGTGGCCCTGAAAGCTGTTGTAATTTAGTAATTACTAAAAACAACAGCAAGTGGTCCCCTATTCTCCACTTCACATTCATTCCATTCTTAATCATTTCTGTATGATTTCACAATATTTTTAATGTATTTTACTTTGCCACGCTGCATTGGGGCTGAAACTGTCAAGACGATTCCATCATCAACAAATCCTCCGGAGACCGACAGTTCTTACCCCCGAAGTGGAGACACAATGAGAGTGCCAAATACAGGGATGGCCCTTCCTGTTTCTGGCCCCCTCAATTGGTTCCTGGTAGTAGAAACTAGGCTAATGTGTTCACTTTGAGTCAGTTTTAATCTGAGCCACAGCAGGAAGGTGTCCACTTCTACAGTCTTCTCCTGGTTCAGACTAACCTCTGTGACAGCAAAGCCTCGATTTCCACATGGAACCACTTTGTACCACTTGTCATGCAGCAGGTCCATGTACCCATCTGACTTGTATCTGCTGATGAACTCCGAGATGTTAGAGGTCAGGGGGGAGTTCTGAGGGAGGCCAATACCATAACCTAGCAACGACAATAAATAATAATCAATAAACAGCAGGATGAAATTGTAACCTAACAAAAATAATTTACAGTAACAACAACAATAATGATAATTAATCAGGTACCCAGCCAGAATGCCCATGTGGGCCCCACTATAGGTTTAACCTGGGCTGTCTTATGGGTCCCATGTAGGCCCCGTCTGTATTTGTCCACACAGACTTTACCTGTAGTACAGCTGAACAGGTAATCTGTTTACCCACTTTAAACTCAGCTGGGCCCCACATGGGTTAAATATGGGTAAGCAGGTTTCAGTAACACTTGTGCCATAGGCAAAATTATAAAAAAACAATCCTCTCAAACTTATGAGGAAAAAAATGGGAAAATTTATAAGAAAAAAATGACAAATTTACAAAAAAGTAAATTTATGAGAAAAGTCACAAATTTACTAGAAAAAAGTTGCAAATTTACAAGAAAAGAAATTGTAAAATTACCTGAAAAGTGTGACAAACTTACAGGAAAAAAATTTGCAAATTTACAAGAAAACAGTCAAATTTATGAGGAAAATTTTTGAAAAAGTTGCAATTAACAAAAAAGTAGTAAATGTATGAGTAAATAATTGAAAATTTGTGAGAGAAACGTCCTAAATTTGAGGAAAAGCTGTAAGCTTACAGTAAAAAAAAAAGTTGAAATTTTTTGATAAAAGTACTGTCAAGGTGTATGCTCGGCCTGGGCAGAGAACAGGACTTGCATGCATGGTGTTTCCTTCAGCATGATTTTTTGTCCAAAAATGACAAAATAAACACAGCTCAAGGGCTGAAAATTAACAACAGAAGCAGGCACGGCTGAACAGAAAACCTGAGAGTAGATGAGGATACGGCAAGGTCGCCACACATGACAGACTGGGATGCACACATATAGACAGGGGAATAATCAAGACAACATGGAAAAGGTGGGGAGAGCAATCATATGGCTGACAGCTGACACATGAGGAAAACAGAGGTGACAGGATAGGCGGGGCTGCACACAAACAGAGGACGCATAGAAACATGAACAGAGGATCAGAGGGAGACAAGACCATGACAATGATAGTACTAATAATGACTGACAAGCAAAACTGAGGCAGGGATAATGATCACATACAGTGGTGTGAAAAAGTGTTTGCCAACTTCCTGATTTTTCATTTGTTTTTGTATGTTTGTCACACTTAAATGTTTCAGATCATCAAACAATTTTAAATATTAGACAAAGATAACACAAGTAAACACAAAATGCAGTTTTTAAGTGGTGTTTATTATTAAGGGTAAAAAAAAATCCAAACCTACATGGCCCTGTGTGAAAAAGTGATTTCCCCCCCCCCCCACCACCACCACTGTTAAAACATAATTTAACTGTGGTTTATCACATCTTTGGAAAGCGGAGTTCAGTTTCTCTAGCCACACCCAGGCCTAATTACTGCCACACCTGTTCTCAATCAAGAAATCACTTAAATAGGACCTGCCTGACAAAGTGAAGTAGACCAAAAGATCCTCAAAAGCTAAACATCATGCTGTGATCCCAAAAAATTCAGGAACAAATGAGAAACAAAGTAATTGAGATCTATCAGCCTGGAAAAGGTTATAAAGTCATTTCTAAAGCTTTGGGACACCAGCGAACCACAGTGAGAGCCATTATCCACAAATGGTAGAACATGGCACAATGGTGAACCTTCCCAGGAGTGGCCAGCTAACCAAAATTACCCCAATAGCACAGCAACAACTCATCCAAGAGGTCACAAAAGACCCCACAACAACATCCAAAGAACTGCAGGCCTCACTTGCCTCAGTTAAAGTCAGTGTTTATGATTCCACCATAAGAAAGAGATTTGGTAAAAATGGCCTGCATGGCAGAGTTCCAAGATGAAAACCATTGCTGAGCAAAAGGAACATAAAGGCTTGTCTGTTTTGCCAGAAAATATCTTGATGATCCCCAAGACTTTTGGGAAAATACTCTATGGACTGATGAGACAAAAGTTGAACTTTTTGGAAGGCGTGTGTCCCATTACATCTGGCGTAAAAGTAACACAGCATTTCAGAAAAGGAACATCATACCAATAGTAAAATACAATATGCAATAACACTGCTGTAAAAGACACCATCTTCATAAAGAACACAGACGAAAGAGAGGTCATTGAAATTGTTAAATCGTTCAAAAGTAAAACATCTACTGACTGCGATGGTATTGACATGCTACTAGTCAAAACTGTTATCGAATGCATAGTGAAACCACTGACGTATATCTGTAACCTGTCTCTCCAATCAGGTATATTTCCCAATGCAATGAAAATCGCTAAAGTAATTCCGATTTACAAGACAGGCGACAGAGGGGAACTCTCCAACTACAGACCAATTTCACTATTACCGCAATTTTCCAAGATACTTGAAAAAATATTCTATGAGAAAATTGACAACTTCATACTGAAGAATGATTTATTGTGTGAGCAGCAATATGGGTTCAGACACAAAAGGACAACAGCATATGCCTTAATGGAATTTACAGAAAAAATATCAACAGCCATTGAAAATAAAGAGTATTCAGTTGGAGTATTCCTGGATCTTAAAAAAGCATTTGATACAGTAGATCACAATCTATTATTAAAGAAACTACAAAATTGTGGTATTAGAGGGGTAGCACTGTCCTAGTTAAGTAGTTACTTAAAGAATAGATATCAGTTTGCATGTGTTAACAGCAAAAACTCAGAGTTACTGAAGGTCACCTGTGGAGTCCCACAGGGTTCAGTTTTGGGACCATTATTATTCAATATGTATATAAATGATATATGTAAAGTTTAAAAAAAATGGACTTAATATTGTTTGCTGATGACACTAATCTGCTATGCAGTGGAAACAATTTGGAACAACTTCTGGATACACTCGGAAAGGAATTAGGAAAGCTGAAACTGTGGTTTGATTCAAACAAATTAACGCTCAATTTAAGCAAGACAAAATTTATAGTCTTTAACAACCATCACAACTACCCAGTACCCAAACTCAGTGTAAATGGTGTAGAGATTGAAAGGGTATCCGAAACTAAATTCCTTGGAGTAATAATTGATAACAAACTGTGTTGGAAGCCACATATTAATTATATAAAAGGTAAAGTATCCAAATCAATTGCAATATTACACAGAGTGAAAAATTTGCTGAATCAACCCACACTATACACCTTGTACCATTCATTAATACTCCCATACATGACATATTGGAATGAAGTATGGGGAAATACATATAAAACAAACATATATCCACTCTTTATGCTTCAAAAGAGAGCTATTAGAATAATCAACAAAGCAGCTTACAGGGAACCAACAAACCCACTTTTTCTTAAACAAAAAACTCTCAAGTTGAAAGATCTGATTGACTTTAAAACCGCAATAATAATGTTCAAAGTGAAGAATCTATCACTGCCCGCAAATATCCAAAAGTTGTTCCAAACAAGGGAGAAACGATATCACTTCAGAGGAACATGTATATTTCAAAAGCCTACAGTGAGAACAACCACCAAGCAACACTGTATTTCAGTGCAAGGAGTCAGATTATGGAACGATTTTGGACCTGAATTAAAATCATGTACAAAGCTTGGACAATTTAAACAAAAACTAAAGGAAGAAATACTCCAAACATATTTACAAGACGACATGTAAACTCACATAAGGATTGACATTTCCAGCCTGTGTTGTGTTGTAGCTTAGTTTTTTCTTTTTTTTCTTTTTTTCTCTGTGACACTATGTCTTAGATTTGTTTTTGAATAGTAACCGCTTAACTTAGACTAGCTCAGTTTTCTTTTTCTCTCAGTCACATTTTGTCTTAGCCTTGTTTTAAATTGTAATCGCTCTTGTCTTGTTTTCTCTTTTTTCTCCTTTGAATTCTTGGATGGAATATGGGTGGGCAATATAAGCTGCGGCTTCAGCCATCACCCATTTCGGATAACTCACGTGGAATTGTATAGTAGAAGGAGTCTTTGTCTAATTTGACCTTGTTGTTATATTATACAGTTTCTTTTAACCTGTAATGTACTATCTGAAATAAATAAATTCATTCATTCATTCATTCATTCATTCATTCATTCAAAAAATATGGTGGTGATAGTGTGATGGTCTGGGGCTGTTTTGCTGCTTTAGGACCTGGAAGACTTACTGTGGTAAATGGAACCATGAATTCCGCTATCTACCAAAAAATCCTGAAGGAGAATGTTCGACCATCTGTTCGTGACCTCAAGCTGAAGCGCATTTGGGTTCTGCAGCAGGACAATGATCCAAAACACACCAGCAAGTCCACCTGTGAACGGCTTAAGAAAAACAAAATGAAGACTTTGGAGTGGCCTAGTCAAAGTTCTGACCTGAATCCGATTAAGATGCTGTGACATGACCTTAAAAAGGCAGTTCATGCTTGAAAACCCTCCAATGTGGCTGAATTACAGCAATTCTGCAAAGATGAGTAAGCCAGAATTCCTCCACAGCACTGTAAAAGACTCATTGCCAGTTATCGCAAATGCTTGATTCAGGGTTTCCTCTGGTAACATTTCTCCGTGGCGGCCCGTGTCGCCAGAAATCGTACCGCCACGCCAAGCCGATATGATTTTATTAATAAAAATATATGAAGTAATGACTTTCTGCAAGCACGCACACGAACAACGCGTGTGGCCGTCATCCGCGTGGAGTTTAGAAGCGCCCCGTTCACACGAGTTTTCCAGTCAGTCAGCAGCGTCTCGCTAAGCGTGACTGTCCGACAGAAACATGAGTTTATTAAAGTACTTTAAACGTGGAAAAAAATCATAAGAGGTATGTAAGCACTGGCGTTTATCATGGTTTTAACCCGCTGGAAACGGGAGCCGTAATAGAAGAGTTGCTTAGCTAAGAGATGTGGTTATAATTCAAATGCAGCCGGCTTCATATGAAGGGAAAGGCAGGGGACTGATGAATTGCAGAGGATATATTTCACCAGCCACTACAATATTAAGTTATGAGACTGACAATTTCTTTCTTTTCTCACACGAGCAGTCGTGCCATTTTTATTCTCCAGCGGCAGTGACAAAGCAACAGCTAAAAACGCTAGCTCTAAACTGAGGTCCTTCAGCGGCTGCCTAGAGAGGTACCTGATGAGAAAGCCTGAGCACATAACTATAACGGCCATTGCTAAATGGCCGTTATAGTTCTCTTCCGCCCTCCAAAGAGAGCAGTCGCATTTTTTCTCTGCTCCCGCTCCTCTCCCTCCCTAACTGACTGGATCCCAGCTTGCTATTGTCTGTGTCTGCGTGTCTCTCTACTGCTGATTCATCCAACGAAAATTATGGATTTAATAAGCTGGGCTTTGAACGCAATCGACACTGTGTTTTCAACGAGGAAATCAGGCCCGGGGAAGCCTATTTGTCCCGCAGGGACTGCTGCTGCGGGTTACATTAAGGATACAAGCAATTGGAAACTCTTGTGTCTGTGTGATCTTTCTATTGAAGATATCGAAGATTTATATCTATTCGGAGTAATGGTCACCGGAATTCTACTGATCGGACTTGGGATTGTTCTGGTACACCGCAAATTGAAGAAGATGGACAGAGCTTATCAAAAAGCGGACCCGGCGAAGCTCTCTCATCAATTCGACCAACTGGGCAGGACTCTGACAGCGGCCAATGGAGAACTGAACAGGAAAATGGATTACATCATAATTACGCTGAGAGCTGTTCACGACTTGATTTCAAAGTCTGGCAGTGATGGATCTGGAGCACTGAATCCGTAAGAGAATGGAAAGTTTTTTCTCTGAAGTCAGTGCTATTCGACCTGTTTTTCGGCACCCTCAGCACTCAGTCCTCCTGATGATCAACAGTATAATTGTTTTCATAACATTGGCGGACAGTATCTGACTCTCATGGACAGCTGTCTGGCTCAGACTATTCCATCTGCCGTGCTCAAGGACACGTGCCTTTGCCTTAGACACTAGTCATAACATCTGCTGAGAGAGAGACTATTGCTGTTCTCCTAACTGATTTACACTGATTGCAACCAACACACATACAGCTGACCCATTTATACTGATGAAGACATATTCATTCACTGCTCTCTTTGTGTCGTTGTGTGGATTCTATTGTCTGCTAATTGTGCATTGAGAGTTTTTTTTCTTGTAATCACAATATTGGTCATATAAATGAACTTTATTTTGATAAACAATGCTTTTTTCTCTTTCCTATTGTGTCCCCTCCCCCACTCCCCCGCCTTCTATTCCCCTCCTGCTGACAGGCGCCTCCATGGCTTGCCGCGTCATTGGGAATGTCATCTATGACGTTTCCATTGTCAAGTCAAATTCCTCGTATATTTACCTGTTTATTTACTTGTAAATGTGCTTGGCAATAAACTTATTCTGATTCTGATTCTAAATGACCGGGAGCTGGCCATTTATGTTTGCACTACGTAGCCAGGAGCCACTTAGTGAATGAAAAACCCACATGCAGGAGTGGTTTCGTGCGTTGTATTGAACAAAACCCCAAAACGTGTTAATGGGAATGAATGAAGTGTGGATGGGTATGTGTGTGAAACACCCGAGCTGCCGAGTGCCCGAGCTGTCAGACCCAAAGGGCTCCCTGACGCGCTTGATGGAAAATAAATAAATATGTGCATTTTTTTTTAACCTAATAGCCAAATTAGGAGGCATTTACTTGTATTATTAGTGTATTTGTAATTTGTGTGTATTTTCTACTATCCATCCATCCATCCATCTTCTACCGCTTTTCCGGAGGTCCGGGTCGCGGAGGCAACAGTTCAAGCAGAGAAGCCCAGACTTCCCTCTCCCCAGCCACCTGCTCCAGCTCTTCAGAGGGGATACCAAGGCGTTCCCAGACCAGCTGGGAGAATACCAGCTGGGAGAATACCAAAATACCAGCTGGTCCCAGCTGGTATTTTCTACTATTGAATAAAAAAAAGAATCGAATTGTAGTCGCTTCCCGGCCAGATATTGTGATACTAGGAGACCGGCTCCCGGCCATGTAGTCACTTCGCAACTTATAACTGCCTAAACGGATCATTCTGTACATGAACACATATTGTGGTGAATTATGTCTTTAGAGTCCGCTACATTTCCGTATTATGTACCTGGCAGGTTAAGATGAAATTCATGAAGTCAATGACTTTAATCTGTCAGCAGCCTTCAGACAAACTAAACGTGTCAACATTTGATTTCAAAATAAGGGAGGCTTTTCCTGCTGTCTGGATGGTAAGGAGATTTCTAAAAAACAAACTATAAATATAAAGAAATATTATAACAGAAATAACGGCATCCTTGGTCATTTAAGTTAATTTATTTCATTAAATACAATTTTATTAATATTTTTCTTTGTAATCAGTTATAATATTGTTCTGTTCTGACTGCAAAATTATGGTCAAAAATATAAACTGTTTTAAGGAAAAACTAATTTTTTTTTACCACATTCTGTTTCAAATTTATCTAAAAAAACCTCCAGTAATTTTATTTAAAAAAAAACAGACAAAAATTAGTCATAAAATAATCCACAAATTTATAATAAAGTTTCAAATGTACAAGAAAAGTCAATTTTACAAGAGGAAATTACAAATTTGAGGAACATGGTTTCAACTTTAGATTTACAGAGAAAAGTAGAAAACTATAAGAAAATTGTTATAAATTTTTGAGAAAAACCTTGAAGACTGAAGTCATTACTCAAGTTTTTAAGTGGGTGCTCTTTGAACCCTTAACTCAATTAGAAATTTTTGGTTGCCTACTCTTAATTATTAATTTCAAAGCACTGCTTTTACGTGAGTAGAATTTCTATTACTATACCCACCTGATCAAATAATTTAAGTATGCATGAGTACATTACTATTATGAATGTTTATTTCCCTTCCCTACTCTCTCAATGGAAAAACAGAAACACAAGAATAAAAATACAAAAAAATACACATTTTTGTCATTTATGTAAACCATGACAAAAAAATCCTGCAGGACAAAACGTGACACTTGATATTTTTCTAACCTGTTTGTATACCACCATAAAGAGAGAACCTGAATTAGACAGAGCTCAGGGAGGGCAAGATGAGACAGAAGAGAGGAGCCAAGGAGAGGGAAGTGTTCAGGCAGAGGAAGGAGAGAAGGATAACACCACTAAAAAGTCGAAACACAGGACATCTGGGTGGGACCCCAACTGGCCCAATATTCAAGCCTCGGTTGCACAGTGCTTTAAATGGTAAGTTCTATATGCAACATTCCTGTGTAAAATTTTAAAAAGAAATAAATAATATAAAATTAACATATTCCGGTATGTTTACCCCCCGGGGAAAAATATGTTGCCACCGTGCCAAGGTCTTTAAGCCAGAGGAAACACTGCAGTCTTATCTGAATTTAATAGCAGTAAATTACAAGTCATCCAAGCTTTGATTTCCTTAAGACAGGCTTCTAACTTGGCTAATTGATTACTATCATCTGGCCTCATTGACAAGTATAATTGTGTGTCATCTGCATAACAATGAAAATGTATACAGTGCTTTCTAATAATGTTGCTTAACGGAAACATATATAAACTAAAAAGAATAGGGCCTAGCACAGATCCCTGTGGAACTCTATGACTGAGCTTTGAGTTGAATGAAAACTCATTATTGACATGAACAAACTGGAACCTATCAGAAAAATAAGATCTAAACCACTGCAACGAAGTTCCATTAAGTCCAACATAGTGTTCTAATCTATCAAGTAGAATATTATGATCGATAGTATCAAAAACTGCACTAAGGTCTAAAAGGACAAGTACGGAAACAAGTCCATTATCAGATGCGATCAGGAGGTTATTAGTGGCCTTCACTAAGGCTGTTTCAGTACTATGATGGATTCTAAACCCAGATTGAAACTCTTCAAATAAACCATTTCCCTGCAAGTGGTCAAATAATTGCGTAGCAACAACTCTTTCTAAGATTTTTGAAATGAAAGGCAGATTAGAGATTGGTCTATAGTTAGCTAAAACTCCTGGATCCAGCGTTGGCTTTTTGAGTAAGGGTTTAATTACAGCAGTTTTGAAAGCCTGCAGTACATGGCCTAATGTTAAAGAAGAATTGATTATTTGAAGAATAGAGCTACCAATAAATGGGAAGACTTCTTTAAATAACCTAGTAGGAATAGGGTCTAAAAGACAAGTTGAAGGCTTGGATGAGGAAATTATTTTATCTGACTCTAAAAGGTCAATTGGAGTAAACTCATCCAAACAGACATCAATTGAAGGAGCTGTAGCAGTTAATGTATTTAAGTTAACGGTGGGAAGAATCTGACTGACTTTATCTCTGATAGATGAAATTTTATTATTGGAAAAAGTTCATTAAGTCCTGACTAGTAAGCTCTAAGGGAATGCTAGGATTGACAGAGTCCTGACTCTTTGTCAGCCTGGCTACAGTGCTGAAAAGAAACCTGGGATTATTCTTGTTCTCTTCTATTAATGTAGAATAATAACTCGTTCTAGCTTTTCTAAGGGATTTTTTTTTATAAATTAAAAGATGATTTCTCCAAGCTAAATAGATTTCATCTAAATTAGTGGAGCGCCATTTTCTTTCTAATTGACAAGTCTTCTGTTTTAAGCTACGAGTTTCTGTGTTGAACCAAGGAGTTAGAAATCTCTGATTAGACTTTCTTTTTTAAAGGGGCCACCATGTCTAGAGTCTGATGCAGAGAAGCTGTAACACTATCTACCATGCTATCAATTACAGAAGGAGCAGCTGTCTATAGCTTATTTCCGTTGTTGACACATGGCATAGAGGAAACAATGTGCATAAATTTGGTAACAACATCATCTGAGAGGCATCTACTGTAGTAATATTTTTCTTTAGGAGCCAAATAGTTAGAAATAGTAAAATCAAAGGTTAACAGACAATGGTCTGACAGTACAAGGTTATGAGGAGACACTACCAGATTTTCTATTTCTATGCCATATGTCAGAACAAGGTCCAACATATGGTGGAGATAATGCGTAGAATTTCCTACTTTCTGAGAAAACCCCATCGAGTCTAATATTGAATTAAATGCCATATTAAGCCAATCACTATCTACATCTACATGTATATTAAAGTCCCGTACTATAATTATTCTATCTGATTTCAGCACTAAATCAGCTAAGAATTCGGCAAATTCGGATAAAAACTCTGAGTAGGTTGATGGAGGATGATAAACTATGGCAAATAAAATTGGGTTTAACCTAAAATTGCTAAAATGCCCAATACTGAGGACCAGGCCCTCAAAGGAATTATGTGTTTTTTGCTTTACATTAACTAGTAATTTGGAATGGTAAATTGTTGCTACTCCTCCTCCATGACCAGAACTTCTGGGATTTTGACAGTTTAAATGACCAGAGAGAGTTGATTCATTTAAGCCAACATAATCCTCTTGCCCTAACCAAGTCTCTGTAAGGAATATTAAATCAATCTGATGATCAACTAACAGATCATGGACTAGCAGAGACTTTGGAGTTAGAGACCTAATATTTAACAAACTGCATTTAATTTTTTAAATTATGAGGAGGAACAGAGGCCAAATTATTAAATTTAGAGACTTCATGTTTAATTTGAGTTTTATCAACTTTTTGTTTAATCACTTTGGGATGCTTATACATTATATTTTTATTTACTTTGGAGGGAGCACACAATGATTCTCTGATGGGGAAGACAAGGGCTAAGTTGAGGGGTGGCAGATGAAGAGGAGCTGCAGAGAGGCATACAAGACTGCGACTCTGCTTCCTGGTCCCAACTCTGAGTTGGGACTACTACTCTACTACTACCACTATACCACTTCTACTACTACTACTACCATTGTCTGTCTGGACTGAATGAATAATGTATCTGCAAAAAGCGTCTTTGAGTGTCTATGATAAAGCGCTATATAAATCTGATGCATTATTATTATATGTAAAGTTACTGTGCAGAATTTAAAAAAAAAGAAATAAATAGTATATGGCGCATATTTAGGGCGCATATATGGCATGCTTGTATGGTACGCACTTTCTCCCACATGTATTTAGTAGGCATGACGGTGCATACTCTACAGACTTCAAACGTCCAAAAGGACATGCCCCGGCAGAGACCTCGGCAGGTGTGAAGTGGTTTCTGGGGAGACGGGAAGTCAGAGACAATGTCCCAGCAGGAGCCCCCGAGGCGGATGAAACAGAGAACATCAGAGACGCCAACGAGCCTCGGCGGCTATATGTTACTGAAGAACTGTGGGTTCATATGTTTACTGAAGGACTGTGGGTGGAAGGTGTGATGTATTTGATGTGGGGTTTTTTTTGTGTCCCTGGGGGTATAAGAGGATTGTGGAAAGATCGTCCTGTCTCTTTTGTTGAGATACTTGCTGTTAGAGGATGTGACTCCAAATAAACCTTTCCTGAGAAATAAACTCAGTCTCGTTTGTGAAGGCATCCTCTACACTGGTGACCTACGACGAATCATGGCCGGTGACGGTGAGCTTTCCGCACCGGACTCTTCAGGAGCCAACCGGGTTAACGCAGCTACCACACTACAGCTGCCCGATTTCTGGCAACATAACCCGCGCTCCTGGTTTACCACTGTGGAGGCGCAGTTCCACCTTTGGGGAATCTCAGCGGACGCAACGAGGTTCTACCATGTCGTCGCGAAGCTGGACAGCCTCACAGTGCAGCGGGTGGAGAGCCTGACCAACCACCCGCCCCAAGACAACAAGTATGGCGCACTGAAAGCCGCCCTATTTCGAGCCTTCACTCCCTCGCTGGGAGAGCGGGCAGAGAAGCTCCTGGCGCTGACAGAAGGGGAAGCAGACAGGCCGGCAGATTTGATGGCGAAGATGATGAGCCTGAGAGGCGAAGATGACGACAGCTTTATCTTCGCCCACCTCTTCCTCAGAACGCTCCCGCCAGCAGTGAGAGTCACCCTGGCCAACTCGCAGCCACTCAACAACCGTGACTACCACGAGCTGGGCCAGGAGGCGCAGCGGCTCGTCGACGCCCATAGACGGCACGCAGCCACGACGGCAGCAGCAGCGCTGAACGCCCCCCCGCGAGACGAGGGGAGACCAGAGGCTGCGGCACCGGATCCACTGACGGCAGCAGCAGCAGAGGCCAGGAGAAGCGGGGCGGACAACGCCCAAACCTATGGGGAGAAGACGCTTCTCCTGTCCCTTCACGGGTGCACCTTCGAGTGGACCTTCATGGTGGCTGCAGTTAACAACATGCTAGGTGCTGACTTTCTATGCTCAAACAGTTTGTTAGTTGATCTTGCTAATAGACGTATTGTAAATGCACTGTCTTTCTACTCTATCTCCTGCACAGCTCGGGTGGCCCTGCCTTCTGCACATCCCAATGTCACAGCTGCGGGTGGTAAGTTTCATGCATTACTCAACCAGTTCCCGACACTCACGGTCCCAACATTTTCAGCATCAGTTGCCAAACACGGGGTCGAGCATTTCATAACTACCTCTGGCCCCCCTGTTTTTGCAAAAGCTCGGCGTTTGGACCCAGCTAAACTGGCCATTGCGCGCGAGGAATTCGCCAACTTGGAAAAACTGGGCATTGTTAGGCGCTCGAACAGCTCTTGGTCGTCACCCCTGCACATGGTGCCCAAGGCTGACGGCTCGTGGCGCCCTTGCGGTGATTTCCGCAGATTAAATAATGCTTCAGCACACGACCGCTATCCGATTCCGCACATCCAGGATTTTTCCGCTCATTTGGCGGGGGCGCGCATCTTTTCCAAAATAGATTTGGTGCGCGGTTATCACCAAGTTCCAGTCCGCGCGCAGGACATACCCAAAACGGCAGTTATAACCCCTTTCGGGCTTTTCGAGTTTTTGCGCATGCCTTTCGGCCTCAAAGGCGCCGCGCAGACGTTCCAACGCATGATGGATGCAGTGCTGCGCGGCCTCCCTTTTGTATTCGCTTATTTGGATGATATTTTGGTAGCCAGTGCATCCGAAGCCGAGCACGAATGCCACCTCACAGCCGTTTTTCAGAGGCTGGCAGAGCACGGGCTGATCATTAACCCAGCGAAGTGCCAATTCGGGGTAGCGCAAATCGATTTTTTGGGACACCGCGTGTCTCCAGAGGGCGCGGTCCCGCTGCCGGATAAAGTGCGCGCGATAACGGATTTCCCCCAACCACAGACAGTTAAGGCGCTGCAGGAATTTTTGGGGATGGTCAGTTTTTATAACCGTTTCCTCCCCAACGCGGCACGGCTCATGCACCCACTGTACGCGGCGTTAAAGAAGCAAAAACCTGCATCTAAGGTTGAGTGGTCCCCGGACCGGGAGCGCGCTTTCTCACAGGTCAAATCGGCCCTCGCGAACGCTGCGTTATTGGCACACCCGGTGCCAGCAGCTCGCATGGCGCTAACCACGGATGCCTCCGACGTGGCAGTGGGAGCGGTTGTCGAGCAGCTGGTAGCAGGGAGCTGGCAACCACTTGCGTTTTTCAGCAAAACATTGCGCGATAATGAGCGTAAATACAGCGCGTTTGATAGGGAGCTTTTAGCCCTGCATCTGGCTATCCGCCACTTCCAGTTCTGGTTGGAAGGGCGCCGTTTCACCGCGTTTGTGGACCATAAACCCTTAACTTTTGCAATGGCTAAGATTTCAGAGCCTTGGTCGGGCCGACAACAGAGACAGCTGGCCGCAATTTCGGAGTTTACCACCGACATTCAACACGTGGCGGGTAAGCACAATGTGGTGGCAGATTGTCTCTCGCGTGCAGTTGCAATGCCAGGCCCCCAGGGGGCAGACGCGGCGGCTGTAGACGCGGGCCAGGCTTGCGGCGCGGAGGCGCTCACAGCCCCGGTCTGCGTTGGGTTAGATTATGCAGCCATGGCCGCTAAGCAGGTTAACGCTGCGGACGTGTGCGCGCTCCAGTCTGGGCCAACAGGGCTAAGGCTGGAGCACAGGGTGCATCAAAGAGGTATGCCCCCCCTAATCTGTGATATCTCCACGGGGCGCCCCCGCCCCGTGGTCCCGGCTGCATAGCGTCGCCGTGTTTTTGACTTAATACATTCGCTGGCACACCCGGGCGTTCGCGCGTCGATCAAAATGGTGGGAGAGAAATTTGTTTGGCCGGGGCTACGTAAACAGGTCAAAGCATGGGCTGCAGCCTGCGCAGCGTGTCAAAGAGCAAAGGTACACAAGCACACGCGAGCCCCTCTTGAACCTTTTCTCATCCCAGCCAAACGTTTCGACCATGTGCATATCGACTTGGTGGGGCCCCTCCCGCTGTCACAGGGGTTCACACACCTTCTAACTATGGTGGACCGCACTACACGCTGGCCAGAGGCGATTCCCCTGGTGTCAACCACAGCAGCAGACGTTGCGCGTGCTTTTTTAACAGCTTGGGTCGCGCGCTTTGGAGTCCCGTCAGACATAACGTCTGACAGAGGACCCCAGTTTGTTTCAGAGCTCTGGTCGTCCATGGCACTCAGCCTGGGGGTGAAAATTCATCGCACAACTGCGTATAACCCCCAGGCCAACGGTTTGTGCGAACGCTTTCACCGATCATTGAAAGCAGCCCTCAGAGCGGCTCTCACGGACACAAATTGGGTTGATAAGCTTCCATGGGTTTTATTAGGGTTGCGTTCAGCACCTAAAGAAGATTTGCAAGCCTCTCCGGCCGAACTGGTCTTCGCCCAACCTCTCCGGTTACCGGGAGAATTCCTTCCTGAGAACCCTGCACCAGATCGCCCCCCCGCTCAGCTGCTGCAGGGCAGCGCGGGGTCACACACCCTCCCCGGTCCAGTTCATCACAGTTTTCCACGCGTTTTTGTGCCTAAAGCCTTGAAGAATGCAGAATTCATCTTTGTTAGACACGACGCACAGAGGTTAGGTTTAAGACCACCTTACGATGGACCTTTCAGAGTGTTGGAAACCGGGGAAAAGCATTTTTTGCTCGATTTGGGAGACAGGAGGGAATTAGTCTGCATTAACAGACTCAAACCTGCTTTGGTGTTAGCTGATGAACAGGTACAGTTGGCCAGGGCCCCCCGCCGCGGCAGGCCGCCGGGGAGACACTCTGCTAAGCTTTCACAACGATGTGCTAATGACTCTGATCCACAGATGCGAGAGACAGCCACAGGCAGAGCGAGACCTGCTCACAGCAGATATGGCAGGAAGTTGAAGCCCAGGCAGTTGGATGTATGATCTGTTGTGCCAATTTTTTTTCTCGTGCTGTGTGATATGTCATGATTCTATGCATTTGAGGTGTAACTTGTCCTTATTTAGACGTTTGAGGGGGGGTTATATGGCGCATATTTAGGGCGCATATATGGCATGCTTGTATGGTACGCACTTTCTCCCACATGTATTTAGTAGGCATAACGGTGCATACTCTACAGACTTCAAACGTCCAAAAGGACATGCCCCGGCAGAGACCTCGGCAGGTATGAAGTGGTTTCTGGGGAGACGGGAAGTCAGAGACAATGTCCCAGCAGGAGCCCCCGAGGCGGATGAAACATCAGAGAACATCAGAGACGCCAACGAGCCTTGGCGGCTATATGTTACTGAAGAACTGTGGGTTCATATGTTTACTGAAGGACTGTGGGTGGAAGGTGTGATGTATTTGATGTGGGGTTTTTTTTGTGTCCCTGGGGGTATAAGAGGATTGTGGAAAGATCGTCCTGTCTCTTTTGTTGAGATACTTGCTGTTAGAGGATGTGACTCCAAATAAACCTTTCCTGAGAAATAAACTCAGTCTCGTTTGTGAAGGCATCCTCTACAAGTATAAAATTAACATATTCATACATATGTGTTTTCTGCCCCCCCTTCCCCCGGGAAAATATGATGCCACCGCACCAAGGTGTTTAAACCAGAGGAAACACTGCTTGATTGCAGTTGTTGCTGCTAAGGGTGGCCCAACCAGTTATTAGGTTTAGGGGGCAATCACTTTTTCATGCAGGGCCGATGTAGGTTTGGATTTTTTCCCCCCTTAATAAAAAAAACCACCTTCATTTAAAAAATGTATTTTGTGTTTACTTGTGTTATCTTTGTCTAATATTTAAATTTGTTTGATCTGAAACATTTAAGTGTGACAAATCAGAAAGGGGGCAAACACCTTTTCACACCACTGTAGATCATAATAATAATAATAATAATAATAATAATAAAAAGCAAGAACCAAAAATGCAGAAAATCATACAACAACTCAAAGCAAGAATGTGGGTTCCAACCCACGTTCTGACAGTACCCCCCTCTCAAGAGGGGCTTCTAGAAGACCCAAGGGTAACGGCAACAAAAAAACAAAACAAAAAGCAAACAAAAAAAAAAGCCTTCCCAGGGAGGGTGGTGGGGGTATAAGGCCAGGTGGGCCGAAACAAACCCTTTACCCCCCCCCCCCCCACAGAGTCCAAAGCCAGACAGCACAGTTGTAACGGAAGTCCACGGCCCCAAACTAAAAACAAGGCGGACTGGGTGGCCTGCCAAAGTCCCAGGGCAATGGGACCAAAAAGCAAGGCAGTTCAGATGGTCTTCCTAATTACCAGGGCCAACGGACTGGAGAATAAGGTGGGTCAGGGGGCCTACCCAAGTCCATGGGACCCAAGACCAGAACAGGATGGGTGCAGAGATAACTGTGGGGGCACTTCAAACTCAAGTGAAGGTGACAACACGGAACCCCCAAACTCAGGATATGGCAACATGGAAACTCCAAACTGTTATTTTATTATTCCTCTAAATTTCTTTCACTTTATTCTTTTGAAACAAACATGGTTACCACAATTATTATTTGAAATTAAATTTAAGAAGGTAAATGTAGAATTTCTTGTCTTGTAAAATCATCTTATCTTGACAAATTCCTAGTTTGTGTACTACATGAACAATGGCAATAAATCTGATTCTGATTCTGATTCCTTCACCATACGTCTGTGACTTGCTTAAAATTTCTTGCAGTAATTTGTAATACATTTGGGATATTTTCCATGTAAGTTTGCTACTTTTCTTTTTTTCCCCTCCTAAATTTGGGAACTTTCGTGTAAATCAGAACTCTTCTCCACTCATAAACTTAGCAACTTTCCCCTCATAAAAAAAATAAATAAAAATAATTTGGAACTCGTTCTTGAAAATTTTATTTAATTCTTTTACTCAAATATTTTAAATTTTGGGGTGTGTTTCCCCCATTATTGTCATGTAAGTTGTGTAGCAAATTAAATATGCTTAATCCTTTCCATTAAATTTGCATTTTTGTTTTATAAATCTACCTTTTGTAGTGATCCGCGCTGCTTACTAATTATCATCCTCAGCTGTGCCTGCTCTCACACCTGCTCTCTCCAATTAGGCACCCTTTATTAGGAGTGGATTCCTGCACTCCTGCATGGAGACGTCAGTGCTCCTTGAGTAAAGCCATCCTCATCCTGACTCACCCTTCTCTACTTCTGGGAGTTTCACTTCCCTTCCTTGCATCGTTCCTGCATCTATTTGCCTGGGAACTTCGCCTCCCCAACTCTACAGTAAGCTTATCTCACTGGGCACTTCTCCTCCTACTCCTGCTTTCCTCCTCCTCTCTCCCCTGTGCACAGGTGGATTTTCCTCCAGGCGGCGGACTCACCTCTGCTCCAGGCGGTGGACCAGGCTCATTCCTGTGAGCTGGAGGCCGCTCCCACTCCCTGCACAGTAAGAGCCTCCTCACCATACTCGCTTCTTCCTCTCATCCCTCAGCTGTGGCTGCACCTGCTCCATCTTCCCCTTCACGGACACTGCACCTCCCAAGCGGGATGCTGGTAACTTGGAGTGGACAAAGCTACTCTTCAGCGATTCTACAACTCCTGAACTCCGGTTGCCAGTTCTCTCCCCCTCTGCACTCACATCCATCCACTCACTCACTCATCCTCTTTATTAATAAAGATCATTGCGATTTATAATCGAGTCTGTGTCTGCAATTGGGTTTTCGTGCAAAAATGTCAGTACGTCTCCGTATTGAAAACCCAGCAGACAGTGCTCTTGCACAACGTCTTAACAACATGGAGGCTCGATTAGATCAGCTCACTTTCCAACAGCAGGTGATCCTTAATCAGTTAACACAGGTCAATTCCCAGCTCGACCAGCTTACCCTGGCCCGGTCCTCTCACTCTGAGCCCAGGGGGTTGGCAGGGCCATCGCTTTCCACCCCCTCTCCCGTGCAGCCCACTCGACTCACTCCAGTTCCCACTCCTACTTGATTTAATGGTAAGCTGGGGGAGGCTCATGGGTTTTTGCTCCACTGTAATCTGGTGTTTCAGCGGGTACCGGGGGATTTTCCTACTAACCACAGCCAAATCAGTTATCTTGTTAATTTACTGGAGGGACGGGCACTTGCCTGGGCTTCGGCCGTTATGGCCCGCCCCGATTATCCCAATTAGACATACCATTGGTTTATTTCTGAGTTTTCAGAGATTTTTGACCACTCTGACCGGGATAGTGTCTTCACCTCCTGTCTCCTTAACCTCCGGCAGGGGGCTAGGTCTGTAGCCGACTACTCGGTTGACTTCCGGGTTGTTGCGGCGGAAGTGGGGTGGGAGGATGCCTCTCTCTGTAGCACTTTTACAAGCAGCCTCAGCCTGAGTCTCAGAGATGAACTGGCCCGTTTAGAAAAACCTTCTTCATTATATGACTTAATTTCCTTGGCTATTAGTATTGATAATCGCTTAAGGAAGTGGGCTAACGAGCGCCGTGGGTCCAATCGCTCAGACTCGCAGTCTTGTCCTCCCTCTCAGTCTTCACTCCTCGCCCTCCCTCCCCTGGAATCCTCGGAGGCTGAGGAGCCTATGCTAGTGAGTCGCTCCAAGTTGCCTCTTGCGGAGCGACAACGCCGCCGGGCCCTCAAGCTATGCAGTTATTGTGCTAGCGCCGAGCATGAGATCACCTCTTGTCCCAATCTGCCAAAAGGGGGGGGTCTGTTCATCGCAGTAGGGGGACTAACGGACGCAATCAAAGCTAAAACCCTTACACGACTGATCTTGCTCATTCACTTTCAACATGGTCAGATTGAAATCACCACTAAGGTTCTCATTGATTCGGGCGCAGAGCAGAGCTTTTTTTCTGAGTCTGGCAACCTGGCTGAAACTCCCCTGTCACAACGTCAGCACACCATTGAAGTTGATTGCACTTTCTAATGTGCCCCTCACGACTGTCTCCAAGCAGACTGCCCCCGTCTCAATCTTGGTCTCAGGTAATCATCGGGAGCACATCAGTTTTATTGTTTTACCTGTCTCTGCCTCCCCTGTTATTTTGGGTTACCCCTGGCTCAGGCTCCATAATCCTGTTATTGATTGGCAGACAGGGAACATCATTTCATGGAGTACCTTTTGTCTGAATACGTGTTTACAGTCAGTAGCCTGCTCTCCCTCGGTGCCCATTTCTGCCCCATCTACGCACGCGCCTGATCTCTCCCTGGTTCCCCCGGAGGACCATGACCTCACTCCGGTATTCAGCAAGACCAAAGCTCTCTCTCTGCCCCCCCACCGCCCTTATGATTGCTCCATTAACCTCCTGCCAGGGGCTCCTTTGCCCTCCAGCCGACTTTATAGCCTTTCAGCCCCTGAGTGAGAAGCAATGGATAAATACATAAAGGAATCTTTAAGCTCAGGCATTATTAGGCCCTCTTCATTGGCAGTGGGGGTTGTTTTTCTTTTTTTTTTTTTGTTGGCAAAAAGGACGGCTCCCTCCGACCCTGCATTGACTTTAGGGAGCTTAATAACATCACTATGAAGGACAAGTACACTCTGCCCCTTATTAATTCTGCTTTTGATTCTCTCCAGGGGTCCTCTGTTTTCACTAAGCTTGACCTACGCAATGCCTAGCACCTGGTCCGCATTAGGGAGGGGGGCGAGTGGAAGATGGCTTTCCGCACTCCTAATGGCCATTTCGAGTATCTTGTGATGCCGTTTGGACTCACCAACATGCCGGCCGTGTTCCAAAGGCTCATCAACGACATGCTGAGGGGCTTCTTGGGTTCGTTTGTTTTTGTGTACTTGGATGACATCCTCATCTTTTCTCGTTCTCTCGAGGAGCATCGGGTACATGTTCAAAGGGTCCTTCAGCGGCTGCTGGAAAATCAGCTATACATCAAGGTGGAAAAGTGTGAGTTCCATACATCATCCACCACCTTCCTGGGATTCGTCATCGGCTATAAGGAGGTCCGAGCGGATCCGGGTAAGCTTAAAACTGTTGTGGAGTGGCCGGTCCCCTCTTCCTATAAGCAACTACAACATTTCCTGGGTTTCGCCAATTTTTACCACCGATTCATCCGCAATTACAGTTTGACTGCACTGCCGCTCACCAGTCTCACCTTCACTAAGGTTCCTTTCCGTTGGTCTGATGGGGCTGAGGCCGTGTTTTCTGAACTGAAATCTTGTTTCTCTTCCCCCCTATCCTTGCCCAGGTAGACCCATCCCTACAATTCCTGGTGGAGGTGGACGCCTCAGATTTCGGATTTGGGGCGGTGTTGTCTCAGCGCTCTCCCTTGGACAACAAGGTCCATCCTTGTGCCTTCTTCTCCAGACGCCTGTCCCCGGCTGAAAAGAATTATGATGTGGGAGATTGGGAGTTACTGGCCGTCAAGCTAGCCTTGGAGGAGTGGCGCCATTGGCTGGAGGGGGCTTTGCTGCTGTTCGTGGTTTAGACCGACCACAAGAACCTGGAGTACCCTAGAATGGCCAAGCGTCTGAATTCCAGGCAAGCCCACTGGTCTCTGCTCTTTAGCAGATTCAACTTTACCATCACCTATCGCCCAGGTTCCAAAAACACCAAACCTGATGCGCTCTCCAGGCAGCTCTCCCCTGATACTGCCATGCCGGAGCTGCACACCATTGTCTCCCCCTTGTGCGTTGTCGGCGTGCTTTCCTGGGAGATCAAGGAGAGGGTTAAGGGAGTGCAGGTAGCTGAACCCGGCCCAGGCGGGGGTCCAGTGGGACGGCTCTATGTCCCTTCCACTGTGCGTGGTGAGGTCATCGACTGGTTACACTCCTCCAAGGTCACGTGTCACCCCAGGATGGCTTGAACCCTGTCCCACATTCAGAGAACCTTCTGGTGGCCATCTATGAGAAAGGATGTTAACGACTTTGTTCAGTCCTGCCCCCAGTGTGCCACTGGGAAATCGTCCTCCTCTTCCCCTGCGGGACTGCCGCACCCCCTTCCCATCCCCAGCAGGCCTTGGTCTCATGTCGCCATGGACTTTGTGACGGGTGTTCCTCCCTCCATGGGTCACACTGTGATTCTCACGATTGTGGACAGATTTTCGAAGGCTGCTCACTTCATCCCCCTTCACAAGCTCCCTTGGGCCAAGGAGACTGCCAACTTGTTGGTCCAGCAAGTGGTACGTGTACACGGGATTCCCTTGGACATCGTGTCAGACCGGGGTCCTCAGTTTGTGTCCCAAGTATGGAGGGCCTTCTGCAAGGCCATTGGAGCAACGGTCAGCTTGTCTTCAGGTTATCATCTGCAGAGCAATGGCCAGTGTGAGCGCGCTAATCAAGAGCTGGAGGCAGCCCTGAGGTGTGTTATGTTCTCTAACCCTGCTTTGTGGAGTTCACACTTACCTTGGATTGAGTATGCTCACAACTCCACCACTTCTACGGCCACAGGCCTCTCCCCTTTTGAGGTGTCGTTGGGCTACAACCCTCTGTTGTTCCTGGAAGAGGAGGAGGAGATCGTAGTTCCATCTGTGCAAGCCCACATCAAATGATGTCGTCGGATCTGGAGGTCTGCCAAAGCCGCTCTTCAATGCACCGCTGGTCGCAATTCTGAAATTGCCAACAGTCGGAGGACCCCGGCTCTGCCTTACTGGGTCGGACAAAAGGTATGGCTACGGTGGGGCAAAAAAGTATTTAGTCAGCCACCAATTGTGCAAGTTCTCCCGCTTAAAAGATGAGAAAGGTCTCCAATTTTCATCATAGGTATACTTCAACTATGAGAGACAAAATGAGAAAAAAAAAATCCTGAAAATCACAATGAAGGATTTTTAACGAATTAATTGGTAAACTCCTCGGTAAAATAAGTATTTGGTCAATAACAAAAGTTCATCTCAATACTTTGTTATATACCCTTTGTTGGCAATGACAGAGGTCAAACGTTTTCTGTAAGTCTTCACAAGGTTTTCACACACTGCTGCTGGTATTTTGGCCCATTCCTCCATGCAGATCTCCTCTAGAGCAGTGATGTTTTGGGGCTATTGCTGGGTAACACGGACTTTCAACTCCCTCCAAAGATTTTCTATGGGGTTGAGATCTGGAGATTGGCTAGGCCACTCCAGGACCTTGAAATGCTTCTTACGAAGCCACTCCTTCATTGCCCGGGCGGTGTGTTTGGGATCATTGTCATGCTGAAAGACCCAGCCACGTTTCATCTTCAATGCCCTTGCTGATGAAAGGAGGTTTTCACTCAAAATCTCACGATACATGGCCCCATTCATTCTTTCCTTTACACGGATCAGTCGTCCTGGTCCCTTTGCAGAAAAACAGCCCCAAAGCATGATGTTTCCACCCCCATGCTTCACAGTAGGTATGGTGTTCTTTCTCCTCCAAACACGACAAGTTGAGTTTTTACCAAAAAGTTCTATTTTGGTTTCATCTGACCATATGACATTCTCCCAATCCTCTTCTGGATCATCCAAATGCTCTCTAGCAAACTTCAGACGGGCCTGGACGTGTACTGGCTTAAGCAGGGGGACACGTCTGGCACTGCAGGATTTGAGTCCCTGGCGGCGTAGTGTGTTACTGATGGTAGCCTTTGTTACTTTGGTCCCAGCTCTCTGCAGGTCATTCACTAGGTCTCCCCGTGTGGTTCTGGGGTTTTTGCTCACTGTTCTCGTGATCATTTTGACCCTACAAGGTGAGATCTTGCGTGGAGCCCCAGATCGAGGGAGATTATCAGTGGTCTTGTATGTCTTCCATTTTCTAATAATTGCTCCCACAGTTGATTTCTTCACACCAAGCTGCTTACCTATTGCAGATTCAGTCTTCCCAGCCTGGTGCAGATCTACAATTTTGTTTCTGGTGTCCTTTAACAGCTCTTTGGTCTTGGCCATAGTGGAGTTTTGAGTCTGACTGTTTGAGGTTGTGGACAGGTGTCTTTTATACTGATAATGAGTTCAAACAGTTGCCATTAATACGGGTAATGAGTGGAGGACAGAGGAGCCTCTTAACCCCTTGCACTCTGGTCAATTTCCCTAAAAACGCCAAAAAATAATGTGCCCAAATTAAATCCAAAGCTGTTCTTCAACCCTTTGCAGCATCTTCATGGGGTTGGTCTCATTTAAAAGAAAACACTTTGAATTTTTTGGCAAAACAGTCATAATCTCTCTAAGTGCTCCAGCCACTGAGTTACAGTCATCTAAACATAGTGAACTTGAAGAAAATAAATTTGGCCTGGGTGTTTTTTTGGATACAAATGCTTGCAAATAACACACAGCTTCAGATCCGGGTTGGAAAATGCGACAGAAATGTAGAACCAAGTGTTATCCAGCTGAGGTCAAAATTTTGTAACAATACCACAAAAAATGAATATATTACACAGCTTTTTCCTCAGGTAGTTCCCAGGCATTTTGGAACTGTGCCAAATTGTGCCAAATGGCAGAGTTTGGAAAAACGTCTGTAACTTCTGAATGCTTCAATGTAGAAGCTTCATTTTGGGCTCTAATGAAAGGTCACACTCAGGGCTGTGTCTGTGTGTGTGTGGGGGGGGGGTTGCCCCCCCTCGCTACAGAGGATGGACATCGGCCATCGCTACATGACGGATTAGCCTCATATGGTGATGTGGAACAGCAGCTCAGTCACCGCGGCTCCCCCCCCCCCCTCGCTACAGAAGAATAGCGGGGGGGGGGGGCGTTCACGGTCTGGATGCGATGAACGAACTGTGTACCGCGGCGCACGAACTTCAGACTTCGTGCGCCGCACAGCTGTAATTTACCGATCGGTCAAAAGTCATTTTGGATTACAATTTTCAGGGATAGAGAATAATTTAGCTTATAACACCTTACCTCTTCACAGCAGTGTCCTGGCAAACTTCTCTTCCTCACTGTCAGACGAACGCGACGCTGGTCCGCTCATGGTTCTGGTCTCGCGACCCGATCAAAACATAATTCCATTATTGCGGTTTTGTGCTTCCATGATTGCGGTTTTTGGCGAACGATTTTTCAAAACAAATAACAGCAGTAATTAAAAAAAGACTGGCGAACGCGTGTGTGTCACTCAGCCTTCGTCGTCAGCCTCCTTAGGTCTATGATGACCATGGAAGAAATCATAACGTCTACTCTGCTGGAACAAAAACAAAATAAGCACCGCCTGTGGCCGAACATGCCGATGCGCGTATGGCACTCCCTGCCAAACAGGTTGCATTTGTGGGTGGTCTCCGTGCTGCTGGGTCTGTGGGGTTCTTCCTGCGGGTCCTTTTTTCTCTGCAGCAGCAGTCTTTCTTCACCCAGCCTTAAAAAAAACAGCTCGCGAACTTCTCTGCTTCAATTGGCTCACTGCATTCACAGCCTTGGTAGGCGGGTCCTTCTTGCTAGGTTTTCAGTCATTGGTTCTTCAAGGTTTCAGAAACCCAATTCAAGGCTCTTATTAGTCGAATGAGAGGTCAGTCAGATGAACTAATCTGTTCGCGGCTGTGTCTGCAGCTTTTAGTTTCAGTGCGCGCTTGGACGCCATCAGCATCTACATCATCAGCATCGCCATCATGCGTCCTAGAGCGCACGAGGGCGCACGAGAGCGCCCTCATGCGCTCTAGGACGCAGAGACTTGCCCGCCCGCGGTACAACGGAGTGCAAGAGGTTAAAGAAGAAGTTACATGTCTGTGAAAGCCAGAAATCTTGCTTGTTTGTAGGTGACCAAATACTTATTTTATTGAGGAATCTACCAATTAATTCATTAAAAATCCTTCCATGTGATTTTCTGGATTTTTTTTTTCTCATTTTGTCTCTCATAGTTGAGGTATACCTATGATGAAAATTGGAGACCTCTCTCATCTTTTAAGTGGGAGAACTTGCACAATTGGTGGCTGACTAAATACTTTTTTGCCCCACTGTATTTACCAAGAACATTAACTTGAAAGCTGAGTCCAAGAAGCTTTCCCCCCGTTTTTTTGGTCCTTTTCCCATCACTGACATTGTCATCCCAGTCACTGTCCGCCTGGCCCCCCTACTATGCGTATTTGTTCTACCTTTCATGTCGCCCAGGTAAAGCCGGTTTCTTCGAGTCCTCTCTGTCCTCCACCCAAGCCGCCGCCCCCTCCAATCATGATCGATGGTGGTCTGGCCCACAAGGCCAAGTGCATTTTGGACGTGCGATGCCGGGATCGGGGTCTCCAGTACCTGGTGGACTGGGCTGGCTATGGTCCGGAGGAAAGATCCTGGGTGCGGTCATCCTTCATCGATCGACAGCTCATCAGGGACTTCCATCAGACTCACCCCGGCAGGCTGAGTCGGCCTCCAGGAGGTGTCCCTTGGGGGAGGGGGGGTACTGTAGTGATCCGCGCTGCTTACTAATTATCATCCTCAGCTGTGCCTGCTCTCACACCTGCTCTCTCCACTTAGGCACCCTTTATTAGGAGTGGATTCCTGCACTCCTGCACTGAGACATCAATGCTCCTTGGGTGAAGCCACCCTCGTCCTGACTCACCCTTCTCTACTGCTGGGAGTTTCGCCTCCCTTCCTTGCATCATTCCTGCATCTATTTGCCTGGGAGCTTCTCCTCCCCAACTCTACAGTAAGCTTATCTCACTGGACACTTCTTCTCCTACTCCTGCTTTCCTTCTCCTCTCTCCCCTGTGCACAGGTGGATTTTCCTCCAGGCGGCGGACTCACCTCTGCTCCAGGTGATGGACCGGACTTGCTACCATGAGCTGGAGGCCGCTCCCACTCCCTGTACAGTAAGAGCCTCCTCTCACCATACTCACTCCTTCCTCTCATCCCTCAGCTGTGGCTGCATCTGCTCCATCTTCCCCTTCACGGACACTGCACCTCCCGAGCGGGATGCTGGTAACCTGGAGTGGACAAAGCTACTCTTCAGCGCTTATACAACTCCTGAGCTCCGGTTGCCAGTTCTCTCCCGCTCTGCACTCACATCCATACACTCACTCACTAATCCACTTTATTAATAAAGATCACTGTGATTTATAATCGAGTCTGTGTCTGCATTTGGGTTTTCAGAATCAGAATCAGAATGAGATTTATTGCCATTGTTCATGTAGTACACAAACTAGGAATTTGTCTCGGTGCAATGCTGCAACATTAAACATGTGCAAACATGTCACCTTTTACTGCAGCCTTTTACAGTAAGTTTGTGTTACAAAATGGAAGCTTCTTTTTCTCTTGTAAGTTAGTCTCAAATTTGCATGTTTTTCTTTTCCCTATGAATTTGTAGATTTTTTTTTCTTCATTTTAGATATTCTTTCACTAAATTTGTGATGTTTTTCCATTGTATTCTTCTCCATTAATTTGTAGCCATTTACATTAAAATCGTGACTGTGTTTGTAAATTTAGAACTTAAGAAACAATTCTTACCCCCCCTCCCTACAAAGTCCAAAACAACACATAGTCACATGGGGCCAACCACAGTCCAAGGCCCAAAAGCAAGTGTTCAGTTATTGGACTTCTGTGCTAACCACAGTTTGTCCATAACGAACACCATGTTCAAGCATAGGTGCACCTGGCACCAGGACACCCTAGGTCGCAGGTCGATGATCGATTTTGTTATGCCATCAGAGCTGTGATCACATGACTTGGACACTCGGGTAAAGAGAGGTGCAGAGCTGTCAACTGATCACCACCTGGTGGTGAGTTGGATCTGATGGCAGGGGTGGATGCCACTCAGACCCAGTAGACCTAAATGTATAGTGAGGGTGTGTTGGGAACGTCTGGCTTAGGCCCCTGTCTGGGAGGTCTTTAACTCCCACCTCTGGAAGAACTTCGACCACATTCTGAGGGAGTCTGGGGACATGGAGTCTGAATGGGTCATGTTCTCCACCTCCATTGTTGAAGCAGCTGCCCAGAGCTGTGGCCGCAAGGTTGTTGGTGCATCTCGTGGTGGAAACCCCCAAACCAAGTGGTGGACACCAGTGGTGAAGGGGGCAATCAAGCTGAAGAAGGAATCCCATTGAGCTTGGTTGGCTTGTGGGACTCCTGAAGCAGCTGAGGTGTACCAGTAGGCCAAGCAAAGTGCAGCTCGGGTGGTAGCTGAAGCAAAAACTCAGGTGTGGGTGGAGTTTGGTGAGGCCATGGAACAAGAATTCGGTCAGCCTTGAAGAGATTCTGGCAAACTGTCCAGCGACTCAGGAGGGGGAAGCAGCTCCTTGTCCACACTGTGTATAGTGCGGGTGGGACGCTGCTGACTTTGACTGGGGACATCATTGGGCGGTAGAAGGAATACTTTGAGGATCTCTTCAAGCCCACGGACACGCCTTCCACAGAGGAAGCAGGACTTGAGGACAAGGGGGACAACTTGCCCATCACAGAGACTGAGGTTACTGAAGTGGTTAAAAAACTCTTTGGTGGCCGGGCCCCGGGGGTAGACGAGATTCGCCCTGTGTACCTCAAGGCCCTAGTTGTTGTAGAGCTGTCATGGTTGACACGCCTCTGCAATGTTGCGTGGAGGTCGGGGACAGTGCCTTTGGCATGGCAAACTGGGGTGGTGGTTCCTCTTTTTAAAAAGGGGGAGCGGAAGGTGTGCTCCAACTTTAGGGGGATCACACTCCTAAGCCTCCCTATGCCAGATTACTGGAGAGGAGAGTCCAACCACTGGTCAAACCGTGGATCCAGAATGAGCAATGTGGTTTTCGTCTTGGCCGTGACACATCGGGCCAACTCTTTACACTCTTGAGAATCCTCCAGGATTCCATATGTGTTTGGTGGACTTGGAGAAAGCATTTGACCGTGTTCCTCATGGTCTCTTGTTGGGGGTGCTGCAGGAGTATGGGGTATTGGGCTCATTGTTATGAGCTATCCGGTCTCTATATGGTTACGGTTATGCTGTTTCATTCCATCTAGCGGCAATGCTCTGCACTGTGTGTGTTTATATATTTGCATATTTGTTCCGTCTAGCTGCAATGCTCCGTACTGTGGGTGTTTATATATTTATATATCTTCATGTTATTCCATCTAGCTACATTGCTCCGCACTGTGTGTGTTTATATACTTGCATATTTATTCCACCTAGCTGCAATGCTCCGTACTGTGGGTGTTTATATATTTACATATTTATTCCATCTAGCTACAATGCTCTGCACTGTGTGTTCATATATTCATATATTTATTCCATCCAGCTACAATGCTCTGCACTGTGTGTCTGTGTGTGTGTGTATATATATATATTTTATAGTAATACGTACATATGTTTATTAGCTGCTCTTGCTTGCTTGTTTTTTTTTTCTTGCCTTCTGATTGTTGCTCTGAGTGTTGCTATCCCTGTGCTGTTGCAATCCTGGAATTTCCCCGTTGTGGGACTAATAAAGGCTTATCTTATCTTATCTTATCTTATATGACCATTGTGAGAGTTTGGTTTGTATTGCCAACATCCAGTCAAACTTGTTTCCAGTGAGAGCTGGACTCCACCAGGGCTGCCCTTTGTCACCGATCCTGTTCATAAGTTTTATGGATGGGATATCTAGGTGCAGCCAAGGATTGGAGGGTGTCATGCTCAGTGACCACAGGATCTCATCTCTGCTGTTTGCAGATGATGTTGTCCTGTTGGCTTCATCAACTGGTGACCTACAGGCATTGCTGGGACGGTTTGCTACTGAGTGTGAAGTGGCTGGGATGAGAATCAGCACCTCCAAGTCCGAGTCCATGGTCCACAGCTGGAAAAAGTTGGATTGACCTCTCCGGGTTGGGGACAAGCTCCTGCCCCAAGTGGAGGCTTTTAAGTATCTTGGGGTCTCATTCACCAGTGAGGGGAGAATGGAGCGAGGGATTGACAGATGGATCGGAGCAGCCTCTGCAGTGATGTAGACGTTGTACCGGTCTGTTATGGTGAAGAGGGAGCTGAGCTCTAAAGCAAAGCTGTCGATTTACTGGTCAGTCTACGTTCCTACCCTCACCTATGATCATGAGCTTTGGGTAATGACTGAAAGAATGAGATCATGTATACAAGCAGCTGAAATGGGCTTTCTCTGTAGGATTGCTGGACTCACCCTCAGAGAGAGGGTGAGGAGCTCAGTCATCCGGGAAAGGCTCATAGTAGAACCACTGCTCCTCCATATCGAAAGGAGGCAGTTGAGGTGGTTTGGGCATCTGATCAGGATGCCTCCTGGACCCCTCCCACTTGAGGTGTTTCAGGCACGTCCCACTGGGAGGAGACCCCGAGGCAGACCCAGAACATGCTGGAGAGACTACGTCTCCCAGCTGGCCTGGGAATGTCTTGGTATCCTCTCTGAAGAGCTGGAACAGGTGGCCAGGGAGAGAGAAGTCTGGGTTTCTCTACTTGAGCTGCTGCCTCCGTGACCTGGATCTCCAGAAAGGCGGTAGAAAATGGATGGATGGACAAAAATAATTTTGATCACAATGGTAGTCACAATAAAGCTCCTTTGACAGAAATGATGATTTGCCTTCAGCAACAGCAACCCCATGTCAAATAAGGAGCTGTAATTACACACTGAACCCTCACAAAAAAAGTCCATGCGGGCAAACACAGATGAGACCAACATGGAAGCCGTGGACAAACCCACATGGGACCCATAAGACAGCCCAGATTTAACCTATAGTGGGGCCCTCATAGACATGCTGTTGGGGTAGTTTTTTTTATCTTGTGATTGCTTAAACTGAGACTAGTATGGTATTGAAAAGCAACCATTACACCTCTCCTCAACCTCTGATTGGCGGAGGATATAATGAAACCACATGAAACATAAAGAACATAAAAACACACCATTAGCACTCTGTTCTCGATTGTGCCCAGGTTGAATTCAAACTTAGGGATGGCATTTCAAAGACCAAATTTAAATAAAAGAGAGAATAAAGAGAGACTGAGATTTGTCATTACCTTCAATGGCAAACGGTTTTCCAACAGTCGCCAGTTTACAGTCTGCATCGATGGACACTTCGTAGTCAAGCAAAGCTTTGTCCATGATGAAGGCATCGAGCTGAGGAGGATCTGTCCTTCAACACAGAGTAACACAGCTAATACAGACAGAAACCACAAACGAACTACGGCAAAGTTCTGAATGATAAGGTACCATCTCGCCTGAGGGTGCTTTCACATGAATTGCATACCCAGGGGTGAAAGTAGGCTGCTATGACCCAGTATTTGGTACCATTAAAAGATTCAGTGGTGGTACTCACGACTGGATAGAGGGGAGAGCATCTCCTGTCATTCAAAGCCAGTCATGGTCACACTTTAAGAAAGACACCACATATAGCAACATTATCCCAACTTAAGCTGCGGTCACAAATATGGCTGCGAACACCATACGAACGATTTTTGGACCATTTTGTGCGGCCTTCTTAAGGCAGCCGCATGAGAATCCAGCATTCGTAGACAATTCATAAGTTCATGGCCAGGTTGATGGTCTTGTCCAAGATTTCTATGAACGCCCCACCAAAACCCCTCATCGTAGGGCAGCTGTACAAATGCCATAGGAACAACATAAGCACTACGCAAGATGTTTGCTGAAAGTATGCCTCAAGAACACCTTAAGTTGCTCTTGAGGGCACCTTACAGTGGTTGTAGGAAACGCTGTAGAATCCCCATTTGTACGGAGATTTGTACAGGGTGCATAAGGCGGTAGTGAGGTGCTCATGAGCTAGAACTACATCATTCATGCAACATTTGTGCCAACAAAATGTACTGAAAGCCGTAAGATCTTCCTACCAATGACTTGAGAGTGCCGTGAGATGCATAAAAATTTTTGTAAGATGGCAGTAAATATGCTGTAGGAAGATCCTAAGGTACCCTTAGAAAAAATATAAGAACTGTAGGGCCATTGTATGACAGAAAAGCACCTCATTTCTCAAGAATGCCTCAAGTTGCTCTTGCGAATTGAATGGAAGCAGTAAGAAACTATGCCCCCCCCCCACCCAATGAATGTCTGCAAACCTGAGAATTCATAGAAACTGGGAGATTCTCAATCTTTGTAACAGTAGCTTAAAACACTTGTCCTTATCTTTAATAATTGCTACAGTCATTCTGAATTGTTTGTGAACCTTCCCAGCTGTTTGGTAATGGATGACACCCAGCTGTTTTCTTCATTGCTAGTTAATGTGAGCTCTAGTTTTTTTTCCAATACACAGCAGGTGACTCATACTGTATAGAAAGCCGGAAGCCAAAACCGCATCCAAATGCAATGACCTAGGTTTTATTTGTAATTGCATTTGTGGACTGTGATGAAGATCTATGGTGCCCCTTGCCAGGCTCCACTTCTTGAACACCTTTTTAAAAGCATTTGTATGGAACTTGGGGGAATAGGAGACTCATCCCCAAGTTTTACTGTTACAATCTAGAATTTATATACAGTATATGCCATGGCCAGTAAATTTGCTCTGGTGGATGAATATATCCAACCTCATCCCTAGATTTGAGTGGAATGGATGTTAGGGACATGATAAACAGTAATCTTGGATTCTTGACCATCAACACAAACATTTAAATTTTATAAACAGGACATGTGTGAACTCTTCATATAATTTATACATTGTAGTATGACTCTTAAGGCTAACCCAAATTGGATGCCTTTTAGGCATAACTGGCACAATTTTTAAATGATATGGAAATCCCCAGAGTTTCTACTTTTTTGGAAAATTGTCAGGAACAATTTGGCTGCTATATTGTATGCCTTAGTTCCACTGTCCCCATCTATTTTGACTTTTAATGATTTTCTGCAGCATAAAATGCAAAAACTCCAGAATCATGTATTTCTAGCCAGCCTGATAGCCAGAAATTTTAGAACCGTAAGTAGAAATACATGTTTCTCCTTCTAGACATGGTTCAAATGAGTTTTTATTTTTTTTAAATCATTACTTCTTCCTCTTCTGGCTGCTCCCTTTAGGGGTCACCACAGTGGATCATCTGCCTCCATCTCACCCTATCCCTTCATCTTCCTCTGTAACACCAACCCTCCCCATGTCCTCCTTCACTACATCCATATGTCTTCTCTGTGGTCCTCTTTTTGCCCCGCCTGGCAGCTCCATCTTCCATACCTTTGTCCAATACATTATATCCACTATCACTCCTCTGTACATGTCCAAACCATCTCAACTTTGCTTCTTTTACTTTGTCTCCAAACCGCACAACCTGAGCTGTCCCTCTGATATACTCATTTCTAATCCCATCCCTCCTAGTCACTCTCAATGAGAATCTTAGCATCTTAAACTCTGCCACCTTCAGCTCCACCTCCTGTCTTTTTGCCAGTACACTGTCCATTTTTTGGGATTACTGACCCCAGGTATTTAAACTCATCTACCTTCACTAAAAACACTGCTTCCATCTTCACCATTGCACCTGCCTCCCTCTCATTTACACACATGTATTCTGTCTTGCTTCTACTGACTTTTCTCTTCTCGCCAGTGCATACCTCCAACTCTCCAGGTTCTCTTCCACCTGCTCACTACTACATCATGGTCCATTAAGAATCCTGCCTGACCTCATTTGGCATGGCAAACAGGAAGGGGCTCAGAGCTGATCCTGATGTAATCCCACCCCCACCTGGAATCCATCTGTCAGTCCTACAGCACACCTCACCACCGTCTCGCTGTCTTCATACATGTCCAGCACCACCCTCACATAGTTCTGTGCCACTCCTGACTTTGTCATACAGTACCACACTTCCTCTCTTTTCAAAGACACAGTGCAACTCCTTCTGACCTTATATATGTCTCCATCAACACTCTTAACGAAAACATTGCATCTGTAGTACTCTTTTTGGGGGCATGAAACCATACTGCTGCTTACTGATTGTCATCCCTCTTCTTTACCTGGCTTAATACACAGTTAATATAATTATTATTATACAACAGTTATGAGGGGGGCTGAAAAGTTCATAGGCTGATTAAGAAGGAGTTATGCTACAGCAACGAAACTAGTCATGCACTAAATTCAGCCTTTTGTGATACTAAATGTATTCTTTCTTTTCAGATATACTCACACTGGACAGTAATCCAGGACTTTGAAAAGAGACCTAGAGCCACTTTGTGAAGATGGATTAAAGACGGAGGCCTTTCCTTGCTGATGACACCATCTTGGCCTTCTTTGGAGGGGGAAAAGAGGTGTGTTTCCACTGCTTAGACTGTTGTTTGGTCTCTGGCTCAAAGTGGTGGACCCAACACATCTTTGGTGAGGAAACGTTCAAGGAAACCAGCTGGATCTGGTTTATCCATCTTCAGGCTCTAGGTCTCCTTTTCAAAGTTCTGGATTACTGTCCAATGTGAGTGTATCTGAAAAGAAACAATGCAGTTGGTATCAGAAAAAGTTGAATTTAATACATGACTAGTGTGCAGGCTAGGTTAATTGGTATCAACTGGGGATTAATTGTTCTTAGGTATGAATGTGAGAGTGAATGGCTGTCTGTCTCTCTGTGTTGGCCCTGCGAAGGACTGGCAATTTATCCAGGGTGTACTCTGCCTCTCACCCAAAGATGCTGGGATAGGTTCCAGCCCCTCGTGACTCAAAAAGGATTAAGCGGTAGAAGATGTATAGTGTAGGGGTTAACCCTCCAATTATGGGAAAATAATTATTAATAGTTATTAACCAAAGTTAATGCTTATTAATAATCCTTGTAATACCTCTGTTGTAACGCTAGGTGGGGCACCATCCTCTTTTATAGCGGTGGAAACTCTATGAACAAATAATTAAGCTTAGGAATTTAGCAATTAGTAAGCATTAATTAATACTTTCATTCCCAATATTTGATCAGTCTCATAATTTGGAGGCAGAGTACTTGACACTAAGTGATTAAAATATTGGACAAGAAGAGATGACACCCTTCTTAGCTTTTGTGTCATGATTCAGAGCAAGTGAGACTCAAACGCAGAGCTGCCAGAACAAACACTCAGATACAGAAGTAAAAATTCACCAGTTTAATGTAAAAATAAAAAAACACACAGATATAAATAAAAGTGCATAAATAAATAAAAGCGCAAAACAAAAACACACAATTTAATTTAACACAAAAACCGGTGACACTGGAGCGCATGCAGCCTACGAGAAAAGAGCAGAAAGAGATGATTAGGGACAGAATCTCCACAAGAGGAGAATAAGATAGAGAGAACACTTTTACTGCTGAGCAGAGGATCCCGGCGTGGAACTCCTGTGTGGGTCCAGGAAACGGGGGGAAGACGGTTGGCCTGGGTGGATGTCTGTCGTCTTCTGGTCAGGCGAGTGTGATCAGCCCTGGAGTACGCACCGCGAAAGTGGCAGCAAACCTTAGAGGAGAGGAAGACACGGGGAGTGAAAAACACAGATCAACTGAGAGATAATAATATAATGTGGCTTAGAGTCCTCGGTGGCAAACTTAACGATCCAGCGATGAGTTCTACACACGCTGGCTCTTAAATATGCTGGTCCATTAGGAAGCAGCAAGTGTGTAATCACGCAGATGCAGGTAATACTCCGGAGCCGGGAAGACAGGAACAGGAGGGGAGGGGGAGCACACTCGCCTGCTCATCACATTTCGTGACTCTCGTTTATTAAAACATCAGAGCCCTAACACAAACCATAAAGCATTTAAGTTCAGCAGAATAAAACATGGCAATCATTGGGTTCTTGATAATACTGGCAGAGGAATGAAATATGAAAACATCATACACCTAAGGTCACCACATTATCTTCACGATTAAGCTCTGGTACTTAAAGATTAGATCTGTGCAGTTACTGTCTGAGGAAAAGAAACTTATGCAGCTCTAATGAAAATTGGAGTTGTAAAATTTAGAGGGTAGAATCTGGATTCTAATAGATTCAAGAAAACAAGGGAAGGCAGGGGGAGGAAGTGCAAAACCAGGAGTGGATCTGAGTCTAGCGCTGTCTGGGTGAGATTGATGGTGCTTTGAGCTGCTCCTCTGAGAAGGACAAATTTAAACCAGCTAGATTGCCACAACAGATGAAAAGAACATAGAGTGCCTACTTGGATATGTCGTCCGGTTGAGGGTTGTTTCGGGCCAAGGGAATGTGTTCCTCCTTAAGACCTTGGTTGGATCCCGGCCAGCAGAATCTAGACCAAACTTATTCCTTCAGTCACTCGGGGCAAGGCTGGCATTCTGGTCAGCTGCTTCAGAGAGAGAGGGGAGTTCGAGTTCGTTCTCAGTGTCAACCCGCAGGTACACTTTGGAAGGAGGCAGCTGGGTCAGGACACAACGCTGGCAAGCACATTCTTCCGCTGATTGGCGGATAAACTAGATAAGTTCAAAAAAAAAAAAAAGGAAAAGGCTACTAAGGTTTTAGTCACTAGGTCTAACAAAACGGCGAACTCTGCAGAAAAATGTGAACTAGAAAAATCTACAAAACACGTAACTAGAAAATGCAAAGCAATTGCCAAGCAAGAAAAACTCTAATAGGAGAGACAAAGAGATAAGATGAAGGAGATGTAGACACACGAAGAGCAGGAACAGAAGAGCCCGAGAAGAGGCAGAGAAGAGACTGAGCCTTTGCTCTGCTGTGGTTAAAACCCCCGCTCCATGTTCTGGAGGGGAGGGGCCTAGGATTTCTCAATAAATCAGAGAGGGGAACTGCACAGAGACCGGGCTGTTGTTATGACTACCCCACAGGCAGAAAGAAGGGGGAAGGCGTGATTCACTGAGAAATTAGAATTGGGTGGGAGAGAAAAAAACAACAACCCAGAAATCACATGATATCAACATAATAAGTAATCCTAAGGCACATTTATCTACAACTAAGCAATTCTACTTGGTTAATTATCTATTTTTCACTAAAATAAATTGATCATAAAGCATGCAGATACAGTATCTCACAAAAGTGAGTACACCCCTCACATTTTTGTAAATACTTTATTATACCTTTTCATGGGACAGCACTGAAGATATGACGGTTTGATACAATGTAAAGTAGTCAGTGTACAGCTTGTATAATAGTGTAAATTTGCTATCCCCTCAAAATAACTCAACACACAGGCATTAATGTCTAAACCACTGGCAACAAAAGTGAGTACACCCCTAAGTGAAAATGTCCAAATTGTGCCCAAGTAGCCATTTTCCCTCCCCGATGTCATGTGATTCGTTAGTGTTACAAGGTCTCAGGTGTGAATGGGGAGCAGGTGTGTTAAATTTGGTGTTATCACTCTCACACTTCAATATGGCACCTACGGCTAAGAACTTTCTGAGTATCTGAAAAAAAGAATTGTTGCTCTACGTAAAGATGGCCTAGGCTATAAGAAGATTGCCAACATCCTGAAACTGAACTGCAGCATGGTGGCCATGACCACACAGCAGTTTAACAGGAAAGGTACCTCTCAGAACAGGCCTCGCCATGGTCGACCAAAGAAGTTGAGTGCATGTGCTCAGCATCATATCCAAAGGTTGTCTTTTGAAAATAGACGTATGAGTGCTGCCAGCATTGCTGCAGAGGTTGAAGGGGTAGGGGGTCAGCCTGTCAGTGCTTAGACCATATGCCACACACTGCATCAAATTGGTCTGCATGGCTGTCGTCAGAGAAGGAAGCCCCTTTTAAAGATGATGCACAAGAAAGCCCGCAAACAGTTTGCTGAAGACAAGCAGACTAAGGACATGGATTACTGGAACCATATCCTTTGGTCTGATGAGACCAACATAAACTTATTTGATTCACATGGTGTCAAGTGTGTGTGTGGCGGCAACCAGGTGAGGAGTACAAAGACAAGTGTGTTTTGCCTACAGTCAAGCATGGTGGTGGGAATGTCATGGTTTGGGGCTGCATGAGTGCTGCCTGCACTGGGGAGCTACAGTTCATTGATGGAACCATGAATGCCAGCATGTACTGTCTCCTCCCTTCAGAAACTGGGCCGCAGAACAGTATTCCAACATGATAACAACCCCAAACACACCTCCAAGACGACCACTGCCTTGCTAAAGAAACAGGGTAAAGGTGATGGACTGGCCAAGCATGTCTCTAGACCTAAACCCTATTGAGCATCTGTGGGGCATCCTCAAACAGAAAGTGGAGGAGCACAAGGTCTCTAACATCCACCAGCTCCGTGATGTCGTCATGGAGGAGTGGAAGAGGATTCCAGTGGCAACCTGTGAAGCTCTAGTGAACTTCATGCCCAAGAGAGTTAAGGCAGTGCTGGAAAATAATGGTGGCCACACAAAATATTGACACTTTGGGCACAATTTGGACATTTTCACTTAGGGGTGTACTCACTTTTGTTGCCAGCGGTTTAGACATTAATGGCTATGTGTTGAGTTATTTTTGAGGGAACAGCAAATTTACACTGTTACACAAGCTGTACACTGACTACATTGTATCAAAGTGTCATATCTTCAGTGTTGTCCCATGAAAAGATATAATAAAATATTTACAAAAATGTGAGGGGTGTACTCACTTCTGTGAGATACTGTATTTATAATAGGCAGAAATGTGTGATGTATATTAGAAGTCCAGTAATGAGGATTAAAATTCTGACAGTCAATGACTTCATGTGATATTCATGTGATATTTGTGTGAGACTGAGTTCCTATTTCCTGTGGGAAGCAAAGGCAGATTATTGAATCCAAATGCACAGTGAAACTTAAGATTGTTCTTATCCGAGAGAAATGTCAGCACTTGTCCTTTGGGGGTGATGCCGTGGAGTCCATGACAGTTTGAGTGTTTTGCTTTCTGGGGAGAAGATGGGGGTCCAGTCAGTTTTCACCTTGGTGTTGATAAAAATTCAAGAGTTCTGCCTGAATACAGAGGCAGCATCAGGTGTTAGGAGAGAAGAAAGTGGGGAGCAAGGATTTTTATTATCCAAAGGAATTCTGACGAGTGAGTTGGGGGGTGGTGAGCAGAAGGGCAACAAAAGTTCCTTTTGGGCTGTTACTGGGTGTCACAAGGTCTCTGAGTCCACCTGGTACCGATTCCACTACACTAGTTTCATTGCTGTAGCATACAGTAACTCCTTCTTAGTCAGCCTATGAACTTTTCAGCCCCCCCCCCCTTCCCCGTGGTTCTGACTGAGCAAATTGATTGGAAAATAGGGGTACCAGGAGTTACGTATTATAATCCATGATAATTGCCCTTAGTTTCACTGGATATGTATCACTCCGCTTCAAAGGTGTTCATGTTGTAGCACCTTGTGTGAACCAGATTATCTAGCATCTCAGACAGGAGACAGTGATAAGCTTGGGACAACAAAGAGCAGGAGGTTCCTGGTGAGATAGCAGGAAGGAGTCAGGGATGAAGGTTGTTGAATGCAGTGTGATGCAAATGCCATGTTGTGTGTGATGTAAATGCCATGAAACTTAAGGGGAGAGTTTCTGCTGGAAAGTTCAGTCTATTCTGTGCTTGAAAGATGTGTGTGTAATAAATCGTCTGAAATGATTCCGCCTCTGATTTCACACACTCCACAATGTAACCATTAATTAACCGATGTAAGTTATTGTCAACTCTCAGTGAGAATTGCAGCACTGTGTTAGGTACCTTAATTTCCACAGTGAGGCACTGTTTGAAAAGATTTCTTACCTGACTCGGAAGCCCCACAATTTTGAAAAAAGCTTCATTCAGTTTACAAAGTCTGCCCTTGTATAAACACCGTTAAGCTATTTCACGTCTGTTTAAAAAAAATAGGCAGTGCTAGAGTTGGATTTGTTGTCTTGATAAACGAACCACAATACCTTTGTGCTGATGGATTCTTTGTTTCATCTGAAAATGCCAAGAAAAAGTGAGAAAAGTGTGCCGAAGCCAAATCGCTAGCCTGCTTATGATCCACCAGCATTGGTCACATTTTGATCAGGTGACCTGTATTTTTTCCTAAACGCTGATATTTTTTCCTAAACGCTGATATATTTGCTTGAATTGCACATACTGTTAATTACCGTATATACTGCACTGCTGTCCTTTGCACTTCTGATTGGATGCTAAACTGTGTTTCGTTACCTTGTATTCATACATGTGTAATGACAATAAAGTTGAATCTAATCTAAAGATTCAATAAAGTTGAATCTAATCTAATCTAATTTTTCCACTTGATAATATTTAATTTGTTTACATGTGTGAAATGACAATAGACGTCTTCATGCTGATTGACATTTTTAGCAAAAGTTACTGCCTACATTTAGAAGGGGCTATTTTATTCTCAGCTGTGCAAAATAACTGGTTAAACTAACAAATCATAATATTTTGTCCAGTATTGCTGTCATTTAATAAAATGTGCTTGTGGAACTGTTGTATAAAAGCAATATTACACTTGAGGTAGTACGGTGTCAAGGAATATAGTAACTGTGGGTGTGATAGGTCTAATGCCTGACGCGGAGTACTCCCTCTTGTGTAATATTGCTTAATTGAAAGTTGCAACAACACTGTACTCATCCAATTTAATTTAACTGCTTTGTAGTTCTGTAAATACTACTGTACTTATTTTTAATTGCACAAACTATTTTACTTTTTCAAACTTATTGCACTGTGTGTATATATACTGTTTTTGCCCTATTTATTATTTATACAGCCTCTGCAGTGACTTTGCAACAAGAGTGACTGAATGAACGAACCGCAACAAAAGTTTTTATATCTGATTTTGATATTATGATGATGACTTTGTTTTACCCCTCATGGATCGTCACCTTATCGTGGTGGGGGGCTTGCGTGCCCTAGTGATCCCAAGAGCTATGTTGTCAGGGGCAGTTTGCCTCTGGTAGGGTCACCCAAGATAAACTAGTCCTGGGTGAAGGGCCAGACTAAGAATGATCCAACAGACTCTCATGACGAATGTTAGAACAAGGATTCAGTTTACCTCACCCGGTATGGGGTTACCGGGGCCCCACACTGGAGCCAGGCCTGGGGGAGGAGCTTGATGGCAGGTGCCTGGTGGCCGGGTTTCTGCCTATGGGACCCAGCCGGGCTCAGCCTGAAGGAGTTACATGTGTCTGCCCTCCAGTGATCTCACCACCTGCAGGAGGGACCATGGGGGTCCAGTGCTATGTGGATCAGGTGGCGGTTGAAGGCAGAGACCTTGGTGGTCTGATCCCAGGATTCCTAAACTGGCTTTTGGAATGTGTAATGTCACGTCTTTGGAGGGGAAGGAGCCTGAGCTGGTGCATGAGGTTGAGAGATACTGGCTAGATATAGTCGGCCTAACCTCAACACACAGCTCTGGTTGCGGAACCAGTCTCCTGGAGAGGGGCTGGAGCTTGGCCTATTCTGGAGTTGCCCTGGGAGAGAGGCAACGAGCAGGGGTAGGTATTCTTGTATCCCACCACTTTGCTGCCTCTATATTGGAGTTTTCCCCAGTGGACGAAAGGGTTGTTTCCCTGCACCTTTGGGTTGGGAAACAGGTCCTGACCATCATTTGTGCCTATGCACCAAATGATGGTTTAGAGTACCCACCCTTTTTGGAGTCTGTGACTGGGGTGCTGGAGGGTGCTCCTCTTGGAGACTCCATTGTCCTACTGGGGGACTTCAATGCGCACGTGGGCAATGACAGTGAAACCTGGAGGGGGTGATTGGGAGGAACAGCCTGCCCGATCAGTTATTGGACTTCTGTGCTAACCACAGTTTGCCCATAATGAACACCATGTTCAAGCATAAGGGTGTCCATATGTGCACCTGGCACCAGGACACCCTAGGTCGCAGGTCGATGATCGATTTTGTTATTGTGTCATCAGACCTGCGACCATATGTCTTGGACACTCGGGTAAAGAGAGGTGCAGAGCTGTCAACTGATCACCACCTGGTGGTGAGTTGGATCCAATGGCAGGGGAGGATGCCATTCAGACCTGGTAGACCCAAACATATAGAGAGGGTGTGCTGGGAATGTCTGGCTGAGGCCCCTGTCTGGGAGGTCAACAAATTCACACCCCCAGAAGAACTTCGACCACATTCCGAGGGAGTCTGGGGACATGGAGTCTGAATAGGCGATGTTCTCCACCTCCATTGTTGAAGCAGCTGCAAAGAGCTGCAACCACAAGGTCATCGGTGCATCTCGTGGTGGCAACCTCCGAAGCAATTGGTGGACAACAGTGGTGAGGGGGCTATTGAGCTGAAGAAGGAGTCCCATCGAGCTTGGTTGGCTTGTGGGACTCCCGAAGCAGCTGAGGTGCACTGGCAGGCCAAGCAGAATGCAGCTCGGGTGGTTGCTGTAGCAAAAATTTGGGTGTGGGAGGAGTTTGGTGAGGCCATGGAACAAGACTTTCGGTGGGCCTTGAAGAGATTCTGGCAAAATTTCCGGTGGATCAGGAGGGGGAAGCAGCTCCCTGTCAACACTGTGTTGCGGATGGAGCGCTGCGTCCGTCGACCGGGGGTATCATCGGGCAGTGGAAGGAATACTTCGAGGATCTCCTCAATCCCACTGACACGCCTTCCACAAAATAAGCAGAGCTTGTGGATGAGGGGGATGACTCGCTCATCACAGGGGCTGAAGTTGCCAAAGTGGTTAAAAAAACTCTTTGGTGGCCGGGTCTGGTGGATGGACAAGATTCGCCCTGAGTACCTCAAGGCCCTGGATGTTGTAGAGCTGTCATGGTTGACACACCTCTGCAACATTGCTTGGAGGTCAGGGACAGTGCCTTTGGCATGGCAAACTGAAGTGGTGGCTCCTCTCTTCTAGAAAGAGGACCGGAGGGTGTGCTCCAACTTTAGAGGGATCACACTCCTCAGCCTCCCTGGAAAAATCTATGCTGAGGTACTGGAGAGGAGAGTCCGGCTGTTGGTCGAACCTTGGATTCAAAAGGAGCAATGTGGTTTTCGTCCTGGCCGTGGCACACCTGACCAGCTCTTCACCCTCTCGAGAATCCTCTAGGGTTTGTGGGAGTTTTCCCAAGCAGTTTACATGTCTTTTGTGGACTTGGAGAAGGCATTTGACTGCATCCCTGATGATTTTTTGTGGAGGTACTTTGAGAGTATGGGGCATTGGGCTTGTTGTCACGAGCTATCCGGTCTCCATATGACTGTTGTGAGAGTTTGGTTTGTATTGCCAACACCCGGTCGGACTCATTCCAAGTGAGAGTTGGACTTCGCCAGGGCTGCCCTTTGTCACCAATCCTATTCATAATTTTTATGGACAGGATTTCTAGGTGCAGCCAGGGAACGGAGGGTGTCATGCTTGACGACTAAAGGATCTCATCTCTGTTGTTTGCAGATGATGTTGTCCTGTTGGCTTCATCCAACAATGACCTACATGTCTTACTGGGACGGTTTGCCGCTGAGTGTGAAGCGGCTGGGATGAGAATCAGCACCTCCAAGTCCGAGTCTATGGTCCTCAGCCGGAAGAAGGTGGATTGTCCTCTCTGGGTTGGGGACAAGCTCCTGCCCCAAGTGGAGGAGTTTAAGTATCTCTGGGTTCTTATTCACGAGTGAGGGGAGAATGGAGCGAGCGATTGACTGACAGCTTGGAGCAGCATCTGCAGTGATGTGGATGTTGAGGTACTCGGGGCGAATTTCATTCACACCTTGGACTCTGCCACCGGAGAGTTTTTTAACCGCTTCGGGAACCTCAACCCCTGTGATGGGTGAGTAATTTCTGTCGTCCTCAGGTTCTGCTTCCACTATGGAAGGCATGTCAGTGAGATTGAGGAGTTCCTTGAAGTATTCCTTCCATCCATCCATCCATCTTCTTCCGCTTAATCCTTTTTGGGCCGTGCGGGGGGGGGGGGGTGGAGCCTAGCCCAGCATCTTTGGGCGAGAGGCAGGGTACACCCTGGACAGATCGCCAGTCCATCGCTGGGCCAACACAGAGAGACAGACAACCATTCACTCTCACAGTCATACCTAAGGACAATTTAGAATCCTCAGTTGATGCCAATTAACCTAACTTGCATCCATTGTCTAATAATATCCCCAGTCAAAGTCAGCAGCTCTCCATCTGCACCATACGTAGTGCAGATAGGGAGCTGCTTGCCTCTTCTAAGTAGCCAGGCAGTTGACCAGAATTTCTTCAAGGCTGACTGAAAATCTTTTTCTATGGCCTCACTGAACTCCTTCCACACCCGAGTTCTAGCCTCAACAACTACTTGAGCTGCACTGAAGCTGGATTCATGCTGCACCTCTACTATCCATGTCCGCTCAACTGTGAGGCTTGTGTGACAAAATTTACGTCATCATTTCCAGTCCGCGGACGTCTGCAGAGCCCCTTTGTGCATGCGTTGACTGTGCATGTGCAAGATTAAACCTCTCATTCACAAGGTGGCGCTACCAACACAGCACACAAAGTCAAAGTAGAGGAAGAAGACAAAGAGGAAGAGAAAGATGAGAATAAACATGCATTTATCGTTTTGTAGCAGCAGCAGCTTGAGCAGAGAAGAACACTGAAAAATGGTAATTCCTCCTTTTCCTTGAAGCAATGCCATTGTTGTTGCTACAAAAAATGTGCGTTGCTCTCGCATTTATAGCGGTGAACAAACTGGTGTGTTAGCGCATTTGTGCTACCCATAGGGCTGGGGTGAAACTAAAAATAGTTGTGTGCAAAAAAATCAAGCATATACAGAGCCGCATGCGCTTCGGCCAAAAAGCGGACACCAACCAAAGTGGATCAGAGAGGAAATGCAGCATGAATCAAGCTTCAGTTTGGCTTGTCAGTACAACTCAGCTGCTTCAGGAATCCCACAAGGCAGCCAAGCTCAGTAGGACTCCTTCAGCTTGATATCCCCCCTCACTTGTGGGGGTTGCCAGCATGAGAGGCACAGACAACCTTGGGGCCGTTCCTTGCTGTCAAGCCCCTCCCCCAGGCCTGGCTCCAGGGCGGGGCCCTGGCAACCCCATACCAGAGGGGTACACTGAATCCTTGATTGAACATCATTATTGAGTCTATTGGATCACTCCAAATCTGGCCCTTCACTAGGGGTGGGAATCGTGAGGGCCCTTGCCATTCGATTTGGATCGCGATACTTGGGTCACGATTTGATCCTACCACAATTCAACGATAATCACGATAATCGAGTATCACGATCCCATATATATCAAATTTTTTTTTTTATCTTATTCAACCTCAAATCATCCATCCATCCATCCATCTTCTACCGCTTTTCCGGAGGTCCAGTTCACGGAGGCAGCAGCTCAAGCAGAGAAGCCCAGACTTCCCTCTCCCCGGCCACCTGCTCCAGTTCTTCAGAGCGGATACCAAGGCGTTCCCAGACCAACTGGGAGACATAGTCTCTCTAATGAGCCCTGGGTCTGCCCCAGGGTCTCCTCCCAGTGGGATGTGCCCGAAACACCTCAAGTGGGAGGCATCCAGACGACATCCTGATCAGATGCCCAAACTATCTCAACTGGCTCCTTTCAATGTGGAGGAGCAGCGGTTCTACTCTGAGCCTCTCCTGGATGACTGAGTTCCTCACCCTATCTCTAAGGGTGAGTCCAGCAATCCTACAATGAAAGCTTATTTCAGATGCTTGTATCAGTGATCTCATTCTTTTGGTCATTACCCAAAGCTCGTGACCATAGGTGAGGGTAGGAACGTAGATTGACCGGTAAATCGACAGCTTTGCCTTTGGGCTTAGCTCCCTCTTCACCACAATGGACCGGTACAATGTCTGCATCACTGCAGATGCTGCCCTGATCCGTCTGTCAATCTCTCGCTCCATTCTCCCCTCACTCATGAATAAGACCCCAAGATACTTAAACTCCTCCACATGGGGCAGGGGCTTGTCCCCAACCCAGAGAGGACAATCCACCTTTTTCCAGCTGAGGACCATGGACTCAGACTTGGAGGTGCTGATTCTCATCCCAGCCGCTTCACACTTAACGGCAAACCGTGCCAGTAAGACCTGTAGATCATTGTTGGATGAAGCCAACAGGACAACATCATCTGCAAACAGCAGAGATGAGATCCTGGAGTCACCAAGCATGACACCCTCTGTTCCCTGGCTGCACCAAGAAATCCTGTTCATAAAAACTGTGAACAGGATTGGTGACAGGGCAGCTCTGGTGGAGTCCAACTCTCACTGGGAATGAGTCCAACCGAGTGTTGGCAATATGAACCAAACTCTTACAACGGTCGTATAGAGACCAGATAGCTCGTAACAACAAACTTGATACCCCATACTCCCGAAGCACCCCCGACAATAAAACCATGAGGAATGCAGTTGAATGCCTTCTCCAAGTCCACAAAGCACATGTAAACTGGTTGGGCAAACTCCCATGAACCCTCGAGGATTCTCGAGAGGATAAAGACTTGGTCCGATGTGCCATGGCCAGGATGAAAACCACATTGCTCCTGCTGAGTCTGAGGTACGAACAATGGCCGGACTCTCCTCTCCAGTACCTTGGCATAGATCTTTCCAGGGAGGCTGAGGAGTGTGATCCCTCTAAAGTCGGAGCACACCCTCCGGTCCCCTTTCTTGAAGAGAGGAATCACCACCCCGGTTTGCCATGCCAAAGGCACTGTCCCTGACCTCCAAGCAATGTTGCAGAGGTGTGTCAACCATGACAGCCCTACAGCATCCAGGGCCTTGAGGTACTCAGGGCAACTCTCATCCAACCCCAGGGCCCGGCCACCAAAGAGCTTTTTAACCACCTTGGCAACCTCAGCCCCTGTGATGGGCGAGTCATCCCCCTCATCCACAAGCCCTGCTTCCTCTGTGGAAGGAGTGTCATTGGGATTGAGGAGACCCTCAATGTATTCCTTTCACCGCCCTACAATATCCCCAGTCAAAGTCAGCAGCGCCCCATCCGTACCATGCACAGTGTGGACAGGAAGCTGCTTCCCCCTACTGAGCCGCTGGACAGTTTGGCAGAATCTCTTCGAGGCCCACCGAAAGTCTTGTTCCATAGCCTCACCGAACTCCTCCCACACCCGAGTTTTTGCTTCAGCAACCACCCGAGCAGCACTCCGCTTGCTTAATGGCCCCCCTCGCCACTGGTGTCCACCACTTGGTTTGGGGGTTGCCACCACGAGATGCACTTGACCTTGCGGCCACAGCTCTGGGCAGCCGCTTCAACAATAGAGGTGGAGAACATGGCCCATTCCGACTCCATGTCTCCAGACTCCCTCGGAATGTAATCGAAGTTCTTCCGGAGGTGGGAGTTGAAGACCTCCCGGACAGAGGCCTCAGCCAGACGTTCCCAGCACACCCTCGCTATACGTTTGGGTCTACCAGGTCTGAATGGCATCCTCCCCTGTCATCGGATCCAACTCACCACCAGGTGGTGATCAGTTGACAGCTCTGCACCTCTCTTTATCCGAGTGTCCAAGACATATGGTCGCAGGTCTGATGACACAATAACAAAATCGATCATCGACCTGCGACCTAGGGTGTCTTGGTGCCAGGTGCACATCTGGACACCCTTACGCTCGATCATGGTGTTCATTATGGGCAAACTGTGGTTAGCACAGAAGTCCAATAACTGAACAACACTCAGGTTCAGATGGGGAAGGCTGTTCCTCTCAATCACCCCCCTCCAGGTTTCACAGTCATTGCCCACGTGCACATTGATGGCAAATCATATCTCAAAGTAAAACTGTTGACATCCCTTTCATATAATAAAGTATTCTTGGGGCTTCATTTTCCGCGGCGATATGTCTCTGCACACAAGGAGGGTGGTGGACGGTGCTGTTTGGAATAGACTCCCTCTTCAGCTACGTTTAGCTGACTCTGTGGACTCTTTTAAAATGCAGCTGAAAACCTTTTTGTTTAACGAGGATTTCCGTTGAATTTCAAATGCCTTTTAATGGTAAGACTGATATTTTGAAATTATTTTAATCTTGTGTTTTGACTTGTTTTTGTATTTTTAAAATTTTTATATATCAACTTCCTTTTATTCCATTTTGTTGTACATCACTTTGTGACTATACAGTGGTGTGAAAAAGTGTTTGCTCCCTTCCTGATTTCTCATTTTTTTGTATGTTTGTCACACTTAAATGTTTCAGATCATCAAACAAATTTAAATATTACACAAAGATAACACAAGTAAACACAAAATGCAGTTTTTAATTGAAGATTTTTATTGGTAAGGGTAAAAAAAAAAAAATCCAAACCCACATGGCTCTGTGTGACAAAGTGATTGCCCCCTCTTAAAACCCATTAACTGTCACAGGTGCCAAATGGTGCCTAACCCCCTAGTGGTCAAGAGTGGTAAAGATTTTTGTTAAGAAAATATTCAGATCAGATGTCAGAGATTTTCAAGGCTAAAACTTGCAAGTGAGAAGAGATAATGGCTTACTGTCAATTAGAAAGATGTAGAATATGATCCAAAGTTTGACATAGGAGTAAATTTACGTATCTAATTTGCATAATGCCTTGCATAATGCCACAGTAGCCATATCAGAGATTTCCAAGGCTATAACTTGAAAGTGGGAAGAGATAATGATTTACTGTCCATTAGAAAGATGTAGAATACACAACATAACAAAAATATTTTTTTTGTAAGTTGTCTGTGTTTTTTCAACTGATTTAAGTCAATTTTGCACCACTGAATCCGAAAATGACATCGGTTTCTCTTGATCAGGTCAGGTTTTTATGTTAAGTTATAAGCAGTTGTACAGCAGTTATACAGGTGTACTGTAAATTGAATAGTAGACACTGATAAAGGTAAGTACATGTAAATTGAATGTTACATCATCATTGTTCAAAATTCAGAGAATTTCAAGAAATAAAAAAGAATTTTGCATTATATAAAGCAAAAATACCCGTACATGTAAACAAAAACGTAAGAAAACATGTGGACATAATTCAAAAAGTTGACCTGATTGAGCAAAACCAATGTGATTTGTGGATTCAGCACATCAAAATTGTCCTAAATCAGCTAAAAAAAAACTTAGACAATAAATTTGGTGTTGACCAGTGATATGATCCAAAGTTTCAGATAGGAGTAAATTTACGCATCTAATTTGCAGGTTCAGGTTACTTTATTTGTACCTGTAGGTAGATTTGTTTTGCAATCAGGTGACGTCCTTTTAGACACATATTGACAAACCACAATTACATTCAACATGAACACAAACACAGACACACATGAAGCTGACTATAAACACGATCAAAGTACTCAAGGCTCCACCAATCAGGACATAAGACAAAGAGATAAGAGAAAAAAAGAGATAAGAGAGTAGGGTCATATTAAAGAAGTTAAAAACTAGGTCAGAGATTAAAAACTCAATAAAAGTCTAAAACCCAATAAAAGATTTAAAACCCAAATAAAAAACCTACATAAATAAATATAAAATAAAATTCATAAATAGATAACTAAATTATGAGCAATATATTGTTACATCTTGTTCAACTCTTTGACAGCAGCAGGAACAAACTGTTTTTGTAGCGCTGGGTTTTACATTTTGGGACAACAAACCTCCGTCTGGAGGGAAGAAGCTGAAAGTGACAGTGCAAAGGGTGGGAGTCATCATTTAAAATGGAGGTAGCAATCCTCTGTACCTGTCTGGTGTACAGGGATGTCAGGCTCAGCTGTGACTCACCAAGCAAACGACTGGACCATCTAACTACTTGGTCTAAGGATTTCCTCTGTTTCAGTTTTATCTGACCAAACCATGACACTAAAGAAAAGGATAAAACAAATTCAATAAAAGCCCAATAAAGCATTGTCATTATGGTTCGGTCAATTTGAAAGTGTGCGAGTTTCCTTAAACAATGCAAATGCTGCTGACCCTTTTTGCACACCTTTTCACAGTTCTCTTCAAAGTTTAAATTACTATCAATAATCGTCCCAAGATATCTGTAGGATTGCACACATTCAGTGGTCTGGCCTTTTAGTACAATTACTTTGTGCCTGGGAGTTTTCTTCCTAAAGTCAATAATCATATTTTTAGTTTTTGTCGTAGTCAGCTGCAGGTAGGAATCCTCACACCAGTGAACAAAATCATCAACTACTGGGCCGTGACTACTCTCACCATCCTGAAGGATACTGACAATAACTGAATCATCAGCATATTTTATAATGCATCTGTTGTCATGTCTGCTCTGACACATGTTTGTGTACAGGATGAAGAGTAGTGGTGACAACACACACCCCTGAGGAGAGCCAGTAGAGGAACAGACAATGTCTGGACAATGTTTGGTCAGACAATGTATCGTTGACCTTACTCTCTGTGTCCTGTTGGTTAAAAAATCCAGAATCCAACCCACCAGATTATTATTCAAATCAAATTGTTGCAGGAGCCTTTCAACTAAAATGTGAGGTTGGATTGTATTAAAAGCAGAAGAAAAGTCCACAAATAAAAGCTTGGCGTGTGCCCCATTAAAATCCAGATGTTTAAAAAGCATGTTAAGCAGAGTGACAGTGGCATCCTCCACTCCTCTGTGAGGCCTGAAGGCAAACTGCAAAGAATCCATTGCATGCTCTGCTTTAGGACCTCAAATCTGACCAGTTTTTCAAAAATTTTCATTAAAATTGAAGTCAAGGCAACTGGTCTAAAATCATTTACCGTTTTAGGACAGCTGGATTTTGGAACAGGGACAACCACAGCATCTTTCCAGACCTTAGGCACATGTTGTGCCTGTAAGGACTTATTAAAAATGTAGTGAAACACAGGACTCAATTCATGTGCACAGGACTTTACCAAGTGTCCACAGATATTATCAGGGCCCTGACTTTTGTTCACTTTTACAGCACAGAATGCCCTTTTAACATCCTGCACCTCAATATTAAAGTGCTGATTGTGTTTGAGTTTCTGTTTCAAATCTTGGGCTTCTGTGCTAAAATCAAAGAAATCAAAACGATCATAAAAACAATTAAGAGCATTAGCCAGCTCTGTATCTGAATTAAAACCATCTAAAAACACACGATTACTGCGCTCTGTGCTCTGAAGGCCTGCAATGGTTTTCATACTAGCCCAGGTTGAACCAAGCTTCTTTGCTGCCATCTTGCTTTCCAATTCTGATTTATAATTCTGTTTTGCTCTTAAAATTTTGGACTTCAGCTCTTTTATGGCAACCTGCAGCTCAGAAATAGCCCCTGTTTAAAGGCAAGTGCTTTCCTCAGCAAGCAGGATTTAACTGATTTGGTAACCCATGGCTTGTTGTTGATATATTTTGACACGTTTACGTGAAACGATCATATCCCTGCAAAAACCCATGTAAGAGCATGTGACGTCCACCAAAGAGTCCAAATCATCCCCGCAGGACAGTGTGAACACCTCCCAGTCCATACAGTTAAAATATTCCTGGAGGCAGAGCACTGAATCATCTGTCCAGACATTTATGTCCCTGGTCTTCATCTTCTCTCTTCTGAGAGCAGTTTTATATGTGGGCAGCAAATGTACATAGTTGTGATCTGAGGAGCCTAAAGGAGGAAGGGGAAGAGATTCATAGGCCCCCTCTATAGATCCGTAGCACAGGTCCAATGTCTTTTCCCGCCTGGTTGGGCAAGAGATGTACTGATAAAAGTGTCTTCTTTAAAGACACATGGTCAAAATCCCCAAGGATAAAATTTGGAGCCTCTGGAGAAATCGACTCCAACTGCTGTACCACATCAAAGACGGTGCTGGAGGCGCAGGCAGTATCCGCCCTCGGGTGAATTTACACAGTCGTTATGAAAAGTTGGGGGAACTCGTGGGGCAGATAAAAGGGGTGTAGCGATATGGACAAAAGCTCCACATCTGGCGTACAGATGCGCTCTCTGACCGTGACAGATGTGCAGTACTGTTTATTAATGTACAAACATACTCTGCCTCCCTGACATTTCCCTGTTACCTCTTCCTGCTGATCCAAACGAAGTGGGGCTCCAAAGCCGTCAATACTCAGATCCGGGTCCTAGTCATGATCCGTAAGCCACGTCTCCGTGTAAGCCATTGTATTGTACTGTGTCGTCGTCGTCGTCGGCCTCCGTCGGTCTATGATGACCATGGAAGAGAATCCTAAACGTCTACTCTGCTGGAACAGCACCGCCTGTGGCTGAACAGGCCGATGCGCGAATGGCAGTCCCTGTCACACAGGTCACACTTGTGGGTGGTCTCCGTGCTGCTGGGTCTGTGGCGGTTCTTCCTGCGGGTCCTTTTTTCATCTGCTGCAGCAGTCAGTCTCTCTTCACCCGCCTTGAGCTGTCTGGTCAGGGTGCCTCTCCATTTGGAGCGGTCCGTTGCAAGGTCCTCCCAGCGCTCTGTGTTGATCTCCAGGGCCTTCATGTCTCTCTTGAAGACGTCTCTAAAACGCAGCTGTGGGCGGCCAACGTCTCTCTTGCCAGTTGCCAGTTCTCCATAGAGGACGTCTTTGGGGATTCTGCCATCCTCCATACGGTGAACATGGCCTAGCCAGCGGAGCCTGCACTGTCTGAGTAGAGTGAACATGGAGGGAAGGCCGGCACGGGACAGAACTTCTGTGTTGGGCACTTTGTCCTGCCAGGATATGTCCAGGATGTGGCGAATGCAGCGCAAGTGGAAGGAGTTCAGTCTCTTTTCCTGCCGGGCGTATGTTGTCCACGTCTCACTCCCATAGAGCAGTGTGCTGATGACGCAGGCGTTGTACACTGCCATCTTCATCTTGACAGAGAGTTTGGGATTCTCCCACACTCGTGTGGTGAGGCGAGCGAGTGTGAAGGCTGATTTTCCAATCCTCTTGTTGATCTCTGTATCAAGGGAGAGGTTGTTGCTGATCGTGGACCCCAGGTACGTGAACTGATTCTCGACCTCCAGCTCGTAGTCATCAATAGTGATGGTTGGTGGTGCTTCCGTGCCTTGCGCCAAGACGTTAGTCTTCTTCAGGCTGATGGTAAGCCCGAAGTCCTTGCATGCCTGGGAGAAGCGGTCCATAAGGGTCTGAAGCTCCTGCTGTGTGTGGGTTGCGACTGCAGCGTCGTCTGCGAACAGCATGTCTCTGATTAGAGCCTCGCGTACTTTGGTTCTGGCTTTCAGGCGGGCGAGGTTGAAAAGCCTGCCGTCAGATCTTGTGTGCAGGTAGATTCCCTCTGTTGCTGTGCTGAAGGCATGCCTCAGGAGCATAGCAAAGAAAATCCCAAAGAGGGTTGGCGCAAGTACACAGCCCTGTTTCACTCCGCTGCGTATGTTGAAAGGCTCTGAGACGTTGCCATCGTGCTGCACTATCCCCTGCATGTTGGTGTGAAACGATTCGATGAGGCTTTGCAACTTTGGTGGGCATCCTATCTTTGGCAGGATCTTGAAAAGGCCCTCTCTGCTGACCAGATCGAACGCTTTGGTGAGGTCGATGAAGGCGACGTACAGGGGCATGTTCTGTTCTCTGCATTTCTCCTGGAGTTGGCGGATGGAAAATATCATGTCTACCGTCGATCGCTCAGCGCGGAAGCCACACTGAGACTCGGGGTAGACACGTTCGGCAAGCTTCTGTAGACGAACGAGAACAACTCGTGCGTAGACTTTGCCAACAACGCTGAGGAGGGAGATGCCCCTGTAGTTGTTGCAGTCGCTTCTCTCCCCTTTGTTTTTGTAGAGGGTGATGATCTTGGCGTCCTTCATGTCCTGTGGTACGGCACCTTCCTTCCAACACTGGCAGAGGACGTCATGCAATGGCAGCAGTAGGGCGGTCTTGCAGTGCTTGATCAGGTCGGGGGGTATGCCGTCGTTGCCGGGTGCCTTGCCAGCGGCCAAGCTATCAATGGCCTTGCTGAGTTCATCGATGGTTGGCTCGGCGTCAAGTTCGTCCATGGATGGCAGGCAGTCGATGGTATCAAGGGCTGACGGTGTCACGGTGTTCTGTCTGGAGTAGAGGTCGGAGTAGTGTTCCACCCATCTCTCCATCTGCTTGTTCTTTTCTGTGATCATCTCCCCAGTGGAGGATTTGAGGGGGGCCGTCTTGCTCTGAGCCGGACCAAGTGCTTTCTTGATGCCATCGTACATACCACGGATGTTCCCTGTTATGGCAGCGGTTTGAATGTCTTGGCTGAGCTGAGTCCAGTACTCATTGGCACAGCGCCGAGCAGTCTGCTGAACTTTGCTTCTCGCAGCCCTGAGAATTTGGAGATTCTTCTCGTTTGGGTACTTCTTGTACTCAGCAAGTGCTGAGCGCTTGGCTTCAATGACGGGGGTCATCTCGGTCAACTTGGCATCAAACCAGTCCTGTGACTTCGAGGTCTTCCTCCCAAAGGTAGCCAAGGCTGTGCGGTGGATGGTGTTTCGCAGCTCTTCCCACTTCTGCTTTGCAGATTCTCCTTCTTGTGGTACACCAAGTTCCTTCTCAAAGGTGGAGGCAAACTGCTCAACAAGTTCTGGTTGAGCCATCTTGCTGGTGTCAATCCGTGCCTTTCCAGGTTGTCTAGCACGATGGAATTTCTTCAGCTGCAGCTTGACCTTGCAACACACCAATGAATGGTCTGTGTCGCAATCTGCACTCTGGAACGAACGGGTGATTAGCACGTTCTTCAGTGAGGTGCGCCTGGTCAGGATCAAGTCCAGCTGGTGCCAGTGCTTTGAGCGTGGATGTTGCCAGGAAACCTTGTGTTGGGGCTTGGTCTTGAAGAACGAGTTTGTGATGCACAGATCGTGATATGTGCAGAACTCGAGCAGCCGCTGTCCGTTGTCATTCATTCTGCCCACGCCAAAAGGTCCAAGACAGGAGGGCCAGGAGTCGTGGTCAGCACCCACTCTGGCATTGAAGTCTCCAAGGAGAATGAGTTGTTCAGAGTTGGGGACGATCCTGACAGTTGTTGCGAGATTCTCGTAGAACTCGTCTTTTGCCTCTGGTGTGGCTGTCAGTGTTGGGGCATACACACTGACGAGGGTGACTGGGCCTTGAGTGGTGTTCAGGCGGAGGGTGAGGAGTCGTGCAGAGCCAGTGCTGCTCGGTTCCACCATCTTCAGCAAGGTGTTCTTCACTGCAAAGCCCACTCCATGTTCCCTGTGTTCGTCACTGCCCTTTCCCTGCCAGTAGAACGTGTAGTCCTTCTCTCTCAGTGTGCCTGCGTCAGCCAACCGTGTTTCCTGGAGAGTGGCGATATCCACTCCCAGTCTCTTCAGCTCATTATTGATGATGGCAGTCTTCCTGGTGTCGTTGATGTCCTTGAGGTTAGTAGCGAGTCCTGTCATCATAGTGCGGACGTTCCAAGTTCCCAGTTTTAGAGTTGGTCTCTTTTGTTTTATTGTCTTGCCTGGTGCGAAAGTTCTCAGCCTGCTGTTCGGACTTCTCCTCATCCCCATGCACCCAATGAGGAAAGCAAGCTGTGGCGGGACATCACCTTATTGGCTGGGGGCTGCCCAGCTTGAGGCGGGTGGTAGCTGTCCAGTGAGATCCGATGATCCCTCCCACCGTCGGGAATAACCCCTGGCGCCGAGCTCTACGCCAATTGAGCGGTGGCTTATAACCGGTAACTGTCATTCCCCGTGTTTTGTCTATGCCAAAGGCGAAGCTGGAGTGTCCTCTCCAGTGATCCGGTGTTCTACCTTCCAGCGTTGGGCGTTGGTAGGATTCAAGCCTGGGCAGGAAGATATGGAGGATAAGATGTTGCCAATGCAGCATGTCCCCCCTCTCCACGTCACTGATGAATCCAAAGGAACAGCAGGGCTGCTACAGTTTGGCACCAGCGCCGTTGCAGGAGCTGCCAGAACGATGTTGAGCACAACATAGAACTGCCTTAGGGGCTCCGACTCCGGATTTTTCCTCAGGGTTGACTCCCGAAGCCTTTCCCGTGACCGGGTATGCCGCAAGGCAGCGGAGGTTTGAAATCAGGGTTTACCTTCCCCTAGATGGGCTACCTTCCCAGGTTGACGAGCCACCATCTACCCGAAGCATCTGGTTTTAAGGCGCCAGAGATCCGCCCTCACCCCTTCTCCTATTAGTAAAAGCAGTTCCGCCGGGCTTAGAGACTAAACCACACGGGCAGGCTAGGAGTTGGACTTAGTTGTCAGAGGCTTTTCGAGACGCACGCCATAAGGAGCATTTTATGAGCACTGGGAGCTTAACCCCAGTGCCGCTCCTGGCTATGACAACCTTGGAACCATGTACTGTGTACTTAATGAAATATATAATAAAGGGACCTCGAGAGCGGAGCGGAGGTTCACTTCATTTATTTGTAGAAACTCCTTATGCGCATGCGCGCATGATACATTCACTGACCATTCTGTATCACTACATCTCCCCCTTTTAAACCAATGTTTCCTAGCTGTTTACAAAAATCAAATCCTCAAAATAAACTTTGAATTTACACCTTCTGCATCTCATTATTCATCTCATTCTTGTCCCCTCCTTTTTTTTTTCTTTTTTCTCTAACACAATACTGCAACATTCAAACTCGTAACACATAAGAACTTAACTGAGAGGCAGGGTGGACTACCTGATCCTCTCTGTTGTGGTATGGAGGTTTATTCTGCTCCGTGTATACACACAACACTATACTACAAATTCAGTCTTTTGACTGGCTTGACCGCTCTGCCCACTCTGGTGCGTATACCCGGATCTGGGGTGGTCGATGGTGAAGGCACAACTCTCAAATGAGAGCGGTTTCTTCTGAGATTGCCCTTCGAAGTGTCAACGACGTAGGACCTCGGTGTCCCAGCTGATCCGGAAACTACTCCAGTGCGTGGTTCGTTCTTGATCCAGACTCTCTGGCCTGGCTGGAGCGGTTTCTTCTCCTGTGCTCTGTGCCGTGTGTTATATCCCTCCGCCTGTTTTCTTTTAAGCTCTTCGTCTTTCCTCTCAAAAGCTCTCAAGTCCGGCCAAGCTGGTGTGAGGGTGCTTGGACACACTGGGAGAGGTGTCTGGATGTTACGCCCCATTAGGAGCTGCGCGGGGGATGCCCCATGAGCGAGAGGGGTTGCTCTGTATGCCATCAGCGCTTTGTGAGGGTCCTCATTCTTCTGCAACAGGGCCTTCACGGTTCTAACAGCACGTTCTGCTTCTCCGTTGCTTTGAGGGTAACGGGGGCTACTGGTGAGATGCTGGAATTTGTAATCTGCAGCAAACTCTGCAAACTCTGCTGCTGCAAACTGTGGGCCATTGTCGGTGATGAGTGTGTCAGGCACTCCATGACGGCTGAAGATGGCTTTCATTTTAAGAATCACAGCTGACGCTAGAGTGCTTGTGACGTTAGCAACCTCAATAAATCGGGAGTAGTAGTCAATGACCACCAAGTAATGACCTTTCTTCCATTCAAACAGGTCGGCGGCTAGCTTTTGCCATGGGCGTGATGGCAAGGGTGTGGTCAGGAGAGGTTCTGGTGCATTGTGACATTCCTTAGCACAAACTTCACACTGGCGTACCTTTTCTTTTATCTGACGTGTCAGATCTGGCCACCATACTGCTTCATGAGCCCTCGCCATACACTTCACCATTCCCTGGTGGCCCTGATGAAGCGTTTCCAAAATGTTTGGTTGCATGCTTGCTGGAATCACTATTCTTTTCCCTTTCATCAGGAGACCATCAGCCATCAACAAGTCATTTCGGTACTGCCAATAGGACTTCAGCTGTGGAGCTGAACTCAGTCTGTCCCAACCTGTGCGGATCAGAGAAGACAGCTGCGCACATACTGGATCCTCTTCCTGAGCTCGCCTAATCTGCATCAGTTTCTCTTGCGATGCAGGCAGTTGCTGAATGACTTCGTTGATGTGAGCTCTCATGTCACTCTGGAGCACAAGATCCTCCTCTGTTGTTGCACCTTGAAGGGGAGCTCTTGAAAGAGCATCTGCTGCTATGAGATTTTTTCCCGGAACGTTCACAATGGTGTATGTGAACTGCAGGAGTCTCAATCTGAATTGCAACACACGAGGGGGAATGTCATCAAGTGCTCTTGAACTGAGGAGACTTATCAAGGGTTTGTGGTCTGTTCTGACCTCAAAGTGTAGGCCCAGGAGGTAAATTTGGAACCGTTCACACGCCCACGTGATGGCCAAGGCCTCTTTTTCAATTTGGGCGTATCTACGCTCAGTTTCTGTCATACTGCGGGAAATAAAGGCCACTGGCCTCCACTCTTCTGAAGCTTGAAGTTGTGACAAAACACCCCCCAGGCCATAGGAGGATGCATCTGCTGACACCCTAGTCGGCCTGTCAGTGCAGTATGGGGCAAGTACAGCCGATGAGCTGAGCTCTTCTTTCACCTTTGCGAAGGCTGTCTGTTGAGCTGGCCCCCATGTCCACGTGTTATCAGCTTTCAGGAGGTCCCTGATCGGTCCTGTGATCTCTGCAATGTTTGGGGAAAACTTTCCCAAGTAATTCACCATCCCCATGAATCTTTTGACGTCTGCCACGTCCTTGGGTGGTGGCATGGCTGCAATGGCCCTGATCTTGTCGGGATCTGGCCGTATTCCCTCTCCGCTGATGATATGCTCAAGGAATTTCACCTCAGTCACTGCAAACTGGCACTTGTCATTCAGGGTGAGGCCTCGCTGCTGTAGGCGTTGCAGCACTAGATGCAGCCTTTCATCATGTTCCTGTGGTGTGGCTCCAAACACCAAGATGTCATCTGCATGACAGACCGTTCCTTCCAGGCCATCCAGCATTTGTGTCAAGCGCTTCTGGAAATGCTCTGGTGCTGAGGATATTCCAAAAGGAAGTCGGTTGAAACAAAAACGCCCGAATGGCGTGATGAAGGTGGTGAGTGGGGACGATTCCCTATGCAAAGGGATTTGCCAAAAACCTGCAGTGGCATCTAGCTTTGAAAAAATTCTAGCTCCAGCTAGTTTAGCGAGCGTCTCATCGACTGCAGGGAGGATGTGTCTTTCTCTGCACACGTTGTCATTTAGGTGGGTGAGGTCGACACATATACGGATTTTTCCGTTTGGCTTTGGTACTACGACCATTCCGGAGCAACAGTCAGTTGCATCTTCAATGGGTGAAATAACTCCCATTGCCTCCATCCTATTCAGCTCCTCTTGAACTTTCCCTCTTAATGGCAGAGGCAAGCGGCGTGGCACCGCTAGGGCAAATGGAGTGGCATTCTCTTTCAATTTAATCCTATATTCACCCTCTAGCTTCCCTAAACCAGTAAACACTCTGGGATATTGCTTCACATAAGCAATTCTCTGTTGCAATGGCATCTGCTTGACTAAGCAAGCTGAGGTCTTGTATGGCTGGCAAGCCAAGTAGTGGAGTAGCTAACCCTGGGACAACATACACCTGCTGCTTCACAACAGAGCCCTTGTAGCTCATGTCGGCGGTAAAGCATCCCTGTACTGCGATAGGAACATTGCTTGGTCCACACAGTTTTTTGCTTGGTGGTGAAAGTTTCCCGTGTAGCTTTTCAGAGTACATGTGTTTTGGGATGGCTGTCACTGCAGCGCTGGTGTCAAGGTTGAACACTACCTGCTGGCCATTTACTCCAATCGACCTCTTCCACGCACATTAGGTGGAGGTGCCGTAGTCATTGTGCCCAAAAACAAAGTCTCCAAACTTTCACTCATGTCCTTCTGCTGAAGTTCCTCCACTCTCATTTTTGTTTTGCACAAAGCAGCAAAATGCCCCTTTTTCTGACATTTCTTGCAGTCTGCATTGCGAGCAGGACATTCTTTAAATGAATTTGCATGTGCTTTTCCACACCTGCCACATCTGTCTTTTGCATTTGTCTGACCTGGTCTGTGATTTGTTTTGTTTCCTTGTTGACCCGATTTTTGTTTGTGCTTGAACCTAACTGCATCCATATTAGCTCCTTCAACACCATCCGTGCTAGTCTGTCTCAGTGTGGTTTGTTGCTTTTTAATTTCCTCGTTTTGGCGAATTTTCGTCATTGCTTTTGTTAAAGTTAGCTTTGAGTCGAGCTGTAACTTCTCTGAAAGCGTGTGGTCTTTAATACCCACGACTAAGCGATCTCTTATCATCTCCTCTTTGAGGATTCCATACTGACAATACTCAGCTAGCTTGTGGACGGCTGTGATGAACGCCTCGGCTGATTCACCAGGCTCCTGGCAGCGTTTGTTAAACTTGGCCCTCTCATATATCACGTTATGTTCACAGATGAAATGTTTTTCAAAAGCGTCTCTTACTTTCTCATAGTCTTTCTTGTCTGCTTCAGCCAGTGCTAAAGTGTTAAGCACATCATCTGCCGAGTCTCCCATAGTGTATATTAGCGAGTTCACTTGATACTCTTGACTCTTCTGGTCGAGTCCGGCAGCCATGCGGAATCTTTCAAAACGTCTGACCCAATTTGGCCAACTAGCGACATCCCTGAAGTCAAATGCCTCGGGCGGGCTTATCGAAAATAACGTATCCATTACCTTCCGACGTCTTCGTCACGTTATCGCTAGCTTGGAATGCTTGCTAGTTCAGCTCGTGAACTTGAAAACTTTTTTTTTTTTTCTCTGTACAGCCCAACTGGAAGGAAACTTCACTTACATGCTTTTTAAAGCTTCTGTCTTCATATTAGAGACGGGTCGCCGACTTCTGACACCATGCGGAGCGGAGGTTCACTTAATTTATTTGTAGAAACTCCTTATGCGCATGCGCGCATGATACATTCACTGACCATTCTGTATCACTACAGCCATGACACAGCAGTTCTTGAAAATCCTTCTGATATCGGACACTTCCTTGAATTTCATTCACTTTATTTCTCAGGGATTGTACGTTCCCCATAATAATGGAAGGAAGAGGAATGAGGTTAAGCTGACGTCTCCTCAGATTTAATCTTACGCCTCCACGCTTTCCACGTTTCCTCGTCGTCTAAAAGTCTCTTAAAATAAAGTCTGGCAGTTGCGGCACAACCTCAGTCACAGACGCTGGATTATCCATGTTTAGCTGCAGTAACATGTCTCTGGAACACTGTATTCTTGCCGGCGTGACAGCGCTGACATTCCAGACAAAAAGCCGGTAAGAGAAGAGCCACAGTGCAATAACAAGAAGAAAATCCATACTGATGGAACCAAAGAGCTCGTCAATATATAGTCCACAAACGTTCAAGGACAAAAACGGCACAGAGAATTACGTTAAAACACATTAAAGTGCATAAAAACAGAGACTAAGATGCCAAACTTTTCACCCACTGCCGGTCGCTGCGTGCGCATGCGCCCAACATAGCAGCGATATCAAATTACATAACTGTCAGTCAAAAGTGGACTTTGGACTTATTTACACAAAGAATGGTTCTGCTTTTTGTCACAGTTTCTCAGTTTAGGTTTTTTTCTTACCTTATCTCTAAAGTATATGAACCAGAAAATCAGGAGAATGTACACAGCCGATTAAAAAAAAACAGTCAGACCTACCGCTCGTTGTGTCTTTTTATTCGTCCATTTTCGTCATCGACGGTCCTTATTTCGTCTTCTGCCAGGCAATTTTACTTTCTGTCCCACATCCAGAAAGTCTCACATGAATCTTGTGATTTATCCCAGCTCAATTTCGGTTACAAAACAATCCAGCAGCGATTGTTCTCTGTCGTCACATGCAGCTCCGTCGATGGCAGACAAAACTGGACACGGTCCAGACTGTGTTCTCCTGTCACAAAAGGTAAATATTTCCCTTCATAAGCTAAATAATCTCTTTTTTGAATCATAGTTGGCAAATTCGGGAACAAATCCTCCATTTCAGTCCATCGACAGCGATGGGTAGCGTCCATATTGGATAGTCTTCTTCTTCTTCTACTCTCAGTTTCTCAACGAAGAAGGAGGAGAAGAAGAAGAAGAAGAAGACGAAGACGAATTTCTTCTTCTGTGGTGTATTCCATGTCAGCCATGATTCCTCCAACATGTGTCTGCCACCTTGTGAACAGGCATAATCAGTACAAATCGTCAGTACAACTGGGCAGTGTTTCTGCATGTCATATCACTTGACAAGCGCAGTGCTGTGCTGTGCCACTAGGGGGACGCAATCTGTCCATGAAATCTGGCCAGCTTTGGAAAGCTGAGTTCAATTTTCTTGCCATTTCTAAAGCTTTGGGACCCCAGTGAACCACAGTGAGAGCCATTATCCACAAATGGTGAAAACATGGAACAGTGGTGAAACTTCCCAGGAGTGACTGGCTGACCAAAATTTCCCCAAGAGTGCAGCGAGGACTCATCCAAGAGGTCACAAAAGACCCCACAACAACATCCAAAGAACTGCAGGTCTCACTTGCCTCAGTTAAGGTCAGTGTTCACGACTCCACCAGAAGAAAGCGACTGAGCAAAAATGGCCTTTATGACAGAGGTCCAAGACAAAAGCCACTGCTGAGCAAAACGACAATAAAGGCTCGTCTCAGTTTTGCCAGAAAACATCTTGATGATTCCCACGACTTTTGGGAAAATGCTTTGTGGACTGACAACACAAAAGTTGAACTTTTTGGAAGGTGTGTGTCCTATTACATCTGGCGTAAAAGTAACACAGCATTTCAGAAAAGGAACATCATACCAACAGTAAAATATGGTGGTGGTAGTGTAATGGTCTGGGGCTGTTTTGCTGCTTCACGGCCTGGAAGACTTGCTGTGGTAAATGGAACCATGAATTCTGTTGTCTACCAAAAAATCGTGAAGGAGAATGTCTGGCCATCTGTTCGTGACCTCAAGTTGAAGCACACTTGGATCTGCAGCAGGACAATGATCGAAAACAAACCAGCAAGTCCACCTGTGAATGGCTTAAGAAAAACAAAATGAAGACTTTGGAGTGGCCTAATCAAAGTCCTGACCTGAATCTGATTGAAATGTTGTGGCATGACCTTAAAAAGGCAGTTCATACTTGAAAACCCTGCAATGTGGCTGAATTACAGCAATTCTGCAAAAATGAGTGGGCCAAAATTCCTCCACAGCGCTGTAAAAGACTGATTGCCAGTTATCGCAAATGCTTGATTGCAGTTCTTGCTGCTAAGGGTGGCCCAACCAGTTATTAGGTTTAGGGGGCAATCACTTTTTCACACAGGGCCATGTAGGTTTGGATTTTTTTCCTCCTTAATCATAAACACCTTCATTTCAAAACTGCATTTTGTGTTTACTTGTGTTATCTTTGTCTAATATTTAAATTTGTTTGATGATTTGAAACATTTAAGTGTGACAAACATACAAAAAAAAATGAGAAATCAGGAAGGAGGCAAACACTTTTTCACACCACTGTATATCTCTGACAAGTGCTTCATAAATTAACTTTACTTACCTAACAATCGAAGAAAAAGCTCCATACTGTTGTCTCTTTAGATTAGCCGTTGCTAATGCTGCTCCGAGATATGTGCTGGCCTGCCGTGTTATAAATGTTTTTTTCTTTTTTTCGTGCAGCCCTTCTTGCTGCTGTTGTATGTCATGTCAAGGTCTTTCCTTCCATCTTTGTGATAAAATCCAAAAAAAGACCAACATTTGAGCTAACTATGAGCTTCCTGCTTCCTATCTTTCAAAGCTGGCTGCAAGTCTCTGAGACAAACCATGACTTCACTTGACTGAGTGCTTGCTTTGCGCCATCTAGTGGACTGAAAAGGCCATTGATTAACTGATAACCCAAAAGTATATGTGTGCTCATGTTTTTAAAAATAAAAGATCGATTCGTGCATTTATGGATCGATGCATTGTCGCCAGTGCCAAGTATCGTGATCCATCACTGAATCAATCTCTTTTCCCCACCCCTAAACAATATACAGTAATAATTTAGATATTTCAACTCTGATCTGAATGAAAATTCACTAAAATGACTAAAGTTGCATTTATGTAGGTTAAAAACAAGTTAAACATGAACTTTAAAAACAGTTTTATAAATCAGGGAAATTAAAAGTAGCTCAAAGATTATGACCAAATGCACTTGAGTAAAAGTACATTAAATTATTCATAAATGTACTTTAATAATCATATATTAACCCACTCAGCAAAGTAAAATGATGTAAAATGAGCAAACAAACAAACAAACTTGTCATGATCCTGGGGCATGGGGGTGGGGGGTGCCCAGTTTCCTGTCTAGTTTAGTGCCTTTCTGTCTGCTTGTTTTCTTGTTTTCATGTCTGCTGTATTTGGTTCCTGGTTAATTCTTGTCATTTTGTATTTATAGTATTATTATGTTCATTTTGGGATTCTGTTGTGTTTGTATCATTATGGTTTCCGGTTTGTGTTTTATTTTGACATCGCTGTGCATGTTCTGGTTGTCAAACTGTTAAGAGCTGCACAGCTGCTATTCATTTCTGTTATTTTCTCCACTCATGTATACACACCTGTTAACCATCAAGTGGAAGGTATTTAAGGGGCACGGCAACCTTCTCCGTTGTCGTGCCCTACTGTGATGTCCTCAGATGTCAAAGAAGTATCTGAGTGTATTGTCCTCCATAGCCATTGAGGAAAGTGCGCTGAGCTCCGACCAGGTAATCGCCTTTTTCACAGATCCCTCAGTCGTGAGTCCCGCTGCTTCCCGGCTGTGCTCCGGCTGAAACTGTCTCTTGTTCCCTGGTGTCACCAAGCGCCTCAGCCGCGGTATCCTGGAGCTGTTCTGTCTCCCCTGGTTGTGAGCTCCGCCCTCTTCCAGTGTGTGTATTTTCCCTTTTGGTTTGTTTATTTAATATGTCAAGGTCACGTTTTCTTTTAATAAATGTTACAACTCACAGATGACGCTTGGTGTCTTACTTTGCCCGTGAAATGGGCGCTTTATAACAAAACTTGAGTACATGTTGAGTAAATGTAATTACTTATGATCCACCTCTAAACATGAGGAAGAAACCCTTGGAAAATTAATTTAATTGTATATATTGGCAGATTACAGATTATGTGGAGGTTTTCTTTATGACTCACTGATCTGCAAGCATGTTGTTTCAATTCCATCACCTTATAGCAACTTCCCAGCCAGCATGTCCATGCGGGCCCCACCAATGGTTAAATCTGGGCTGTCTTATGGGTCCCATGTGGGTTTGTCCGTGGGTTCCATGTTGGTCTCATCTGTGTTTGCCCACATGGACTTTACCTGTTTACCTATTTTCAACTTATTTTCTCTAAAATTTGCAGTTATCTTGAAACTTTCTCATAAATCTGCATTTTTTTAACTGTAAATTTGCAGCTTTTTTCTTATAAATGTGTTCATTTTCTTGTAAAATTATTACTTTTTCTCGCAAATTTACTGTTATTCTTGTAATTTTGGAACTTTCTCATAAATTTGCAATTTTTTTACTGTAATCTGACAACTTTTTCTCATAAATTTGTTACTATTTTCCTTATAAATTAGCTATTTTCTTGTAAATTTGTGAATTTTCCCCATAAATATGCAACATTTTTCTTATAATTTTTTTTACTGTAAACTTACGGCTTTTCTCATAAATTTTTGGTGTATTTACTTATACATTTGCTACTTTTTGGGTTAATTTGCAATTTTTTCTAAGTTCTTCATAAATTAGTGACTTTTTCTTGTAAATTTGCATAATTTTTCTTGCAACTTTGTAAATCTCTTGAAGTAATTTTACAATTTTTTTTCTTGTAAATTTGTAACTTTTTTCTCACAAGTTTTCACTTTTTTTCTCATACATTTGTGACTTTTTTTTTTTTAGTAAATTTGTAACTTTTATCTCATAAATTTGCTACTATTTTTTTCTGTAAATTTGTCACCTTTTTCTTTCCACATGGACATGCTGACTGGGTCGGGGCCCCTTGACAGCAAATTCACTGGCTGCTTCTGTTGTCTTTCTCTCACCCCTGCCCTTCCCTAGTTTCCATTTCTAGAGCTCACTATTTTTTAAGCTGTGGCTTGAAATCAATAATCGGGTGATTTGGACCATAGCGAACAAACTCAAGTGTGAAAGCACCCTTACAGACCTCATAGTACCATATCATCCCAACAGAGCACTTCTGTCTACATGCAGGACTACTGTAATACCCATACTCTCTAAATCTGCTGCCAGTTTTGGTTGAGCAGAAAATACCCTCTCACCATTTCAACTGAATCCGAGTACAGCCTTGTTTTTATTGTAGGAGAACACTGCAAGAGCGTCTGCTTTCTTACTTGAGGGTGGCGACTCCTTCAGGTGTGGTGGGCTCGTTGAAGCGCCTCATGTACTCGTGCATCTCTGGAAAACTCTTCTTCATGTAATCCTCAGCGCTACTCTCTCTCACTGTCCCAAAACGGAAACCTCGCGATGGGTGGTGCAGCTTGACATGCCAGTGAGGAAGAAAAATGGTACAAATACATAGTGAGAAATCAGAACTGACTATGATGATTGAAGGCTCACAAAGCCCTAAGAGACATTGATGACAAAAAATCTGCAGGTCCAGTCAACTTGGATTCTTACCTCTTAAAGATAGCTGCAGATATTATTGCCAAGCCTATTGCATATATTTTTCAATTTAAGTCTCCAATTAAACACAGTACCTAAAATTTGGAAGGCTACATATGTTCTCTCCTTACATAAAGGTGGAGACCCTTCTGAGTTAAACAACTGTCTCCCCATTTCCAAACTCTTAGTTCTGGCTAAGATTCTTGAATTTCAGGTCAATTTACAGTTGAAACAATTTTTATTTGATAATATTTTTTGTGAGTTTCAGTCTGGTTTTAGAAGTGGCCACAGTACTATCACTGCTGCTATGGCTGTGACTAATGATCTCATTGGTGCCTTGGACAGAAAACAGCATTGTGCCACCTTATTTGTAGATCTTTCAAAAATGTTTGATCTAGTGGATCTACTACTTCTACTACTACGATTCAACTACTTCTAGACGAACTCAGGAATGCTGGCTTTTGCTGTACGGCTCTTAAATGGTTTAAAAATTATTAACAGGTAGGACTCTGTGTGTCCAACCAAAGGGCCACAAATCAGACTTTCTCCAGATAACTAAAGGTGTTCCCCAAGGTTCCATTTTGGCTCCTATTTTATTTTCTATTTTTATAAATGATATTGGTAAAGACATTCAGGCTAAACTGCATTTGTATGCAGATGACACAATCATCTATGCATCTGCTCCTTCAGCAGCACAGGCGACTGAAGAACTTCAGACTGTGTTTCAGTTATTACAAAGAGCTTTGAAGGGTCTAAAGTTGGTTTTAAATGCCCAGAAAACAAAGTTTATGATTTTATCAAAAGCTTGCCTGCAAAACTTTGACAATTTAGAAATTTTTACATCTGGTGGTGCATTGATTGAAAGGGTGTCCTTTTATAAGTATTTAGGAATATGGATTGATGACAAGCTTTCATTTAATATACATATTTATTTTATTTTATTTATTTGATAGGGACAGTGCAATAAATATAGACAATTAATCAAATGACAATCTAATGTGTTGCACAAAGAGTATATAGCTATTAGCTAATTTGCAACTCTAATCTAGTGAAGAAACTCAAAATGGAGATTGGCTTTTATTTCAGAAATAAATCCCGTTTTACCTCCTCTGCAAAGAAAAAACTTGTGGGAGCCACCTTCCTGTCTGTGATTGATTATGGTGATATACTGTACATACATACAGCCTCCTCCACTTTAATGAGCCTCGATTCAGTATATTATACTTCTCTACGTTTCATTTCAAATGCAAAATCTGCCACTCACCACTGCATTCTCTATGGTTTAGTTGGATGGACATCATTAACTATTGGCAGACAACAACACTGGTATATGTTCATTTATAAAGCTCTGCTAGGTAAACTCCCAGAATATCTCAATACTCTTATCTCTGTCAGAAATACCATCTCCGCACCTCCAAGTAGTTGCTCTTGAATGTTCCCTGGGCTTTGACAGACTTTGGCAAAACAGTGTTTTCCTACAGTGCACCATGATCATGGAATAATCTCCAAAAAGTTCTTAAATTAAAAACATTCATATCTATTAATGACTTCAAGAGTATCATAAAGAATGCAGTACAGGAGGAATGTCATTGTTTTTCTTTAGAGGCTACTGTGCTTGAATAGCTGTCATTCTGTTTTATTGTTGGTTTTGTGTATTATTTAAGTGTTTCACTTGGTTTTGATTCTGTAAAGCTGCTACCTTGGCCAGGTCTCCCCTGCAAAAGAGATCTCTGATCTAAATGGGACCTCCTGGTTAAATAAAGGTAAAATAAAAATAAATAAAATGGTCACACATCTAACTCCATAAACATGTATAAATCTGTATTACCAGTCTTTATTGGGGCCTGATTTACAGATACCTTCTCCTGGGGCCTCATGTACAAAGACGTGTGGATTTCCTACTGAAAGATGACATACATTTAAACCAAGAAAATATTAGCAAAAAAAATTCAGATATGAAACGGTGCGTAAGCAAGAACCCAAGCACATTTCCTTTGTACATCCCAATCTACTTGAAATTGAACGAAATACCGGACTCCTCTCTTGACACACCTCTATTTGAATATGCAATTAGGTGCAAGTAGGTATGCAAATAGATATATACAAGTGCTGCACATTTGATTCTCCTGTATCCACGATCAAAAATAATGGATTTAATGGAATTTCACGGACTGTGAGTTGGAGGCGCTCCTGAATGAGGTAGAGGCACATAAAAATGTTTTATTTGACACACTGTCCTCCAGCAAGTGGTGCTGACAGTGTCATCAACATAAATGCTTACTCAGTGTTTATGAAAGAAACAGATGAAAAAGAAATTCTTGACATTGTTAACAAATTCAAAGACAAAAAAATCAACTGATTGTAATGATTTCAGTATGTTCTTGGTTAAATGCATGATTGATTGTATTGTTTAACACTTCACTTACATATGCAACATGTCACTTACTGCTGGTAAATTTCCAAAGAAAATGATAATAGCAAGAGTCGTTCCTGTCACAAACCGAGCTGGTGTTGTCTTTTAGGCTCGGTTCTGACCGTTCTCTGCGGCTCAGTTTATTGGTATATTTGTGTACTGTGTTATCTTTTGAGTTCTTGTTGTTTCTATGTCTTTTGTTCTTTTTTCCGTGCCTGTAGCCACTGTTCTGGCCGGCAGCTGTTAGGCAGCCTCTTTGACCTACATTCGTGTGGGCATTGTCTAACACTTGCCGGTCTGACCACGCCCCCTCTCTCTTGACAGCCAGCTGGTTCCACTCCGGGTATTGATTTTCCCGCACCTCGCCCAGTCTGTATGCCAGCAATGCTTGTACTTAAGCGGCCTTTGCCAGTCAAGCATTGCTGGACCATTGTGCATTGTCCTATGGATGCACTGTCTAATGAGGGAGTTGGAAACTAGACTGTCGCTACTCCCCTCAGTGTAGTTACTGGTTGTGTGTGCTCGCTGGAATATCTTGGACTACTCGGACTGCTCCTGTTCTGTGAGTAAAAACTGTTTGCGTTTCCCCGTGCAGTTTGCTGCTACGCTCTGGCACTGTTGACCAGTTTATTTTATCCGAACCTGTTGAGCATTCTGGAGGACTCTAAGTTAACCCGAGCCATAATATTACTTTGTGCTGTTTATCATGGCCACGGTGCACTGTGGTGTGCCCACTGCACGTCCTTCGTGTGATGCCCTTTAGTGCACCCCGTTGCCTTTTTGTAAGTCTTTACTTTTGGAACTGTTGCCCTTTGTGTTAATAAATGTGTTTGTGGTGTAACCTGCGTGTAAATCCATTCTTCCTTCCCCTCCTTATTTTGCTACCTGTAAAATAAATAACAGTCCATTAATCATTTAAAAACTAGTGCATACCTGTGCATGCCCGTTCATACCCATAGAAAGCAAGTGTAAGCAAAAATTTCTGCATGGCCGTAGAAAGTTACTGTCACCATGGCAACCATGGTGAAACCTGCGTTGGATCTTTGACGTCACCACTTATTCGTTGATGCCTGCCTTTGATCTGTGATGCTTGCCTTTGATCTTTGATGTCATAGCCAGGGCTATGATCATGAATAATGCCTGTCTTTGATTTTTGATGATGTCATAGCGAGTCCTATGATCGTGAGTGCAGCCTGGCTTTGATCTTATAGCTTCACAGCATAGTTCTATGATGTTTTAGTGAGTGCTATGATTGTGACATCATGATATCGTGACAGACCGAGATTTCTTGAATTCTGTATAGAGTGATGATATTCCTTGTTTCCAGGGCATGGGTCCCAGGCCACATCCTCGCTTTAAGTTGGGATTTTCTGTATTTCACGTTATTATTATTATTATTATCCTGGGTTGCTATTATTGTTATTATTATTATTATTATGTCTTTTATCTCTAGTTGAAGTTCATCAGCATTGTTATTATTATTATCGTCATTATCATTATTGCCTTGGTGTTGTGTCCCCTCCAGTCCCCTGTGTGTGATTATCTGTGCAGCCCCACCATCCCGTTTTCTGTAACCATGCCCTGCCATGTGTGTGTTTGCCTTGGGATTTTCTGTATTTCATGTTATTATTATCCTGGGTTGCTGCTATTGTTATTCTTATTATTCTGTCTTGCATATTTATTTCTTCACTGGTCTTCCTCTTAGTTTAAGTTTATCAGCATTATTATTATTGTTATTATTATTATTATTATTATTATTATCGTCATTATCATTATTGCCTTGGTCCTGTCTCCCCTCTGGTCCCGTGTGTGATTATCTGAGCAGCCCCCCCCCCATGCCGTTTTCTGTAACCATGTCCTGCTGTCTCTGTTTGCCCCTGCTTGTTACTGTTCTGTGTTATGTTCTTCTTCTTCTTCTTTTATATTTGATTGGTAGTTGGCAACCAGCTTACAGGTGCATTACCGCCATGTACTTCACTCTATATCATCACTGTATATCTTTGTATCAGGAGTTCTTTTAAGGAGTTCTGAACAGCTCCCAATGTGTGAAAAAAATTATCCGTCCTTGGACTGTGTCCTCGGCGGGTTTCAAGTAGTTAGCATGTATTCCTGTTATGTTGCTTACCTGTGTCTATATACTGTATATACAGTATACTGTATATATGTCTTTTAGCGAGTCCTGCGGTCTGTGTGATGTCATACAGATGTTCTTCAGAGATCATAGGAACGTCAGCCTTACGGTTTATCTGACATCATATAGGCTACAGTTTATCTGACGCCATATAGACGTCATGTAGACGTTTTCTGAAACCATGCCCTGCCGTCTCTGTTTGCCCCTGGTTGGAACTTCTCCTGCTTGTTACTGTTCTGTGTTATGTTCTTCTTCTTTTAGATTTGATTGGCAGTTGGCAACCAGCTTACAGGTGCATTACCACCACGTCCAATGCGTCTCATCCTGTCTCTGTGTTATGTTGCTTACCTGTGTCTATATAATATACAGTATGTGCCCTTCAGAGGTAAAGTGGGCTATCCCACAAAACCATTATTTTGAGAAAATGAGCTCTAAAGTTGAAATATTGTCAAAAAATCAGTGTGCCTATATCATTAAAAAGTTACAGGGGTAACTTTTTAATGATATAGGCACACAGTAGGCACACAGTGTGCCTATATCATTAAAAAGTTACCCCTATAGGCACACTGATTTTTTGAGAATATTTCAACTATCCCACAAAACTATCCCACAAAACCATTATTTTGAGAAAATGAGCTCTAAAGTTGAAATATTCTCAAAAAATCAGTGTGCCTATAGGGGTAACTTTTTAATGATATATCATTATAGGCACACAGTGTGCCTATATCATTAAAAAGTTACCCCTGTAACTTTTTAATGATATAGGCACACTGATTTTTTGAGAATATTTCAACTTTAGAGCTCATTTTCTCAAAATAATGGTTTTGTGGGATAGCCCACTTTACCTCTGAAGGGCACATATATGTCTTTTAGCGAGTCCTGCGGTCTGTGTGATGTCATACAGACATCCTTCAGAGATCATAGGAACATCAGCTTTACAGTTTGTCTGACATCAATGGCCAGTCAGAAAGCAACTCATACCAGCTCGGACATTGCCCAGGTTTGTAGGGTCAGGAGTTCCTGGCAGCAGAGGGCGGGGGACAGAGCTGTGTAGAGGAATCTGATCAGACCTAAATGAAACAGTCATTGTCACCTGCGACAGACTGTAGACGTCATGTAGACGGTCCTATGATCGCCTACATCATAGGAACATCATAGGCGGCCTATGATTGTGACACACAGACACACTGACAGAGATTTCTTGAATTTATAAAGTGATGACTTAAATTTTTGTTATTGATTTTAAAACTGTAACGGGGTAGGCACTATACAAGCACTAGCTTCAGCCTACACCCTTTCAGTTGTTCTTTTATGTGTTCTACATACAGTATATTTGTTGTTTTTATTGTATGCATATTCATTACTGAATAAATTCACATTCATTCATTCATTCATTATCCCTGGGTAAAAATGAATGAATTGTGCATTGAACCAAACCACCTAGCAACAATGTTGGTTAGTCGCATTTGCACATGTCATATAATTTGTACATTGATAGAATGGAAATGTTTACTGTTAACATACACATATTCATCTTGTGATGGTGATTTTATAGCAATGTGTGTGCAGTCCATAGCTTCAATTAGGAAAACCGGCTCTCGCAGCAAATTGCGCTTTGATGTTGGCCTGTTCAACTGCATTGTATGGGAATATGATGCACCTGGGTGACAGCCGGATAATGCCGTCCCACGTAACTGACATAGCTTGGCTCAGGTTCAACTGGGAAATTTCCAATTGATCTGCCAGCTCCCTCTGGAATGCCCCTGTAGCCAGGAACCCCAGTGCTGTCAGCACCTGCAGTGGGATGGGCAGCACACGGCTTCTCGCTGTGCCACACTCCAAGAACGGCCGTAGCTCTGAGCACATTTATGCAAGGGCTGCCCGTGAAAACCTAAACCAGCTGACAAGCCAGTCATTATCCTGAGCCAGAAAATCCTCTCTGTCTCTAAATATCCTTTCTCTTCTCACTGCACGATTTGCAATATCCTCTAATAATGCTAATGCCATTGTTGTCAGGCATTTTCTGCACTTCTTTGCACTTGCTTTTATATTCAATTCAACTTTATTTATATAGCACCATTTTACAACAATAGTCATCTCATGGTACTTTCAAATGTAGGGGAAACCCCCACAATTGCAGAAAGACCCCAGCAATCAGGCGATCCCCTGTGAGCAAGCGCTTGGCGACGGTGGAGAGGAAAAACTGTCTTTAAACAGAAAGAAACCTCTAGCAGAACCAGGCTCAGGGAGGGGCAGTCATCTGCTGCGACTGGCTGGGGGGGGGGGGGGGGGTGAGAGGATAGAGAAGATGAAAAGAACAGACATATAGAGAGCAAACATTAAAGGAGTGAAGCCAAGTACATTATTGGAGGTCCCCCAGCAGTCTAAATCTATTAGCAGCAGAACTAAGGGAGGGTTTACAGACACATGATCCCTCCCTAATCGTAGGCTATATCGAAAAGAAAGGTTTTTACCCTATTCTTAAAAACAGAGATCGAGTCTGACTCCCGAATCCAGATTGGTAACTGGTTCCACAGGAAAGGAGCTTGATAGCTGAAGGCTCTGCCTCCCATTGTACTTTTGGAGATTCTAGGTATTACAAGTAATCCAGCATTTTGGGAGCGTAATGCTCTGTTAGGATGATAGGGTAGTATCAGATCTTTAAAATAAAAAGGGGCCTGATTGTTAAGAGCTTTGTAAGTGAGAAGAAGGATTTTAAACTTAATTCTAAACTCTATGGGAAGCCAATGAAGGGAGGCCAGAACCGGAGAGATATGATCTCTCTTTCTAGTACCTGTTAAAACTCTTGCTGCAGCATTTTGGATCAACTGAAGACTTTTTAAAGATATTTTAGGACAACCTGATAATAAAGAGTTACAATAATCTAATCTAGAGCTAACAAGAGCGTGGATCAGTTTCTCAGCATCACTCTGAGACAAGATGCTCCTAATCTTGGCAATATTACACAAATGATAGAAGGTAGTCTTAGAAACAAATTTAATATGTGAATTGAAAAACAGATCTTGATCAAAAATAACTCCAAGGTTCCTCACAGAACGATTCAGAGAAAGAGTAATCACATCCAAACTAAGAGTTTGATTTGGAAAGGTATTTCTAAGGTTTTTTAGACCAAATAGAATGACTTCAGTCTTATTTGAATTTAATAGCAGGAAATTACAAGTCATCCAAGCTTTGATTTCCTTAAGACAGGCGTCTAACTTGGCTAATTGATTACTGTCATCTGGCTTCATTGACAAGTATAATTGTGTGTCATCTGCATAACAATGAAAATGTATACAGTGCTTTCTAATGATGTTGCCTAACGGAAGCATATATAAACTAAAAAGAGTAGGGCCTAGCACAGATCCCTGTGAAACTCCATGACTGAGCTTAGAATTGGAAGAAAACATTATTGACATGAACAAGCTGAAGCCTATCAGACAAATGAGATCTAAACCACTGCAGCGAAGTTCCAATAAGTCCAACATAGTGTTCTAATCTATCAAGTAGAATATCATGGTCGATAGTATCAAAGGCTGCACTAAGGTCTAAAAGGACAAGTACAGAAACAAGTCCATTATCAGATGCAATCAGGAGGTCATTAGTGACCTTCACTAAGGCTGTTTCAGTACTATGATGGATTCTAAACCCAGATTGAAACTCTTCAAATAAACTATTTTCCTGCAAGTGGTCAAACAATTGCGTAGCAACAACTCTTTCTAAGATTTTTGAAATGAAAGGCAGATTAGAGATTGGTCAATAGTTAGCTAAAACTCCTGGATCCAGCGTTGGCTTTTTGAGTAAGGGTTTAATTACAGCAGTTTTAAAAGCCTGCGGTACATGGCCTAATGTTAAAGAAAAATTGATTATTTGAAGAATACGGCTACCAGTAAATGGGTAGACTTTTTTTAAATAACCTGGTAGGAATAGGGACTAAAAGACAAGTTGAAGGCTTGGATGAGGAAATTATTTTATCTAACTCTAAAAGGTCAATTGAAGTAAACTTATCCTAACAGATATCAATTGAAGAAGTTGTAGTAGTTACTGTATTTAAGTTTATGGTGGGAAGAATCTGACTGACTGAATAGATGAAATTTTATGATTGAAAAAGTTCATAAAGTCCTGACTAGTAAGCTCTTGGGGGATGCGAGGATTGACAGAGACCTGACTCTTTGTCAGCCTGGCAACAGTGCTGAAAAGAAACCTGGGATTATTCTTGTTCTCTTCTATTAATGCAGAGTAATAACTTGTTCTAGCTTTTCTAAGAGATTTTTTATAAATTAAAAGATGATTTCTCCAAGCTAAATAGATTTCATCTAAATTAGTGGAATGCCATTTTCTTTCTAATTAACGAGTCTTCTGTTTTAAGCTACGTGTTTCTGTGTTAAACCAAGGTGTTAGAAATCTCTGATTGGACTTTTTCTTTCTTAAAGGGGTCACCAAGTCTAGAGTCTGATGCAGAGAAGCTGTAACACTATCTGCCATGCTATCAATTACGGAAGGAGCAAGCTCTCCATTGCTTATTTCCGTTGTGTTGACATATGGCATAGAGGAGACAATCTGCATAAATTTGGTAACAAAATCATCTGAAAGACATCTGCTGTAGTAATATTTTTCTTTAGGAGTCAAATAGTCAGGGATAGTGAAATCAAAGGTTAATAGACAGTGGTCTGACAGTACAGGATTATGAGGAGACACTACCAGATTTTCTATTTCTATGCCATATGTCAGAACAAGGTCCAATGTGTGGTGGAGATAATGGGTAGAATTTTCTACTTTCTGGGAAAACCCCATCAAGTCTAATATTGAATTAAATGCCTTATTAAGACAGTCACTTGTCATGGATGGCCCTCGCGAGCCATCATAAGACGCCACTCAGCCGGTGAATTTGCACAGTTTATTAAAGGAAAGAAAAAGGACAAAATAACGAGCCATGGGGGACTAAAACACACGGTAACTATTACACTCAGTCTATGACACGGAGGAACAAATACATAATGACACACACTTACAATAAAGGACAAGGATGAAAAGGTAGAAGACGTCTGACCAGGAATCTCGGCGAGGGATGCCCGACGATGTCAGACCAGGGAAAGCTTGACGAGACTGCCGCGCCTTTCGCCTCTCAGCTGCCCTCAAGTAGGGCTCAGCTGATGAGACGATTAATGCAGCTCAGCTGTCAGCTCAGAGCCTCAGCTCTGACAGCTGGAAGCCGCTCTGAGCGCTGTCACAATAAAAGCTCGGAGAGCCATAAGGAACACACACACGCCAGATGGGAGGAAAAATACTACATGGCCTGAGCGCGGACGAAATCAGCGCTCGAACCATGACAGTACCTCCCCCCGAGGCGGCGAACTACGAGTGCCGTATGACACCTAAGCCCCCCCCCGCCCCAGGGTGGGGGGATGGGGGAAAGGCCTGGAGGGAGAGAACCAGAAAAGACCAAAAAACACCAAGACGATGACAGGGAACAAATGAAGCAATTACAGAGTACGGCTAGAAAACCCCCCCCCCCCCCCCCCACAATACTCCATAACGCAAGGATGATACATAGAACAGGACAAAAAATGCAAATGACAGAAAGAGACCTAAAACTAAACACACCGGCCTGAAAGACAAAATGTGGCAGATACAAATCATCCCTCAGACAGGGGAGAGGAGGAAAAAAAAAGGAAACACGCTTAACAGCGGTGAATACACAGATCCGAGCAAAGCAACTAACACAGAATGACCTTTATATGTCAGTGGAGCTACAAAACACACGAGGACACAGATCCGAGCAGAGCAACTAACACAGAATGACCTTCATATGTCAGTGGAGCTACAAAACACACGAGGATGATGATAGGCAGAGTCCAATAAAACAGGAACAGTTCTGGTGGTCTCCCTGTGTCCAATGTCCAAATGGTGAATAAGGGGAAAAGGAAACGTTCGGGTGGCCTACCCCAGTCCCAGGCCTGGAAAGACAGAATCTCTGGTGGCCGAACCAGGTCGCCCAGTAGGAAGCACAGTACGTCGGGTGGCCAACCCAGAACGACGGACCGTCAAAAAAGTTCACCAGGCGGCCGACCCGCATCACTCAGCCACCAGGACCATAGGGGAACAATTGAAGACGGCCTCCCTGGAAAGGGGGAAGACGAGGGAGAGCAGGGCCGAATATTGAGGACCCCAACGGCCCCCGGTGGAGATGAGCTGGGATGATGACGATGATGATGATGATAATGACCATGAGGATGATGATGACGATAAGCCAGTCCAGTGTCAGGCGGCAGAGGATATGCAGCTCGCTCACCAACCTTGAACTGAACCGGTGCGCCCCTGCTGGACCCTGATCGGGTCAGCGCTGCACCCACGACGGACCCCGATTGGGCTGGAGCAGCACCCGCGATGGACCCCGATTGGGTCTTGGCTGCACCCGCGATGGACCCCGACTGGGTCGGCGCAGCACCAGAAACGACCTCCAACCCCGAACCCGGAACCTCCAGCACAGCGACCGGGATTGACTCCGCACCGGTGACCCTGGGAGAATGCTCAGGAAAAGAAGAAGAACCGGGATCAGGATCATCGGTAGCGACAGAGCCCAGCGAGACGAGCTCGGGTGCAGCGGACGGCTGGCCCAGGCTCGTCTCCCCGAGAGACAGGCAAAAATGCTCCACAATAGAAAGAAGGAAAACAACGTAGAGCACTTGCCTGCACATGAGTTCTGTCGCCGTCCAGGACTTCGACGATCCGGGCTCAGAACGAAGCAGGACGTCGTCTGGCTCCCACTTGGCTACGGCGGGCTCCGCAGCCGGCATGATGTTCTCCGCAGCCTGAGGACCCTCCAGCGCTGACGTCCACGCCGACGACCCACACAGCGTGGCGGCAGGAGATCCTCGACCCGCTGGATCGAACCTCTCATCGGTGGAGACCCGGGGATGTTTCGCCATCGGTGCAGGCTCCACGCTGCAGTCCGCTCTCCTCCTCTGCCCATGATGTGGCTGCAAGGCTGGAACCAGGCTCTTCAGAACCACAGGCCCCCTCCTCGTCCGGCGACGTAGACCTGGCATCGTGGACCACTCAGCGGAGGGAGACACAGAGGCAGCAGATTTAATGTCAGAGGCTACAGCAGGTGGTGAGAGCTCGGGGGACTGCGAACCCCGAACTCCACCCCCAGGAGTCAGACAAGGCAAATCACCACAATGAGGAGAAGAATGAAATTGCATTTGCCTGCTTCCCGGAGGACCGATGGTGCCTGCTGTAGTGAACGTTGTTCCTCCCTTTCCCCTCCGGATTGTGATGGCAGGCCCCTTGGGAAGACGAGGAGGAGCCGCTCATGGGCGATTGCTGACGGGCCTCGCTGAAGCATGACTCGCAGCACTCACAGCAGCCGGAGATGATGTCGAGGAGGAGGGGATGACAGCCGAGGCGATCCGGGCATGAGGAGCTGACGGAACAGCAGGAAGAGGTGACCCGGGGAGAGAGGCGGCGGGAATTCCCTCCTGACGAGACATAGGAGCGGCAGCTGTCAGAGAGGTGGAGTCCTTCCGACGACCCAGAACAGGATCCGGACGGGGTTCTTGCTAAGGCTTACTGTTAGTGTGACGACGGTTACCAGTAGAGGGCGAGGCGAAGGAGAGTTTCGGGAATCGCTGCTCCTGTGCGGAAACAGAAGCAAGCAGGTCAGCATACTCTGGGAAGTCACTTAACGCCAGATTCCTCTCCACCAGCCTGACTGCCTCCTTCACATGCTTTATTATCTGCGTTGGGTGAACAGCGGAGTGAGCTGCAGCCACTCGGTCCCGGATGGAAGCAGCTGACTGTTGTAGCTTCTCCGGGGGAATCCCGACTGACGTCACATTCTCTCGGGGATCACCCCTGGGCGGTGCGAACTCCTGGCCTGGAACGGGGACAGGAATGGGATCCCGAAGCGAGGAGTGAGGATGCCTCCTCTTCAGCTTGCTGCCGGAGTTTCCCTCCAGCCCACGGAGTCTCTCCCCATGCACAGCGATGTCTGCCTTCCTCGCTGTGACTTCTGGGTGGTTGGAGTAGCAGGGAAGGCGATTAATAATATACTCAGCAAGGTCCAGGTGCCGGCGTACATCGCTGGGAGTGTCGTAGAGACCAGCAGTGAAGAAGGTTCCATCAACGCAGTCCAGGGCCTCTGCCAGCTCGTAGCCCAGGCTCCGAGCATGGCCCCTGAATGACGACATGACCTCCCAGCACCCAGGCACCCGGACAGGGAGAAACAAGTCCAATTTAGGCAAAACTCATGGCGACAGGCGTCTCAGTCTGGCGGCAGTCTACTGTCATGGATGGCCCTCGCGAGCCATCATAAGACGCCACTCAGCCGGTGAGTTTGCACAGTTTATTAAAGGAACGAAAAAGGACAAAATAACGCACCACGGGGGGCTAAAACACACGATAACTATTACACTCAGTCTATGACACGGAGGAACAAATACATAATGACACACACTTAGAATAAAGGACGAGTGTCACCATGGGGTGAGACGCCGGCTCGGCGCTCAGCCCATGCTCCTTCTCATCCCTGCCTCTCATTGGGCAGCGTCTCAGCTGGCTCCCAGCTGTCAGTGTCACGGGACGGCTGGGGCCAATTAATCCTCATCAGCTGGGGCGCTGCTAATGAGGATAAAGAGGAGCAGCCTCGATCACTCGGGGCTGCGACATAAGCACTACTAGGCTGGAGCCCCTTCGTCTGGTGCCAGTCCCTGCCTCATCTTCAGCATTACTCGTAAGTGTCTTCCCATAAGGAGTATTGTGCCTTTGTACCCCCATGTCCGGTGCTAGCCCGCTACTTGCCTTACTGTGTCACTTGGGAGTACCATCTTGTATGAGTGACCTGTGTATTGGAGTCCTTTGCCCAGTGCCAGCTCTCTGGCTGCTTAACCCGTGTGTTACCTGCTGTGAGTTCTCTAGCTGTGTACCCCTACGCCCGGTGCCCACTGTTTACTCTATTGCTGTTCTGCCCATGAGTGTTAATGTGTATGAGCATCTGTGCTTTCTTCATCCCTTACCCCTGTCACCAATAAACATCATAACTCACTGGCTCGCCCTTGGCTCTCATTGTGTGTGGCTCCCTAGAGCCACATGTGACAACGAGGATGAAAAGGTAGAAGACGTCTGACCAGGAATCTTGGCGAGGGATGCCCGACGATGTCAGACCAGGGAAAGTTTGACGAGACTGCCGCGCCTTTTGCCTCTCAGCTGCCCTCTTAAATAGGGCTCAGCTGATGAGACGATTAATGCAGCTCAGCTGTCAACTCAGAGCCTCAGCTCTGACAGCCGGAAGCCCCTCCGAGCGCTGTCACAATAAAAGCTTGGACAGCCATAAGGAACACACACACACCAGATGGGAGGAAAAATACTGCATGGCCCAAGCGCGGACGAGATCGGCGCTTGAACCATGACATTACTATCTACATCTACATGTATATTAAAATCCTCTACTATAATTATTCTGATTTCAGCACTAAATCAGCTAACAATTCGGCAAATTCGGATAAAAACTCTGAGTAGGCTGAGGGAGGATGGTAAACTATGGCAAATAAAATTGGGTTTAAGCTAAGATTGCTAACATGCCCAATACTGAGGACCAGGCCCTCAAAGGAATTAAAACATGTTTTTTGCTTTACATTAACTAGTAATTTAGAATGGTAAATTGCCGCTACTCCTCCTGTACAACCAAAACTTCTGGGATTTTGATAGTTTAGATAACCAGAGGGAGTTGATTCATTTAAACCAACATACTCCTCTTGCCCTAACCAAGTCTCTGTAAGGGATATTAAATCAATCTGATGATCAATCAACAGTTCATGGACTAGCAGAGACTTGGGAGTTAGAGACCTAATGTTTAACAAACCACATTTTATTTTTATATTATGAGAAGGAGGAGAGGCCAAATCATTAAATTTAGAGACTTGATGTTTAATTTGAGTTTTACCAACTTTTTGTTTAATCACTTTGGGATGCTTATACATTATATTTTTATTAACTTTGGGGGGAGTAGACAAAGATTCTCAGATGGGGAAGACAGGGGCTAAGTTGAGGGGTGGCGGTTGAGGAGAAGCTGCAGAAAGGCGTGTATTTATCAAGTTATGTTGTATTTGTCTTGGGTTATAATGTTTTGGGTAACAGGAGACAAACACAATCTCTATGGGGTTATGAATTGAATACTGAGAATTATTTGGATTAATAGGATTAATATGAGACATGGAAGCAAAGAAGGGCTGGTTGGCAGACCCAGGAACTTCGAGGTGAGTTAACGCACCAGATTTCAGTCACTGTACTAAAAAACGCTGAATGGAATAGAACAGATTGTCCCTTAAAACACGTGCACCAAGTCTATTTGGATGGATGCCATCTGGCCTCATAAATGATGGGCGGTTCCAAAACAGGTTGAAATTGTCTACAAAACCAATGTTAAAAGTAGGACATGTAGAACACAAGCAGGTATTAAGGCTGAGAGTTCTGCTAAAATGATTGCAACCTCTTCTAAAAGGAACCAATGCCCCAGAAATAAACACACGTCTGCCACAGTTCATAAGAGTGGACAGAAGGCTCCTGAAGTCTCTCTTTAAGATCTCGGAAGCTTCATCTGGGATGTTGTTGCATCCAACATGCACAATGACAGTTTTAGCGTGGGGGGGATTCATTTAATAGGTCAGGGGTGAGAGCCTCAATGTCTGACACTTTAGCCCCAGGAAAAAATTTAGTGACACAGTACCTGCTTCTGACGTTCCTCATTATTGAATCACCAATTACCAGCGTCGTCGGGGGGGCTTTGTCGGTGGCTTCTGAGGTGGTGGATAATTTTGCCGTTGTTGTTGCAGTGATGGCGAGGTGATGCGCTCTCTTCTTTTTGGAGCTGGTGTATAGTTTGGTACACCTAAAGTAGTTTTAATCCGGGGCTTGCGGGTTTGGGCTGCTGCTGAAGGAAGAGAGGCAGCCATGGGAGGATAATCAACGTCCAGGTGGGGGAAGTCTTCCAGGGAAAGGATATCAAATCTATTTTCCAGCAAAAGGGGAAGGGAGGAGGTGCGGCCATGTCTGGTCAATCCCCGACGTTTGCTAGTTGCTAGACGGTTGCTAGTTGGCCCAACCAAGGTCCAGGGCGCATATTGAGGCTGTGAAGAACCACCCGGGGCTTTGGGTTTAGCTCTGAGCTGAAGCCAGTGTTTAGTGTTGGGGTCCTGGACAGCTGAGGTGACTGGAGCGGGGGTGGAAGTGGATGGTGATGTGTTAATTTCACCCAGGTAAGTAGCCATCTCTGCTAGCTGCAAGTCCGTCGCCGGGGCCAATGTCCGTCCAAAAATAATAGTATCTAGCTGGTCTTCAGCCTTCCGAATCTTATAGAGGTTGGAGAGTCTCAATTCCAACTCAGAAACCTTCTTAAAGAGGGACACACAGCTGTCACACATCGGGGATGGAGCCATGGCTTTCCAGGCCAGGGGTGGCTAACCAAAACAAACAGGTTAGCCTAGCCCGGTTTGTTGACCAAGAAAGATCAAGTGGCAAGAATCCTTGGTCCAGTAAAATTATAAGTGGGTAAAAATCGTTGAGAACGATGATGCAGTAATTCCAATTGTTTGACAGCGTCTGACAGCACCTGACTTCAGGGCATGCAGGAACAGTCCGAGTCATCCAAGTCTCCTGTACTTCCTGTCCCAGAAATAAGATGGCGGTGACATGATACTAACTGTTTTTGTGCATTGCTAGGGCCCACTCACAAATGCACACCTCAACTCTCAACAGTCCATTAATGATGAAGAAAACCCATGGCCCTCATCCTTTGGGCCTACAAGGTCACCTGGCCTTCCACCACCCCAACAAGCCTAAAATCACTAGCTTGTTCCAAACATCGGGTGTGGCCTTCTGCTTGAGCTGTCTGAGCAGAACAAAAAATATATCCACTCATCTAAATGCGCACACTTAGATGTTTGTTCATCATGTGTCTGGTGTGTACAATAATTTTCACGTCATTATCAGTCTCCCAACATCATCTCTAAGTGTTGCCAACGGACCAATAACAGTAGAAACATACGTACACCAGCCATGAAGTTGGTGTGAGGCTGTGCATATTTCTATGGTGATTTTATTCTTGATTCATCTGAAATTTTTCTGTGGAAAAGGACGTACGCCATGTTTTTATGTGTGAGTACCCTTTGTGCATCAGGCTCCTGGTCCACTGTTATGTAAATTAAAATTTTTAAGTCTATAAATCTGGGGTCACCAGCTTGCAGACTCTGGTCCAACTCTTGCTCTGATCAGCACCCCAGCCAGCATGTCCATGTAGGCCCCATCAAAGGTTAAATCTGGGCTGTCTTATGGGTCCCATGTGGGTTTTTCCATGGATTCCATGTTGGCCTCATCTGTGTTTGCCCACATGGACTTTACCTGCGGTACAGGTGAGCAGGTAATCTGTTTATCTGCTTTAAACCCATCTGGGCCCCACATGGATTATAAGGGGTGAGCAGGTTTCAGTAACACTTGTGCCATAGGCAAAATTACACAAAAGTCACAAATTTATGAAAAACATGAAAATTTGGGAGAAAAAAGTTGCAAATTTACAAGAATAAAAAATTGTAAAATTACTTGAAAAGAATTACAAATTTACAAGAAAAATTTAACACATTTACAAGACAAAGTCACAAATGCCAAAAAAAAAATAGAAAAAGTTACAAATTAACAAAAAAGTAGCAAATAAATTGAAAATTTACAAGAAAAAAATCACAAATTTATGAGGAAAGTTGCAAGTTTACAGTGAAAAAAAAGTTAAAAATTTTTGAGAAAGTTCCAAATTTATAAGAAAAAGGTCATAAATCTATGGGAAAAAAAATCACAAATTTACAAAGTAGCAAATGTACAAGGAAAAAAGTAATAAACTTATGAGGAAAAAGTTGGAAAATTCCAGTAAGAAAGTGGCAAATTTATGAGAAAGTTCATAAATTACAAGAAAAAGTTGGCATATATGCAAGAAAAGTCACAATTTTACAAGAAAAATTAACAAATTTATGAGAAAAAGTTGCAATTTACAAGAAAAGAATAACAGATTTATCAGAAAAAATTTACAGTAAAAAAGCAGCAAATTTATGAGAAATTTTCAAGAAAAATTTATCAAATTAGGGGAAAAAATTTCAGAAATATACAAGAAAATACCAAATTTATGAGAAAATAAGTTGAAAACAGGTAAAGTCCATGTGAGTAAACACAGATGGGGCCAACATGGAACCTGGGGACAAACCCACATGGACAGAATCAGAATCAGAATCAGAATCAGATTTATTGCCATTGTTCATGTAGTACACAAACTAGGAATTTGTCTCGGTGCAATGCTGCAACATTAAACATGATAAAATAAAAGAAATAAACTATACATGCAATAAAGTGTAGAATAAGAGTGAGTAATACTAGTCAGCAGTTAAAATATATTAGCGAGCAGCAGATAATGTGGAGAACCATATAGTGCAGTTTTTAACCTTTTAACCCTTTTAACCCAGCCCAGGTTTAACCTTTGGTGGGGTCCAAATGGACCTGTTGGCTGGGTGGTGCTAAATAAGGTGGGTGCTAAACTGTGGTTCAGCGTTTTTAAACATTATGGCATAAAAAAGACCTGGTACTTGGATCAGCTTGGCACTGATAATTTCAGGCTTACGCAATGCACAAACATTGGATACAATGTGGACAGAACTGCACTGGGCCTTATGTTGAGGCTTGTGCAGGGACCTAATTGAGAAAACCACAACACAGCATTCAAAGAACCTAAAAACTGTGTTCAGACAAACTACAGAGCATTCAGAGAGCTGCACTCTGAACTTGTACCCATTTAAAATAGAAACTTAATCACACACAGATGGACGCCCAATTAAAGGTCGGCGAGCTCCCAGTAGCCCCAACTATACAAATACTTCCAGCGTACTTCATGCTTCAATCAGCCGCTGAATTAAAAGTGTAATTAGGACAAGACAGGTGATCCACAGCACAAAGTTAATCTGGAAATGTTTCAGGACAGCAAGCACAGGGAGTCTTCAGAGAATTGACACAGATTTGCGGTCAGCATTAAGATTCAAAACAAACAGGTTTAACATGTATTCACAGTCAGATCAGGAGGGCTCTCACTCTCACACTATGAGAAAGTTTATGGATGTTTAAATAAAGTTAAGCAACTAGTTTTGCAATCCTAAGTCATAAAAAATAGAGGGAAGGAATACATTTGTCCACCAACTGAAATGCATTCAAAATCATTAGTTGTCTGTGGTCATGAATTTTATAGATAGATAGATAACTTTATTGTCTGTCCCAGTCAGTGACAGAAATTTTTCTTAGACACGGCTACAACAACATAACACATTCAACACGCTCAAAAACATGTTCAGACTCACAGGATAAAAATAGTTTAAAAAAGGAAACATGGTTAAAAAGGAAACAGCAAATAAAATCGTGGCAGAAAATATTCATAACTGTTAAAAATTAATAGTGATTAATAGATAAATGCTGATAGCTAATATTGATTAGCTAACCAATAATAATAATAATAATAATAATCACCCTTTACTGTCATTCTATCCATACAGCCAATCTGTATCATACAGCTAAAGCATGATAACTATTTGATGTTGTTCAGGATTGTTACTGCAGAAGGAATAAATGATTTCTTGTAAATGTTTTTATGGGCCAGTGGAACTTTATATTGTCTGCCTGATGGCAGTAACTGAAAAGAGTGATGGAGGGGGTGAGATGGGTCCTCTGTGATCAGGGTGGCTTTCCTGATCACAGAGCGCTGATACAGTTCAGACAACAGTGTCTGTGGTGAGCCAATGATTTTGCTAGCCTGATTAACTATATGGGAAAGCTTTGTTTTGTGCTTGATGAAGAGGGAGCTGTACCAGGATGAAATGTTAAAAGTGAGAATGGATTCAATTAATGAAGTGTAAACCAGAGTTAAAATGTGTCTACTGACATTAAAAGTCCTCAGTTTCCTCAACAGGTGGAGGCGTTATTGTGCTTTTTAATAAACAGAGTCAACATGGTGTGCAAAAGACAGGCTACAGTCCATCTCTATTCCCAAATATTTAAAAAGGAGGATTTGGAAAGGGCCCAGTCAGGTGTTCTGAAGGTCTTCTTAATGGCATATAAAGGGATTCCAGGGATCAGATACATTTCTAAAATATACCAAGGTCTTCAAGAATTAAAAGGAGACAACACATCATATATAAAAGAGAAATGGGAAAAAGAGGGGAATTTCACTTTACAACTGGAAATATGGGAAAAGCTAAATAAACAGCAATGGAAAAGTACCTCATCCCTGCAGTGGAGAGAATTTGGATGGAAAAATTTGGTAAGATTTTTCAGAACACCTGCACAAAACAAATTTACTCATAAGGGGTTGAATTGTTGGCGCTTGTGTGGTGAAGAGACTGCAAATCATTTTCATGTGTTTTGGTCATGCCCGGTTATCCACCAATATTGGACCAATGTACAGACAATATTGGGGAAAATATTCAAAATAACAGTTCCCTTTTCTTTTGTAACTTTGTATTTGGGTTTACTACCGGATTCACTGGAAAGACGAGGAGAAAAATACTTATTCACTGTTTTAATATTGGCAAGTAAAAAAGCCCTAACTTAAAAATGGATGTTGAAGGACTGTCCTACACCTGAAGATTGGACTAACGTGATCCAAGACATTTACTCGATGGAAAAGTTGACATTTGCACTGAGACAGGACATGGATGGGTTCTTGAACTTTTGGCAACCCTGGATCGCATATGTGTCTTCCATGAGATCTAATCTTTGACAAATACCATTTCAATAATGGCACCACTCTTTGTTCCAACGCTACTCAGATGCTCTTTTATTTTTATTTATTTATTTTTATTTTACTTTTTGTTGTTGTTGTTGTTTTATGCTCTTTTGTTTTTTTTGTTCCCTTTAATTTCACTTTTTCTTTCACTTAAAAAAAAGGGGTGTTGTAATAACTATTCTTCCAATGTTGTCAAAAAACAAAAAAAAGGGAACATGTGATGAAAATGTAAACAATGCAATGCTGTAATGACGTGTATACCCTTTACAAAAAGTTCCATCCATCCATCCATCCATCTTCTACCGCTTTTTCGGAGGTCCGGGTCGCGGAGGCAGCAGTTCAAGCAGAGAAGCCCAGACTTCCCTCTCCCCAGCCACCTGCTCCAGCTCTTCAGAGGGGATACCAAGGCGTTCCCAGACCAGCTGGGAGACATAGTCTCTCCACCAAGTCCTGGGTCTGCCCCGGGGTCTCCTCCCAGTGGGACGTACCTGAAACACCTCAAGTGGGAGGCGTCCAGGAGGCATCCTAATCAGATGCCCATACCACCTCAACTGACTCCTTTCAATGTGGAGGAGCAGCGGTTCTACTCTGAGCCTCTCCCGGATGACTGAGCTCCTCACCCTATCTCTGAGGGTGAGTCCAGCAATCCTACGGAGAAAGCTCATTTCAGCTGCTTGTATCCGCGATCTCGTTCTTTCGGTCATTACCCAAAGCTCGTGACCATAGGTGAGAGTAGGAACGTAGATTGACTGGTAAATCGACAGCTTTGCCTTAGAACTAAGCTCCCTCTTCACCACAACAGACCGGTACAACGTCCGCATCACTGCAGATGCTGCTCCAATCCGTCTGTCGATCTCTCGCTCCATTTTCCCCTCACTCGTGAACAAGACCCCAAGATACTTAAACTCCTCCACTTGGGGCAGGAGCCTGTCCCCAACCCGGAGAGGACAATCCACCTTTTTCCGGCTGAGGACCATGGACTCGGACTTGGAGGTGCTGATTCTCATCCCAGCCGCTTCACACTCAGCGGCAAACCATCCCAGCAAGAGCTGTAGGTCATTGCTGGATGAAGCCAACAGGACAACATCATCTGCAAACAACAGAGATGAGATCCTGTGGTCACCAAGCATGACACCCTCCATTCCCTGGCTGCGCCTAGAAATCCTGTCCATAAAAATTATGAACAGGATCGGTGACAAAGGGCAGCCCTGGCAGAGTCCAACTCTCACTGGGAATGACTCCGACCGAGTGTTGGCAATACGAACCAAACTCTCACAACGGTTGTACAGAGACCGAATAGCTCGTAACAACAAGCCCGATACCCCATACTCCCGAAGCACCCCCCACAAAAATCCACGAGGGACGCGGTCAAATGCCTTCTTCAAGTCCACAAAACACATGTAAACTGGTTGGGCAAACTCCCACGAACCCTCAAGAATTCTCGAGAGGGTAAAGAGCTGGTCCGATGTGCCACGGCCAGGACGAAAACCACATTGCTCCTCCTGAATCCGAGGTTCGACCAACGGCCAGACTCTCCTCTCCAGTACCTTGGCATAGACCTTCCCAGGGAGGCTGAGGAGTGTGATCCCTCTAAAGTTGTAGCACACCCTCCGGTCCCCTTTTTTGAAGAGAGGAACCACCACCCCGGTTTGCCATGCCAAAGGCACTGCCCCCGACCTCCACGCAATGTTGCAGAGGCGTGTCAACCATGACAACCCAACAACATCCAGGGCCTTGAGGTACTCAGGGCGAATCTCGTCCACCCCCGGGGCCCGGCCACCAAGGAGACTTTTAACCACCTTGGCGACCTCAGCCCCTGTGATAGGCGAGTCATCCCCCTCGTCCACAAACCCTGCTTCCTCTGTGGAAGGCGTATCAGTGGGATTGAGGAGATCCTCGAAGTATTCCTTCCACCGCCCGACGATATCCCCAGTTGAAGTCAACAGTGTCCCATCCGCACCATACACAGTGTGGACGGGGAGCTGCTTTCCCCTCCTGAGCCGCCGAACAGTTTGCCAGAATCTCTTTGAAGCCGACCGAAAGTCTTGTTCCATGGCCTCACCAAACTCCTCCCATACCCGCGTTTTTGCTTCAGCAACCACCCGAGCTGCACTCCGCTTGGCCTGCCGGTACACTTCAGCTGCTTCGGGAGTCCCACAAGCCAACCAAGCTTGATAGGACTCCTTCTTCAGCTTAATGGCCCCCCTCACCACTGGTGTCCACCACTTGGTTCGGGGGTTGCCACCACGAGATGCACCGACCACCTTGCGGCCGCAGCTCTGGGCCACCGCTTCAACAACAGAGGTGGAGAACATGGCCCATTCAGACTACATGTCTCCAGACTCCCTCGGAATGTGGTTGAAGTTCTTCCGGAGGTGGGAGTTGAAGACCTCCCGGACAGGGGCCTCAGCCAGACGCTCCCAGCACACCCTCACTATACGTTTGGGTCTACCAGGTCTGAATGGCTTCCTCCCCTGCCATCGGATCCAACTCACCACCAGGTGGTGATCAGTTGACAGCTCCGCACCTCTCTTTACTCGGGTGTCCAAGACATACGGTCGCAGGTCTGATGATACGATAACAAAATCGATCATCGACTGCGACCTAGGGTGTCCTGGTGCCAGGTGCACATATGGACACCCTTATGCTTGAACATGGTGTTCGTTATGGACAGACTGTGGTTAGCACAGAAGTCCAATAACTGAACACCACTCGGGTTCAGATCAGGCAGGGCGTTCCTCCCAATCACCCCCCTCCAGGTTTCACTGTCGTTGCCCACGTGCGCATTGAAGTCCCCCAGTAGGACAATGGAGTCTCCAGGAGGAGTACCCTCCAGCACCCCAGTCACAGACTCCAAAAAGGGTGGGTACTCTGAAACATCATTTGGTGCATAGGCACAAATGATGGTCAGGACCCGTTTCCCAACCCGAAGGCGCAGGGAAGCAACCCTTTTGTCCACCGGGGAAAACTCCAATATAGAGGCAGCAAGGTGGGGCGATACAAGAATACCCACCCCTGCTCGTCGCCTCTCGCCCGGGGCAACTCCAGAAAAGGCCAAGCTCCAGCCCCTCTCCAGGAGACTGGTTCCGGAACCGGAGCTGTGTGTTGAGGTGAGGTCGACTATATCTAGCCGGTATCGCTCAACCTCGTACACCAGCTCAGGCTCCTTCCCCACCAGAGAGGTGACATTCCACGTACCAAAAGCCAGTTTAGAAAGCTTGGGATCAGTCCGCCAAGGTCTCCGCCTTTGACCGCCACCTAATCCACATAGCACCGGACCCCCATGATCCCTCCTGCAGGTGGTGAACCCACTGGAGGGCGGACCCATGTAACTCCTTCGGGCTGAGCCCGGCCGGGTCCCATGGGTGGAAACCTGGCCACCAGACGCTAGCCTTCGAGCCCCTTCCCCAGGCCTGGCTCCAGGGTGGGGCCCCGGTAACCCCATACCGGGCGGGGTACACTGAATCCTTGATATACAATTTATCATGAGAGTCTGTTGGATCGTTCTTAGTCTGGCCCTTCACCCAGGACCAGTTTGTCTTGGGAGACCCTATCAGAGGCAAATTGCCCCCGGACAACATAGCTCCTGGGATCACTGGGGCACGCAAACCCCGCCACCACGATAAGGTGACGATCCATGAGGAGGCCTTTACAAAAAGTTAAATTAAAAAAAACAAAAAAAAACAACTTGAACTTGCACGATAGCCTGACCCTGGATACTGAGGGGTGTAAAGAGAGTAGCTGAAAGTTTCTCTTTGTTCCCACAGCACAACTCCTTAGTCTTTGTGGTGTTTAACTCCAGAGAGTTTTGATTAAAAATCTGAGCAAGATTGTTGACTGCCTGCTGATAGTGGGTCAGTGCAGTACTGTCTGTCAGATGAGCCACCAAGGCCATATCATCTGTATATTTAAAAAGAGTCATTCCTTCACTGTCACAGGAAATGTTATTTGTGTATACAGAGAACAGAACCGGAGAGAAAACACAACCTTGAGGAAGACCTGTGTTTAAAATCAACTTGCTAGATGTAAAAACCATTTAAAAACACATGTTGTGGCCTGTCATATAAAAAACTGTGAATCCATAAAATCAATGTTGGGTGAACCTGTAGGTCTGTCAAGGGATGTAGCAAGGTACCTGTGTGTACAGTGTTAAAAGCAGAAGAAAAGTCCATAAACAAAATCCGTGTGTGTGGGTGTGAAGAATCCAGTTGTTTAGTGACAGTGTCTAGAAGTGTAAGACATGCATCCTCTACACCCTGTTTTGCCTTATAGGCAAACTGGAGGGGATCCAATTTGTGTGACAATGTGTTGGTCAAAAAGTCACACACCACTCGCTCCATACATTTACAGAGCACAGAGGTCAGGGCCACTGGTCTGTAGTCTTTCAGGTCCTTAGGGTGAGTCTTTTTGGGGATTGGAATGATGGTAGATTCCTTCCACTGATCAGGGACACATCCGGAATCCAAGAGACGCTGAAAAAGTCTGGTAAGGACTCCACCTAGATGAGTGGAACATTCCTTGAGGATTCTGCCTCTGAGCCAGCGGCTTTGTGTTGGTTGACCCTATGTAAGATGGACGTCACAAGTTGCTCCTCAATGATAAGGGGTTCATGGGGGGAGATGGAAGGTGGGGAGGTCCAGGTGTTCGGTGTGCTGCTGGTATTAAAACGAGTGAAGAAGGTGTTAAGCTGTTCTGCAAAGGAAGTTGGGTTTGGGCAGTTGACCATGGCAGGTTTTGGGGCTCTGCCCATCATGATGTTTAGACCCTGCCATGCCTCTCTCGCACTTCCTGATGTTAATTTCTGCTCCACCTTATTCTTATAATTTTATTTTAGCCAGCTTCGCCATCCTCCCAAAATCTTTCTGCAGTTCCTTTACCCTCAGGTTGTCTCCTTGTAGGAAAGCTTTTTTCTTTTGGACCAGGCAGATTTTCATGTCCGTTGTAACCCATTTCTTATTGTTTGGGTGCATTATTATATGGTGGGTGGGAGTAACAGTGTCCTCACAGAATAAGATGTAAGAGGTCAGCACATCTGTCACCATGTTAAAATCACTGCCACGGTCATCGAAGAATAGATCCCAGTCTGTCAATTCAAAGCAAGCTCTCAGTGATTCACCTGCGTCTTTATTCCAGACTCTGACGGGTTTTTTTTATGGGTTTACCCATTTTCAGTTGTGATCTGTATTTTGGCAGTAGCAGAATGACGTTGTGATCTGAACGTCCAAGAGGTGGGCGTGGTTTTGAGATATATGCACCAGGGACATTACCATAACACAAGTCCAACATGTTTTCCTTTCTGGTGGGAATTGTGACATATTGCTGCAGATTGGGCAAATATGTGGTGATGTTGCATCTGTTAAAATCCCCCAATAAAAACACAGGCCGCTCTCCAGTCTGATTGACAGCTCTGTTATAACGGTCAGCTATGTGCTCTGCAGCTCTGCTAAAATCAGAACCTTGTACATAGGTTAAAATAACCATAATTTGAGCAAATTCTCGAGGTAAATAATGAGGTCTGAAGGACACGGTCATTAATTCGTAGTGTTTGCAACATTCAGTCTCTCTTACTGTGAAGTTTGTTGCCCACTTACTGTTGACAGCCATGCAGAGCCCTCCCCCAATTGATTTCAGTGTTTTTTTCCTTGTCCCTGTCGGCACGAATGATATTAAAACCTTCCAAATCAAAGTCTATATCTTCAGAAAACCATGTCTCCGTGAAACAGAAGAGACTGGTCTGGCGGTAATCCCAATCATAACTGATCAGTGTGGCGAGTTCTTCACTTTTGTTCTTTAGTGTACGCACGTTTGGCAGGGTTATGGCAGGTAACGGTAGACGGCTGCCTCTCCTCCTCAGTCTGTTCCTTATTCCTCCTCTCGACCCTCTTTTCCTTCGTATTCGCTTCCTCTTGCTTCGCTTCCTCCAGTTTTCAAGTTGGTTAGCCCATTGATTTTCATGATATTAGTAAAAATCTATTTAAGAATGTCACAATATTTAAAAAAAGTGAAAAAAATACCCCAGAGTTAGCAAACTGGTCCAGATCTGCCCCCAAATCTAAAGGACTTATCCTTTGTAGTGTCTCAGGTTTGTGCACACATTTTCTCCCAAGGACTTTCATCATTAATTACAGGATGGTACACAAATTCCATCAGGTGCACCCTAGTAAGCTGGGTGGGAAGCCAGAAGTCACTTTTTGTGCATTCTTTTTACCTGATCTTCTCCAGCTGCTCTAATCATGACTTGTTTCTCATCAGCTGCAGCCTTAATAAGAGGGTGGTGTTATGTATTTTGGTTTACTACGGCACCCGTCGTAGTGCTTTGCTAAAAGCATTATGGGTAACCTGTGATGTCAGAGTGTGTTGTCGTTGGCTGTGTGCTATGAGTTGCTACTACGCTAATAAACCGTGAACATTACGTCGATGGTCCGAGTTATTATTGTTATATTAAGTAACGTAAAGGGTGAAAGATATAACAAAAAGTGGCGACGAGGACGTCTGGACCGACGCTGCAGTCCGCGACGGAGGAGAGTTTTTTTTGTCGTGTTTTTTTTTTCCCGCCGCTACTTCGTGCTGACAGGGTGATACACCGCGCCACTGTGCTGAGGTGGATGCTGCGGGCTGTCTGCTAAGCGGGGAGGAGCGGAGCAGTGGAAATCGTAAGGACAAAAAAAAAAACTCCGTGAGTAACGCCGGAGGGAAGAAACAACGTTACAGAAAGGAGCCGCGAGGGAAAGAGCGACATTCAACCAGGAGTGTTAAAATGGCTGGAGTCATTGGCTCTATCGGGCCCTTTGATGAGAGCGCGGAACAATGGAGCTCCTATACTGAGCGCTTTGACTATTTCGTCGCGGCCAATGGAATAACGGATGAAAAGTTAGTGCCCACTTTTCTGAGTGTGATGGGTCCCAAGACATTTAACCTACTACGTAACCTCCTACAGCCAGTAAAGCCAGGCTCTAAAACCTACAAAGAACTTGTGGACACACTGACCCACCACTTCTCACCCAAGCCGCTAGTGATTGCAGAAAGATACAGGTTTCACAGACGTAACCAAGAAGAGGGTGAGTCTGTTAACATGTTTGTTGCAGCGCTACGCAAGTTAGCTGAACACTGTGAATTTAAAGATGTTTTAAATGACACATTAAGAGACAGGCTTGTGTGTGGACTACGGAATGAAGCAGCACAGAAGAAGTTACTCACAGAAAGTGATTTGACGCTTGAAAGAGCCATTAACATTAGTGTGATGATGGAGATGGCTTCCAAAGAAGCACACCAACTGCATGCTACAGGCAGAGTACATAAGCTCAACAGTGGTAAAACCAATGCAACAGGGCCATGTTTCCGCTGTGGCAAGGTGGGACACCTTCTTAATGACTGTTGGTACAAAGAGATGGACTGTAACAACTGTGGAAAAAAAGGCCACGTGGAGCGGGCATGTAGAAGCAAAAGGAGCAAAGACAAAGGCCCAAAGACAAGGAATAAAAGTGACATGGTAAAATACAAAAAGAAAAGAAATGTTCACACAGTTAAACATGGCGAGGACAGAGTGAGCGACTCCTCAGAGGAAGAGGTGTCAACTGCAATAAATACTGTCCGGATTATGAATGTGAATGAAGGCTCAGAAGGCTTTTGGACTAAACCAAAAGTGGAGGGACATTTTATTAAAATGCAGATAGACACCGGATCAAAGGCATCACTTGCGTCGCATGGCATTTACAAGAAGTTTCTGAAACATCTTCCACTCCGACCTTCAGACACCGTCTTCAGGGCGTATACTGGACACCGAGTGCCCATGAAAGGGATGACAGAGGTAACTGTTCAGTACAATGGCCAAACTGCTGAGCTTCTAGTTTATGTTACCAAGAACAACTGTCCAGCTATAATGGGGCGTGTGTGGCTAAAGAAAATCCAACTTGACTGGCAAGAAGTAGGGAAGCTGTCACACAGTTCCACTCAGCTGCAGGCCATACTGGAAAAGCACAAAAAGGTTTTTCGTGATGAACTAGGCAGTATGAAAAAAATTATAGTGAAGCTGCATGTCAAACCTGACAGTAAACCAGTGTTTATGAAAGCCAGACCAGTGCCGTACTAACTAACTAACTACTAACCTGCACTTATATAGCGCTTTTCATCAGACCAAAGGTGGAGGCTGACTTAGATGCTCTGGTCAAGAATGGAGTTCTGGAGCCTGTGACAACCAGTGAGTGGGCCCCGCCCATAGTTCCAGTACCCAAAAAGGACGGAGGAATCTGGACCTGTGGAGACTTTAAGGTAACAGTAAACCCTGTACTAACAGCAGAGCAGTATCCCCTTCCACTGATTGATGACTTATTTGCGGGGCTGAGTGGGGGACAAAAGTTCAACAAAATAGATCTCAACCAGGCTTACTTACAAATGCATGTAGACGAGCAGTCACGTGAAATGCTGACTATCAACACCCATAAAGGACTCTTCAGATACTGCAGACTGCCTTTTGGCATCACATCTGCTCCAGCACTTTTTCAGCGAGCTATGGATCAAATCCTGAGTGGATTACCAGGAGTGCAGTGCTACCTGGATGATATCTTGTGTACAGGAGCAGATGATGAAGAGCATCTGCGCAACTTGGATGCAACTCTCACGAGACTGGAGGAATATGGATTGAGAATCCACAAGGATAAATGTGAGTTTTTCCAGTCATCCGTGGAATACTTAGGTCATGTGATCGATGCTAAGGGACTGCACGCTGCACCATCGAAAATCACAGCCATTGTGGATGCACCTCCACCCCAAAATGTCAGTCAGCTGAAGTCTTTCTTGGGACTGCTGAACTATTATGGACGTTTCATACCAAACTTGGCATCACTATTAAAACCGCTGCATAACCTGCTGCGCAAAGAGGAAGCATGGAAGTGGACAGCAAGCTGTCAGGAGGCTTTTCAGAAGGCAAAGGATGCGCTGACGGCATCAGAGGTTCTGACCCACTTCAACCCATCACTTCCGATCCAGCTTGCCTGCAACGCCTCTCCTTATGGCGTAGGGGCGGTGATTTCCCACGTAATGCTAGACGGTGAGGAAAAGCCAATTGCTTTTGCGTCAAGGACATTAAACAAGGCAGAAGCTAACTATGCTCAACTGGAAAGAGAGGCTCTGAGCATTGTGTTTGGTGTCAGAAAATTCCACCAGTACTTGTATGGACGGAAGTTTACACTTTTTACTGACCACCGACCTCTCACAACCATCCTTGGACCATACACAGGAATACCATCTCTTGCAGCGTCCCGACTGCAGAGGTGGGCGTTGCTGTTGTCAGGACACTCCTATGACATCAGGTATCGAAAGTCAGACTGTCATGGTAATGCAGATGGGTTATCCAGATTACCACTTCCTGTCATGAAGCCAGAGTCAAACACTGTGGACATCTTCTACTTCACAGAGGTAGAAAACGCACCTGTTTCAGCTGTGCAGGTGAAAAAGGGGACTAGAAATGACCCTGTGTTGTCTGCAGTCATGGACTTGATCATTAAAGGACAACCTGCGGGTGATGACGCAACCTTGAAGCCCTTCCTTGGGAAGTGGACAGAATTGTCTGTTCAGTTGGGTTGTTTGCTGTGGGGGAGGAGAGTGATTATTCCCCTGTCATGTCGAACAAAAGTGTTACAGCAACTTCACGCAGGACATAGTGGAATCGTGAGAATGAAAGAAATAGCGAGAAGCTATTTTTGGTGGCCAAACATTGACAAGCAGATTGAAGAAATAGCCAAAAGCTGTTCATCTTGTCACAAGGTACGGAACAACCCACCATTGGCTCCTCTCCATCCCTGGGAGTTCCCACAGGAGCCATGGCATCGTGTGCACATTGACTTTGCAGGTCCGTTTGAGGACAGAATGTTTCTCATTGCTGTGGATGCACACAGTAAATGGCCTGAAGTGGCTATTATGAGGTCAACCACCACAGAGAAGACCACAGAGGCATTAGGAGAAATGTTTAGTCGTTTTGGGTCTCCTGCACAACTAGTTTCTGACAATGGACCTCAGTTGGTTTCACAAGAAATGGATGCTTTTCTACAAGCTAATGCAGTGCAGCACATTAAATCAGCTCCCTACCATCCTGCGACGAACGGCCTTGCAGAAAGGTTTGTGCAGACAATGAAACATGCATTGAAAGCATCACAAGGTCAAGGAACACTGCATCAGAGGCTGCACAAGTTCCTGCTAAACTACCGCAACACTCCACATGCAATCACAAAGACAACCCCTGCTAGTCTGATGTTCAAGAGAGATCTGCACACTACCTTTGACCTTTTGAAACCCTCAGGATTAAAGGACACTGTGCAAAAGCAACAAGAGAAACAAATTATGCACAGAGAACATCGGGCAAAGGACAGAGCGTTCACGTCAGGAGAATCTATGCTGGCCAGGAACTACAGAGGTGAACCTAAGTGGGTTCCTGCAACTGTTATTGCACAAACTGGACCAGTCTCATATACAGTTCAAACCACTGACAGTGTTTGGAAAAGGCACGTGGATCAACTCCTGGCTGTAGGAGAATCCAGCATTCGTAGACTGTTTGGAAGTTTGTGGCCGGGTTGATGGTCTTGTCCAAGATTTCTATAACGCCCCAAGAAAACCCCTCATCATAGGGTGGCCGTATGAACACCATAGGGACAACATAAGAACTACACAAGATATTGGCCGTAGATATGCCTCAAGAACACCTTAAATTGTTCTTGAGGGTCCCTTACAGCGGTTGTAGGAAATGCCATATGAATCCTTGTTTGTACAGAGACTTGTACAGCGTGTGTAAGGCACTAGTGAGGCACTCAAAAGGTGGAAGTATGCCATTCATGTCACATATGTGCTGAGAAAATGTGCCAAAAGCCATAAGGGCTTCCTACCAACGACTTGAGAGTGCCGTGAGTTGCACAAAAATTTTTGTAAGATGGCAGTAAGTATGCTGTATGAAGATCCCAAGGCACCCTTACGAAGAACAGAAGAACTATAGGGCCATTGTATGACAGAAAAGCACCTCATTTCTCAAGAATGCTTCAAGTTGCTCTTGTGAATTGAATGGCAGCTGTAAGAAACTATGCCCCCCTCCACGAATGTCTGCGAACTCCAGAATTCGTAAGAACTGGGTGATTCTTATGAACCCATCGCTCGTAAGAATCTTTGTGACCCTAGCTTAAAACCCTCACCTTTATCTGCTTCCATAGCTCCTAGGACCTCTATACTCACCTTTTCTTAATGGACTGGGAATCCTACCTGGCAAAACCGCAACCTGGTAAGCACCACACCTCCCCAAAAAAGTCAACCTAAATATTGCAATATTCAACTCACAAAGTCCTCAGGCCCGAGGCACCCTCTCCATCTGTCTCCAGACTCCCAACTCAGCCGATGAAGACTGACAGCCACCCGTAAATACATTCACTTCCTAAAGTATCACAACCTGTAAGAAAATATAATCACGTACATGCACACTCTTTTATCATTACTCAGTTATTTACCTTTGTCTCTCTTCTCTTTCTCCACAGGGTTGCCAGGTCCTCATCCACACATTCAATTTCAATAAAGCTTGTGCTAAACTTGGTAAAGCTGTCTTCTCTCAGTGTCTACATTTAGGTCTATCTAATAAAAACATGTCAGTACATTCCTGTCACAAGACCCAGCAGACACTGCGTGGAGTGTTCTCACAACACGTTTAGATGCAGTTGAACCTCTCGTAGACCGGGTTTCTCAAATCAAAATCAAATCAAATCAAATCAAACTTTGTCATATTGCTGTACATACAACTGTAGTGCAGGCAAGATGAAATTGCGTTTCTCTCGGCATCTATATAAATAGAAGCAGCATGATTTAAGACACACTCCCACATAGTTCCACCCCCCACCCCCACCCCCCCATCCATTCACACATCCCTGTGACATACTTGGGGGGAAAAAAACCAAAAACTAACTAACTATAATATACAAATAATATACAAAATGTCCGTAGGTGCAGTAGTGTGTATGAGAGATTCCGGGTCAACTGTTCAGCATCCTGACAACTTGTGGAAGGAAGCTGTTGATCAGTCTGGTGGTTCTGCCTCTGATGCTCTGGAATCGTTTACCAGATGGAAGAAGTTCAAAGTGTTTATGCAGAGGGTGAGAGCGGTCCTTGACAATGTTCAGTGCCCTGCTCCTACAACGGTTCTGAAAAAGTTCTTGGACAGAGGGGAGGGAGACTCCAATTACCCTCTCCGCCCCCTTGACTATCCTCTGCAGGGCTTTTTTGTCTGACATACTGCAGCTGGAGTACCATGTAGCAATGCAGTACGTCAGAACACTCTCCACCACACCTCTGTAGAAGGTCCTGAGGATGCAGATGGGGAGAGAGGCCTGTTTGAGTTTCCTCAAGAAGTGCAGTCTCTGCTGAGCCCGCTTCCTGATCTCCAAGGAATTCTTGCTCCAGGTCAGGTCCTGCGAGATCTGCACTCCGAGGAACTTGATGTTCTCTACTCTCTCCACTAAACGGCCGCAGATGCTGAGGGGGACGTGCTCAGGCTGTGATCTCCGGAAGTCGATAATCATCTCCTTCGTTTTGTCCACATTGAGCACCAGATTGTTCTTCCTGCACCAGTTCTCCAGGTCTCTCACTTCTTCCCTGTACATTGATTCCTCATCCCTCTGAATAAGTCCCACCACCGTGGTGTTGTCTGCAAACTTAATAATCTGGTTCCCCTCATGTCTGGATACACAGTCATGTGTTAGAAGTGTAAACAACAGTGGACTGAGTACACAGCCTTGAGCGGATCCGGTGCTCAGCGTGACAGAGTTGGAGATGTTGTTTCCAACCCGGACAGACTGAGGTCTCTCAGTCAGGAAATCCAGGATCCAGAGACATGTGGCGGTGTTCAGACCGAGAAGGAGTAATTTCTCCATCAGTCTCTGGGGAATAATGGTGTTGAATGCTGAACTGAAATCAATGTACAGGAGTCTGGCGTAGGTGTCTTTCTGGTCCAGGTGGGTGATGACAGAGTGTAGGGTGGTGACTATAGCATCCTCCGTGGAGCGGGTTTGAACGATATGCAAACTGGAGCGGGTCGTGTGATGCAGGGAGGCAGGCTGTAATGTGTGGTTTGACAAGCCGTTCAAAACACTTCATCACAATTGGTGTCAGTGCAACAGGACGATAGTCATTCAAACAGGACACAACTGGTTTCTTTGCCACCGGTACAATGATAGAGGTCTTGAAGCATCTGGGAACGATGGCCTGACTCAGGGAGATGTTATAAATGTCAGTCAGGACATCCGCCAACTCGCTCGCGCAGTCTCGGAGCACACGTCCCGGAATGTTGTCCGGACCTGCAGCTTTGCATGGGTTGACTCTGGTTAGGGTCCTCCGTGTGTCCGCTGTGTTGATGGTAAAAGCTGGTCCGACCGATGGTGGGGTGGGCCAGCTCTCCCTCTGATTGTTGAGTTTGATGCTTCAAAACGTGCAAAGAAGTCGTTAAGCCTGTCTGGAAGCGAAGCGTCGTCATCATCGACCCCCTGCCTAGACTTATAGTCCGTCAGTGTCCGAACTCCCTGCCACATCTGCTTGGTGTTCCTAGTGTCACAGAGGTGTCCCTGGATTTTCTCCGCATAGGCGTGCTTTGCCGCCTTAATTCCCTTTGAGAGCGCAGACCTGGCTGAGCGGAGGGCGATCCTGTCCTTCGCTCTGAAGGCTGCATCTCTGGCTGTAAGCAGCGAGCGCACCTCTGCAGTCATCCAGGGCTTATGATTAATCCGCATAGTGATGGTCTTCACTGTAGTGACATCCTCTGTGCACTTCGCGATGTAGCTGGTGACTGTATCAGCATACTCCTCCACATCTGTCTTGTCTTCCTGGGAGGCTGCTATTCTGAAGACCTCCCAGTCTGTGTGCAGAAAACAGTCTTTCAGTGCAGAGGTTGCACTCTCTGGCCAAATCCTGATTTGTTTCACTGCTGGCCTGCTGCGCTTCAATAAAGGTTTGTAGGCAGGCAGCAGCATCACGGACATGTGATCAGAACGGCCGAGATGGGGGCGGGGTATCGCCTTATATGCATCTGTGTTTGTGTACACTAAGTTCAACATATTCTCTCCTCTGGTCTTAAAGTCTACACATTGTTTAAACTTGGGGAGCACAGTCTTTAGGCTGGTGTGGTTAAAATCCCCCGCAACCACCACAAAACTGTCCGGGTGTGAAGTTTGAATTTCACTAATCGCATTGTGCAGTACCCCGAGTGCCTTCTTAGCATTAGCTTTAGCATTAGGGCTCGGTGCTATGTAAACACCAGCTACATACACGTTGTTGAATTCCCTCGGCAAATAATGTGGCCGACAATTTACAATAAGGAACTCCGCCAACGGAGAGCAGTGTTTAGACACTGACGTGGCATTGACGCACCAGTTCTTGTTAACATAGATGCATAGCCCACCTCCCCGGCTCTTACCGGAACTCGCCGTTTCCCTGTCGGCACGGAACATCGCCATATCTTCCAGTTGAATGGCCTCGTCAGGAATGTTGCCGTGGAGCCATGTCTCCGTGAAAACAAACACACAGCAGTCTCTCCACTCTCTCCGGTTTTCTCTCAGCAGATGCAGCTCATCCAGCTTGTTTTCGAGGGAGTGGACGTTAGAGAGAAGAAGCGATAGTACCGCTGGTCTGGAGGGGTTAGCCTTTAGCCTAGCATGGATCCCGGGCCTTTTTACGCGCTTTTTCTTGCGTTCGCTCCGCTTCCGCTTCCTCCTCTCTCGGGTAGCTTCCAGCGGGGACTCCGCCAGAATTCCATGCTGGCGTAGAATGTCCAAATCACAACCGATCGCCGCGATTCTTGCAGCGTGCAGTACCTTGATGTTTAATAAGGTCTCACGGTTGTCAGTTTTACAGAATGTACGTCTGGGAAGATCAAAACACTCAAAACTCTCACACTCGATGCCAAGAGGGGCCAAGAAGGGCCGCTGCGTCCGAGCGCGCTGCCACCATCTCATCAGTTAAATTCAGCACTAACACAGTTGTAATGTACATCTGAGTTCCAATCTACATGAACAGTCTCTGTGAACAGGAGACTTCCAACTCACTCTGTTTCCTAAACAAAGCATTGAAACGCCACATTCGACCTCAAGGATTCTCTTTGTGCCAGGAAAACACCTGGACTGTTATCATAAATCGCCTAGGAACACTTACCCTCAGACAGTTTTATGTACTAAGAGCCTTTTGAGACAAACCAGAATAGTCAAAACGCCTTCCTGGAGCCTCCTACCATTATCCAAAGCCCAACAGTGCTCCTTTTTGGTCAACACTGGACTGTGTTTTATCTACCTGAAATAATCCTGTCTCCTTAAGACTTTGATATTTTTCCAGTAAACAACAACACCCCCTTTCATTCTATTGGTCAGTTACAGACAAAGGACCGCTTCCTTATTGGACCAGAGTCCATTCAAACCTCCCGTGACAGACAATGATTGGTTCTTCCTGCTGCCAGTCAAGTGTTATGTCCGAGGAATTGCTCTCATTTAAAAGAGGAAAACTCCCTAGTTTTCCAGTTCTTTGTCAGTTCTTTTTCAGTTCTTGTTCAGTTGTCTTTTTGAAGTCTTTTTGTCTCTTTTGTGTGCATTTTTTTCCACTGGTATCTGAGGAGAGATCATCCTGTCCTTGAACTCAACCTATCTTACATGGAGTAAAACTCCAACTTTTTCCCTCTCCTCAGACGTTGTTTTATTCTGTTATACTTTTTTGATTGATTTTCCTTAACTCAGTGTTAAAATGGACTGATAGTGATTTTTGAACTTTGTCCTCGAGACTGCCTCACCCACGTACCACGACGTCAGAAGAACTTGGATTTCGTGGGTGGAACCGTTGTACATCCATTTTTTTTCTTTTTTTTTTTCTGTGGTTCTTGTCGGCTGGTGGACATCCCAAAGTTGCAGGCCAGGGTAAGGACCTGTTGCCTAGGAGAAGACTTCACCTGACCAGGGGGCCAGCCGCCCACTCTACTGCTGGCTCCACTGTCACCCCAGCTGCTGAGTCTAACATCCCTTTTCCACTAGTACTTGTTTACCCTGGTACAGCACAGCACAGTTCAGTTCATTTCGGTCCACTTGTGTTTCCATTACACCAGAGTACTGCTTGATGTGGGTGGGATTTGTTACAGCGAGGCGATGCAACCCTCCCGTGACATAAAACAAGTGACCCAGGCAAAACACAAGATGGCAGGATAAAAGGCGACTGCGGTCTATGGCTTTTTTGCCTGAGTAAAGGCAAAAAAAGGACAGTAGAAGGCTATAGACAGTGAGGAGACATACTCTAGAAAAGTACTAGAGCGTCTAGAAAGCCATATAGAGCAGTATAAATCGGAAGACATGAGGATACGAACTACATCACAAATGAAGGTAAGCTAATGATTGCAAATGCTACTTTGCTTTAAGTCTGCCGTACTACATTGTAATGTCGGCAAGTTGTCGCTATTAGGTACTAAAATATGTGTTCTCTGTGTGTATGTTTCAGATGGCTCTCTTGTGGCAAAATTATCGCTTCAAACCATGGGTCTGGGTATTCAGCACAGGCTTCCAGTGATGAGATGTCACCCCAGCTTCACGAATGCACAGTGGTTACAGAACTTCAGAATGTCTGTAGAAACGTTTAGCTTCCTGTGCAACAAATTGCTCTGATCTGTGTGAAAATCACAGAGAGACTGTTGAGACATCATGGGATGTACCTGCTTCAGCAGCACTGAGTCTGTGGTAGTGTCGTGGCAAAAAGTGATCAGTGTCATGGTCTGAGTGCCGATCTCGTCTGCGCTCGGGCCATGCAGTATTTTCCTCCCATTCTGTATTCAGTCTTGGTGGGCTCTCTGAGCTCTTGTTCTGACAGCGTCTCTGCGGGGCTTCCGGCTGTCAGAGCCAAGCAGCACAGCTGCTGCTGATTCAGCTGATGACACCCTCACCAGCTCATTAATTAGCCTGCCCTATTTAAGGGAGCAGCTCCTGTTACTTGGGGCTGCAACCTCGCCTTATACAGACTGGGTTCCCTACGTCCGAAGCCAGTTCCTTTCGGCGTTAGATTCCACCCTAGCTCTTGGTAGGGAAGTGTTGTATCCTTGTCTCCCATCAGTCTTCCTAGTCCTCAGTTTATCATCAGTGTCTAGTGAAGCCTTTATTTGTGTTTTGCCCCACGAGGCTCATTATTTTGTACTGTATGTTCTTCTTTAATAAATGTGCAAACTCTACGGCTGCCTATAGTGTCTCATTAGCGGTCCGTGAGGACCGCTCCATGACTAGGTCGCAGCCCCAATGAGACGCCGGCGACCGCGAGTTTGCACTGTTTGGGCTTGTAATTTTTCCCTTTTGCGCATACCAGTGTGCTGGGAGATGGCGTCACCACCCAAGGGTTATGCCATGAGTTTAGGCTACGAGCTAGTCATGGCTCTCATCGAGATCGATGGGATCCTCTCCAACGCTCGTAGTCACCCTGTCCCCAGCGGCTTGCGCTGGTACCTGGATCTCGCTGAGGCGACTATTAACCGCCATCCTCGCTATGCCAACCACCCTGAAATATATATATGGTCATCCGGTAGCAAGCGGACGGCCCGCGAGGATGGCGGACATCTCTGTTCACCGGGAGAAGCTCCATGGGCTGAAGGGAAACTCCGGCAGGGAGCCAAAGAGGAGACATCCTCGCTCCTCATCTCGGGATCCCATTCCTGTCCTCCGTCCAGTCCAGGAGTTCGCACCATCCGGGGGTCATCCCCAGCGGAGAAAGACGTCAGCCGGGATTCCCCCAGTGTATCCTCAGCGAGAACCCCGTCCGGATCCTGTTCCGGGTAGCCGCACGAACTCTGTCTCCCAGCCAGCTGCAGCCTCTGTGTCTCGCCAGAGGGGTAAGACAGCCGCCGCCGCCTCCAGGTTGTATGTGCCTCGTCCCCAGCCCGCCTCGGCTATTCCTCCCTCCTCCTCGACGCTCTCTCCAGCGGCTGAGAACTCCACTAGTCCTGCTCCGACGATGCCTGTCAGTGATCCTGTGCGAACGGCTCCTCCTCATCTTCCCGGGGGGCCCTCTGTCACCATCCAGCGGGGAAAGGGAAGAACCAAACCCACCGCAGCAGCTTCCATCGGCCCTCAGTGGATCAGGCAAGTGTCTTTTCATTTTCTTCCTTCACTGGGTGAATTGCCTTGTTTGATCCCTGAGGGTGGAGTTCGGGGTTCACAGTCCCCTGAGCTCCCTCCACCTGCTGCAGTGATTAATTATGAACCTGCTACCTTTGTGTCTTCTTCCCCTGAGCGTTCTTCGGCGCCAGGTCTATGCCATCGGACGAGGAGGGAGCCTGCAGCCCTGGAGTACCTGGTCCCGGCCCCGCAGCCATGTCATGGGCAAAGGAGGAGGGCGGACTGCAATTTGGAGCCTGTGCCGACAAGCAAACGTCCCTGGGTCTCCACGGAGGGACAGTCCGACCCGGCAGGTCACGGATCCCCTGCCACCACGCCGTGCGGGCCCTCGGCATGGACGTCAGTGTCAGGGAATCCCCGGACTGTGGACACCATCATGCCGGCTGTGGAGCCCGCTGTAGCTGAGTGGGAACCAGAGGAGGACCTTCTACTTGCCGAACTCGGATCGCCGAAGTCCTGGATGGCGGCAGAACTCGAGATCAGGCAAGTGCTCTATTTTGTCTTTCTCCTGTCTATTCTGGAGTATTTTTGCCTGTCTCTCGGGGAGAGGAGCCGGATGCAGCGGATGGCTGCATCCGAGCTTGTCTCTCTGGGCTCTGTCGCTGCCGGTGATCCTGATCCCGGTTCTCTTTCTTCTCCTGAGCCTTCTCCCAGGGTCACCGGTGTTGAGTCGATTCCGGTCGCTGTTCTGGAGGTTCCGGGTTCAGGTTTGGAGGCCGTCCCTGGTGCTGCGCCGGCCCAGTCGGGGTCCATTGTGGGTGCAGCTCCGACCCAATCGGGGTCCGTCGTGGGTGTGGTTCCAGCCCAGTCGGGGTCCGTCGTGGGTGCTACATTGACCCAATCGGGGTCCGTCACGGGTGTGGTTCCAGCCCAGTTGGGGTCTGTCGTGGATGCAGCACGGTCCCGCTTGGGATCCAACGAAAGCGCAGCACCAGTCCATGTGGAGTTCAGAGAAGGAGCTGCAGATCCTCCGCCGATTGACGCCGGGCTGGCCCCTCATTGTTTCCCCGATCCCTTTTCTTCTCCACCTGGTGCTGTTGGAATTTCCCTTACTCGACCCGGCTCTCCCTTGTTATCCCTTTCGGTAGGGAGGCCGCCTCCGAGCTCTTCCCTTCGGTCCTGGTGGCCTTTTGACACGGGTCGGCCGCCTGGAAGACTCCTTCGCCGGTTTGGTGTTCTGGGTCGGCCACCTGACAAACTGAACTCTCTGTTCGGCGACCTGGTCCGGCCACCAGAGGTACTGTTTCTCCGGGCCTGGGACTGGGTTAGGCCACCTGAACTCATCCTTGTTCCCCTGCCTGCGATCTGGACGCTAGATGCGGGTAGACCGCCTGAACTATTATTTTTTCCTTATTCCATTGTGCTCTGCTTGCCGTCATCCCTGTGTTTTTTTTCTCCTCTTCCCTCTCCCTGGAAATATTTTGGATGCGCTTGTGTTTTGGTCTATGAACTAGGTTGAACTGTTTGTATTTCGCCGCTCTTCAGAGTGTTTTTTTTTTCTTATTTCATTTTCCGCTGCTGTAGTCTGTATATGCGCTTTTGTCGCCCCTGCCAGTTTATTTGGATTTGTGGAACTGTCCATGTCTTGCCGCTATTTAGCGTGATTTTGTGTTTTCCTTTTCTCTGGTTGAGAGATGCCTGTGTATTATGGTTGTTTAACCTTGTATCTGTTATTTGCATTATTTGTTCTGTCTTCTACCTGTGCATTATGGAGTATATTTGTGGGTTTTGTTTCCTTGCTCTGTTGTGCACCGTGCTCATATTTGTTCTGTATTGGCCCTTGTCATTGTTTTTTTTCCTCTGGTTCCTTTCCTTGGTGGTTTTTTTTTCTCCTTTTTTTTTTTGCCTCTTGCCCGCCGAGTTTTTTCCCCCTCCACCCGCCCTGGGTGGGATTTCATAACCTTCTGGGTGGGGGGGAGGCTTGGATGTTACGTTTACGCCCAGAGTGCGTTCTTTGGGGGGGGAGTACTGTCATGGTCTGAGCACCGATCTCGTCCGCACTCGGGTCATGCAGTATTTTCCTCCCATTCTGTATTTAGTCCTGGTGGGCTCTCTGAGCTCTTGTTCTGACAGCGTCTCTGTGGGGCTTCCGGCTGTCAGAGCCAAGCAGCACAGCTGCTGCTGATTCAGCTGATGACACCCTCATCAGCTGATTAATTATCCTGCCCTATTTAAGGGAGCAGCTCCTGTCACTCGGGACTGCGACCTCGCCTTATACAGACTGGGTTCCCTAGGTCCAAAGCCAGTTCCTTTCGGCGTTAGATTCCGCCCTAGCTCTTGGTATGTAAGTGTTGTATCCTTGTCTCCCATCAGTCTTCCTAGTCCTCAGTTTATCATCAGTGTCTAGTGAAGCCTTTATTTGTGTTTTGCCCCACGAGGCTCATTATTTTGTACTGTATGTTCTTCTTTAATAAATGTGCAAACTCTACCGCTGTCTATAGTGTCTCATTAGCAGTCTGCGAGGACTGCTCCGTGACAGTCAGCTGCCAAAACTTGATCACCAGGTGCCATATTGTAGTTATGAGGTTATATTAGCCATAAAATATATATTTCAACAGGTAAACAGTACTGAGTTGGGTATAGTAAGATATATTTAACAATTATGATGCATTTTAAGCCAAAACGAACTGGATCTAGGATTAAAAGCAATTAAAAAAATGTAGTCACAAGGTTACATGGAGAAATACATGGATTTACTGGATATATACATGTGCTCTATAAATATACAGTATATTCTCTGCATCAACAATGAACTATACACGTATTCATTTAGTATAGCACTAGGAATTTTGACAATAATCCTTTGTACTTTTTGCAGATCTGTCTTCACTTTTGTTTTATGTGTGAAGGTTACCACCAAGTGACATAAATTAAATACTAAAAGATTGGAAAAGCTGTCTAAGAACAATCTAGCAGTTTGAGAAATCACTTTTGGTTTGGTGTAAGTCTGCCAACAGAATTATGTGCCATAAAGCAGTTTGTGTTAAAATGTTAAATCCCATTAAACCCTAACTCACAGGTGTCCAATCATGTGCCATGGAGGGTCAAGACCCTGCAGGTTCTCTCTTCTACCCAGTCTCTTCAGCAGGTGTTTTCACTGATCAGCAGTCAGTGGAAGAAATTCAGTGGAATCTGCTGTTGAAGACACTGGTTGGAGATAAAGCCTGCAGGGTCTTGGCCCTCCCTGGCACATGATTAGACACCCCTGCCCTAACCCATTATTAGAAAATCCAGATGCTAATATGGCCCAGAATTCCTCCATGTACTGGTACTATCACTAAAATGTGCAGTGTCTTCTGCACTGGTACAGCCAACAATACAGTCTTCAGTAAATAAAGTAATTGTTTTTGGTTACTTTTTCTTAAAAACGAGCCATTATCTTCAACGTCACTGATGAATGGCTTGTACTGTTGACTCTTTTCCCACCGGTGTCTTAACAGACAAAATAGAAAATCATGATGCAAGCACATAAGTCACTAAATTGTTTATTACAATCAGCAGCAAATTCCAGATTATTTAGAATGTACAAAATTAAAACTGTTAAAAAAAAAAATTAGAATGGGTCACACATGCCGACCACGATGTCTCACTGAGAAACAACTGGATGTGCTGCTCAAGCTGGTCCCAGTTCATCAGATCTTCAGCCTGCATCTCTGTAAATAGTGACGCAAGGTCCGGTTTGGGGTGGATCGTTTTCCTCTTGTCTAGACAAAAGACAGAAATGGGTGGTGGTTAATTAATGCAAGTTTAAAACATATTTGGGAAATACACTTGTTGCTAAAAGCCAGTGGTGGAATGTGACAAAAAAGTGCTTCCTTGTTGTATTTAACCACAATTTTCATGTAGCTGCACTTCAGTAAAGTAGATTTTTACAAGGGCTGGGTTACGTTTGAAATCATTTGTTTTTACTGTGGCCTCAGCAATCAGAATGAGTTGATACCTTCAGTTGAATGGAATCTAGTACTTTTAACTGAGGGTGTGCATCCCCGAGTGTGGAGTCGCTCAGTCAAAATATGTAATTTTTATCAATAAAAGTTTAGCCACCGCTCTGTCACCGCTGTGTTGCCCTGGCTTCAAGTGTGGGCGGTGTTTTGTACTTGTATTGCTAAAATATAAAAGGAAGCACTACAATGGGTCTCAAATATTTGTAATGTGTCCTGTTATTATAGTACTGCATGTGTTTATTGACGATAGACTATAAACTACACATATAAACTAAATTATTAATGGTGACTGAACAACTCCCATTCCCCAAAGTGCAAGATACACTATTATGAATATAACTCATAAAGGGTCACACAAGTGATCTGACAAAAAATAAATAAATAAACAAGTGGTTTATTTTACAGTGTCTTATATTAGATGTGCCATTCATTTTCAATTATTCTGTAATTAATATTCACACAATCAAATAAATCTCAGTTCAGTCCCTTTCATATTAAGTGGAAATTGTGCTACTTTAATTTTGGCACTTTACCTATACTTTAACTTAAAAAGAAAAGGATTTGAGTACTGTGTCCACCACTACTAAAAAAAATAACGGGATGTACAACTTACCAGTCATAACACATTCTGTGTAGTGCTAAACGTTTCCAGTATCACAGCAGATGCTGGTCGGACTCTAGAAGAAAAATACACACAACTTAAGTACATGCACAGCAAAAAGTACAACATGTAAAAAAAACACTTTTTTTTTTTTAACCAGGATTACAACTAGCTTATTTCATCAGATGTTGTCAACACAAGCACAAAATACAAGGAGAGCACAGAGTTAGCATTGACAGCTAACTAGCTAGCTCATTGTCTGCACACAAGTAAAGTGAACTTTCCACTGCTAGTATAAAAAACGTAAAAGATGCATAATATCACATTACTCACCATCCTCTATATCCTAATATCACGGCTTTCAACTGCTGAAGTTGGGTGCTCCCGCGGCCGTAAATTAATTTTGGGTGACGTCGTCTAGTTCCCTCTGGATTCTCTCATAAGCTGAAAGGCACAGAAAACTCTGCTTGACTGCGGTGTGGATTTCTGTGGGTCTGATTTCTGTGAAGCCATTCTATCGTAGTTGTTTATACTGATGCTTGCTTGCTGGCTCACGGACAAATTTTTGCAAATGGCCGCTCGAGATTCTGTAATTCAGCCTTAAAACATCACTCTCATGACGTTACACCCGGACCAATCAGTGGCCTGCAGTCTTTTGACATCACATTTTCAGGTCAGTACGGCACGCTTGGAACCAGTCTGGAGTAGGTCCAAAAAATCGGGACTGAAACTGTTACAGTTCCTAATGGAAAAGCCTACAAAGCGTACCGAACCAAACAGGGCCAGACAGGTACTAGCAGAAAAGCCCCATAAGCGACCGCTGAACTAATTGGGAAGGACTGCGGGCAGTCTTCCCCCTTTGTACCATCTACTGGTGTTCGCTAAGGATCATCGTCGAACTCTTTGAAGACACAGCACAGGTTGTAAGCTAGACTCCAACTTTATATTTGCTGGGCTAAATGTGATGTCTAATTTTAATTAAATATGACCAATTTTTCATGTTAAAAGTTAGTCCATAAGCTACTAGAGGAGCTATAAAACTGAAAGAAAAATAATATTCTTCTTTTCATTAACATCTGTTTTTTTGTAGAATAACTCAGAATTTCCTTTTTCATATAATCAGTTTTTATCATTTTCTCCATAAAATTGCGTCCAAGTTTATGCATATTTTTGTTACGGTTACTTCACAGTCTCCCATTCCTTTACAGTTACAAATTCAAAATCTGGTTTCTCTTGTTTCTACAAAGGTTTAACTATATACTTTATGCTCAGGAATCTGTTACCAGTTAATATGATATTTGATACTTGCTGATCATTTCACCTGCTTACAAATCAACTGAATGTAATGTCATTTAATCTGTGTTTGATCATTAAAAGTGTTAACGGTATATATAAGTTTCTGCTTGATTATTTTTTTTCTGTGTATTTTCTGGGTCACACAGAAGAATTCACGAATATTTGAGACTGGTTGATGAAGGGTACTGTGGCGATGTTAAAATAAGACACGGCGTCTGGAGTTTTAATGAAGTTTATTGATCAAATCATCGCCATCACGGAGCTCACCCCAGCTGCTGTATAAGCATGCTGGGGATCGCTCTCAGGCTCTCATGAGCTGTAGTCAGAAGCAGTCAGAAGAAGAACAGAGGGTGAACATATGAATTCAGCCACTTAAATACCCAGCAACGGACAATACATCAAAGGCATTTTATCATCAAAGGAAATGCATTCAGACATGTGACATTTGTACCACAATGCGAGCAGGAAGCATGAATGTTTGCATTTGCGTCATACATATCCACAGGATGCTGGTGCCTGAACTAAGCACAGGAAGGCTGCCTATTGATCTCAACACACACATCTCACTGTCCTGTTAATTGCTCTAGTCGAGCACAGGCTGTGTTTGTCCGTGGCTGCTGTGGGGGGGTACCCCATACACTCCCCCCCCAGAGGGCTTAGCGGGGAGCTGAGACCTCGGTAGTCCCGCTTTGGTGGCGAGCTGCGGGGAAAGTCTGTGCCGGGGAAGGGAGGAGGGTGGGGGTAGCAAGTGGCGGGGGATGTCCATGGCTGTGGGAAGAAAAGTTAGTCTCTGATTCCTCTCGCGATTCAGTCCGGCAATGAAGAAAAACAGGAGCTGAAGCTATGTGAGGGACTTGGCGTTTAGGCTTTAGGTGCGTTCGCGGCCCTAAAGCCCTCGGGGACAGCTGACGGCTGGATTCCCGTCGTGCGCCGTGGCTGAGACTTACACCAAATCCTGTGTGCGGGCTGCGTGTGTGCTTCAGGTGTGTGAGCAGTCCTGAAGAGCCGTGTGCAGCGGCGGAGGATGATGTATAAGTCTGTAGAGCCAGCTTGTCTCTGGTGCGTGGCACGCGCTGCGGCCACGTGCCTTCCAGCTGCGCTGTTCTGATGCGAGGCTTCTGTGCATGGCCGGTCCGCTGTCGCGAGGCGAATCAGGGTCAGGGGGCTTGATGGAGATCTGCGCAGTCGGCGCCGATTGTGTCCCCTGTTCGGGCTGTTGGTCGTCGCTCGTGCCGGGTCATGGTGCGTTCAGGTCCACGCGTTCTTCGTCGGCCATGGGCCGCCGTCGTGGAGAGAGGGCAAGGTGTGTGCGCTCTCGTATGGAGACACAGAATCGTGTGTCAGGAGCCGTGAGAGCGGCCGGTCCAGCGTGGATGTGCCGATCTAGGCGTGCAGACCTCACCATGAAATTTCCTCAGCTTTCCCGGTCGTGGGTGGTCTCCGAAGAGCGTCAAAGTCTCCCTGAAGCAGAAAGGAAGGGCAGATCAGTCGGGCTGCCGCGTTCGCTCGTCGTCGGAGAATCACTGCCGGGTGCTGCGTTTGCTGGCAGCGTGTTCTTTTCAGCGTCGGGTCGCCAGCGTGGTTGTCCAGACCAGAAGGTTGCGTCGCACAAAGCGTGTGCGTCTGCGGGGTCACCAGTGTGGCGATGTTAAAATAAGACACGGCGTCTGGAGTTTTAATGAAGTTTATTGATCAAATCATCGCCATCACGGAGCTCACCCCAGCTGCTGTATAAGCATGCTGGGGATCGCTCTCAGGCTCTCATGAGCAGTAGTCAGAAGCAGTCAGAAGAAGAACAGAGGGTGAACATATGAATTCAGCCACTTAAATACCCAGCAACGGACAATACATCAAAGGCATTTTATCATCAAAGGAAATGCATTCAGACATGTGACATTTGTACCACAATGCGAGCAGGAAGCATGAATGTTTGCATTTGCGTCATACATATCCACAGGATGCTGGTGCCTGAACTAAGCACAGGAAGGCTGCCTATTGATCTCAACACACACATCTCACTGTCCTGTTAATTGCTCTAGTCGAGCACAGGCTGTGTTTGTCCGTGGCTGCTGTGGGGGGGTACCCCATAGTACAAAGATTAGTTATTAATAAATTCTCCAAGTTTTGGACTGGTGCCCCTATGAGTTCTTTCCCTTTTGTTTGTGAGTGTTTGTGGCCACAAAGTATACCTCCGTTTCCACACACACACCACTATATATAAATTAAATAATCCTTGTACCTTATCACACTTACAACACTAATTTCTCCTACACAGTTATCCAAAGTTTCTGATCAAACTGATCAAGTCACGCATGCGATCCGCTCTTTCACTGCTTCTATGGCTGCTGCTCAGAGTCATGTCCCTTCAGCCTTTGGATGCCCACACCATTACCACTCAGTGGTGATCTCCACACCAGTGTGGTGTAACAGTAAGCTTGGGGTTTCCTGGTTCAGTATCGGTTGGTTTTTCAGCGTGTGGCAGTTCCCACCAACCCCAATCAAATCAGCTATGTCGCTAACTTGTTAGATGGTCACACTCTTATTTGGGCACCCACCATAGTTGACAGTCCAGACAGATAGATGTACACAGATGTACTTTACTGATCCCAAACTGGGAAATTACAGGTGATACCAACTCCACATATTTGCTCGATTTTCCTGTGAGTTTGAAATTTTTTTTGATCACTCCAACAGAGAGGGAACATCTCCACTTGTTTGTTAAGTCCATTGCCGAATTTTCAGTGGATTTCCAGATTTTGGCTAACAAGGTGGGGTGGCACAATGTAGCATTGTGCAGCATTTTTACTCGCAATTTAAACTCAAACTTGCATGATGAACTTGCCCACCAAAATGAGTCGCAGTGGTTGGATGAACTTATTTAGCTCACTATTAAACTTGACAATCATCTACGCCAGGGATCACCAACGCGGTGCCCGCGGGCACCATGTCGCCCGCAAGGACCACATGAGTCGCCCGCAGACCTGTTCTAAAAATAGCACAACTCGCAAGTGAGCTGCGTCTAAGATGTAATTTTTTCTGCCGCTATTTATTAAAATCACACTTGCATTTATATAGATTTTAAAATGACAATGTCTTAAAAATTAAAAAAAATTAAAATATGTTTATTATACGTAAAGTTAAGGTGAATCTGACCTAGTTCAAAGGTCAGTATTGTGCGCATGACAAAACCTTCGCGCTTGTGGAGCGTAAGCTAGCGGGCAGTGAAGCTGGTGAACGCAGTGCAGTTTCCTAGCCCCAAAACATGGCAAAAAAAAAAAAGACAGAAAATTTATCATTTTCAAAGTGAGCGGGAGGAAGAGTTCTTTTTTTCCTACCGTGAAAGGAAGCTGCGTGTGTTTCATTTGCGGGGCGACGGTGAAGCGGCACTATGTGGACCTTGTTCTCAATAAAGTTTTGGAAAAAAAAAAAAAAACTTCAATACGCGTGATGAAACTGCTGCCCACCATTTTTTTTTTGTACCCGTAGGTAGATTTGTTCTGCAGTCCGGTGACAAGCCACCAGCTGCCGGTTGCTGCGTGCGCAAGCGCCCCTTAACTCCCTAACCTGCATGTTTTTGGCATGTGGGAGGAAACCCACGCAAACACGAGGAGAACATGCAAACTCCACACAGATCACTGTTGGCCGGGGGCAGGGATCGAACCCACGATCCCCGCGATCCCGCGGCCGAGGGTAAACTGCTGCCGCGGTGCTGGTTATTACTCCAGCATGATTCTTGGCAAGAACTGTATGGATATAATTCCAGTGAAGAAGAACACACAAAAGTGTGTTTATTAAATGTAACAGATTTTGAGCAGAATTGCAGCAGATTTATTCAGTTAAAAATGTGATAAGATTTATTTAATATGAAAGTTGATTTTTCTTAAATGTTGCATAACTTTTTCAAACATGGTTCAACATAGTTCATGAATTAAAAGGGTTTAGTTTTTTATGGTTAAAAGGGACTGGTGAAAACTGGACATTTTTTTAATGAAATGTAGAAGTGATCATCTGAACAATTGCTGAGATTAATAAAAATAAAGTGTTGAATATTGATCTTGTCTGTTACCCACTCTAAGTTATTGATAAGTATTTATTTATATATATATATATATATATATATATATATATATATATATATATATATATATATATATATATATATATATATATATATATACAGTATATATATATATATATATATATATATATATATATATATATATATATATATATATATATATAATTTGTTATTTTAGAGGAGTGTGTCAAGTTGGTGCCCTTCACATGACTCCATACCCATGGAGTAGCTCTTGGTTTCAAAAAGGTTGGTGACCCCTGATCTACGCAAATGCTCTTGCAAGCGGCAGCACACCAGTTGTTCAACCCATCTTCCACACCCCCTACCTCGGTCTCGCTTTCCAGTTCTACCCCCTCCCTGTTTATTGGATGCACCTGAGCCCACGATAGTGGGTCGCTGTCAGCTTATGCCTGCCGAGCGTAGGTGTAGACAGAAAGCTGGGTTATGCATGTACTACATGAACGCCGACCATGATATGTCCGCTTGAACCTCTAAGCCAAAAGAGTTGGCCCATCAGTTGCAGTAGGGGAACTGGCTGGCACTACACTACAAACCTTCACAACAAAATGACACTCCCGGTACTTTTTCAGTTATCTTTAGCAGAGCATTTACCCACATCTTTAGTTGACTCTGATGCCAAACAAAACTTAATTTCTGAGGAACTGGCAACCCAACTAGAACTACTATGCATTGAACTATGCACGCCAATGAACTCTAGTTGCTCTCTGAGGATCCCACCTCCCTTAAGTGGTAAAACTCCACCCATTCCCATGCTGGTATCTGGCAACCATAGAGAGATATACACTTTCTTATTCTAGCTACCTCCACCTCACCAGTAATTCTTGATTATCCCTGGATGCGCTTACATAATCCTGCAGTACACTGGCAGAAAGGGGAAGTAACATCTTGGAGTACATTTTGTTTATATACCTGTTTACATTCCGCTGTCTGCTCACCTTCAGTTTCCATTAGTTCATACCCTGCTCATCCTCCAGAGCTCTCATGCATTCCACCCAAGTTTACCACCACATAGACCATATAAGTGTGCCATAGAGGTCGACCAGGGGGCGTGTTTACCCACAAGTAGGCTATACAGTTTGTAGTGTTACCAGCTGGTTTGAAATTAAAAAAAAAAAAAAAAGATCCTTTTCTTGGAGAAGAACTATGACCCCCTTTCTCACACACACAGTAAGCACAGGGCTTTTGAAGCCACACTCCCTGGCCAAATTATTGCACTCCATGCCAGGAACCAATTCACTCCCTATCATAAATCTGACAAAGATGAACATCAACTTGACAACTTTATGTTTTAACAGCCCGCTGAGATTTACCAGATCTTCACTCCCTTTCTCTCAACAAATTGTGGAAGTCCAACATTGCCCCCAAATAGATGACTGAAGTATTATGTCCCATCCTCAAATTAACAAGAATCCCACAAGAATTAACCTTTTTATCCCTAAGACTCATTTTTCAGAAGATACTTCTCAGGACACACTGGAAGATTAGGAGTGCACTCCAATGGATAATTCTGGTTTGAAATGTTTTATTAAGCAATGATTTGAATGTATTGTATGTCTGAAAAGTATGTTACACACACACACACACACACACACACACACACACACACACACACACACACACACACACACATATATATATATACACACACAGGGGAAAAAATATTATAAGGGAAAAAAAAATCCAAACCTTCATGGCCCTGTGTGAAAAAGTGATTGCCCCCTAAACCTAATAACTGGTTGGGCCACCCTTAGTAGAAATAACTGCAATCAAGCGTTTGCAATAACTGGCAATGAGTCTTTTACAGCGCTGTGGAGAAATTTTGGCCCACTCATCTTTGCAGAATTGTTGTAATTCAGCCACATTGAAGGGTTTTCCAGCATGAACCGCCTTTTTAAGGTCAAGCCACAGCATTCCAATCAGATTCAGATCAGGACTTTGACTAGGCCATGCCAAAGTCTTCATTTTGTTTTTCTTAAGCCATTCACAGGTGGACTTGCTGGTGTGTTTTGAATCATTTTCCTGCTGCAGAACCCAAGTGTGCTTTGGCTTGAGGTCACGAACAGATGGCCGGACATTGTCCTTCAGGATTTTTTGGTAGAGAGCAGAATTCATGGTTCCATTTACCACACCAAGTCTTCCAGGTTCTGAAGCAGCAAAACAGCCCCAGACCATCACACTACCACCACCATATTTTACTGCTGGTATGATGTTCCTTTTCTGAAATACTGTGGTACTTTTACGCCAGATGTAATGGGACACACACCTTCCAAAAAGTTCAACTTTTGTCTCATCAGTCCACAGAGTATCTTCCCAAAAGTCTTGGGGATCATTAAGATGTTTTCTGGCAAAACTGAAATGAGCCTTTATGGTCTTTTTGCTCAGCAGTGGTTTTCGTCTTGGAACTCTGCCATGCAGGCCATTTTTGCCCAGTCTCTTTCTTATGGTGGCGTCATGAACACTGACCTTAACTGAGGCAAGTGAGGCCTGCAGTTCTTTGGATGTTGTTGTGGGGTCTTTTGTGGCCTCTTGGATGAGTCGTCGCTACGCTCTTGTGGTAATTTTGGTTGGCCGGCCACTCCTGGGAAGGTTCACCACTGTTCCATGTTTTTGTAATTTGTGGATAATGGTTCTCACTGTGGTTCGCTGGAGTCCCAAAGCTTTAGAAATTGCTTTATAACCTTTTCCAGACTGACAGATCTCAATTACTTTGTTTCTCATTTGTTCCTGAATTTCCTTGGATTGCAGCATGATGTCTAGCTTTTGAGGATCTTTTGGTCTACTTCACTTTGTCAGCCAGGTCCTATTTAAGTGATTCCTAGATTGAAAACAGGTGTGGCAGTAATCAGACCTGGGTGTGTCTAGAGAAATTGAACTCAGCATTCCAAAGATGTGATAAACCACAGTTACAGTAATTTATGTTTTAATGAGATGGGGGGGGGGGACTTTTTCACACAGGGCCATGTAGGTTTGCATTTATTTCCCCTTAATAATACACACCTTCATTTAAAAACTGCATTTTGTCTTTACTTGTGTTATCTGTCATGAACTCTCCGTGCGCTTCTCCAACAGCGCACAGAGGAGGAGAAAAAGGACAGATTTAAACGCTGGGTTACACCACACACACACATTTATTAACACAATACAAACAAATATACAACAGCTCGGGTACACGTAGAGTTCTCAAGGCTGCCCAACACACACACTGGAGGAATACAGCGGCGGACAGCGCACAGACAGATACTCACAGTGCGGGGGCAGGCCGAGTAGTCACAGTGACGACAGCGAGCAACACAGATACAGTCCTTCCTGACGTGATGGTGGACAGGGAAAACGACCATTCAACGCGTACAATAATCCAGCAGCATTTGTCTAGCAAAGAGCTGCTTTTGTACAAACCCTGCTGGCATGGCAAATTGGGATCACCTGGGCGAGCGCGGGAAAGATGATTGGATGCGCCTAACGTGCGCGTCCAATGTCAAGTCACATTCCTCGTGTGTTTACTTGTAAATATACTTGGCAATAAAGCTGATTCTGATTCTGATTCTGATTACTGGGGCAAACAGCTGACTGTCAGAAAGAGCGGGGCGTGGCTGGACAGGCCAGAGCGGCAGCTACAGGCAGGAACAGAAACAGTGCACGGACATGAAAACAACAAGAAATCAAAACACAACTCCACATAAACCCACTGCCTGAGCCACCAGGATCGATCAGAACCGAGCCCACAGGAAACATGGGCTTGGTTCATGACATTATCTTTGTCTAATATTTAAATTTGTTTGATGATCTGAAACATTTAAGTCTGACAGACGTACAACAAAATGAGAAATGAGGAAGGGGGCAAACACTTTTTCACACCACTGTATATTGTGGTGCTCCAAACTGGCTGTGCTTTTTTTGATGACACACTTCCTCATCAGGTGTGCCTGTGCACAATTTTGCAGTGTTCTTGGTGGATGAGTGGTCACACTAGAAGTCCCAGAAGTTGGCCCTCTTGTGGCCTCTTGTTGGTCCCCTTATGGGTTTTCTAGGTAAAAAGGCCAAATGGCCCCTCTCTGGGACTTCTGGTGTTAATGAAATGAAGTGTCTGCGTCTGTGTTCATAATTTGTGCTGTTAGTAGGTCACTGGAAAAAATTGGCCACTCCCTTAGGTGCTCTGTCTAAATTGTGCACTTGCTAATTTGCACTGCCTTAGTAAACCTGCCCCAGTATGTGAAAATGACTTAAAAATTCAGCTGTATGCAGCTGACACAGTCATCTACACATATGGGAGGGATAGATAGATAGATAGATAGATAGTGATGGAAACATTTTATGTTACATTGAGTTATATGAATTTTTATGAATATGAATATGAATTTTTCTTTATAAAGCTTAACGTGTATACCTAAGAAATCCTGTTACCATATTTGGAGTTGTTGAGTAGTGGAAAAAACAGATTGAAGGATGCTGATGTGACTGTGAATGTTCAGTTCTGTCACTGACTGTTTAGCTTATCACTAGTGTTTTCTGCATGGACTAACCAGATACAATCTCAGTCATGAATGAAATAATCAAGAGGCTCAGCAAACCTTATCACACTGAGTCATGAATGAACTTATCAAAAAGAGACCCCACCCCGACGGTCCCTTGGATATATATTAACCAGAAACACTCTGTTGCACTGCGACAGTCTGTGAGACCTGTACTCTGTATTGTCTTCCGGTGATCAGTGCATATTAAATTTGCTGAAACTTTAATCCTGCCTGTTTCTTGACTACTGGTTGAAGACATTTTTCTAACAGATAGATAGATAAATAGATAGATGAACTTTACTGATCCCAAACTGGGAAATTACAGTGTAACAACAGCATGACAGTAGACAACCAAAACGACAGAAATACACACAGCATAATAGACAAAGGGATTACCCATGGAAAGTAAAAACTGCCTAAATAACTTATATACGTCAGAGACGAACAGATGATGACACGTATAGATACATGAATCATACCTGCTGTACAATGCAGGACTGTCAGGTGCAGGGTGAAATGTGAGGCACCAATTAGAGTGCAAGGTGCAATATAGTAGCATATTTATGACCAGAATTCAATATCAGAGTGAGTTATTGTACAGTGAAATGGCATGTGGCAGGAAAGATTTCCTGTACCTAACCGTATGGCAGCAAAGCTGTAGCAGTCTGCTGGAGAAAGTGCTCTGCTGTCTGTCCAATGTGTGGTGGAGGGGGTGATCAGGACTGTCCATGGCGGATCACAGTTTGTTCAGTGTCCTCCTCTCCACCAAAATCTCAAAGGTCTCCAGCCTGAGACCAATCACAGAGTCAGCCTTCTTGATAATCTTGTCAAGTCTGTTGGTGTGGCTGGCTTTGATACTGCTACTCCAACAGACAGCAGCAAAGCAGATGGCACTGGCGACAGCAGCTTGATAGAAAAGCTCCAGCATCCTGCTGCACATGTTGAAGGATCTCAGCTTACTCAGGAAAAAGAGTCTGATCATCCCCTTCTTGTATGCAGCACTGGTGTTAGATTTCCAGTCCAATTCATTGCTGATCATGACACCCAGGTATTTGTTGTGTCAAAGTGTCAAAATTGCTTAATCAACCAATTTAATTCAATTCAATTCAACTTTATTTATATAGCGCCATTTCACAACAACAGTCATCTCATAGCACTTTCAACTGTAGGGGAAACCCCCACAATTGCAGAAAGACCCCAGCAATCAGGCGATCCCCTGTGAGCAAGCGCTTGGTGATGGTGGAGAGGAAAAACTCCCTTTTAACAGGAAGAAACCTCCAGCAGAACTAGGCTCAGGGAGGGGCAGTCATCTGCTGTGACTGGCTGGGGGGTGAGGGGATAGAGAAGATGGAAAAAACAGACATGTAGAGAGCAAACAACACAATGGGGACTCAATCTATAGGAGAGAACAAAGAGATGTTAATGACCAGCAAAAATATTTCATTGAGAGTGAAGAAAGGAATGGAGCCCAGTGCATTATTGGAGGTCCCCCGGCTGTCTAAACCTATTAGCAGCATAACTAAGGGAGGGTTCAGAGACACAAGATCCCTCCCTAATTATAGGCTATATCAAAAAGGAAGGTTTTAACCCTATTCTTAAAAACAGAGATCGAGTCTGACTCTCGAATCCAGATTGGCAACTGGTTCCACAGGAGAGAAGCTTGATAACTGAAGGCTCTGCCTCCCATTGTACTTTTGGAGATTCTAGGTATTACAAGTAATCCTGCATTTTGGGAGCGTAGTGCTCTGTTAGGATGATAGGGTAGTATCAGATCTTTTAAATAAAAAGGGGCCTGATTGTTTAGAGCTTTGAAAGTGAGAAGAAGGATTTTAAACTTAATTCTAAACTCTATGGGAAGCCAATGAAGGGAGGCCAGAACCAGAGAGATATGATCTCTCTTTCTAGTACCTGTTAAAACTCTTGCTGCAGCATTTTGGATCAACTGAAGACTTTTTAAAGATGTTTTAGGACAACCTGATAATAAAGAGTTACCGTGGATCAGTTTCTCAGCATCACTCTGAGACAAGATGCTCCTAATCTTGGCAATATTGTGCAAATGATAGAAGACAGTCTTAGAAACGAATTTAAATATGTGAATTGAAAAACAGATCTTGATCAAAAATAACTCCAAGGTTCCTCACAGAACTATTAAAAGAAAGAGTAACCGCATCCAAACTAAGAGTTTGATTTGGAAAGGTATTTCTAAAGTTTTTTGGACCAAATAGAATGACTTCAGTCTTATCTGAATTTAATAGCAGGAAATTACAAGTCATCCAAGCTTTGATTTCCTTAAGACAGGCTTCTAACTTGGCTAATTGATTACTATCATCTGGCTTCGCTGACAGGTATAATTGTGTGTCATCTACATAATAATGAAAATGTATACAGTGCTTTCTAGTAATGTTGCCTAACGGAAGCATATATAAACTAAAAAGAGTAGGGCCTAGCACATATCCCTGTGGAGCACCATGACTGAGCTTTGAGTTGGAAGAAAACTCATTGTTGACATGAACAAACTGAAACCTATCAGATAAATAAGATCTAAACCACTGCAACAAAGTTCCATTAAGTCCAACATAGTGTTCTAATCTATCAAGTAGAATATTATGATCGATAGTATCAAAAGCTGCACTAAGGTCTAAAAGGACAAGTACAGAAACAAGTCCATTATCAGACGCGATAAGGAGATCATTAGTGACCTTCACTAAGGCTGTTTCAGTACGATGATGGATTATAAACCCAGATTGGAACTCTTCAAATAAACCATTTCCCTGCAAGTGGTCAAATAATTGTGTAGCAACAACTCTTTCTAAGATTTTTGAAATGAAAGGCAGATTAGAGATTGGTCTATAGTTAGTTAACCCTCTGAGTGTGTATGTTGCCGAACTGCGACATACCCGTCGTGGTCAAGAGTGTTAAATATTTTTTGTCAATAAAATAGTTCAGATTTCCAAGGCTATAACTTGAAAGTTGCAAGAGATAATGGCTTCCTGTCAATTAGAAAGATGTAAAATATGATCCAAAGTTTCAGACAGGAATAAATTTATGCATCTAATTTGCATAATGTCGCGGCACCTCTTTAAATTCCATAACTCAGTCAAAACTGTACTTTGGACGTATTTACACAAAAAATGGTTCAGTCTTTTGACACCGTTTTTTTTTTTTTTTTTTACAGAGGTATCTCATCATCTTATCTTCAAAGTATATGAACAAGAAATCAATACATTAAAAAAAATGAAATAAGTCACTTACTGTTGACAAAGGGGGGCTGGCTGGCTGGCTGGCTGGGTGGCTGGGTGGCGAGGCCGCTGCGTTTTCAGTCATCATGGTCCATATTTTGCGTTCTGTCGGTAATTTAAAGTCTGTACCACATCTACAAAGTCTTATGATTATCCCACATAAATTTCGCTTGTATCCCACAGCTATTTTTGGCGTACAAAAACGAAAAAGTGACATGATGATTGCGGACATATTATCTTTCTGGGCTAAATGCTAAAACAGGAAAAGGAAATGAGGAGTTCTTCTTCTTTGGTGTATTACGTGTCATCTACTGAGTCCTCCAACGGATGTCTGCCACCTTTTGAAACTGGCAAATCAGTACAATCAGTACAAATCCCCAAGGCAGGCGATCATGTCAGAGTGAGAAGACAGGCGCAGTGCCACGCTCTGCCACTAGGGGCACGAAAATTCTCACACTCAAAGAGTCAAAACTCCTGGATCCAGCCTTAGGTTTTTGAGTAAGGCTTTAATTTCAGCAGTTTTAAAAGCCTGCGGTACATGGCCTAATGTTAATGAAGAATTGATTATTTGAAGAATAGAGCACGTAGGTCAGGGGGGAGATTATTCCAGAGCCTGGGGGCGACAACGGAAAAGGCTTGGTCACCCCAATGTTTATACCTTGACCTGGGCACATCCAGCAAAAGCTGATTGGATGACCTCAAAGCCCTGCCTTGGTCACGGACAGTCAAAATCTCAGACAGATAAACTGGAGCAAAGCCATTAAGAGCTTTAAAAACAAAAAGCAAAAGTTTAAAATTAATTCTAAAATGGACTGGAAGCCAATGAAGTGAAAAAAGGATCGGAGTAATGTGCTCTCGCCTAGCTGTGTTGGTCAAAAGACGGGCCGCTGCATTTTGCACAAGTTGAAGGCGGCGAAGAGAAAACTGAGAGATGTCAACATAAAGTGCATTGCAGTAATCAAGTCGAAAAGTGATTAAAGCATGGATGGCTATCTCAAGATCATGACGACTCAAGAAAGGTTTGGCTTTGGATAACAGACGTAATTGATAAAAGCTCATCTTGACTACATTGTCAATCTGTTTATCAAATTTTAAATGGCTGTCAAAAATCACCCCCAAATTTCTGACAGTTGAACTGAGCCTTAAAGAGAGGGTACCAAAGCCAGCCATTACAGTATCCCCAAACATAATACATTCTGTTTTTCCTTCATTTAAGTGGAGAAAATTTTGGCTTAACGACAACTTAACGTCAGTGATGCAGTCCAATACAACACTTTTTGTGAGTTTGTTTGTTCTGGGTCGAAAGGTGAATAAAGCTGCAAATTGTTCGCATAACAGTGGAAAGACATGTTGTGCCTGGCTATTATTGACCTGAATGGCAGCATATATAATGAAAACAGAATAGGGCCAAGGATAGAGCCCTGTGGGACCCCACAGGAGAGGAAGGCACTAGAAGAAGACATGTCACAAATCATTACAGAAAAAGTTCTGTTAGATAGGTAGGATTCAAACCACTTAAGTGCAGTGCCATGGATGCCAACATGGTGATTCAGGCATGACAAAAGGATAGTATGGTCCACAGTGTCAAAGGCTGCTGTAAGATCTAGCAGCACTAAGACCACGGGGCACTTGGCATCAACAGACATCATAATATCATTGTGCACCTTTTGCAGGGAAGACTCAGTGCTGTGACGAGATCGAAACCCAGATTGAAACTTCTCAAAAATAGAGTTGTCTTCTAAAAAAGATTGCAGCTGTATAAAAACAGATTTTTCTAAAACCTTAGATAAAAAGGGAAAATGAGAAATGGGTCTAAAATTAGATAAAACTGAAGGGTCAAGGTGAGGTTTTTTTAAGAAGGGGCCTAACCACAGCATGTTTAAAAGCAGGTGGGACAAATCCTGAACTAAGGCAGGAATTAATAAAAACCAAAAGACCAGGCCATACAGTATTAAAAACCCTTTTCAGTATTCCAGCGGGAACAACATCCAGTGAGCAATTTGTTGGCTTCATAGTCTTCACTATATCAGTAAGTGATGATAAAGAGACCAACTCAAACTGTTCAAACACAGCAGAGTAACCCGGGACAACAGACAAGCTCCCATTAAAACTGTTATTAACAGCTCGTCTGACAGAGTCCACTTTATCAACAAAAAAGTGAAGAAAATTCTCACATGTTGTAAACGAATCATCTGTTACTGTCTGAGTGCGTGGGTTTATAAAAGAGTTAATTGTGTTAAATAGCACTCTAGGACAGTGACTGCTGCTGGAAATAATATCAGAGAGATACTGAAATTTTGCCTTTTGCACGGTCCTCTGGTAATCAGCAAGACAATCCCTAAAAATTCCCAGAGACACATGTACAGTAATTTGTCCTTTTTCCATCTCCGTTCAGCCTGCCTGACCCATTGCCTAATGGCACGGGTAGTGTCATTTAGCCAAGGATCTGTTTTCGGTTTAGCCGATTTAAGCCGAAATGGGGCAATACAGTCCAAAATCCCAGAGCAGGTGGTATGAAAGGAGGAAAGAATATTATCCAGATGGGAAGGGGAAACGAGTCCATTCACTGTGAATCCCTAAAAGCAGCAGTAACCTCCTCTGGCATTGAAGAAATGATGATGCAACGCCAGCATGATGGAGCCACAGGCTTGCTGGGTGATGAAGGGGTCAACAATTCAAAAATAACGGGGAAATGATCTGTGATAGACTCAGAAATTTCTTTGAGAGAGTTTGAGAGCCCAAAAGAGATAATAAGGTCCAGAGTGTGACCAAGACAGTGTGTTGGTTTGTCTGCTAAAATATTTAAATTAAATGTCGCCAACAGTCTTTTAAAATCAGATGCCAGCTGATCAGATGGACAACAGACATGAATATTAAAGTGCCCGCAGATTAAAAGTTTATCATATTTTGCCATAACATCTGCCAAAAATTCAGAAAACTCATTAATGAAGTCCTTATTATATTTTGGAGGACGATAGACAACAGCACATAACACAGGACTTGTGAGATCCACCACAAATAGTTTCAGCTCAAAACAGGAATAAGCATTTGTGGAGAAAAGTGACATTTAAAACTGTCATTAAAAACAGAAGCCAGACCCCCACCCCGACCAGATGCTTGCGGGGAGCTGAAGAAAGAACAGCCGGGAGGGAGGAGCTTAGAGAATCAGAATCAGAATCAGAATCAGATTTATTGCCATTGTTCATGTAGTACACAAACTAGGAATTTGTCTCGGTGCAATGCTGCAACATTAAACATGATAAAATAAAAGAAATAAACTATACATGCAATAAAGTGTAGAATAAGAATGAGTAATACTAGTCAGCAGTTTAAATATATTAGCGAGCAGCAGATAATGTGGAGAACCATATAGTGCAGTCGGTAATGCAAGAAGAAAACAGTGATGATTGACATGAGTCTGGTTGAGCTGCTGTACATAGTGCACGAGAGTCAATAAGTCACTTAGTGTTCAGCAGCCTGATGGCAAAGGGGAAGAAGCTGTTCGTGTGACGGGAGGTTTTAGTCTGAATGGACTGAAGTCTTCTACCTGAGGGGAGAGGGGCAAACAGTACGTGACCAGGGTGTGAAGGATCGGCTATGATCCGGCCAGCATGCCTCCGGGTCCTGGAGATGTACAGATCCTGGAGAGATGGGAGCTTGCAGCCGATCACCTTCTCAGCAGTGCGCACGATGCACTGCAGCCTTAGTCTGTCCCTGGCAGTGGCTCCTGCGTACCACACGGTTATGGAGGTGGTGAGGATGGACTCGATGATGGCTGTGTAGAACTGCACCAACATCTTGGTGGGTAGCTTGAGCTTCCTCAGCTGCCACAGGAAGAACATCCTCTGCTGGGCCTTTTTGATGAGGGAGCTAATGGTCGGCTCCCACTTGAGGTCCCTGGTGATGGTGGTGCCTAGGAAGCGGAAGGAATCAGCAGTGGTGATGGGCGAGCCTGTGAGGGTGAGGGGGGGCAGAGGGGTTGTGACTTTCCTGAAGTCCACAATCATCTCCACTGTCTTCAGAGCGTTCAGCTGCAGGTTGTTGTTGTTGCACCAGGACGCCAGCTGGGCTACCTCTCTCCTGTAGGCGGACTCGTCGCCGTTGGAGATGAGCCCGATGCGGGTAGTGTTGTCCGCAAACTTGATCAGCTTGACAGACTGGTGGCTGGAGGTGCAGGAGTTGGTATAAAGGGAGAAGAGTAGGGGGGAAAGTACACAGCCCTGGGGTGATCCGGTGCTGATGCTAACAGAGTCTGAGACAGTCTTTCCCAGCCGCACATGCTGCCTCCGGTCCGTCAGGAAGCCGGTGATCCACCTGCAGAGGGAGTCAGGCACGTTGAGCAGGGACAGCTTGTCCCGGAGCAGAGCGGGGCGGATGGTGTTGAATGCGGAGCTGAAGTCCACAAACAGGATCCTGGCGTAGGTTCCCGGGGAGTCCAGGTGCTGCAGGATGGAGTGAAGGGCCAGGTTGACTGCGTCGTCTACAGACCTGTTGGCTCGGTAGGCAAACTGCAGCGGGTCCAGGAGGGGAGTGGTGATGGACTTGAGGTGGGGCAGGACCAGGCACTCAAAGGACTTCATGACTACAGAGGTGAGCGCTACAGGTCTGTAGTCGTTAAGTCCAGTGATCCGTGGCTTCTTGGGGACAGGGATGATGGTGGAGGATTTGAGGCAGGTCGGCACGTGGCATAGCTTAAGGGAGGTGTTAAAAATGTCTGTGAAGACAGGAGCCAGCTCTTTTGCACAGTGTCTCAGGGTGGAGGGAGACACGCCGTCCGGACCGGGGGCCTTGCGCGGGTTCAGTCTGGAGAACTGTTTGAGCACGTCCTGCTCACTGATGACAAGGGCAGGGGGGGAGGAGGGGGGGCCGCCTTTGATGAAGTAGGGACCGTGGAGGCTGTGGAGCTGGAGGGAGGGGGGGAGTTGGACACAGCTGACGAGGTGTCAAAACGGGCATAGTGTTGGGACAGTCTTTGACAAAGGGCTTTGTCATCCTGACCTTTAGGAGCCTGAGGCTGATAATTGGTGATTTGCCTCAGTCCTCTCCACACAGAAGCCGAGTCGTTAGCAGTGAACTGCTGCTGGAGTCTCTCAGAATACACAGATTTAGCTCTCCTCAGCTCTCTGTTAAACCGATATTTAACCTCCCTGTAGCAGTCCCTGTCTCCACTTTTCAGCGCTGCTTCCTTCTCCTTCCAGATCTGTCTGAGCTTAGCAGTGAACCAGGGCTTGTCATTTGAGTACCTCACCCTGGTGCGCGATGGAAGAATGCTCTCCTCACAAAAGTGGATATATGAGTTCACAGTGTCCGTGTATTCATCCAGATCATGCGTGGCTCCTTTAAACATGCCCCAATCAGTTATTTCCATGCACGTTTCCAGCTTCTCCTCAGCTTCACTGGTCCATTTCTTCGTAGTGCTCACAACAGGTTTAGTGAGCTTCAGTCTCTGTCTGTAAGTGGGAATGAGGTGGACCATCACGTGATCAGATAGTCCGAGCGCAGCGCGGGGAACAGCGCGATACGCATCCTTCACTGTGGTGTAACAGTGATCCAGCGTGTTTTTTCCTCTGGTGGGGCATTTAATAAACTGTTTGTAGCGGGGGAGATCGTGGCTCAGATTGCTCTGGTTAAAGTCGCCAACCACAATAACCAGAGAGTCCGGGAAAGTCCGCTCCGTATGTTGGATGTGATCCGCGAGCGCGCGCTGAGCTTCGCGCGCGTCCGCGTCGGGAGGGACGTACACAGCGGCGAGGATGAATGAAGCAAACTCCCGGGGGGAATATTTTTTTTTTTTTGACTTATTTTGTACCCGTAGGTAGATTTGTTTTGCAGTCTGGTGACAAGCCACCAGCTGCCAGTTGCTGCGTGCGCAAGCGCCCCTTAACTCCCTAGGTCTCACCTGGTTTAACCCACGTTTCTGCCATCAGAAGAAAATCCAAGGAATGTGAAGTAAAAAAGTCATTTAGAATAAAAGTCTTACTTGCGATGGATCTGGTGTTAATCAGAGCCATGCAAATCAAACATTGATCAGCCTGCTGGGAAGCACGACTGATCGGGTGAAGATTCTCCGGTGCGCAGCCCCTTCTGCGAATCCACACGGACCCGCGACAGAGAAGTGGGTATCCAGCCTCTGGGACAGTCGGCAACAGCCATCGGTAGCGATAATCCATGGATTCTCGTACGTCAAAACCGATACGCTTCCTGGAGAGCTCAGTCAGCAGTTGACGAGGGTTGTAAGTTGAAGAAGAAGCCAGGTAAGCCCTCAGTCTGCATGATACTCTGCCTCTCCAACCTCGTCTTTTGTCAGATAGGATGGTATAGACACCAACAGAGGCGGAGGAGGCTGACCATTAAATTCATAGGTCGAGAATTTGACCACAGAATTGCAAATATTTAGAAGAGTCAGGCGATCATAAACCAGTAGCGATGACACGTTTTGAGCTAGAAACAATAAAAAGACAACTAAACACATAAGACATAGCACAGGTAGACATCCAGCCACACACAATGGCGCCATCTTGCCATCTTATAAATTAAAAGATGATTTCTCCAAGCTAAATAGATTTCATCTAAATTAGTGGAGTGCCATTTTCTTTCTAATTGATGAGTCTTCTGTTTTAAGCTACGAGTTTCTGTGTTGAACCAAGGAGTTAAAAATCTCTGATTAGACTTTTTCTTTTTTAAAGGGGCCACCATGTCTAGGGTCTGATGCAGAGAAGCTCTAACACTATCTACCATCCTATCAATTACAGAAGGAGCAAGCTCTCTATAGCTAATTTCTGTTGTGTTGACACATGGCATAGAGGAAACAATCTGCTTAAATTTGGTAACATCATCTGAGAGGCATCTACTGTAGTAATATTTTCTTTAGGAGCCAAATAGTCAGAAATAGTAAAATCAAAGATTAACAGACAATGGGCTGACAGTACAGGGCTATGAGGAGACACTACCAGATTTTCTATTTCTATGCCATATGTCAGAACAAGGTCCAACATGTGGTGAAGATAATGGGTAGAATTTCCTACTTTCTGAGAAAACCCCATTGAGTCTAATATTGAATTAAATGCCATATTAAGGAAATCATTATCTATATCTACATGTATATTAAAGTCCCCTACTATAATTATTCTGATTTCAGCACTAAATCAGCTAAGAATTCGGCAAATTTGGATAAAAACTCTGAGTAGGCTGATGGAGGATGATAAACTATGGCAAATAAAATTGGGTTTAACTGTGGAGCGTGTAAATAAAGATGCGGATTTGGCTCAGACGATTTATTACACATCTCACACAAGAAGCATAGACAGAATGACATCTCAGCAGAGACTCTTCTCTTAAATAATATGGCATTCCTCTAGAAGCTTCTAACACACAAAAGGTCACATTGCATTCACTTCATTCATCCTTCACACCTCCCTGTTATCTCACCAGGGAACCTCTGCTCTTTGTTCTTGTCTAAGATGTTACACAATTATGCTCTCCCCATGTGCCGCCATACCACCCCCCCGAGCATCTTGGATAGAACAATAGAATAACAGTCCGTATGCTGTGATAGAACCATTAAACATCAATCCACATGCTGCTTGGACTTCAGTCTTCTCCCGTATCTGCTGTAACCAGGATTCAACGCCTCCGTGGCGCTGTCATGCTGGGGGGTTGATGTCTGGGAGGAAAAACTTTTTGTCTGTCCGTGTGGGTGCTCTGGGGAATCTTTTCTCTGGGGAGCTCCCCGTGGGGGTCTTCCATGCCGAGGGGCCCTCGCCAACAGCACTTGTCCGTCCGCCACCACGAAAGCGGGTTTGAGTCTGTCTATGCCAATCTTTTCCCTCCTACCCCCCAAATCTAGCAAAAAATGCTTATCCCCTGTTTCCAGCACTCTGAACGGTCCATCATAGGGTGGGCGCAATGGAGGGCGGTGGGCGTCGTGTCTGACGAACACGAACTCCGCGTTTTTCAAAGTTTTAGGCACAAAAACGCGCGGAAAACTGTGGTGGGCAGGGCCCGGCAGCGTGCTTGCGTCTATGCTACGCTGCAACAGCTGAGACGGGGAGCTGCCCGGCACGGGATTATCTGGCAGAAACTCCCCAGGCAGCCGGAGTGGTTGCGCAAAAACGAGTTCTGCCGGGGAAGCTTCCAGATCCTCTTTAGGCACGGAACATAACCCCAATAAAACCCACGGTAACTTGTCTACCCAATTTGCATCCGTCAGTGAAGCCCTGAGAGCCGCTTTCAATGATCTATGAAAACGTTCGCATAACCCATTAGCCTGTGAATTGTACGAGGTTGTGGGGTGAATTGTGACACCCAGGCTGCGGGCCATTGTTGACCAGAGTTCGGAAACAAATTGAGGGCCTCTGTCGGACGTAATGTCCGACGGGACTCCAAAACGCGCCACCCATGCTGTTAAAAACACGCACGCCAAAGTGTGAACCGACTCAAACACGCGGCGGCACCACGCGGCCGGGACCACGGGACGTGGGCGACCCGTGGAGACATCGCAGATTAGGGGGGGGGGGCAAGCCATCCTGTAGCACCCTGCTGTCCAGCCTTAACCCTGTTGGTCCAGACTGGAGCGCGCGCACGTCCGCATCACTAACCTGCTCCGCGGCCATGGCTGCGTAATCTATCCCCACGCAGACCGGGGCCACCACGGCGCGTGAGAGGCAGTCTGCCACTACATTCAGTTTGCCCGACACATGCTGAATATCAGTAGTAAACTCTGAGATCGCGGCCAGCTGTCTCTGCTGCCGGCCCGACCACGGCTCTGAAACCTTGGCCATCGCGAACGTTAGCGGCTTGTGGTCAACGAACGCGGTGAAACTGTGCCCTTCCCGCCAGAACTGGAAGTGGCGAATGGCCAGGTGGAGAGCCAGCAACTCTCTGTCGAACGCGCTGTATTTACGTTCACTGTCGCGCAAAGTCCTGCTAAAAAAGGCGAACGGCTGCCAAGCCCCGGCAATGCGCTGCTCCACGACAGCCCCTATGGCCACATCTGAAGCGTCAGTGGTGAGCGCTATACGGGCCATTGGGTCTGGATGTGCCAGCAATGCGGCGTTTGCCAGGGCTGCTTTGACTTCCGAGAACGCCCGCTCTCGCTCCGGGGTCCATTCGACCCTATCCGCTGGTTTCTGTTTTTTGAGTGCAGCGTACAGTGGTTGCATGAGCTGCACTGCGCGGGGAAGGAAACGGTTATAAAAGTTCACCATTCCCAAAAATTCTTGTAGCGCCCTGACCGTTTGCGGCCGGGGAAAATCTGCCACTGCGCGCACTTTGTCAGGCAGCGGAACCGCTCCTTCGGGGGAGACGCGGTGCCCCAAAAAATCAATCCCCGTCACCCCGAACTGACATTTCGCTGGGTTGATTATTAACCCATGCTCTTCCAATCTCTGGAAAACCGTTGTGAGGTGGGTTTCGTGTTCGTCTTCGGACGCGCTGGCTACTAAGATATCATCCAGGTAGACAAACTTGAAAGGGAGATCGTGCAGCACTGCATCCATCATGCGTTGGAACGTCTGTGCAGCCCCTTTAAGCCCAAATGGCATGCGCAAAAACTCGAATAAACCGAACGGAATTATTACCGCTGTTTTGGGTATGTCCTCAGCGCGCACTGGGACTTGGTGGTAACCGCGGACCAGGTCTATTTTAGAAAAAACGCGCGCTCCTGCAAGGTGAACGGAAAAATCCTGAATGTGAGGAATTGGGTAGCGGTCGTGCGCTGTGGCGTTGTTCAACCTGCGGAAATCCCCGCAAGGTCGCCACAAACCCTCAGCTTTAGGGACCATGTGTAGCGGGGAAGCCCATGGGCTGTTTGAGCGCCTGATGATGCCCAACCTCTCCAGGTTGGCGAACTCCTCGCGCACTATGGCCAGTTTAGCTGCGTCCAAGCACCGAGGTCTTGCAAAAACGGGCGGCCCGGTGGTGGTGATAAAATGCTCCACCCCGTGTTTAGCGATGGCTGCTGAAAATGTCGGGACAGTGAGTGCTGGGAACTGAGTGAGCAGTGTGTGGAACTTACCGCATGTAGTTGTGACGTTGGCTTGTGCTGTTGGCCAGGTCACTCGAGCTGTACAGGGAAGAGAGTCAAAGGACAGTGCATTAACTAGGCGTCTGTTAGCAACATCTACCAACAAACCATGTGCACACAGAAAATCAGCCCCCAGTATATGGAAATTCAATGCTGCTATGACAAAAGTCCACTCAAATGTACGGCCGTGTAGAGACAAGAGTAGAGTCCTCTCACCAAAGGTCTTAATCTCCGAGCCGTTTGCTGCCGCCATCTCGGGGCCGCTAGATCCTGCCAGCCGGTCAGCGTAGGTCGGCCGGATGAAACTCTTCTGGGCGCCGGTGTCCACGAGGAAATGCCTCCCCGAGCGTGCGTCCGTCAAGTAGAGCAGCTTGTTCTCCTCCCCGAGGGTCGCGGCTGCTACCGACCCCCGTTCTTGGCGTTTCCTGAGTTGCTTGAATTGGCACGGTGGTATACATTTGAGTGCCCTCTCTGCGAAGCGACGGTGGTAGAAACAAAGCATGTCTCCCCCGCGTTCCTTGGCCCCCGCTGCTGCTGCCGTCGGTGGCTCTGCTGCTGCTGTCAATGGCTCCTCGCCTCCTCCGGTTGTCGCGCCGAGCTCCGTCGCTGCCGCAATGGTCGTGAACTCCCTGGTGGTGACGATGATCCGGTTTGCTTCCCGGGCTAGCGCACAATAGTCCCGCTTGGCCAGCAATGGCGAATTGGCCAGGGTCGCTCTCACCGCTGACGGAAGGTTCCGGAGGAAGAGATGGGTAAAAACAAAATGGTCGTCGTCTGTGCCCTTTAACCTCAGCATCTTCTCCATCAGGTCTATGGCCGACCCGTCTCCCAACCCGGTCTGCGTCAGGAGTCTCTCTGCTCTCTCACCATCCGAGAGTGTGTAGTGCTGGATAAGCACAGCCTTCAGCATGCCGTACTTGCCGTCGGTTGGTGGCTGATCGAGCAGGCTTTCTACATGCTGAGCCGTGCGGGCGTCGAGAGTTGCGAACACATAGTGGAACTTTGTGTCATCCACCGATATCCCCCGGAGGGCGAACTGCACCTTGACTAGGTGAAACCAGGAGCGCGGGTTGTGCTGCCAAAAATCCGGTAGCTTGATCGCAACAGCACATGCGTGGCTGGGGGTTCCCATTGAGGTTGGCTCCGGGGATCTTTCATCGTGTTCCATGATTCGTCTTGGGTCACCAGTGTGGAGCGTGTAAATAAAGAGGCGGATTTGGCTCAGACGATTTATTACACATCTCACACAAGAAACATAGACAGAATGACATCTCAGCAGAGACTCTTCTCTTAAATAACATGGCATTCCTCTAGAAGCTTCTAACACACAAAAGGTCACATTGCATTCACTTCCTTCATCCTTCACCATTCCTCTAGAAGCTTCTAACACACAAAAGGTCACATTGCATTCACTTCATTCATCCTTCACATCTCCCTGTTATCTCACCAGGGAACCTCTGCGCTTTGTTCTTGTCTAAGATGTTACACAATTATGCTCTCCCCATGTGCCGCCATATAACCTAAAATTGCTAAAGTGCCCAGTACTGAGGACCAGGCCCTCAAAGGAATTAAAATATGTTTTTTGCTTTACATTAACTAGTAATTTGGAATGGTAAATTGTTGCTGCTCCTCCTCCACGACCAGAACTTCTGGGATTTTGACAGTTTAAATAACCAGAGGGCGTTGATTCATTTAAACCAACATAATCCTCTTGCCCTAACCAAGTCTCTGTAAGGGATATTAAATCAATCTGATGATCAATTAACAAATCATGGACTAGCAGAGACTTGGGAGTTAGAGACCTAATATTTAACAAACCACATTTAATTTTTAAATTATGAGGAGGAAGAGAGGCCAAATCATTAAATTTAGAGACTTCATGCTTACTTTTAGTTTTACTAACTTTTTGTTTAATGACTTTGGGATGCTTATACATTATATTTTTATTTACTTTGGAGGGAGCAGACAATGATTCTCTGATGGGGAAGACGGGGGCTAAATTGAGGAGTGGTGGATGAAGAAGAGCTGCAGAGAGGCATGTAAGACTGCGACTCTGCTTCCTGGTCCCAACTCTGAGTTGTCAATGTTTTGGAAATTTGAATAAAAGTGATGCCAGATTGTTCGATAAATGAGACGCACCATCCAGGTTTTCCCCAAAATGAGTTCCAATTGTCTATGTAGCCCACATAGATTGCAGGACACCACACAGACAGCCAGCAATTGAAGGATGACAAGCAGCTAAGCATGTCATCACTGGTCAGATTGGGGAGGGGCCCAGAGAATACTACAGAGGCAGACATTGTTTTTGCAAAGTCACACACCGATTCCACATTAAATTTTGTGACTTCCGACTGCCAAAGTCAGATGTGTTAATGCCGGCGTGGATAACAATTGTGGAGTATTTACAGTTACTATTAGCCAACATTTTCAAATCTGACTTGATGTCGCCTACTCTGGCCCCGGGAATGCATTTGACTATGGCAGCAGGTGTCTCTAGGTTCACATTTCTGACTACAGAGTCGCCAATGATCAGAGTTTTTTCCTCAGCGGGTGTGTCACTGAGCAGGGAAAAGTGATTAGAAACATGAACAGGTTGGTGGTGTACCAGGGGCTTGCAGCTATGCTTCCTTCTCACCGTCACCCACCCATTCTCTCCTGGCTGCTCAGGAGAGGTCGGAGCCGGGGGACCGCTAGCATGCCGCCCTATGCTAGGGAGCTCCGCTGCAGCTAAGGGGCGTCTGTCATTATTAACTGGCACAGACGGTGTTTCAATGCAGCTCTTCATAACCTCGCCCCCTCATACCTAACTGACCTTCTGTCTCGTCATTCCCCCACTCGCCTCCTCCGCTCTGCTGACACTCACCTTCTCACCCCCATCACCAAGACAACACTCCGCACCCTGGGTGATAGATCATTCGCCATCGCCGCACCAACCCTCTGGGATTCCTTCTCCCTTCACATCCGGTCCGCCAACACACTTGCTTCCTTCAAAAGTCAACTCAAAACCCATCTCTTCAAATCTACCTACGAAAACTGACTGCCTCTTCTATCTATGTGTACCTACCTTGTCTGTTTACCCGTTCTCTGTATGTTTGTCCCTATGCTGCTTTGTAAAGCGTCTTTGAGTATTTAGAAAAGCGCTATACAGTATAAGACTGATGTATTATTATTATTATTTAGCATAGCCAGGATTCCAAATCAGACAACCTCGCCTCGAGCGCCTCAAAAAGAAAACATTTATTACATTTACCGTTATCACTAAAAGAGGCAGAGGTGTAGCTAAACATCTGCCATAGAGAGCACACCAGAGGAGAAGGAGAAAGAGAGCTAGTAGCCATAGCTAGCGGCTAACCCAAAGTTAACACAAACACCGATGAAAGGAGAACAGAAGGCTAAAGAGGGTGATTAGGTGACACTGAGTGTGCACACAGGTGGAAGAGGCTTAATTCACAGAAGTGAGAGGTGACAGTAGATAGAAAAAAATGATTAAAATACAATTAAAGGCAATAATCCTCAGGAGCGCGAACCACAAAGCAAACCACAACAACAGCCAGCAACACAGGAAGATCATGCCTCACTCTGAACAAAGGAAAAACATAGGGAAAATAGCTACCATGTACTTTACCAACAAACAAAATCATACGCAATATCTGACTTTACTGTAAATGGAACAAATATAAAAAATGTAACAGAGTTTAAAGGCCAAATGTCACGTAATTTTTTTTTCTAAATGATAACGAATTTAGATAAAATACACATAGCTTAAACCAAATATTCATACCGGAGACCATATCATCCACCTGTATTTACATAATTGCACAAAATACACCAGGTGAAGGCCCCACCTTGCTTGCTGGCTTGTGACAGCCAGTCCAGACCACGCCCATGTTTTTGACATCACCAGTTGTACCCTGGCTGCCCTGCCTATCCACATTCACACTTATCAACATTGGACAATCATGACGGAAAGTGACAGCGATTGTGAACAAATTAGTTTAGTTTTGTCTTTTTTTTTTGTCTTTTTTTTTTGTCAGTGGTTCAGACAGTGACAGAGGCATAGAACCTTACCGGTTCGAGCCATCCGAGATGGAATCAGATGCTTTGTCTGATGACAACAGTTCCAACGATGACCAGAGAGCAGAACCAGTGGAAAATGTCATTGAACTGGACATTAATCGCCTCCAGAATTGCGAAGCCGAAGGGGGTCTGTCCAGGGCGCCCCATAAATATTGATTTTTCGGAAGCCATTATTATTACAGTGGAGGAGAGCCGCTGCTGTCAAGAAATTGACCAGATCAATATGAAAATGGAGGCGCATACCTGTCAAGTGAGACGTTTTCGCCGTATTTTGGTGCGCGGCTGTGGGGGACGGCGCAGTGGTGGACACTTTTCTGGGAAATGTTTTAAATGTAGTTCGTGTTGTTATTGTCAAATATTTTAAGGAAAATACGGGGAAAATGCAATTTTAGCAAAAACGGGCGTATTGCCATTTCTGTACGCCCAAAACAAAAACATACGGGAAAAAAAATTGAGTGTCTTGAGGAGCACTCCTGTGTGTGATCCCCCACAGCTGGTGCTGGCTCAGCCTGAGCTATTATCACTACAACGAGAAGTGTGGAGTCAGTCATTAGTTTGATTGTCTGGGCGGGCTGATCGCTCAGCTTGAGCTATTATCACTACTGTTCGAAGTGTGGAGTCAATCATTAGTTTAATTGTCTGGGCAGGCTGATCGCTCAGCTTGAGCTATTCTCACTACAATGAGAAGTCATTAGGACAATGGTTTAACACGTTCAGCTGTGCAGCGGTTGCGGAACAGACAGAGATCGCCTGACAAATACAGAATTCTGCTTTTTTTTTTATTTTGCGCTGGACGCTGAGTTGTGTTGTTATCGTCAAATATCCATGAATCCTTAAAATATTTGACAATAACAACACGAGTTGCATTTGGGGCATTTCCCAGAGAGGTGTGCCTTGTTGCTCCGCCGTTCCTTATAGCCGCTTTTTACGGTGTTGAAGTACGGTGAAAACGTCTCACTTGACAGGTATGAAAACATTTCCCAGAGAAGTGTCCCTTATTACCCAGCTGTCCCTGATAGTCCCGTTTTAAGGTATGGGTGAAATATCCAATTTTTTCTTTCTTGTTGCTTACTTCAACCTTCCAGTCTCCATATAAACAATCAATTGAAATACCCCAAGCATCAAACTAGGGTACAATCGATTTCGTCACCTCCGCCTTCTTCCCCAGGCGATTCCAGGAGCCGTGTCAGGCCAAGCGCGGCAGTTTTAAATTAACGAATATTCCGTTGTTACTGAAGCATATGCACCAAGACCCGAACGGATCGGTTCCCTTTTATATCTAGTTTCAAGATATTTAAAGTACCCTGTTACGTGACATTTGGCCTTTAAGTATTTGGGTGTCACATTAGATCCTCATGTTCAGCTTTATAAAAGGACATAAAACGGTTGAGCCACACTCTGAAATAAACTTGCAAACTTTCGCTACATCAGAAATTCACTTACTCTGAAAGGATCAAAAACCTTTCTGAATGCCATGATTTTGACACATTTCTCCTATTGCATCTCATGCTGGTCATAAGCCAATAGTATGACTCTGAAGCCCTTGGAATACATGTATAAACAATTCATCAAAATTCTTGATAAGAAGACACGACAGTATCACCATTGTGGTATACTGTACTTGCTAAATTCAAGATGCTAAGCTTAGAAAACATGATCATGTATGCAAATATACGGTTGGTCTTTAAAATTATCCATGGTTCTGCATCCCCACCTCTTAAGGCTTTTGTGTACCTGACTTCTGAACAAAATACCAGAATAACAAGGACTTCCTCTTGGTGGCATTGTTGCATCCTCCTATGTAAAACTGCTTTTGGACAATCAGCTTTCTCATACAAAGCTATAATGGAATGGAACATGCTTCCCACTGCTTTAAAGACCAGAACAAATTACAGAGACTTTTCCACAGAGACTGAAAAATGGATTTTAAGTAACCAAGCCTGCCAGCATTCACTCTCTCCCTTAAATGGGATTTGAAATTGTACCCATAAATTGTTTTTGTGTGCCATTTCTCTTATCTTTTTACCTTTTAAACTTACTTCCTGCTTGTTTCAGGGTCAACAGTTTCTGAAACCCGACCTGAATTGCTTTCTATATGTGCTGTTTTTGTTTTATCTTCTTTCCTTCCTCAGGGACTACAGATGGAAATTAGTGAGAACACTATAATCTGGTACAGAGCATCTTTACCCTGAGCTTAATGTTTTTTTCTTTACATGGTCCCTGACAAATAAACCAATAAACTAAACTAAACCAAAGGGAAAAAAATGTGTAAATTATAGATACTTTAGGTCTGAGTATGCAGCTTTTTTGGATTTTACATTTCATTCTAATCATGATGGCAATCCACAGACTAATAACAGTGATGTTAAATGTCTTTGTCTACAGCTCCATTCTGTCCCTTCAATCCATTTTTATCCCACAAAATTTCTGTTGTTATCCATGTCCCTGAACAGAGATTACAGAGATAAGTTGAAAGCTTCTGAAGCGCTAACTGCAGCACTAGAATCTCAGATTGAAAAGGTTGGTAGGGTCATTCATAATGTCTCACCTTGGCATCATGGATCCCTGAGACTTCTTCAAATGTCTTTTCACCCACCATGACAGCAGCAAGGTTGGCAGTGTAGCTGGACAGCACCAGAAGACAGAAGATGGCCCAGAGATTCATAAGGAAACGGCCCGTCCAGCACTTTGGTGTCTTGGAGGAGACAGTGCGTCCAAACAGGATAGCATAGCACAGATTGAGAGCTGAAGAGTATGAGAACACCCTCATTCTGTTGCGGCCATGAGGCGTCATACCAAATGGACTTTTCCATTCATATAGCGTGAGAAAGAGCGCAGTGATGTGCAGTGTCAGAAATATTCCAACCCACATAGACCAGTGCAAGGGCCACATGAAGGCCCCAATGGGGGCTGCTGTATCCTTGCTGCGCACTAGGATGCCCAGACTAGTAGAGAAGAAGGGCGAGGTAAAGTCAATCACTTGGCTCCGGGCGGAGTTAATGCTGAATGAGGTGACTGCCATGTCAGCTAGACCATTAAGAAGATCTCCCACAAGCCCAGTCCAGCGCCCCCCCTTCACCGCACCATATTTCCCATCTCCAACAATATAAAGGTCAAACTCAAAGTCCAGGTCCTCGGCCAGCTTCTCCAGCAGGTCGATGCAGTACCCGTAGCAGCACTTGCTGTACTCTGCAGGCAGGGAGCTTCCATTTCCACCTGCTACCTCTCTAAAGAACCGCTCCAGAGTCTCTGAGCTGTTGGTGCTGGCATCCATGCAGAACTGACCAGCTGGGCAGGTGCCATCACTGTCCACGTCCCGGGTGAAAACAAATGGATGCTCCACGAGGGTCACTACTCTGATTCGACTCCCTGACACTGGCATCCCTGGTCTCCAATGGCCTGTGGTCCTCCCACCACCCACCCCTGTTCTGTGATAAAGTTTGGGTCCTTGCCAGACCCCCTGGTCCTCTACCTGCAGCTGCCCTTCTTCCCAGCTTCCCACGGTTACCCAGGTTGGTTGGCCCAGCGCGTCACGCCGCAGACTCCAGATGTGGAAACGTTGCAAGGTCAGGATCTCCGACCAGTTTTGATGGACACGGACTGGACCCGTGAGTCCTGAGAAAGAGGTGTTGAAGAAAAACCTGCAGCCAAAAAACAAGAGTAGGGAAGACTTCTGCTAGTGTCATTTTGCTGGTTGATGCAACACAGAAACATTGATACAACACTAACAATTGCAGATAACAGTAAACAAGAAACACTGAATGTAACTGTGGAAGCACCATAGACTGTATATGCAGATGGATGACATGCTCCCACCTACTTTCATTGCAGAAAAGTGCAGCTCTACTTCTTGGACTTAGGGCACTGCCATCTTGTGCTTTTAGACAGTCTGCATAGTAGAAACTGTGAAGCAGAACCGCTATGTGGAGTTCCCACACATGCAACTTGTTATATATGGAAAATACCTGGGTGAAGGATGAGGCAAGATGGACTTGGTGAACACAGCTTTATTGAACTATGTACACAGTACAACCCACGGCAGGGACCAGCGTGGGTATCCAGCAAAGAGGCCGTAACATGGATGCCCCCTGCCTTAAATAGGGCAGTGCGGTGATGTGACGGGAAGTACATGTCACCACGCTGCACTTCACAATAATGTGCCGATTATTACATACGACACTTCTCCCCCCTTTTAGAAAAGTCCAAAACCATACACACAATTGAACCCCCCTCCTCCCTCAAATTTGGAACCCAAATCACGCACTAAAATAACGAGAAATAATGTACTAAATTGGCCTAACACACTCACTCACAACAACCTAAAATAGTGCTGATGGGTGGACTACCGTACAGCCTGCATGGCAGGGTGGATTATTCTGCCTCCCATACCTAAAGAAAAGGTCCATTATTAAACCAAAACCACTCGCCGTGCTCCTAAACTAAACTAAACATAAAATAACCCCATACTATAACATTCATGCACATAAAACACACAAAACTATAAAGTGCTACCGCACAGTCATTTGTGTGAAACAGTTGGAACTTGCATAGGGGGGCCTAAGGCAGCCCCTCAGCAGCCCGTGGAGTCAGCAGGCTCCCGGAACGATGGCTGATCTTCTGGATGACGGAGCCCAGCTCCCATATCGCCATCACAGACCCCCGTCTAGCCTTGCCACCTGGAGCGTCCTCCTGGACATGCCGCAGCTGGTTGGCATGCCTCCTCGAGCCTTCGAACAACTGGAAGCATGCTGTGCCCAGCTTAGCCACTATGCACAGACACCCTCGATGTTTTGCTGGCTGTCACTTGGCCCATCTTCGCCATGGACATTCTTCACCCCGAACCCAAACCAAGTCCATAACCTGAAATGGAATTTTACTCGGCCCGATGTGCAGCTGCTGAGCATGCATTAACTCCATGCTCATCGATCTGGCCCCGTCCTCTTCTATAAATGTTGTAGTGTTCACCATTGTAGCTGCAGACCCCCCACCCAACCGTGGCCAAGTACCGGAGGGGCTTGTACATTGTACATTGGCTTGTACATTGGTGTCACTTGCCGACGCAGGCGCCTCACCACCACACTCGGTACCCCCCTCTACCATGTCCCAAGCGCCAGCACCGAGACCCTCCTGTGCCGAACCTGAGTGAAACTGGTCCTGCTTGACCGCCGTGGCATGTGTTAGCTCTTCGTGCAGTTCGCTCCCAGTGTCTGTTGGGGCGAGCGGGGTGATTTCTCCCTTGGGTTCCCCAGGTAAGACAAACAGCACACCCTGGCATAGTGACTCAAGCATCCATATCTACTATAACATTTTCCTCTTGCCGGGCAATTCTTTGCTTCATGGCAGTGTGTCGCAGACCCACAGCCCCTGCAACGGGAGTTTCCCAAGGCAAACCTTTGGCTGGCAGCATTGATTTCCCAAAAATCTTCGTCCTCGCCATCCTCACTATCATGGTCCGCAACATTAGCTGAGGTGGGCAGCTCTGGCGTCTTCTGTGGCTGGCGCCAATTTAGCTCCACAGCTAGCTTATCAATGGCTTCCAACCAGAGAGCTCGCGCCACTGCTTTAGCTAACGTTAAGTTATTAGGCGCCACTAATAGCCTAGCATGCAGCTCAGCATTGCATGTGTGCTCTGCTAGTTGGTTGCGTACCATCTCGTCTTCAAGTGGTTCAAAACGACACTCGCTGGCTAGCTGCTTCAATTCAATGACATACTGGCAGATAGGCTCACCTACACGCTGGTGTCTCCGGCAAAAACGAATTCTCCAAACAGTCACATTGTCTGGGGTGGAGAAACGTTTAGCTAGCAGCTCCACAACTTCCTCATACGGGTCCGTCGTACTGAGTGTCCGTAGGACCCTCCGGCCCTCACTACCCAGGCTGTGGATGAGAAGTGCTCACAGCCTCACCTTATCGAGCTTTCTGATGTCCAGCGCCGTAATATATGTTTGATAGGCCTCCAGCCAATGCGGCAATGAAACCGGTGGTTCGCCCGTGAGCTCGAGGAAGGGACGAAGCGGAGTAATGCACGCCTCCATTAGTTAATCCTCAGTCGCCAAATGTTATGTATGGAAAATACTTAAGTGAAGGATGAGGAAAGATGGACTTGGCAAACACAGCTTTATTGACCTATGTACACAGTACAACCCACAGCAGGCACCAGCGTGAGCATCCGGCAAAGAGGCCGTAACATGGATGCCCCCTTTCTTAAATAGGGCAGTGTGGTGACGTGACAGGAAGTGCATGTCACCACACTGCACTTCACAATAATGTGCCGATTATTATATACAACTGTCCATTACAGTCTGTGCAGCATCCCATAGGCTACTCCCTCAAACATGACCAATCATGACCATACATATTCATGACCACACCTCTGTTTTTCTAGCATTAAATACCTAATTACCTAATACCTAATTACCTAATACCTAAGAACATCAATTTCCCACCCTCTGACGACCTCCACCACTTCACACTCACCCACACCGACGTCCGTAACACACTGAGTCATGTCAACGTACGTAAGGCTGCTGGCCCTGACGGCATTCCTGGGCGTGTGCTGAGGGCATGCGCTGAGCAGCTGGCAGGGGTCTTCACAGACATCTTCAACCTGTCCCTGGCCCAGGCCATGGTACCAGCGTGCTTCAAGACCACTTCAATAGTACCAGTGCCGAAACATTCAACACCATCGTGCCTAAATGACTATCGCCCTGTGGCACTGACGCCCATAGTCATGAAGTGCTTTGAGCGACTGGTCTTGGCACAGCTCAAAAAATGCCTGCCCCCTACACTGGACCCTCACCAGTTTGCCTACCGGAGCAACGGGAGTACAGAGGATGCGGTTTCTACAGCGCTGCACTATGTACTCTCACACCTGGATGACAAGAACACCTACGCAAGAATGCTGTTTGTCGACTTCAGCTCAGCATTCAACACAGTTATCCCCTCCAAGCTGCTCACTAAACTTGGGGACCTGGGAATCAGTACCTCCACCTGCAACTGGATCATGGATTTTCTGACCAACAGACCCCAGCATGTTAGGTCAGGCCCCAACCGTTCTTCTGTCATCACACTCAACACTGGTGTACCACAGGGCTGTGTGCTCAGCCCTTTCCTCTACTCCCCCTTCACCCATGACTGCAGGGCTATGTATGGATCCAATTCCATCATAAAGTTCGCAGATGACACCACGGTGATTGGACTCATCAGGGACAACGATGAGTCAGATTACAGGGCAGAGGTTGAGCACTTGGCTACTTGGTGCGCTGACAATAACCTGCTCCTTAACACCAGCAAAACCAAGGAGCTCATAATGGACTACAGGAAGGAGAGGGGAGAGACACATGACCCCATCCATATCAATGGCATAGCTGTTGAACGTGTCCCCAGCTTCAAATTCCTGGGGACCCACATCTCGGAGGTCCTGTCCTGGTCAGTTAACACCACCAGCCTGATCAAGAAGGCCCATCAGCGCCTCTTCTTCTTGAGGACACTGAAGAAGAACCATCTGTCAACTGACATCCTGGGCAACTTCTACCGCTGCGTGATAGAGAGCACCCTGACCAACTGTATCACAGTCTGGTATGGGAGCTGCTCTGTCGCTGACCGTAAGGTGCTGCAGCGGGTGGTGAAAACCGCCCAACGCATCACAGGGACTCCACTTCCAGTTATAGAGGACGTCTACAGGAAAAGATGTCTGCGCCAGGCACGCAGCATTCTTAGGGACTCCAACCATCCTGCTCATGGACTGTTCCAGCTTCTCCCCTCCAGAAGGCATTTCAGAAGCCTTCGGACTAGAACCAGCAGGTTTAGGAACAGTTTCTTTCCAACAGCTGTCACGTTATTGAACTTAGTTCCCCGCTGACTCTCTTACCATCATCTCTTACCATCCTCACCTGTACATAACTGCCCATCTAACTTATTGTACATTATTTGCACATAACAGTACTCTTAACTTTCTGCACTGCTGCATATATTTGCATATATTTGCTTAAATTGCACATACTGTTAATTACCGTATATACTGCACTGCTGTCCTTTGCACTTCTGATTGGATGCTAAACTGTGTTTCGTTACCTTGTATTCATACATGTGTAATGACAATAAAGTTGAATCTAATCTAATCTAATCTAATTAAAACTGAACCAATACAAAAAACTAATACTTGAACATAAATCAACAAAATACAACCTATCAACCCCTCCGTGGATCACCACCTTATCATGCTGGAGGGGTTTGTGTGCCCTAATTATCACATGAGCATTGTTATCGGGAGCAAAATGCCCCTGGAAGGGTCTCCCAGGACAAACTGGCCCTGGGCAAAGGCCCAGACTAAGAGTGGTCAAATCGATCCCGATGAAAAAAGTTACTTCATGGACCCAGTGTACCCAAAGGAAGCACATGGGTCCGCTTTTCAGTAGGCTCACCACCAGCAAGAGGGATCATGGTGCTATGCGAACTGGGCTTCAGTCTGGGGTATACTGTTTGGACTGGTATCCCAGTGACCTGGACCCCAACTAAGTGGTAGAAGATGGTTGGATGGATGGATAAACTATTTATGAGGATAAACAATATTTTGGAGCATTTTTAGTTTTCAGTTTGCCAAAATGTCTCACACATCTAAGGGAAAAGAAGGATCTTATCATCTTACTGCAGTCAGCCACCAGAAGGCAATCAAGATGCACAAGCTTCACTTTGGAGAGACCTAATGTCACCCTTCTTTATTTATAGTCTATGGGAAACATACCACCTATGACAATGTGTTCTCCTGCACAGTTTTTATTTTTATCTTTCAGCAGCTGAGTTATAAAGCATCAGACAGAAACCTGCAACTGCGCTCATCCAGATATTCAAAACTGAAACATCTCATTTGGGGTCTATTGTGAGAAAATTTTCAGTAAAACCGATTCATTAATGTAAATTTGATGTAGTTAGACTCTGACAATATCTGAAGACGTCAGTTTGATGTGGCTGATCTAAACATTTCTCTTTTCTTTTTCTGCAGCATATTATCTGTCCTCTCAGGGTTTATCTCTGTGAGTCTAATTTCATTTCCTGTGAACCTGTTTGATCTCTTTCTGTTAGGAAAAACCTATTCTCCTAAAAACCTGCAGCTCACCGCCCCTCTCTACATACAGCTCATTTTTTACTGGCACCCACGTTTCTTCTTTTTTTTTTTGTAGAGCATCCTTTTGCCAATAATATAGCACTGAGTGTTCTTTGTTGTGGATGAATTTCCTTATCTTTGCAGCATGGTGAATTCTTCCAAGTACTGATCCCCAGAAGTCAACTGATGACTAGCTCCTGGAGTACCACTGGCATAACTCAAAGTCAGATACTGACATCCTTCTTCAGGCCAAAAAATACCTGATCCCAGACCACCGAAGGTGACTCTATGGGCATGCGGCACCATTCCTTGAAGCTGATCCTGCTTACTGGATTACGTGTTACTAGGACCCAAGGGTGTGGAGACGATGGATGGGTGCCTGCACAACATCCTAACACACGCCCCCACATCTGTCTTCTCCTGTGATTCCCGCAGTGGTGGGCTGTCAGGCCCAGCAAAGCCTTCTCTACTGGCCTAAACACTCTCAGAATCACTGACCTACACTTCTACATTCCCACATTTGTTCCATGACGATGTACAGACGTGGACAAAATTGTTGGTACCCCTCTGTTAATGAAAGAAAAACCCACAATAGTCACAGAAATAACTTGAATCGGACAAAAGTGGTAATAAATAAAAATTCTATGAAAATTAACCATTGGAAATCAGACAATGCTTTTGATTTGTGGTTCAACAGAATTATTTTAAAAAATAAACTCATGAAGCAGGCCTGGACAAAAATGATGGTACCCTTAACTTAATATTTTGTTGCACAACCTTTTGAGGCAATCACTGCAATCAAACGATTTCTGTAACTGTCAATGAGACTTCTGCACCTCTCAGCAGGTATTTTGGCCCACTCCTCATGAGCAAACTGCTCCAGTTGTCTAAGGTTTGAAGGGTACCTTCTCCAGACGGCACGTTTCAGCTCCTTCCACAGATGTTCAATAGGATTTAGATCAGGGCTCACAGAAGGTCACTTTAGAATAGTCCAATGTTTCACTCTTAGCCATTCTTGGGTGTTTTTAGCTGTGTTTTGGGTCATTATCCTGTTGCAAGACCCATGACCTGTGACTGAGACCAAGCTGTCTGACACTGGGCAGAACATTTCTCTCTAGAATACAGTACCTTGATAGTCTTGAGATTTCATTGTACCCTGCACAGATTCAAGACACCCTGTGCCAGATGCAGCAAAGCAGCCCCAGAACATAACAGAACCTCCTCCATGTTTCACAGTAGGGACAGAATCAGAATCAGAATAGCTTTATTGCCAAGCATGTTTACATGTAAACATACGAGGAATTTGACTTGACATTGGGCGCGCTCGATAAGCGCTTCCCAATGACGTGGCAGCCATGCAAGGCGCCTGTCATACAGTGGAGGGTAAAGAGGGGAATGGGGGGGGGAATGACACAATGGGCAGAGAGAAAAAACATAGTTAATCAAAATAAAGCTCGTATGAGCAAAATTGTGATTACATAGAAAAAAACCCTCTAATGCACAATTAGCAGACAATACAGATCACACAATAACAAAGGAGCAAAAGTTGAGAGAGACAGTGTAAGTGTGTGTGTGTCAGTGTATGTGTATCAGTCATGTAATGTTGTGTGCGGTGTGTGTATCAGTTACTGGTGACAGCAAAAATCCTCCCTGAGCAACGTTTAGATGTTATGTCTTTAGTGTCCTCCAAACATAGATAGCATGTCCTCGAGAGTTCATTCTCTCAGTGCATGTCCGATGGTAAACTCCATGCTGGTCACATAACGCTGTCCTTGAGAGATCAGATTACTGCGCACCAGATGTTTATGTTAGGGAGAAGCAAGAAGCAAACTCTCTTCTGCCTTATCATCCTCCTCCAGGAGGAATGTAATCTTCAGGGCGCCGAATCAAGGTCTAATAGGCACAGTTCACTCAGAGCATAGAATTTTCATCTCTCATGCAATTCTGTGCTTCATAATTTCCATATACAGGCTTTAAAATCATTCCCTGGAGAGCACCAGCGACTCCAAGATGTATTCCACCTACTGAATCAGCCACCATTCAGTTCACCATTTGCTGCTATCAGTGCACTCCCCAACTGGTCGAATTGTTGAAGGAGCTTTGCCGGGTCCGCATTTTGATCAGCTCTCCCAACTTCTTTAATTTCTGATACATCAGGAAACTCCAAAGCCAAAGTAGAAATCCTGTGATCATAGCCAAACAGATAGATGTCTTCCGCATCTCTAGTCGAATCACACAGACACATAAGTTCCCAATTGTCCATGAGTCTCCCCACTTGGGCTCCCCCTGGCCCGATCTTCTTTTAAAGTGGTGTCAATCGCATTTAAAGCCCAGCTTACCAAATCCATAATTTACCATTTGGATTAAGATTCAGCCAGAAGAAGAGTGACACAGACAGGACACAGCAAGCTGGGATCAGTAAGGGAGTAGGAGGGAGAGGAGAGGAGGAGAAAAGCATCTGCTCTCTCTGAAAGCCGGAAGAAGACAGTGTTCTTTTCTTGGTATGCTTCATTTTTGCGTCTGTGAACATAGAGCTGATGAGCCTTGCCAAAAAGTTCCAGTTTTGTCTCGTCTGTCCATAGGACATTCTCTCAGAAGCTTTGTGGCTTGTCAACATGCAGTTTGGCAAATTCCAGTCTGGCTTTTTTATGATTTGTTTTCAACAGTGGTGTCCTCCTTGGTCGTCTCCCATGAAGTCCACTTTGGCGCAAACAACGACGGATGGTGCGATCTGACACTGATGTACCTTGACCTTGGAGTTCACCATGAATGTGTTTAGAGGTTGTTCTGGGCTCTTTTGTTACCATTCGTATTATCTGTCTCCTCCTGCGGCCACGTCCAGGGAGGTTGGCTACAGTCCCGTGGATCTTAAATTTCTGAATAATATGTGCAACTGTAGTCACAGGAACATCAAGCTGCTTGGAGATGGTCTTATTGCCTTTACCTTTAACATGCTTGTCTATAATTTTCTTTCTAATCTCCTGAGACAACTCTCTCCTTTGCTTCCTCTGGCCCATGTTTAGCGTGGTACACACCATGTCAACAAACAGCACAGTGACTACTTGTCACCCTTTAAATAGGCCAACTGACGGATTACAAGTTTGTAGTTTATTTTTACTTATTACCACTTTTGTCAGATTCAAGGTATTTCTGTGACCATTGTGGGTTTTTCTTTCATTAACAGAGGGGTACCAACAATTTTGCCCACGTCTGTATAACCTCAATTCCAGTGAAGTTGCAACGTTGTATAAAATTTAAGTGAAAAAAAATAATGATTTAAAAATGCTTTTCAACCTATATTCAATTGAATACACAAAAAAGACAAGATATTTAATGTTCAAACTGATCAACTTTGTTTTGTTTTTTTGTTTTTTTTGGCCAATATTCAGTCATTTTGAATTTGATTCCTGCAACACGTTTCAAAAAGCTGGGACAGGGACATATTAACCACTGTGTTACATCACCTTTCCTATTAACAACATTCAATAAGTGTTTAGGAACTGAGGACACTGATTGTTAAAGCTTTGTAGGTGGAATTCTTTCCCAGTCTTGCTTAATGTACGACTTCAGTTGCTCAACAGTCCAGGGTCTTCATTGTTGTATTTTGTGCTTCATAATGCTTCACACATTTTCAGTAGTAGAGAGGTCTGGATTGCAGGCAGGCCAGTCTAGCACCTGCACTCATTTACTCTGAAGCCATGCTGTTGTAACACATGCAGAATGTGACTTGGCATTGTCTTGCTGAAATAAGCAGTGATGTCCCTGAAAAAGACGTTGCTTGGATGGCAGCATATGTTGCTCCAAAACCTGTATGTACTGTTCAGCTAGAGTTACCAATTGTCCCATTTTAACTGGGAATGACACGTTTATTAGGCTAAATATGTTTGTCCCAAGCAGAATGTGCGTTGTCCCATGTGTGGTGTAATCTAGGCATTACATATGTGGAGCCACTAGGGGGCGACACAGACCGGATGTTGTCAGGTGTACAGCATGATAGAGAATAATATGGCGGAGTTCGTGTGTTAATGTGTTGCAGCCAGTCAATAAAGGAGGCTCCGTGTTCACCCAAAGCAGCAGTCTTTATTTATAAAAGAACCCAACACAACATGGTGTCAGAAGTTGGTGCGCTTTGAGGTGAGAAAAGTCAGCTTTGCTTTCCGGCTAGCGGCTATGCCAGACAAAGTTCAAAGAGCTGCAGCTGCGCCAATTGATCCAGTAATGGCGGCGGCTACTCCAGCGGCAACCTTCACCATTAAACCACCGGAACCCTTCGACTTTGCGAGACCCCAAGAGTGGGAAAAGTGGATAAGACGTTTTGAGCGTTTTAGACTGGCAAGTAACCTGAATAACTCAGCAGAGGCGAACCAAGTAAATACGCTGGTTTATTGCATGGGAGATGAGGCTGACGACGTGCTAAGAGGGCTCGAGCTAACGAGTGTGCAGCGCCAGCAGTACGATGCCGTTAAAACAGCCTTTGATAGACATTTCGTTCCCAGAAAGAACGTGATTTATGAATGAGCAAAATTCAACAAGCGAGTGCAACAGCCGGCAGAACCAGTAGACTCGTTCATAACAGCACTCTACGCGCTGGCAGAAAACTGTGAGTACAGTGCACTTCATGATGACCTCTTGAGAGACAGGCTTGTAGTGGGTCTGAAAGATTCGTCGCTGTCAGAAAGAATGCAGCTTGACAAAGATCTTACCCTAGCTAAAGCTATAACAATGGCAAGACAATCTGAAGAAATAAAACGACAACAAACTGACCTAAGAGGTGAAACTAGTATTAACAGAACAGCCGTGGATGCGGTACACATCAGAAAAGCCAAGCCAAACAAGTTCATAATCAAGGAACAAAAACAGATTAAGTCCTCAAGGCCTCAGCAGACAAAACAAGACAGTAAAGTTTGTTCCAAGTGTGGCAAAGCACCAGCACATGCAGCAGTACAGTGCCCAGCTAAAAACGCGGGATGCCATAACTGTAAAAAACGTGGACACTATATTAGAGTCTGTAGGTCCAACCCAACTGTGAATGAGGTCACTGACAATGCAGATGGACTTTTTCTGGGTGAAGTGGATCTAGGGGAGGATCCATGGCTGGCAGACATAAACGTGAGAGGAAATAAAGTGACTTTTAAGTTAGATTCCGGAGCGGACGTCACAGCGGTTTCTGACCAAACATTTGAAATCTTCAAGAAGAAAAATGAACAGTTGGAAAAGGCACAAAAACCACTCTACGGACCGGGTGGAACTGCACTAACCGTGTTGGGGTCTATGACAGAGACTATTACATACGGTGACAAGAGCGCTACTGAGAAAATCTATATTGTCAAAAATCTGCGCATGGCACTATTGAGTAGAACAGCTTCCGTGAGACTGAAACTAATTGCCAGAGTTGACACTATAGACCAAGAGACAGTGAGAAAAGCGTACCCCAAGTTATGCGATGGACTTGGGCTTGTTCAAAAGCCATACACAATTAAACTGAAACCTGATGCTAAGCCCTTTTCGCTCAAGGTGCCAAGGCGTGTGCCATTGCCGCTCATGGGTAAAGTGAAAGAAGAGCTCGAGAGGATGGAAAAGTTGGGAGTCATCAGTCGCGTGGAGCAGCCAACAGATTGGTGCTGTGGCATGGTTGTAGCTCCCAAAAAGGACAAAGAAAAGGTACGTATCTGTGTGGACATGACACCTTTAAACGAGTCAGTGTGTCGCGAAAGATACATCCTCCCGTCTGTGGACCAAACGCTAGGCATGCTCACAGGTGCTCAGTACTTTTCAAAGCTCGATGCAAATATGGGATTTTGGCAAATACCACTGTCTAAAGAGTCGGCCTTTCTCACCACATTCATTACGCCATTTGGCAGATACCACTTCAACCGTTTGCCATTTGGTATTTCCAGTGCTCCTGAACATTTCCAAAACATGATGGTGACAGAGGTTACATCGGGTCTCGACGGAGTCGTCTGTCACGTGGACGATATCCTGGTCTGGGGATCCACGAAGGAGCAGCACGACGCAAGACTGCACGCTGTCTTGGAGCGTGCGGAGAAAGCCGGCGTTACGTTGAATATGTCAAAATGTGAGTTTGGCAAAAGAGAGGTTAAATTTCTTGGGTTTATTGTTTCAGCAGAAGGAATGAGGCCAGATCCAGACAAAACCCAAGCTGTTCAGGACATGAAAGAGCCAAGCAACGTGAGTGAGCTCAGGAGCTTTCTCGGAATGGTGAACCAGCTGGGGAAGTTCATTCCGAACCTTTCTGAAAAGGACAAACCATTGAGAGACTTGCTTTCAACAAAGAACATGTGGTACTGGGGGCATGAACAACAAAATGCGTTTTGTAACCTCAAACAAGAACTGTCCTCTGCTCCTGTATTGCAGCTCTATGACCCAAACAAACCACAGAAAATATCTGCAGATGCCTCTTCATACGGATTGGGGGCAGTCATGCTACAGAAGGAGAGAGACGTGTGGTCACCAGTTGCTTACGCTTCCCGATCATTGACACCTACAGAGTAGCGCTACGCCCAGCTGGAAAAAGAAGCGCTGGCTCTCACGTGGGCCTGCGAAAGATTCAATGACTTTATCCTGGGTCTGCACTTTGAACTAGAAACTGATCATAAGCCACTAGTGAGCCTACTGGGAGGACAAGCTTTGGATGCGCTTCCACCGCGTATACAGAGATTTCGTATGCGCCTAATGAGGTACTCATACACTATAAAGCACATCCCGGGCAAAAGTCTCACCACTGCCGACACGCTCTCACGCTTACCGCTCACAAACAGTGTTACTCACACAGACACAGATCTTATGGAGGACACTAACATTTATGTTGACTCTGTGCTAGAGGGACTCCCTACAAGCAGCAAATATCTTGCAGATCTCCAAGAGCAACTGCAGTCCGACAGCATCTGTTCACAAGTCATGAAATACTGCACAGAAGGCTGGCCGGATCGTAACCAGCTACAGGGAGTGGTGAAGCACTACTGGTCTGAGAGAGCCATTTTGAGTGTGCATAACGGACTACTACTGAGAGGCACGAGGTTAGTTATCCCTGCTAACATGAGAAATGCAGTTTTGGATAAGATACATGAGGGCCACCAGGGGGTGGTTAAATGCAGAGAGCGCGCCCGTCAGGCTGTATGGTGGCCAGGTTTAAGCAACCAGATCAGTGAAGTTGTACTCAAATGTAGACAGTGCATACAGGAAAGAGTTAATGTGAGAGAGCCTTTAATGCCCACAGATTTACCAGAAAGGCCATGGCAGAAGTTGGGAGCTGATTTGTTCACGCTACAAGACAAAAACTACCTGTTATTAGTGGACTACTTCTCTAGGTATATAGAGATTGCCCAGCTCAGCCCAACTCGCTCTGCCAATGTCATTGTGCATTTAAAGTCTATGTTTGCACGTCACGGAATACCAGAGATACTGATCACGGATAACGGCCCGCAGTTCGCAAGTCAGGAAATGGAAGACTTTGCAAAGGAGTACTGTTTTGAGCACGTGACCAGTAGTCCCAGGTACCCCCAAAGTAACGGTGAGGCAGAAAGAGCTGTCAGAACAGTCAAAAACCTAATTAAGAAAGCCAGTGATCCATACCGAGCACTGTTAGCCTACAGAACCATAGCGTTGGCAAATGGCTACAGCCCAACACAGCTTCTCATGGGGCGTAGACTTCGTACCACCTTGCCAATGCTTCCAGAGGCCTTGCAGCCATGCGTGCCGAATCTGCAACAAATTCGTCACGTGGAAAAGGAGAGACGGATGAGGCAAACAGAATGTTTCAACAAAAGACACAGAACGAGAGATTTGCATAAACTGTTACCCGGAAACTCTGTTTGGATTACAGATGCGAAAGCACAGGGCACAGTGACATCTGTCCACAGTGACATCTGTCCACAAAACTCCACGGTCCTATGTCATCAGTGGACCACAAGGGACAATCAGGAGGAATCGCACTCATCTTGTGCCTATGTCGATACCAAAGACTGAGATGGAACCACAACGGACCCAGTCAAATGGAAAAGACACTCCTACAGAAACTGTTTCTGAGCCCAATGCACAGGAAACACCAGGTGTTGTTAGAACCAGGTATGGTAGAGAAGTGATTAAACCAAAGAGACTGGATCTGTAGAAGTTACATGTTAATATTTGTGAAAACAGAGTTGAGTTCTAAAAATGCCTTCCTTAAATAGAAAATAAGAGGCCTTTGCATAATATGTTCTTACATGGCAACAGTGCTGGAAAAAAAAAAAGAAATGTTACAGATTTGTAAAAGGGGGTGATGTGTTAAATTTTTGCTGTCATAGTTAGTTGACAAAAGGGAACGGAAAAAGATCTCATATAAAAATGTATTTTGTGTTTTCAGCTAAAAGGGGTCAACCTAGCTTCAGTAAGGGGGATGTGGTGTAATCTAGGCATTACATATGTGGAGCCACTAGGGGGCGACACAGACTGGATGTTGTCAGGTGTACAGCATGATAGAGAATAATATGGCGGAGTTCGTGTGTTAATGTGTTGCAGCCAGTCAATAAAGGAGGCTCCGTGTTCACCCAAAGCAGCAGTCTTTATTTATAAAAGAACCCAACACAACACCATGAACGTATATTTAAAACGGGACAACGCACACCCACTTGTGACAAACATATTTAGCCCAATAAACAGGACGTCCCAACTAAAACGGGACAGTTGGCAACCCTACGTTCAGCATTAATGGTGCCTTCACAGATGTACAAATTACCCATGCCATGGGCACTAACCCACCCCCATACCATCACAGATGCTTTTGAACGTTGCACTGATAACAATCTGGATGGTCCTTTTCCTCTTTAGCTCAGAGGACATGATGTCCATGATTTCCAAAAACAATTTCAAATGTGGACTCATCAGATCACAGCACACTTTTCCACTTTGTGTCAGTCCATCTCAAATTAGCTCGGGCCCAGAGCAACCAGTGGCATTTCTGGTTGTCAACATATGCCTTTTGGATTGCATGGCAGAGTTTTATCTTGCACTTGAAGATGTAGCAACAAACTGTGTTAGCTGACAGTGGTTTTCCAAAGTGTCCCTGAGCCCATGCGGTAATATCTTTTGCACAATGATGTTGGTTTTTAATGCCGTACCACCTGAGGGATCAAAGGCCATGGGCATTCAATATTGGTTTTCGGCATTGCCGTTAATGTGCAGAAATTCCTCCAGATTCTCTGAATCTTTTGATGATATTATGGACTGCAGATGATGAAATGCCTAAATTCCTTGTCACTGTATATTGGGAAACGTTGTTCTTAAACGGTTGGGCTACTTGCCCACGCAATTGTTCACAAAGTTTTGAATCTCTCCCTATCCTTGCTTATGAATGATTGAGCCCTTTGGGGATGCTCCTTTTATACCCAATCATGACACTCACCTCTTTCCAATTCACCTATTCACCTGTGGAATGTTCCAAAAAGGTGTTTTTTGAAATTCCCCAACTTTCCCAGTGTTTTCATGCCCCTGTCTCAGCTTTTTTTTTTTTTAAATATGTTGCAGGCATCAAATTCAAAATGAGTCAGTATTTGCAACAAACAATAGCTTATCAGTTTGAACATTAAATATCTTGTTTTTGCAGTGTATTCAGTTGAATATAAGTTGAAAAGGATATTTATATCATTTTGTTTTATTTATATTTTACACAATGTCCTAACTACCAGAATTGAGGTTGTATTAAAATATCCCCCACAGTCTATTCTCTTCGTTTCCTAGCTTTACTCTTAGTTGCATGGCTTCCAGTAGTGTATGTTAGAGTTTTTAACCAATCATACAGTGCTGTGAGAAAGTATTTGCCCCTTTCCCTATTTCTTATATTTCTGCATATTTGTCACACTTAAATGTTCCAGATCATCAACCAAATTTTAATATTAGTCAAAGATAACACAAGTAAATACAAAATGCAGTTTTGAAATGATGATTTCATTTATTATCCAAAACTACCTGACCCTATGTGAAAAAGTTGTTGCCCTGCCCCTTTAAACCAAATAACTGGTTGTGCAATCAAGCATTTGTGATAACTGGCAATGAGTCTTTTACATTGAAGTTGAGGAATTTTGGCCAACTCTTCCTTGCAGAATTGTTTTAATTCAGCCACACTGGAGGGTTTGAGAGCATCCCATCCCATCCCATCCCATACTATACCATACCATAAAGTGTTAATAACAACATTTGAGGTGAGAAATAGTAGGTACAGTTAATGAATCCATTGTTATTTTAACATCAGCAACACCTGGATAAAACATTCAGCACCACATCCTGGGTGGATTGATGGTACCTGTCTGCCTAGGTGTACGCTTTCCATTTCCAATTCTTCGTCTATGTAGGACGTGGGGAAATGGAGCCAATTGCTTGCTGGTGCTGAACTTTTAAAATAGCAGTTATTACTTAAAAGCAAACAAATATTCAGTAACTACACAATATATTTCTTGCCTTGATTATTTTCAGAAATATGCTTCGCTGTTTACTTTTGAAAATATAGGAGAAAGTTCACCATCCCAGTGCCAGCTTGGACACATGTGAACAGACTTGACAGACCACTGGCTGGAGGACATGTCAACCAATGAGGTGCAGCTTGTGTGTATTACCAAGCTTTTTTGCCAGGCTCCCTCAGCCTGCTTATCCACCTTTTTAAAAAAGTTACAGAAGAAAAGACAAAGTACAAATATTGCTGTGGTCAAGTGATCAAGTATCAATTAAAATTATGTGGTGAGGCAGTGTGGGAATCTAGTGTCAGAAGACGCTTATAGGTAGACACCATTCATTATTATTACACACTATTTCAGACTCATTGGTCCACCTGAAGGCCCAGGTGTAATATATGTGGCCCATCACTGACTTTAACCAAGTCCTAATAATGCTGCCTGGGCCAAAAATCTTAGAAAGAGTTGTTGCTATGCAATTATTTGACCACTTGCAGGGAAAGGGTTTATTTGAAGAGTTTCAATCAGGGTTTAGATCATCATAGTACCAAAACAGCTTTAGTGAAGGCCACTAACAGTGTTGGGAGTAATGCGTTACCGTAATGCCACTACTTTAGCAATAACATGCTGCGTAACAAAATTACTGTTTAAAAATTCAATAATGCACTACAGTTACTGAAATGTGATCAGATGTGTTACTCGTTACTCATTTTATTAATATGAATAGATATTTTTTAGTGTAAATAAATGAATATTCAAACTGACCCTACCATAGCTGACGCAGTCGTCATTCAACGTGACCTGTTGCAAAGAGTCTGTCTTCACTACTGAGCGGAGGAAAAGATGAAGCTACTTTGTTTTTGTGGAAATAGACAGATTATTCTTCCTTTGTCGTGGTTAAGGACAAAAGCATATTGGTGGGTTGCAAGCTAAAGTACTGGTTGAGACCCAATGCAATCTTGAGAAGCACTTGAAAACAGCAACAAAGCTCCAGCAAAGCTAGTGCTATGCTATGCTAACAACACCGTGTTAGTGGATCTACGCTATCTGAACACCCACGGCTGGATTTCAAGCACAGGTATGCATTTGGACAGTTTGTGACCCAGACCGTGGACTGTGATCCATGGAAATCAAAATGCATTTACTTGCTACCTGGATAAAGATTATTCAAAAATGGATTTTGATGTCCAAAAGGAATTTGAGGGACTAGATCATGTCTCTGTCACAGCAGATATTTGAACTCTGGATAATGGACGTTTTCTTTGGATCACTACACATCGGATTAAATCCATATCATAAAAGTAAGATGGGAGTGGGGAATCTTTAGAGAAGCTGCAACAAAGGACGGGGTCATTGATCTATAGGAATATGCAGAGTCTGTCATGGGTTACATAAAAAAATGCATAAATGATGTAACTGTTATCAAAAGCTTTTAAGTCAGGAGACACTGCTGCATACAGGCTGGCAAGACAAAATCTGTCCCAGGGCATCCGGGGACTGTATGGGCAGAAGCTAAACAGCCACTTTATGGACAATAAAGATTCACGGCAGCTGTGGCAAGGTTTTAATGCAATTGCTGAAAATAAGCCCCCTCCCCCACAGGCCAGTCATAAGGATGTTACACTCCCAGAAAGGCTCAATGACTTTTATGCACGTTTTGAAGTTAAAAATGGCAGCAATAATGATGAGGTACAGATACCTCTATCATCATCATCATCCACTGAGCAGGCATTCCAGGTGACAGCCGCTCAGGTTAGAAGAGTCTTTGCCAGGGTTAATTCATGCAAAGCAGCAGGACCTGACAACATTCCTGGGTGTGTGTGAGGGAGTGTGCTGAACAGCTGAAAGATGTCTTTGCAGACATCTTGTAATCCCTCCCTCTCTCAGGGTGCTGTGCCCACCTGCCTGAAGAGTGTCATCGTAATCCCCGTGCCAAAGAAACCAAACCCTGATTGCCTTAATGACTTTCAACCTGTGGCATTAACACCAATAGTGATGAAATGTTTCAAATGGTTTGTTCTGCAGCACATTAAGGCCCAGCTCCCTCCAGAGTTGGACCCCCTGCAGTTTGCATATAGAGCCAACTGCTCAACTGAAGACGCCATCTCCTCTGTATTTCACCTCACCCTATCACATCTGGAGGAGAGGAATACCTATGTTAGGCTCCTCATCACTGACTTCTAATCTGCGTTTAATGCTATCATTCCAGGGCAGTTGGTGGAAAAACTACGGCTGCGGGGGGGTGGACCCTAGCACATGTGGCTGGATTCTTAACTTCCTGATGCAGAGGAAGCAGCGAGTCAAGATGGACAAACATCAGAACTGTGAGTACAGGGTCTCCTCAGGGCTGCGTCTTGAGCCCCCTGCTGTTTAGCCTGCTCATTCATGAATGTATTGCCACATTCAGCACCAATCACATTATTTAATTCAATTCAATTCAGTTCAACTCAACTTTATTTATATAGCACTGATTCACAACAACAGTAATCTCATAGCACTTTAAACTGTAGGGGGAACCCCACAATTGCAGAAAGACCCCAGTAATCAGGCGATCCCCTGTGAGCAAGCACTTGGTGACAGTGGAGAGGAAAAACTCCCTTTTAACAGGAAGAAACCTCCAGCAGAACCAGGCTCAGGGAGCGGCAGTCATCTGCTGTGACTGGCTGGGGGCTGAGGGGATAGAGAAGATGAAAAGAACAGACATGTAGAGAGCAAACAGCACAATGTGGACTCAATCTATGGGAGAGAACAAACAAATGTTAATGACCAGCAAAAAAAAAAAAAAAATTCATTGAGAGTGAAGAAAGGAATGAAGCCCAGTGCATTATTGGAGGTCCCCCGGCTGTCTAAACCTATTAGCAGCTTAACTAAGGGAGGGTTCAGAGACACATGATCCCTCCCTAATTGTAGGCTATATGAAAAAGGAAGGTTTTAACCCTATTCTTAAAAACAGAGATCGAGTCTGACTCCTGAATCCAGATTGGCAGCTGGTTCCACAGGAGAGGAGCTTGATAACTGAAGGCTCTGCCTCCCATTGTACTTTTGGAGATTCTAGGTATTACAAGTAATCCAGCATTTTGGGAGCATAGTGCTCTGTTAGGATGATAGGGTAGTATCAGATCTTTTAAATAAAAAAGGGGCCTGATTGTTTAGAGCTTTGAAAGTGAGAAGAAGGATTTTAAACTTAATTCTAAACTCTATGGGAAACCTTCACTAAGGCTGTTTCAGTACTATGATGGATTCAAAACCCAGACTGAAACTCTTCAAATAAACCATTTCCCTGCAAGTGGTCAATTAATTGCGTAGCAACAACTCTTGCTAAGATTTTTGAAATGAAAAGGAGATTAGAGATTGGTCTATAGTTAGCTAAAACTCCTGGATCCAGCGTTGGCGTTTTGGGAAGGGTTTAATTACAGCAGTTTTAAAGGCCTGCGGTACATGGCCTAATTTTAATAAAGAATTGATTATTTGAAGAATAGAGCTACCAATAAATGGAAAGACCTCTTTAAATCACCTGGTAGGAATATGGTCTAAAAGACAAGTTGAAGGCTTGGATGAGGAAATTATTTTATCAAACTCTAAAAGGTCAGTTGGAGCAAACTCATCCAAACAGATATCAATTGAAGGATTTGTAGCAGTTAATGTATTTAAGTTAACGGTGGGAAGAATCTGACTGATTTTATCTCTAATAGATGAAATTTTATTATTGAAAAAGTTCATGAAGTCCTGACTAGTAAGCTCTAAGGGAATGCTAGGATTGACAGAGTCCTGACTCTTTGTCAGCCTGGCTACAGTGCTGAAAAGAAACCTGGGATTATTCTTGTTCTCTTCTATTAATGCAGAATAATAACTGATTTTTTTTATAAATTAAAAGATGATTTCTCCAAGCTGAATAGATTTCATCTAAATAAGTAGAGCCCCATTTTCTTTCTAATTGAGGAGTCTTCTGTTTTAAGCTACGAGTTTCTGAGTTGAACCAAGGAGCTAGAAATCTCTGATTAGACTTTTTCTTTTTTAAAGGGGCCACCATGTCTAGAGTCTGATACAGAGAAGCTGTAACACTATCTACCATGCTATCAATTACAGAAGGAGCAAGCTCTCCATAGCTTATTTCCGTTGTGTTGACACATGGCATAGAGGAAACAATCTGCTTAAATTTGGTAGCAGCATCATCTGAGAGGCATCTGCTATAGTAATATTTTTCTTTAGGAGCCAAATAGTCAGAAATAGTAAAATCAAAGGTTAACAGACAATGGGCTGATGGTACAGGGTCACATTAAGTTTTGTGACTTCCGACTACCGGAGTCGGATGTCGTCAATGCTGGCGTGGATAACAATTGTGGAGTATTTACAGTTACTTTTTGCCAGCATTTTCAAATTTGACTCGATGTCACCTGCTCTGGCCCCAGGAATGCATTTGACTATGGCCGCTGGAGTCTCTAGGTTCACGTTTCTGACTACAGAGTCACCAATGATCAGAGTTTTTTCCTCAGCGGGTGTGTCATTGAGCGGGGAAAAGCGATTAGAAACATGAACAGGTTGGTGGTGAACTAGGGCCTTGCGGCTAGGCTTCCTTCTCACCGTCACCCACCCAGTCTCCTGGCTGCTCAGGAGGATCGGAGGACCGCCAGCAGGCCGCCCTATGCCAGGGAGCTCTGCTGCAGCTAAGGGGCGTCTGTCATTATTAACTGGCGCAGACAGTGTTTCAATGCAGTGGAGCCGGGATTCCAAATCAGACAACCTCGCCTTGAGTGCCTCAAAAAGACAACATTTATTACATTTACCGTTATCACTAAAAGAGGCAGAGGTGTAGCTAAATATCTGACAGAGAGAGCACACCAGAAGAGAAAGAGAGCTAGTAGCCATAGCTAGAGGCTAACCCGAAGCTAACAAAAACACCGATGAAAGGTGAACAGAAGGCTAAAGAGGGTGATTTGGTGACACTGAGTGCACACACGGGTGCAAGAGGCTTGTTAAACAGAAGTGAGAGCTGACAGTAAATGGAAAAAAGTGATTAAAATACAATTAAAGGCGATAATCCTCGGAAGATTGAGAGCTAACCACAGAGCAAACCACACAGACAGCCAGCAACACAGGAAGTAATAATACGTTACCACGGGAAGCGATGCCAGAGCGGTGCTCATGGCATTATTAAGTTTGCTAATGATATGACGGTAGTCGGTCTGATTAATAAAAACAATGAGTCTTCGTACAGAAGGGAGGTGGACCAGCTAACAACATGGTGTAGATTACATCATCTTCACCTTAATGTGGAGAAGACTAAGGAGATGGTGATCGACTGCAGGAAGGTGAGCCAGCACCATCAGACACCGCTGTTTATTGGGGGCACTTCTGTCGAGAGGGTTTCTGGGGATTTACCTGGCAGATGATATGACCTTTAACACCAACACCACAGCCATTGTTAAAAAGGCCCATCAGTGACTCTACCCTCTTCGGCAGCTAAAAAAGGCAGGTCTTCCCACTCAGCTCCTCACCACCTTTTACAGAGGCACCCTGGAATCTGTCCTTTCATATGGCCTGACTACCTGCTTTGGAGAAGCACCAGCTGAACAGGGTTGTAAGAACAGCCAGTAAGCTCACTGGTGTCCCCCTTCTCTCCTTGGAGGAGATTTACAACAAACGCTGTGGTAACAGGGCTGTCAACATCATTAGATAGATAGATAGATAGATAGATAGATAGATAGATAGATAGATAGATAGATAGATAGATAGATGGATGTAGTTTATTGATCCCAAACTGGGAAATTACAGACTGCTACCACCCTTCCCACAGTTTGTTTTCTCTTCTGCCCTCAGGGAAGAGGCACAAGTGTCTCTAGGCCAGGGCAGCCAGAATGTTGAACAGTTTTTTCCAACATGCAGTCAGGATTATAAATGGACTGTGCCCATCTATTGTTACCATTTGTTGTTGCAAGATGGTGCCCAATGATGGCGAACATCTTTGTTCGTTCCGCTCTCAAATGCGGACTTTTCTTGCATAGTTGCTGTTCTTTCTACAGTGCATGGAGGTCATGCACTGCTAACATATGACCAACAGACACTACTGGATATCACCAAGTCAAGCACTCACACGGAGTTTACTGGCTTTATACCACCTGATTTACAATGTATTATGTGACCACGCAGCAATCAACACAACCCTCAGGAAGGCCCCGAAGCACCGAGCCCACGTGAGCATGCTGACCCCAAGAGAGCGTGTTGGAGGCAGGGCCGAAGGCACCGAAGGTGAGGCAAGAGAGGAGAGCTACATGCTAGGCTAAAGGCTTGCTCCAGCCGGCCACCGCTACCCAGTCTCTTAATGGCAAACGTTCAGTCTTTGGAAAATAAGCTGGACAAACTAAGAGCAAGGATTGAAGACCAGCGGGAGAAAAGAGAGTGCTGTGCCCTAATTTTCTGCACCACCTGGCTTGCAGACAGAGTCCCGGAGAGCGCTATTCAGCTACAGACCCACTCAACACACCGGGCAGACAGAAAAGGAGACTCTGGTAAGATGAGAGGGGGGTGGTGTGTGTGCATTTATAAACCACTCATGGTGTGGACATGTACAGACTGTTTACAAGTGCTGCTCGCCCGACGTGGAGTTTTTACTGCTGAAATGCCATCCCTATTACCTACCGAGGGAATTTACCGTTGTGTTTTTGGCTGCTGTACACATTTGCCCACAGAGCAACTACACAGTAGTGCTAAACAAACTCCACGACATCATCAGCACAGTAGAGACGAAACATCCCGATGCTGTTTTTATTGTTACTGGCGACTTTAACCAGTGCAATTTACAGACTGTACTCCCCAAATATTACCAGCATGTGGACATTCTCACCCGCGATAAAAGCACATTGGATCATATTTACTCCAATAAACGTGGCGCCTACAGAGCGGCTCCCCGCCCCCACTTCGGACAGTCAGATTGCATCTCACTGTTTATGTACCCAGCCTACAGACAAAAGCTGAAACAAACAAACCCTGTCATTAAGCAAATTAAGCACTGTACTCCAGAGACTGAAAGCACCCTACAAGACTGTTTTGCCTGCACAGACGGGATGTATTTAAAGCTGCAGCCACCCAAGAGGACTCTTCTGTAAACATACAGGATTATGCTGAATATGTGACCGGGTACATCAGCATGTGCACTGACACCATCGTACCCATCATACAGGTCAAGAAGCTCCCCAACCACAAGCCCTGGATCAACAGTCAGGTACAGTACGTCAGATGCTGCGTGCTTGCTCTCGTGCATTTAAATCAGGCTGTGAGGTCGAGTACAAAGCTGCAAAGTATGGACTGAGAAAGGCTATAACAACAGCCAAGAGGCAGTACAGAGAAAAGCTGGACAGCCTCTTTTCCACTCCTGACCCGGGGTGCATGTGACAAGGCCTGCAACACATCACAGTCTACAAAAGGACCAACAGCAGCACCACTAGCTCCACAGACAGCCTACGGGACAATCTCAACATCTTTTACACCCGCTTTGAGACTACCAGCTACAGTCCAGAGAAGAGACACACACTCACGGACCCCCCCCCCTTCCTTCTCCACTAAGAGTCTCACCAGGCCAGGTAAACAAAGCACTGAGGAATATCAACCCCTGCAAGGCAGCAGAACCAGACAACATACCTGGGCGGGCCGTCAGAGCATGTGCTACCAAGCTAAACAACGTTCTCACATCCATCTTTAACCTCTCCCTCAACCAGAACATAGTCTCCTCCTGCTTCAAAACGACAACCATCATCCCCCTCCCCAAAAGGAGCCCGCCGACCTGTCTGAATGATTACACATCGGTAGCACTCACTCCAATCATCATGAAGTGCTTCAAGAGAGTGGTGCTGCCCCTCATTCAGGATAGCATACCAGGCACCCTGGACCCCCTGCAGTATGCCTACCGGCCCAAAGGGTCCACCTTTGGGCCGGTAGGCATACCGGCCCAAAGGTGCCATCGGATGCCATCGCTGCAGCACTCCATTATTCTCTCTCCCACCTGAAAGGTAAAGACTCCTACATTAGGATGCACTTTGTCGACTACAGCTCCGCCTTCAACATGGTCATCCCCCACAAACTCACCGACAAACTGGCTTCACTTGGCCTGCACCCCACCCTCTGCGATTGGCTACTAGACTTTCTAACTGGCAGGCCCCAGTCTGTCAGGACGGGTAACAGGACCTCAGCCAGCATCATCACAAACACAGGTGTACCACAGGGTTGCGTTTTCAGCCTCATCCTCTACAGCCTCTTCATCCATGACTGTGTTGCCTCCCACAAGGGCAATATCACCCTAAAGTTTGCGGATGAAACAGCAGTGACAGGACGCATCACTGGTGATGACAAAGCATCCTACAAAGAGGGAGGTGGCCAACCTGGTGTCATGGCGTGAGGACAACAACCTCATCCTCAACACGGACAAGACAAAGGAGATTATAGTGGACATGAGGAAAGGGAGGAAGAGACCCCATCGGCTGCTGTTCATCCGGAAGCTTGAGGTTGAGAGGCTGAGCAGCTTTAAGTACCCCGGCACTGATAGAAAAGTTTCATATTTGTTTCATATTTGTGATTTACACTGTCTCAGAGTCTGTGTGAAAGTCTCAAGGATGCAGCGTGAAAGATGCATTTTGTCTGTATGCAGTCCATGCTTCACAACCATACAGCAGAGTAAGATAAGATAAGATAAGCCTTTATTAGTCCCACAATGGAGAGATTCCAGGATTGCAACAGCACAGGGATAGCAACAGTCAGAGCAATAACACACTCAGAGTATTATTGCTAATAATAATAACACTCAGAATAGTAAGGACTATTACTCTATAGACTTTGAGTTTGGTAACAAGACGGATCCCTCTTTTCTCCCAGACCATCTTCCTGAGCCATCCAAACACACTGGCGGCTTTGGAGGTTCTGTTGTTGATTTCAGCATCTATGTTGGCTGAACGGGAGAGCATACTGCCAAGGTAAGTAAAATTTTCAACAGCCTGAAGTGCCTTTCCATTGACCGTGATGCTTGGGTCCTGGTATGGGTTGTTTGGGGCTGGTTGGAACATCACTTTGGTCTTCTTGGCACTAATGGTAAGGCCAAAGTCGTCGCATGCTGTAGAGAAACTGTCCGTCTCCAGTTGCATCTCTTGCTCACTACTGGCATTGAGGGCGCAGACATCTGCAAAGGGGAAGTCTTGGATGACAGTTTCCATCACCTTGGTGACAGCCTGTAAACGTCTTGGATTGAATAGTCTTCCATCGTACCTGTATCTAATTTTAATACCAGCCTTGCAGTGTGAATGCATCAGTCAGCATGGCACTGAACATCATGCTGAAAAGTGTTGGGGCAGGAACACAGCCTTATTTTACGCCATTGGTCACAGGGAAGGCATCTGATGGCTCACCATCATCTAGAACGCGTGCAGTCATGCCCTTATGGAACTGGCGGACGACGGCGATGAATCTGTCGGGGCAGCCGAACTTGCTCATGATTTTCCACAGTCCTTCTCTGCTGACGGTGTCAGAGGCCTTGGTCAGGTCCACAAATGTGGTATAGAGGTTGCGGTACTGCTCTTTGCACTTTTCTTGAAGCTGACATGCAGCAAATATCATGTCAACTGTTCCTCATCCTGCTTGGAAGCCACACTGGCTCTCGGGGAGGAGATCCTGCTCCAGGTGTTGTAAGAAGCGGTTGAGCAGCACATGAGCCAAGACCTTGCCGGCTATGGAGAGAAGAGAGATTCCTCGATGGTTATTACAGGACTGGTGGTTGCCTTTGTGCTTGTAGATGTGAACAATTGTGGCATCTCTAAAATCTTGGGGTAACTGGTTTTTTTTGTCCCACATGGACTGAAAGAGGCGAATAAGCTGGTCGAGCAAGACTGGACTGGCTGCTTTATAAACCTCAGCAGGGCTAGTATCCGCTCCTGGAGATTTCCTGTGGACATTTGCTTGAGAGCTTTCCTCACCTCTTCAGCTGTTGGACGATTGTTGATTTCCAGGTTCACCGAAACTTGAGGAAGACGTGCCATTGCTTCATCATTGATAGTGGAGGGGCGGTTGAGTACACTAAGTGTTTGGCCCATCTCTCCAGTATTTGCTTCTTCTCAATGAGGAGGTTTGATCCATTAGGTCCGAGGACGGGAGATAACCCACAAGACTGAGGTCCATAGACAGCTTTCAGAGCATCATAGAATCTTTTGGTATCATGCTTGTCTGCGTAGCCTTGGATCTCGTCTGACTTGTCACTGAGCCAAGTATCTTACATGGTACTTAGCTTTGTCTGTATCTGGCTGTCTTTTTTGCTGGGCAAGAGGGTTGTTCAGGTTTGCTAGGAGTAGCAGGCACTTTTCTTCCAGCAATTCCTGGATTACGGTGTCATTTTCGTCATGGTTGGACCAATAATTTCAAGGGCAGCAGAGTGAACTGTGTCCCTGAAGGACGTCCAAGCTTCTTCGATTTTGTCATAGGTTGTATGTGAGTCCGAGAGTTTAATGTTCATGACTGACTGAAAGTTTTGGACAATATCAGCAGCTTTCAGTTTTGTTACATTGAGTCGCTTGATGACCTTTTGCCCTTGTGGTCTTCTCTTTGGCTGGATGTGAAGGTTGAGTCTGGAGATGATAAGGTGGTGATCAGGCCAGCAGTCAGCACCGCACATACCCTTTGTCACACGCACATCCCGCCTGTCTCTTTCCATAACGATGATATAATCAATAAGATGCCAGTGCTTGGAGCGGGGATGCATCCACGATGTCTTATTACAGGTTGGTATGCGGAGCATGGTGTTGGTGATTGTCAGGTCAAGACCAAATTAGTTACAAAGTGGCTTCAGGACAACAAAGTCAATGTTTTGGCGTGGCCATCACAAAGTCTTGATCTCAGTCCCACAGAAAATTTGTGGGCAGAGCTGAAAGTCGTGTGTGGGCAAGATGGCCTACAAACTCAGTGTTGCCAGGTATACGATAATTATCATATTTATACGATAGTTTTAAGGCCTATACGAAATACGATCAATAATTTAGAAAAAGGCCAAATATACTGTATGATAGTTTTGGCATTTCTGTGCACACACCCCCCCCCCCGCCAAAAAAAACGTCATTTTGATTTATGTGAACACCCACACATCAACAGAAGCTGATGCCTGTTCATAGCTGATCAACTCATACCAGGCTGGCTCTTCCTCACTGCCAAATGTGCCAGTCACATTAGAAGCACACAGCTTTACTGGAACCACAACAAATTAAAAAAAAAAAATCAGTGAACATGAGTTTGGACTCAGAGGAAAAAAGTACTAAAAGAAAAGAGTCCGGCAGCACAGACATGGACACCGGTAAGAAAACAAAGCACCTACACCAGGCACAACAGCTTTATTGCCCTGCCTGGGAGTTAGACCCTACATTAAAGGACAGAAGCAGTGGTTGTGTAAAGACATGCAATTTGAAGACATGTAATGAGAAGATGGCGGCCGGGATGGTCACACTTTTTCAGTGCTGAGACAAAGTTGCTGATTTTGCCACTAAAATAACTAACCAACAGCGAATATCTGATCAACATTTGTGACGCACACGCACAGGCTGAATTTCCACCTTGGTTGAAATACCCCTTTATTTGCCTTTCACCGGGCTCTGTGAGTAAACTGATTAGCGTTTCTTTTCATGGTTCGCTGCTACGCTTTACCCGAAGCGTTTGCTAAGCGTTTGCTAAGCTAATGCTATCGCTATAGCTAATGCCATAGCTAGTCGTAGCACCTAACACCAACACAAAGAAGCAACTCTGTCCCCGGTGATTGGGGCTCGCCGGAGGAACTAACCGAGGCAACAGTTGGACGGGAGCCGGATCAGAGTTTAAGTACAGCGGTGGTAGGAGACGGGGACCAGTGGAGGACCACCGGGGCCCCAGCCGGATAAGAGCCGGAATCGGAGCCCAGTTACAGTGGCGGGGCTCAGCGGAGGATCTACTGAGGAAGATGGCGGTAGGTGGCGGTGCTCAGCGGAGGAACTACCGGGACCCCAGCTGGACAGGAGCAGGATCGGAGCTCAACTACAGCGGCGGTGGGCGGCGGGACTCGGTGGAGGAGCGGCCGGTACCCCGGCTGGACAGGAGCTCAATTGCAGCGGGACTAGCAGCGGAGGGGGCTAGCTGAGGCCCAGCTGGATTCGAGGTTGGTCGGATCGGATACCGGCGACACCAGCAGAGATTGTTTTACTATAAATAGGTCAGTAAAAATGCCACCAAAGAAGGAGGAAAATGAAAAGATCAAAAAATCTCTGAACTTCATGTCAGAAGAACTGATCAAAGTGGCTAGTCAGCAGGCTAAAATATTAGGGCTAATGGAAGAAGTCCGAGAATTAAAATTAACAATTAAGGAAAAAGACAAAAAAAATTGCAGACTTGGAGCGACGCGTTGAGGATCTTGAACAATGTTCTCGTATGAATGATCTAATTATAATTGGACTAGACATTAAATATCAATCATATGCTCATGCTACAGCAGGAATGAGAGGTGAGGAGGCTTCCACAAGTGAATCAGTCTCCCTGGAAAACCAGGTGCTTCAGTTCCTTGAAAGTAGAAATATAAAGGTTGAAGCAAATGCAATTTCAGCCTGTCATACTTTACCCAGAAAGGATAATAAAACAAAGAAATCAATTGTGATGCGTTTTGTGAACAGAAGGGTAAAGAATGACATACTGAGGCAGGCCAGAAAGCTACGGGGAACAGAAGTTTACCTAAATGAACATCTAACAAAAACTAATGCTGAAATAGCACGGCAAGCACGGATGCTGAAAAGACAAAATAAGATACAGGCAACATGGACAAGAAATTGTAGAGTTTGGATCAAACTAAATGGAACACCAGTGGAAGCAAAGAGTATAATAATCAGAGATCTTACTGACTTAAATAAATATAGATGAACACTGATTAAGAAAATTAAGAGACTGATAATTCCATATCCACACACACAGCAAGAAGAGTTCTTTTGTGACATACCATGTCAATGTACTTAAAAAAGCAAACAAACAAACCAACAAACAAAAAACTTATGACTGACTTGAGTAGACATCAATCATCCCCAGTTGGAGGAAGTCATTTGACACAGAGTGAGGAGATTCAAACTCTGAAAATATGCCATTATGCTGGACATAAACTACAAGATGGAGAATGATATTGATCCTGATAACCGCTTTTTCAATAATACTCATAATCATCGTGAATATTACACTGAAAAGCAATTCAAAAGTCAAGTGCAACTAGATGGTAAACTATCAATAATACACTTCAACAGCAGAAGTCTTAACAAAAACTTTCCACAGATTCAGGACTATTTAAAACAGCTAGACAGAAAATTTACAGCTATCGCAATCTCTGAAACTTGGCTTAATGAAGAGCAGGCTCCTCTGATGGCAATAGAGGGATATCAGATGTTTCATATTTACAGATCTCAAAAAAAGGGTGGTGGTGTTGCACTGTATATTGATTACCTGTATAGGTATAAGCTTGTAAATGGAATGTCCTTTGCACTACCAGGGATTTTGGAATGTGTTACTGTTGAGATTGACCAAGATAAAACAAAAAATCTAATTATAAGTTGTATATATAGAATGCCGGGAATTTGCATTGAGACATTCAGAGATATATTAGTCGAGCTGTACAATAATATTACTAGTAAGAAAATGGTAGTAATTTGTGGAGATTTCAATATTGATTTACTAAATCCATATCAACAAAATGTAATTACAGAGTTCATGAATTCTATGTACAGCATGAGTCTATATCCCACAATAACACATCCCAGTAGAATCACAGTTCACACTGCTACACTTATTGACAACCTGTTTGTTAATATTATTGATAAGAAAATAGAAAGTGGATTATTGATAAATGATATAAGTGACCATTTGCCAACCTTTGCACTTATCCATGGCCACACGGGGGCCAATACAGAAAAAATTTTAAAATCGTTCAGGTACAAATCACAAAATGCAATCAGTTCTTTTAAATAAGACTTGCTGAAGCAGGACTGGACAAAAGTCTATGTATCAGATGTAAATGAAGTCTATGACACATTTATAAACATTGTAACCACTCTTTATGAAAAAAATTGTCCATTAGTAAAGAAAAAGCTTTAACATAAATTTGTCGATAAGCCATGGTTAACCAAAGGATTACAAAAGGCGTGTAAAAAGAAAAATTTATTATATAAAGCTTTCCTAAAGAAAAGGACAAAAGAAGCAGAGCAGCGGTATAAAACATACAAAAATAAGTTAACATATATAATAAGATGTAGTAAAAGAGACTATTACAGTAAAGAACTGGAGAAAAACAGAGACAATATTAAAAATACATGGACAATACTTAACAATATTCTTGGAAATAAAAACAGAAATACAAGCTACCCAACCAATTTTTCAAAAAATAATAAAACGATTCAGAGTGTGAATGTAGCTTCACCTGCAGATGAATTTAATAACTTTTTTGTTAACATTGGTCCTAATTTGGCTCGAGAAATACCCATTACGGCACCCACAGGTGATACAATCAGCAAAAACACTGCTATAAAAGACTCCATTTTCATAAAGAACACAGACGAGAGAGAGGTCATTGAAATTGTTAAATCGTTTAAAAGTAAAACATCTACGGACTGTGATGGTATTGACATGCTCTTAGTCAAAACTATTAGTGAATGCTTAGTGAAACCAAGGATGTATATCTGTAACCTGTTTCTCCAAACAGGCATATTTCCCAATGCAATGAAAATAGCTAAAGTAATTCCGATATACAAGACGGGTGACAGAGGGGAATTCTCAAACTATAGACCAATTTCACTATTGCCGCAATTTTCCAAGATACTTGAAAAAATATTCTATGAGAGAATTGACAACTTCATACTGAAGAATAATTTATTGTGTGAGCAGCAATATGGGTTCAGACACAAGAGGACAACTGCATTTGCTCTAATGGAATTTATAGAAAAAATATCAACTGCCGTTGAAAATAAAGAGTATTCAGTTGGGGTATTCCTGGATCTTAAAAAAGCATTTGATACAGTGGATCATAATTTATTATTAAAGAAACTACAAAATTGTGGTATTAGGGGGGTAGCACTGTCCTGGTTATGTAGTTACTTAAAGAATAGATGTCAGTATGTATGTGTTGGTAACAAAAACTCACAGTTACTGAAGGTTACTTGTGGAGTCCCACAGGGTTCAGTTTTGGGGCCATTGTTATTCAATATGTATATAAATGATATATGTAAAGTTTCGGAAAAAATGGATTTAAAATTGTTTGCCGATGACACTAATTTATTATGCAGTGGAAGCAATTTGGAACAACTTTTGGATACACTCGGAAAGGAATTATGAAAGCTTAAACTGTGGTTTGATTCAAACAAATTAACGCTCAATTTAAGTAAGACAAAATTTATAGTTTTTAACAACCATCACAACAACTTAGTATCTAAACTCAGTGTAAATGGTGTAGAGATTGAAATGGTATCCGAAACTAAATTTCTTGGAGTAATAATTGATAATAAACTGTGTCGGAAGTCATATATTAATCATATTAAAGGTAAAATATCCAAATCAATTGCAATACTACACAGAGTGAAATATTTGCTGAATCAACCCACACTATATACCTTGTATCATTCATTAATACTCCCATACATGACATATTGTAATGAAGTATGGGGAAATACATATAAAACAAACATATATCCAGTCTTTATGCTTCAGAAGAGAGCTATTAGAATAATAAACAAAGCTGCTTACAGGAAACCAACAAACCCACTTTTTCTTAAATTAAAAGCTCTCAAGTTGAAAGATCTGGTTGACTTTAAAACTGCAGTAATAATGTTTAAAGTGAAGAATCTATCACTGCCCGCAAATATCCAAAAGTTGTTCCAAATAAGGGAGAAACAATATCATTTCAGAGGAACATGTATATTTCAAAAACCTTCAGTGAGAACTACCACCAAGCAACACTGTGTTTCAGTGCAAGAAGTCAGATTATGGAACGATTTTGGACCTGAATTAAAATCATATACAACGCTTGGACAATTTAAACAAAAACTAAAGGAAGAAATACTCCAAACATATATACAAGATGACATGTAAGATCACATAAGGATTGTCATATCCAGTCTGTGTTGTGTTGTTGCTTAGTTTTTTTTTGTCGCATTTTGTCTTAGCTTTGTTCTGAATTGTAATCGCTCTTGTTTTGTTTTTCTTTTGAATTCTTGGATGGAATATGGGTGGGCAATATAAGCTGCGGCTTCAGCCATCACCCATTTCGGATAACTTATGTTGAACTGTATAATCAGAGGAGTTATTGTCTAATTTGACCTTGTTGGATTTTCTTTCCCCCTTTGTTATATTATTCTGTTTCTTTTTTTAATCTTTACTTTTAATCTATCCGAAATAAAGATTCATTCATTCATTCATTCAATTCTGTGTGGGTGGGTGTGTTTAAGTGTGACAATGCATAAAGCAGTTGCTTCATCCAAAAGGCCGAGCCTCTGCGTTTATTCCTACAGTTACTGCAGTTCCATACATAAAGAATAGCTTTGTTTTTTAAATGCACTGTCCTACCTGTGATTTTTCAAGTTATTTTAGTACATAGGACAGTTTGGGTGAAAATACGATAATTTTAAAGCAACAGTACGATATTTCTTCATTTCCCATGTGGCCAGTGATCAGTTCCACCAGTTCTGTCAGGAGGAATGGGCCAAAACTCCAGCAAACTATTGTAAGAAGCTTGTGGAAGGATACCCAAAATGTTTGACCCAACCGATACAGTTTAAAGGCAATGCTACCAAATAGTAAGGAAATGTATGGACACTTCTGACTCTGAAGAAAGTAATAAAAAATTCTCTAAAAAAATTAGAAATAATTTTGGTAATCCAAACTGGCCTAAAACAGGATAAGTTTAGTCCCTTGATTTTTTTCACTTTTTTTTTTCACTTCATACATTTCTTTCAATTAAAGTTTATGATTTCTAGTTTTTGCTATATGAGATGAAGCAACTTTGCCAAAAAGTGGATTTCTGGTGCTTTTTATTCATCGTGACAAAGGCAAAAGGACTGCATATATTTGATTGAGGACAGAGTGGACCATTTATTCCAGTCCAGATCTTTTTACTTCTTATCTGAAACCTTCCTGAAAATAACTGAAGTTAATGGAAGCAGACAGTTCATAAACTGTTAGAAACATATTAATGAAGTAATAAACAGAACAATTTAGTTTCCTTTATCTCATTATCATGGAGTGTTTCCACTCATGCAGCAGCTGGGGGTCAGAGTGAGAGTGAGAGTAATAAATCGGCTCATGAATAAAAGTTATAACAGCACGTTTAAACACATGCACGCACACACACACACACACAGTGTTTATGAATGAATATTAATGTTTGTGTGTCTGAGAGAGAGGTGAGGTTGAAAGAATCAAAGGCAGCCCGAGGGATTTTCTTCTCTCTTGGAGAAAATACAAATCCACATCAAACAGCTGCTGGAACCCATTTAGAGAGGAATGGAGGAAGAAATGTGACAACCGGATTAAAAATCGACCGAAATAACTCGTAAGAGACTGGTGGAGATAAACGCTAATCACTCCATCAAACTGTAATTATGTGTCAACACAGATTTTCATATTCTTTATTTATTTAAGCTTATAGTTTACAGGAGAGACAATGGTCCATCCGTCTGAGGTGTCACATTTAGTTGCAGGTGTTTCCCCTCATAATGATGCAAACATGCATGAAGGAACACACACTCGTGAACACAAAAAATGGAATCAAAGAAAAGATGGAGGCACACTCAGTGACTACAGTGTTACTGGCATGTTTTACATTTAAAAGGTCTGAAGCCTCATTTAGAAGATATTGCTTAGTATTCATACCAAAAGTGTAAGTGTGCCAAAAAGTCCAAAGTGAAGCATGCAAAAAATGTCAAATTTATACAGCAGATAATTCTGACCAAGCAACAGACAATAGACATTCCCGACAGTCTAAATTTAATAATAACCACATAGAGAAATTTAGCATGTGTGTTGTTATGAAGGGGTTAATAACAGGGAGCGGCGTGATGGTGCAGCCAGCTGGTAACGTCATCACGCCAGCCCATATAGGGAGAGAATCACCATCTCAGGGTTCTCTCGACTCATAGCCACCTAGGGGCTCAGTATACAGTGAACCTGTATTGTGATAATAATTACAGCATGTAATAAAGTTTGAGTTTGCACAGCTCATCTCTTCGTTAGTCTTTCCTGGGTTTCCAGACATAACATTTGGCGATGAGAGTTAAACCATGGAGGCGTGCATGAGGCCACCACAGCCATTTCTGGAAAACCCTGGAGAGCCACCCATTTCATGGCTGCGCTAGTTTTATGCTTTCACCACCTACACATCAGCACTGGGCCTGGACGAGCTAGACAAGGTATGGAAGTGAGTTCTGTTAATTCACTATCTGGGCATGGAAGACCAATGTATTTTCTCCACGCCAGGACCAACATACTCGTTCGCTGATGCTGTAGAACTGCTAGCTAGCTACTTTGCTACACCTGACAACATGTTGGCGTGGCGCATTAAATTCTGTCAACGGCAACAGAGAATTGGTGAAACAATACAACAATTTATCGCAGACCTTCGTCACCTAGCTAGCATATGCAGGTTTGGTTTATTGGGAGATGAAATGGCACGGGACCAGCTGGCTGAGCACACTAGCAACCCGCGGCTGCGGGCGAAGATGCTAACAGCGCCAAATGACATGGCGCTAGCTAACACCATCGAGCTAGCATTCCAGCTTGAGTCGGCTGACAGGTTAGCATTGGAGCTAGGTGTGCAACCACAGCAGTGACAACCAAGCCAGATACCGCTGACATATGCAGTGAGCGTGGAGGAACCTGGTGACACGGTAGAAGAGTTTGAAGCAAACACCGTGGACTGGAGGACCATTGTGAAACGCTCCACTTACGGCAGCTGTGGTTCCTCAGTGCACCGAGAGAAAGCATGTGTTTGCCCGGCAAGGGGGCAATAATATAAGATGTGCGGAAAATTCAACCACTTTGCCGGTTTGCCGGTCAATGACACCGCCGAGCCCACTAGTCAAACAAAACCACCCACCCGCAACAACCATCCACACGGTAAGACCTGAGAGCACGATGTATGCATACAGCATGGTGGAAATGGACGATGTTACTTTGCTGCTCCTGCTCGACACCGCTGCAGTGAGGTCAATGCTAAATTGAGCTAAGGTGAAGAAATTTTTCCCCAACCACAAAATTGGCAAGGACCCAGCGGCGCTGTATGGGTATGATGGCTACAGAGTTAGCATCGTAGGAACCATAATGCTAATGGTCCACTACGCATCAAGAGTGGTTACTGACATTGTGTTTCAAGAAGACAACTTATTAGGATGTGGCCAACTGGGTTTCTTCATCCACAACAGTAACTGACTCCATTTGACCGACTGCGATGGTTGGGATGCAACACACCCCATTGACGATGATGATGAGTGGGACGGGAGACAACAGGATGACGACGACGAGCGCACAGCCATCCTGTGCGCACAGGAGAAACGCTGCCCAGAGAGAGGACAGCGGCCGGACTCACCTCAGATCCTTGCCCAGCATGAGCCCGCAGGAACCACTGCGGAGTTGCAGGAGAGGGAGCCCACGCCCACCGAGGATCTCGGGATACAGCAACCCGGTGTGGATCCTAACGACAATGATAGTGACGCATCACAATAACCAGACTTCTCAGGTGAAGGAAAGAAGGAACCAAACTGCTTCCAAATGCACAGCACCAGCCTGCAAAAGCTGCTGCCGAGCTGCTGGACCAAGAGTCCGCGACCGAGTAGAATGCAACAGAACCACCGGATGGCTTCCGAATCCATGACTGGCATCAACCTCCAGGAGCCACCGCTGAGATTTAGGATAAAGAGTCCGTGACTCAATGACTCAACAGGATGTAGCAGACCCACCACAGCCCTGCAGCAAACGTGAGTGCCACACTATCACAACCACTGCGGCGAATGCAGCCATACAGAGCTCCACTCGCAGTGATGAACTGGGTTCGGGTCCACAGAACCAAGCGACCGGGTTCACAGTTGGCCTTAACATCGTCACTACCACTGACACGTATGAAGATCGTGGCACAGCTGAGACCAGCCACTGTTCAGATGGCTGATGGATCAAGATGGAAGGCCAGCAGTCTGCGGGAGGTGAGAGCGGCTGCCGTTGACCAAGAAACAGCATTGGAGTCGATCCAACAGATGTGGGATCCAGGCTGGGACATTGTTGACGAGTGTGAAGCAGCTCCAGCAGGATGGCACCTGGGCCTGCTGAAACTGACGCCACCAGGTGCGCATCCACCACATGCTTATTACAAAGCCCCTCCAACAGAACTGCCTTCCCCATGGAAGAGTGTGGAAAAAAAGGACTGGTTAGCTAGGGGGACGGCTGCCAACTTTAGAGTGGCAGAATAACCCACTCAGCCGCACTGGGCTACACGGTGGTCCACCCGCTAGCCCTAACCAGGGTTCCTAAAGTTTAATGTAACAAATTGGGGAGGGTTATAATTTGACAATATGTTCTGTGTTTTTCCGGGGGGGGGGGGGATGAATGTTATGAAGGGGTTAATAACAGGGAGCGGTGTGATGATGCAGCCGGCTGGTAACATCATCACACCAGCCCCATATAGGGAGAGAGTTGGCCATCTCAGGGCTCTCTCAACTCATAGCCACCTAGGGGCTCAGTATACAGTGAACCTGTATTGTGATAATAATTACAGCATGTAATAAAGTTCGAGTTCCAGCATAGCTCACCTCTCCGCTGGTCATTCCGGGTTTTCCAGACATAATATATGTTACTCCATTTCACAGGTTTTCTCTAATTTATTACTTACAATAATTGGCATTCACTTCTTATAACATGAAAAATGTAATGCTGAATTGTCTACTGTAATTCCCACAGCAGCAAAGTCATGCTGACTTGTGCCGCTGAACTAAAGCTATGATCACAACGATGGGTTTGTAAGACTCTCCCAGTTCCTATGGATTCTGGAGTTTGCAGACATTTGTGGAGGGGGGCATAGTTTCCTACAGCTGCTGTTCAACTAGTAAGGGCAACTTGAAGCATTCTTGACAACTGAGGTGCTTTTCTGTCATATGATAGCCCTAGAGTTCTTACATTCTTTGTAAGGGTGCATTGGGATCTTCCTATGGCATACTTACTCCCATCTTACGAAGATTCTTCCATCGGTCTCTGCGTTTGCAACTTCCCGTTGGTACCTGGGATCCCTGCTGTGGTTATACCGGCAGAAAGCGATCCAAACCTCGGGGAAGGCGTGCAGGTGCCGCGGTGAAATCCAGAAGGCTTGCTCGGCTTCGCCATCTTGCTCGCTCCACCTCATCTTCTCCTAATTCTGCAGCTGGCCTCTTTCCTGGATCCTGGCCCTCGGGTGTGCCTGGAGTGAGGCCATCATTTCTCCGGCCTGTTTTCCCTGTTATACTGTGCCAACTGGCCTTCTCCCTGCTCCGAGCCAGCAAATCCCCTGCAGGAAGCAGATGCCTATGTCAACTTTCACCGGCCCCTATTCCTGGCGAGACTGCTGCTGTTACAGAGCCCATCCAGCTGGCGTTGCTTAACTCACGTTCCATCGCAAATAAATCATTCTTTTTGAACGATTTATTCATTACTGCAGGGCTGGACTTTTTATTTCTTGTTGAGACTTGGCAGAGAAGTGAGGAATTTACCTCCTTAATTGAACTTTGTCCACCGGATTGTACCTTCTCCTGTGCACCGAGATTGACAGGCTGCGGTAGTGGTCTGGCCATCGTGAACCGGCGCCGCTTCGTTACACGGATGGTGAGCCATGGAACTTTTTCATCGTTTGAACTGATGATTTTAAAAATTGGCTCCTCAAACCTATTTTATTGTGTTTTAATTTACCACCCTCCAGGAGTTTATGCCTCTTTTTTATCTGAGTTTAGCAATTTTTTAACTTCTATTATTAAATTTGAGCGGATTTTATTACTTGGAGATTTTAATTTGCAAATTGCGACGTATGCGGGCTTCACACAAGAAGAGGGGCAGATGGTTGCGACGAACAGGCTTTATTAAAACACACCACTGAGCACAGACAGGAGGGGAGGTCATTCTCCCAGACCCCCGTTTCAATCATGGTTGCACACACGATACATCTTGCCCTAATCCTGCCTATAAACATTGCTGGGTCATTATAACGCAGTTATAATGACACAGCAGTATAATAACTCAGTAATCACATTAAATACACACACAAAGTAACGTTCTCTGCTGGCAAAGCATGCTGGGAAATCCCTGCCCCCCTTAACACGGCCCCGACGTTACACTGCCCCCCCCGGACTGGTTTTTGTCCCCAGAAAAATCAAAGTCCAACCCAGCAGTCCAACGCAAATCAGTCCAGGTGTAGGGGCGGCTTCTATGCCGACGACCAGCACATCCAACAGCTTCAGTAGGACTACACACAGTCCCTCCCCTGGCAGCGGGAGTCATATGCCCGCTCCGGCCGACTCCCACCGCTGCCAGGACCTCCCAGGCGGCCGCTGGCCCGCGTCCAGGTGTCCAGCCCCTGCCAAGCCCGGGAAAAGACCGGATCTGTCCTGCTTGCTCCGCTGCTGCTGCGCGCCGAGGGCCTCTGTGACGTCACCGCCGGGGGAAGCATCTGCGGGAGGCGGCCTTTCCCCGTCCATGCCACCTCGCTCTAGTTTAATGTCAGCGAGGGGCCAGTTTCTCGTGGGGTGGGCGCGGGGCAGTACCGTGCGATGTGCTCTGGCTCTCCGCAGCGGAAGCACCCTTCCTCGCGTCGCCGTGGCCACCTTCTCCGTGGACACGCCGCCGCGGTCTGCCGTAACTCCTCCTCCTCCCCCTCGCTCTCAGCCGTGGCCTGGAAGGTTCTCTGTCTTGGCATCGACGCTTCAATTGTACAATTCATCAGCGGCTCCACCCGCTCCGCTTCTGCCACCGCAGTCTCCCAGTAGCTCGCGCTGTTGATCCGGACGTGGCTCTGGAGCTGGGCCGGGCGGAGACCTTGGATGAAGTTCCGTAGGGCAAGCTTCTCTACCACCTCCGGTGTGAAGTCCGGGTAGCTGCGCCGTGTTAGCAGCTGTATGTCCGCCGCGTAGGCTCCGACTCTCTCTTGGCTGCCTCGACGGTGATTGCTCAGCTGTTCCTGGGCATGCTCAGCGTCAGCCGTTCTCCCAAATCGTCTCTGGAGCGCTCCTTGTAGCGCTGGCCAGCTGCGGCGCTCCTCGGGCTGGAGGTCAGAGAGGGCGCAGAGAGCCCTCCCTTCCAAGGCCAGCGCGACCTGCACGGCGGTTTCCTCCGGTGACCAGTCGTTCAGCGCAGCAGCCAGCTCGACCTGGGCCAGGTAGTTCTCCAACAGGGTCTCGCCGTTGAAGCAGGGAATCCTGGCCCGCTGCCGGATGGGTGGGACGGTCTCCTCCTGGTTGATCGCCGCCCCTGATCGCCATAGAATCGCCAGCCCGTCCTGCCCTAAAAAGGGCGGGAAGTGGGGCTGGTTTGCTCTGCTCTGCCCGCTCTGCCTTGAAAAAGGCAGAAAGCGGGGTACGCTGCTCCCGTGGGTCCGCTGCTCCATTCATCCCGGTGAGCCACTCCGGGGGTCGATGTCTCAGCTCTGTCCTCCTTTTCCAGCTGAGCGATGAATCGCTCTAGCTGCTGGATCTCCACCCGGATCCTGGCTTCCATCTTGCTCCATCCCCACTCCTGACACCAGTGTGACGTATGCGGGCTTCACACAAGAAGAGGAGCAGATGGTGGCGACGAACAGGCTTTATTAAAACACACCACTGAGCACAGACAGGAGGGGAGGTCATTCTCCCAGACCCCCGTTTCAATCATGGTTGCACACACGATACATCTTGCCCTAATCCTGCCTATAAACACTGCTGGGTCATTATAACGCAGTTATAATGACACAGCAGTATAATAACTCAGTAATCACATTAAATACACACACAAAGTAACGTTCTCTGCTGGCAAAGCATGCTGGGAAATCCCTGCCCCCCTTAACATGACCCCGATGTTACAATATTAACGATCCCTGTGACAGGTTTGCAGTGAATTTCTTTGGTATTATTGAATCATTTAATTTTGTTTTGTGTCTATCTGGCCCTATGCATATAAAGGAAATACACTTGATCTTGTTTTTACACTCGGTCTTAATGTGACTAATGTTCAGACTAAGGAGCTTCTTGTGTCAGAATATTTTTGTGTTCTTTTTAATTTATCAGTTAAATCAGTCTGTTACACTGACAAGCGGGTAAAATGCTCTTGTGTCATTGACCATTTGTCAGCTGTGAAATTTTCTGCTGCCTTTGACAGCAGTGTGGTTTTATCCTCTGATGACAACACTGAGAGCTTGGTCTGCTCTTTTAACTCACACTGTTCAAGCATCTTAGATGTAGTTGCTCCCTTTAAAACCAGGACTGTCCGTGCTGTTAATTTATCCCCCTGGTTAAATGATGATCTCTGTTGTTTTAGACGTAAATGTTGGAGGGTGGAAAGACTGTGGAAGTCCACTAAACTTGAGGTGCATCGATTGTACCTTAAGGAACTGTTAATTGAATTTAACAATATGATTAAAATGGCAAGAACTTCTTATTTTTCCAATATCATCTCCTCCAATAGTAACAATCCAAAGATCCTCTTCAGTACAATAGACAGTATAGTTAATCCTGTCAGTTATGCTTCCCCTGCTTATTCAATTAATGACTGTAACAAGTTTCTTTCCTTTGTTGTTGACAAGGTCACTGCTGTTAGGGCTGGTTTTACTCATTCCTTTCCCCTAATCCTTGATTGTCCTAACAGACAGGCCTTTTTAAGTGATTTTACCCCAATTTCTTTTGAGGATTTGTTAGTGTTGGTGCGTTCCATGAAATCCTCCTCCTGCGTTTTAGATATTTTGCCTTTCTCAATGTTAAAAGAGGTAATTGGCTCAGTGGGTACATCTTTGGTTAATATCATTAATAGTTCACTTGAATCTGGTTGTGTACCCTCGTATTCTAAACATGCAGTTGTGCAGCCACTTTTTAAAAAACCTAACCTTGATCCATCTGTTTTTAAAAACTTCAGGCCAATTTCTAAGCTTCCTTTTATTTCTAAGCTTTTAGAAAAAAGTTGTTGCCAAGCAGCTCACTGACTTTCTGATTGAACACAATATTTTCGACAAATTTCAGTCAGGTTTTCGTCAGAAACACTCGACAGAGACCACTCTTCTCAGGGTGTCAAATGATATTTTAATGTCATCAGACTCTGGCAAATGCTCTGTTTTAGTGTTATTAGATCTTTCTGCAGCATTTGATACTATTGATCATTGTATTTTGTTACAAAGGCTTAGAGATTGGGTAGGTATTTCTGGAAAAGCTCTGGATTGGTTTTTCTCCTACCTTTCTGGTAGGAGTTTTTCCATGGCTGTTGGCTCTTATTCATCTGACTCTGCTCCTTTAACCTGTGGGGTGCCTCAGGGTTCTATTCTGGGTCCACTTTTATTTGCCCTATATATGCTGCCACTTGGTTCTATTATCAGCAAATTTAAAGGTGTGTCTTATCACTGCTACGCTGACGATTTACAGCTACTTTTCTCTTTTAAGCCTGACCATGTTGACAATTTAAAAATTATTCACGATTGTCTGTCTGCAATTAAGGACTGGGTGTCTACTAACTTTTTGCAACTTAATGCTGATAAAACTGAAGTCCTTATTGTAGCACCTGATAATCTAATTCCTAAGTTGGTTAATAGCATTGGTTCATTAAGCTCTAACGTTCGGTCTAATCTAAAAAATCTTGGTGTCATTTTCGATCAATCGATCAGTTTTGATCAGCATGTCAAATCTCTGACCTGGAGTTGTTTTTTCCACCTAAGGAATATATCCAAAACTAGAAAAGCACTCGGAGAGCGCAGACCTCCGCCAAGCGCCACAATTCCCCCCATACAGTGTTTGTGTGTACGTTTTCACATTCCTTGAGCATGTAAACATATGACTAGCAATTGGATTCACAATAATTATTTGTTTATTTGACAGGGACAGTGCAATAAACACACAATTAATCAATGACAATCAATCTGATAGTGATAGGATTAGTGGTTCAGTAGTAAAAGCATTGCCTCCTTGGCGGAGGTAATAAACTGAAGTGTTGCTGTTGTGTCCATCTCCTCCACTGACGGATGCAAATTGGGTAGGCAGGTTGCCATGGGTTTTATATTATATTATTTTGGGGTTGCGCTCCGCGGCAAACGAGAATTTAGAAGCTTCGCCGGCAGAGAGCTCGTTTTTGTGCAGCGCCTATGGCTGGCCAGTGAATTTCTGCCAAATGCGCAGCTCCTATGGCTGGCCGGGGAATTTCTGGCAAAGAATCCGTAGGCGGACAGCTGGCCGTGTGAGGTTTTGCAGTTGCGCGCAAACACAGGCACGCTGGCGGGCCCAGGCCAGCAGTGTTTTCCGCGTGCTTTTGTGCCTAAAACGTTGAAGAACGCGGAATTTGTGTTGCAGACACGACGACCAGCGCCCTCCATTGCGCCTGCGCACATGTTGAAAATGGCCATATGTCACAGTGTTGAAAAAAATGCTTTAAAAAATTCCTGTATCCAGACGGTGAACCGGATCACCCCCAAAATTTAATCAGTTCTTCCTTGTACCATTTCCAACAACGCCTGAAAGTTTCATGGAAATCAGTCCAAGACTTTTTGAGTTATCTTGCTAACCAACAGACAAACAGACAGACAGACAGACAGACAAACAGACAAACACACAGACAAACCCCGGCAAAAACATAACCTCCTCCTGGCCTTTTCGGCCTGGCGGAGGTAATTAGGTTTCCTACAGTCAGTTAGAAATCACTATTCATGCCTCTGTTTCTTCACGTTTGGACTACTGTAATGCTCTTTTCACATGTCTTAGCAAATCCTCTTTACACCACCTACAGTTAGTCCAGAACGCTGCTGCAAGATTACTAATAACTAATAACTAGGTCCAGTAGATTCTGTCATATCACTCCTGTTTTGGCCTCCTTGCATTGGCTTCTTGTAAATTATAGAATTGATTTTAAAGTTCTTGTTCTTACTTACAAAGCCATTCATGAAGAGGCGCCTTTTTATATTAGTGACCTGCTCTTTCTACACCAGCCGAGCAGGTCTCTCAGGTCTTCTCATCAGAATCTATTGGTAGTACCTAGCACTAGGCTCAGAACCAAAGGCGATAGAGCCTTTGCTGCTGTTGCTCTCAGACTGTGGAACTCCTTACCTTTTGAACTTAGATCTGCACCGTCCATTGGTGTTTTTAAGAAGCAACTAAAGACCCACCTTTTTAGCCTGGCTTTTTAATTAACTATGTGCTGATTGTATTTTTATGTGCTTTTACTGTCTACTTTGTTTTTTTTACTGTTTTATGTGCCTGTGTTTTTATTGTTTTTTACCATGTTAAGCACTTTGTGACTCTGTCTGTGAAAAGTGCTTTATAAATAAACTCATTATTATTATCTTACGAAAATTTTTGTGCAACTCACGGCACCCTCAAGTCGTTGGTAGGAAGATCTTACGGCTTCGGCACATTTTGTCGGCACAAATGTCGCACAAATGATGTACCTCCACCTTATCAGCACCTCACTACCACCGTATGCACACTGTACAAATCTCCATACAAACGGGGACTTGCATGGCATTTCCTACAACCGCAGTAAGGGGCCCTCAAGAACAATTCATGGTGTGGTCAGGAACAACTTAAGGTGTTACTGATGCATACTTATGGCCAACATCTTGCGTAGTTCTTACATTGTTCCGATGGCATTCGTACAGCCACCCTACGATGAGGGGTTTTTGTGGGTGTTCGTATAAATTTTGGACAAGACCATCAACCTGGCCACACACTTCCGAATGGTCTATGAATGCTGGATTCTCCAAAGGCCATCTTAAGAAGGCCACACGAAATGGTCCAAAAATTGTTCATATGGTGTTCACAGCAATTGGTAAGGGTATTTGTGACCATAGCTTAAGAATGTTGATAAGTCAGAAAACATCCAAAAGCATAGCATGGGCCCTTTAATTATTAATCATGCATATGCAATCCTTGAAGCAACGTTTTCTCTATAAATCACACATTTACTGAAAATGTGCATTATTAGTGTCATCAGCTGCCCATTACACAACAATATTCAGCTGTAAATGGTCAATAAAACGCAGCTCATGAATACTGATGCATAGAAATGAAGTCTAATTTTCCAATCAGGGTTCTCCGTGCTGCTCCATTCATCCAGAAGCATCGTATGAGTGCCACCACAGTATCAGTGTTTACAACAATGATGATCATTGTGACACCATTTTATTAGTCTGTCCTAAAAAGTCTTTCAACATAATTGAGTTATCATAAAAATGTTGCTGTACCATACCATTCCAATAGATCTCTTGCAGGCATGTGAGTAGCACAGCCTTTCAGTTGCCATCTTCCCAGTGATGCCACTGTACAAAATGAGTATTACAGAGTTTTACCGAGGCAATTACGAGATTTTTGTGCCAACAAACTTTTGAGTCCATCTAACTAGTGAGCAAGAGAAAAACTCAGATCAAACTAATATTTTCTGGGGTGTCTACTCTTAATTATTAATTTCATAAGACAGCACTGCTTTTACATGAGTACAATTTCTGACTGCTATACCCACCCCTGATCATATAATTTAAGTATGCATAAGTAAATAAACTATAGCATTATATTTTTTCCCGCTTTGAGTGTCATGTGTTTTCTCATGTTTTACACAGGCATCACATACCCCCCCCAAAATAAAATGTTGCCACCATTCTAAAGTCTTTAAAGGGCTCATTGACTGCACTTTTACACATTTTAACAGCTCACACATCTTAATAAAGTCCTTGTGACATATTTTGTTTACATTTTCTTTAATTTTTTAATTGAAGCAAATTTGTTTTTTATTTTTCTTGGCTTTCTTCAAACGCTCTGATTTGCCGATACGCCTGATTTGCTGATATGCCTCTCTCGGACATGTACCTCACCCGCCTCACCCGCAGAGCCATCAACATTGCAGGTGACACCTCCCACCCCTCACACTCCATCTTCAGCCCCCTGCCCTTGGGGAAAAGGTACCGGAGCCTCCGGGCCCGGTATTTGCTGCTGTATGTCCCTGCACTTTACTGCAACCATTTGCACAAATGCCATATCTGCTGCTGTCTGTCTGTCATTGCAATATTGATCATGTGCAGTCCTATCCTTGTTCACTGGTGTGAGGATTCCTACCTGCAGCTGAATACAACAAAAACGAAAGATATGATTATTGACTTTAGGAGGAAAACTCCCAGGCACAAAGTCACCATACTAAAAGGCCAGACCACCGAATGTGTACAGTCGTACAAATATCTTGGGATGATTATTGATAGTGGATTGAACTTTGAGGTGAACTGTGAAAGGGTGTGCAAAAAGGGTCAGCAAAATTTGCATTGTTTGAGGAAACTTGCACGCTTCCAAATTGACCGAACCATAATGACTATGTTCTATCGGGCTTTTATTGAATCTGTTTTATCCTTTTCTTTAATGTCATGGTTTGGTCAGATAAAACTGAAACAGAGGAAATCCTTGGATCAGGTAGTCAGATGGTCCAGTCGTTTGCTTGGTGAGTCACAGCTGAGCCTGACATCCCTGTACACCAGACAAGTACAGAGGATGGCCGACTCGATTTTAAATGATGACTCCCACCCTTTGCACTGCAACTTTCAGCTTCTTCCCTCCAGACGGAGGTTTGCTGTCCCAAAAAGTAGAACCCAGCGCTACAAAAACAGCTTTGTCCCTGCTGCTGTCAAAGAGTTGAACAAGCTATAAAAATTATATTGTACATATTTTATATTTACCTATTTTGTAAGATGTGTGCCTGTGTTTGTGTCTATGTTGAATGTAATTAGTGGCTTGTAAATATGGATGTCACCAACTGCAAAACAAATCTACCTACGGGTACAAATAAAGTAACCTGAACCTGAACCTGAACCTATCTGTCACTGTCTGCACCTACACTACCACATTGAACTTGCAACTACGGGTATTACAGCTCTACTTTTCTGTATATAGGATTGCTGGGTTTCATCATCATCGTTAATCGTTTATCTTTATTTGTACTATGGGAGGTCTGGGTCTATCTTTTGTCACCATTTGCACTACAGGTAGCATTACTGAACATAGACTGCTGTTGTTGTTTTTCCAGCCTTATTCCTTTTTATTTTTTATATTGTGCACACCACTGAAGAGAGAGAGAGAAATGCCATTTCAGTTCTCCTGTATGTCCTGTACGTATAGAAGTATTGACAAATAAAATCTTTAGATCTTGAATCTTGAATTTATAGCCTGTCACTTTAAGAAACATACGTCAGCAGTTCAACTCCACCCTCCCTCTTACGTCAATTAGTCATTAGCTGAGGAAGCTTCTAGCCGGTTCTGCCACTGCCTCCTTTCAGCTTGAATGAGCAGCACTGGTTCACCGATCCGCAGTCGTTTGTGCATTTTGCGTCATTCCGGCCAACCCAACAACCCCGCCGAAATGCCACATTAAATCGCCAACACTGCACGCTCCACCAATTGCTGCTGAGCCACGGGATCTCATAGGGCAATGTCTCACTCTGCAGTAGTCGGCAACTCTCCCACAGGCAGTGGGGAGGGAGGGAGGGGTCTGCCCCATCACGAAGCGGCTCCCCCACGCTATCCGTGAGAGTATACCCTGAGGATGGTGAGGGAGTTGAGCCAGCAGTCGTAGCAATGGCCTGCCGGGGCAGGCAGTTGCCTCAACTTGGGGATGCTGCCTGGGGCTGCTGTCTCTCAGATCCCTGTGACTGGCATGCCGGCGACCCGCCGCAAAACCACTGGGAGATGGGCCGGAGTGACGTGAGGCACATTGTGGACCACGGACCGGTGAACCAGATGGTAACAGGAATGTTATTTGGGTGACTAAGATCAGAAGAAAATTACAATATAAGCCGCGCTCGGTTCGAGCTTCCTGTTACCAGTGTTAGCAATTGGGGGATAATTTAGCACCATCTCCATATACATGACAGACAGCTAGGCAAGCCAATAATAGAGCAGTGGGCTGGTCTCAAGGATGGCAGTGGGTTGGCTTTTTCAAAATGTGATGTATACGATTTGCACAAAAAAGTCAAAAACATTTCTGGGAAAGTAAAATGAGATAAAGTCTCTGTGTGTGTTGTTGTTGTTTTTTTTAGAGAATTGACTGTTTTGAAAATTTTTGGATAATTAGGTTACCAGTAAACTCATTTCAGATAGCTAAAACCTACAAACACACCATTTTTCAGTCAATGACCCCTTTAAGACAAAGGAAACACTGCAGACTGAACTGTTGCTTAGTTGTCCAAAGTCCTCTTTTCAGATAAGAGTAAATTTTGCATTGCATGTGGAAGTCAAGGTCCCTGAGTCTGAAGGAAGCGTGGAGAGGCACAGAATCCAAGTTGCTTGAGGTCCAGTGTGAAGTTTCCACAGTCGGTGATGATGTGGGGAGCCATGTCATCTGCTGGTGTTGGTCCACTATATTTTATCAAGTCTAAAGACATCACAGCCATTTACCAGGAAATTTTTAGATCATTTCTGCTGACAAGCTCTATAGAGATGCTAATTTCATTTTCTAGCAGGGCTTGGCATCTGCCCACACTGCCAAAAGTACTAAGTTAGTACTAACAAAAGTACTGTTACATGGTAACACTGTGCTTGACTGGCCAGCAAACTCTTCTGACCTAAACCCCATATATGAAGTACTGTCACGAAGAAGATGAGAGACACCAGACCCAACAATGCAGACGAGCTGAAGGCACCTAGCCAACTATTGGGTGTGTACATGGACATACTTTTCAGACGGCCAGCATTTCTATTAAAAATCTATTTTTTTAAATAAATTTTATGTAATCTAATTTTTTGAGAATCTAAATGTGGGGTTTTCATTAGCTGTAGGCCATAACCATCAATATTAAAAGAAATTAACACTTGAAATATATCACTCTGTGTGTAATTAATCCATATAGGAGTTTAATTTTTGAATTTTTATTCCTGAAATAAATTAACTTTTCAGTGACATTCTAATTTATTGAGATTCACTTCTAGTCTTCCTCTGTGTTGGATTTTTTTCCTCTGTACTTTGAGTGTGCTAAACACACACACACACACACACACACAAAAACCAAACAAAAAAAACTAACACATAAAGAGTGTCCATACAGTTTTATAGGTTTATTTAATTATTTTTGCTATTACTTGCTAGAACATCACACAAAATCTGCACTCCAATGCTTGCTGATGTTTCGGCTGACATGTTTAATCTGTCTCTTACAGGCCACAGTCCAAACTGCCACAAAACACCCACCATTATTCCACTGCAGCAAAAAGGCCAAGGTTAACTGTCTGAAAGATTATGGGCTGTCCCAACACTGATGAAATGCTACAGGAGTTATCATGACTCACCCTCTAATACTCACACCTGACATAATACATGCTCTACAGCAGTGATTTTGGTGCCCTGAGAGATTGTTTAGGGTGCCTCAGGAAATTGTCTCATTTCACTAAAGCAGTGGTCACAAATACCCTTATGAATGGTTGCGAACACCATACGAACAATTTTTGGACCATTTTGTAAGGCCTTCTTAAGGCAGCCATAGGAGAAGCCAGTGTTTGTAGACTGTTCATAAGTTTGTGGCCAGGTTGATGATATTGTCCAGGATTTCTGTGAACGCCCTATGAACACCCCTCATTGTTAAACTAAACATAGGCATGATTATGGATTTATAATCATCTAGAATGAAGCAGCCATTTTTGAAGACCAAAGTAGTTAACAAGTGACATTTAATGTGTTCAAAATGTTCACTCATTCCCCATATAGTGTACTACATAGTGTATCAAACATTGTGGAGTGCTGCTTGAAATTTTAACTGAAAATTTCATTCACTATATAGTACACTCAAAATATCCCATAACCAACAAATGCTTTGCGTGTTGCCTGTTGTGTCTGTGTTTGTGGATTGAGACCAGCGGACACGTCCACGTGTTGTGGGTAGCTTTATTGAACAAGCTAACATATAATCACAAACTAACAGTAGCCTAAGCTAGCAGAGAGGTGGTACAGGGAAGTTGGCAGTTGGAAGGCGGAGGGCCAAAGAGGACAACTCCCGCCGTTAGTCCTCCTTTATAGTCACAGTATGATGATGTCATCCAGTGTATGCGTCCCCACGTCCGTGGTGTATGTTGTGGTAATTCCAATATGCCACATTTACCCTCCCTGGGAAAAACCAGAACTTACCCAGTGTTGGCTTAACCTTAGCTGAGTGACCATTGTGGCATTGTAGTGGCCTACGGCTAGCACAGCACATACACAACCAGACCCAAAAAATGTAGAAGAGCACGGAGCAAGTTAACATACAAACGTGGCCTGGCTATCGGCAAGTGTTGTTACTGCGTGGCGCATAAATGCAAGTAGACGAAACCTGAAAACTGACTTGGAACTTGTCTCATGTCAGGGTTGTAGCAAAGCAGAACACACGTACAGTGGTGTGAAAAAGTGTTTGCCCCCTTCTTGATTTCTCATTTTTTTGTATGTCTGTCACACTTAAATGTTTCAGATCATCAAACAACTTTAAAGTGCTGATGACACGTTTTTGATATTTTTTAGCATGTTGTGTAAACCAAAAAGTCATTGTCTATGATCAATATAATATTTACAACAGCGCCTGCATAAACTAGTAATCATCAAAAAACCGCAGCCGCTGACTGGACTGTGGTGCCGCCCACCGAATTAAGGGTGGCACCCCAATGACGTAATCGACAGAACGGACTCCGGTGTTGTTAACTAGAATGACAGCAACTTTGTAGCTCACAGTTTCTCTGGTTTCTTGTTTTAATTTTACGGCTATGCCTTCGTGTTGTGCCGCAGGCTTAGATAAACAGCAGGCGTGAAAGACCACATCACACACTTCAGCTCCAACTGTCATAAGCCTCTTGTGTGCTCCTCGTGCGCTTTTATGCAGGAGGAGCACACGAGGAGGGGAAGGATTAATGGATTTACGCACAGCTTTGACCTACTTTCTCTGATCGCACACCAATCCGGGCACAACCCCTCTGTCATTATCACCAGCTGATTCCCCTCCCGCTGATCATGTTTCCCAGTCCTTGCCCAGGTGCTTCTAATCACACATCACCAGCAGTGCGTGTACTTCACGGCCGTTTGCCAGTCATCTGTGCTGTTTGTCTGCCAGTATTTTCAGCACTCTCACAATGTGTTAGTCACTCCATGTTCGTTGTGGTTCTCGTGTGTCCTTGAAGCGATGTCGGCCCTGCGTAAGAGCGCACGGAGGGTCATGATGAATGGATTTACGTGCAGAATTCACCACAGCACATGTATTGAACATAATGATGACAACAGTTCCCAAAAAGGTGAAGACTTACAAAAATAAACAGAAACACTTACAGTTGGCGTTCGGGACTGACATCGCTCAGCGAACGTGGAGAGGAGACGTGTTAACCACGGTTGCACCCCAGGGCCGACATTGCTTCAAGGGGCGCAACAGAACCACGGCTGTGTGGAGTGGCTAACATGTCGTGATAGTGTTGGCAATATTGGCTGGCTGACAACACGGTAGATGATGCACACAAAACATGAACAGCTGACTGTCAAAGAGAGAGGGTGCGTATGTTCGGACCGGCGAATCTTGGACAGTGCCCACCTGAAAGTGGCTCAAAACACACATAAAACACATGTACAAAACAAAAACAACAAGGACTCAAAATATAATCCATAATAAACCTGATGCCTGAGCCACAGAGAATACACTGCTGTGATTTTATTGAAAAATCGGGTTTAAATAAATTATATTTATGAACAAATAATTTGTTGCAATATCTGTAACAAAACAATAACACTCGGTGTTCCCCTGCTGTGTGTTTGTTGCTGCGGCCGTGGCGGGCATGTTTGCCTCTCCACCGTCACTCTCTGAGTGTGACTCGCTTGACACGATGTCCGCTTGGCACGGTTCAAACCTATACGGTTTGATGTCCACAGATTCTTCATTGTCATCCAATTCTTCGGAACTATAATCATCAGAAGATTGGACAACACAAACCAATTCCAGACTTCATGTGCTGGAACCATCGTCAATGTTTTCAACTTCTTCCATCCTGTGTGTACAATGAGCAGCCAAGCGCTGTGCTCTCCCAATGACGTGACTGCATGGCAGTGGGGTTTTCCAGCCACTGACGTAACTGGTGACATGGTGTTCATGAAAACATCAGATATTCGCGTGAAAAAAAGCCTGTTTGACTTAGAACTGCACAGACCAACCTATTTTGTCACATTGCATTATGTGTTGAAAAATTAGAGGAAGTCAAAAACGTGTCATCAGCACTTTAAATATTAGACAAAGATAATACAAGTAAACACAAAATGCAGTTTTTAAATGAAGGTGTTTATTATTAAGGGAAAAAAATCCAAACCTACATGGCCCGGTGTGAAAAAGTGATTGCCCCCTAAACCTAATAACTAGTTGGGCCACCCTTAGCAGCAACAACTGCAATCAAGTGTTTGTGATTATTGGCAATGAGTCTTTTACAGTGCTGTGGAGGAATTTTGGCCCACTCATCTTTGCATAATTGTTGTAATTCAGCCACACTGGAGGGTTTTCGAGCATGAACCGCCTTTTTAAGGTCATGCTACAGCATCCCAATCGGATTCAGGTCGGGACTTTGACTAGGCCACTCCAAAGTCTTCATTTTCTTTTTCTTAAGCCATTCACAGGTGGACTTGCTGGTGTGTTTTAGATCATTGTCCTGCTGCAGAACTCAAGTGCACTTCAGCTTGAGGTCATGAACAGATGGTCGGACATTCTCCTTCAGGAATTTTTGGTAGACAGCAGAATTCATGGTTTCATTTACCACAGCAAGTCTTCCAGGTCCTGAAGCAGCAAAACAGCCCCAGACAATCACACTACCACCACCATATTTTACTGTTGGTATGATGTTCCTTTTCTGAAATGCTGTGTTACTTTTACACTGGATGAAATGGGACACACACCTTCCAAAAAGTTCAACTTTTGTCTCGTCAGTCCACAGAGTAGTTTCCCAAAAGTCTTGGGGATCATCAAGATGCTTTCTGGCAAAACTGAAATGAGCCCTTATGTTCTTTTTGCTCAGCAGTGGTTTTCGTCTTGGAACTCTGCCATACAGGCCATTTTTGCCCAGTCTCTTAATTATGGTGGAGTCATGAACACTGACCTTAACTGAGGCAAGTGAGGCCTGCAGTTCTTTGGATGTTGTGGAGTCTTTTGTGACGTCTTGGTTGAGTCATCGCTGCGCTCTTGGGGTAATGTTGGCCGGCCGGCCACTCCTGGGAAGGTTCACCACTGTTCCATGTTTTTGCCATTTGTGGATAATGGCTCTCACTATGGTTTGTTGGAGTCCCAAAGCTTTAGAAATGGCTTTATAACCTTTTCCAAACTGACAGATCTCAATTACTTTGTTTCTCATTTGTTCCTGAATTTCTTTGGATTGTAGCATGATGTCTAGCTTTTGAGGATCTTTTGGTCTACTTCACTTTGTCAGCCAGGTCCTATTTAAGTGATTTCTTGATTGAGAACATGTGTGGCAGAAATCAGGCCTGGATGTGTCTAGAGAAATTGAACTCAGCTTTCCAAAGATGTGATAAACCACAGTTAATTTATGTTTTAACGGGGTGGTGGGGGTGGTGGGGGTCTTTTTTTTCCAACCAGTTATTAGGTGTAGGGGGCAATAACTTTTTCACACAGGGCCATGTAGGTTTGGATTTTTTTACCCTTAATAATAAACACCTTCATTTAAAAACTGCATTTTGTGTTTACTTATCTTTTTTTTTTATCTTTGTCTAATATTCAAATTTGTTTGATGATCTAAAACATTTAAGTGTGACAAACATACAAAAAAAAAAAGGAGAAATAAGGAAGGGGGCAAACACTTTTTCACACCACTGCATATACAACAGTGTATTGTTACCAGTGCTGTGGCTAACATGCATGGTGATACTATTAAAGCACACTGTTTAGCTCATGTTTAAGGCAAACATATTTGCTTGATGTTAAAAGCACAATATGGTAACTTAGATTCTAAGACCTAAAACCATAAATCACTTAATGTTCTAAACACCATATCCATTATTATGAACCTGGGTAACTGGGTAGACTGCCAGTAAAACCCTGCAAGGTTGAGTGGATTATTCTGCTACTTAAGAACCAACCATGCTCTGTTTAAACATATTACAAAACAGTCACTTTACTGTCAAACCTCAGGGGGCCTCTGGCGCGGTGGGTGCGACCCTGGTGGTGCTGGCTACTGTGCCCACATCTGGGAGGACCATGCTCTAGCCATCAGCGGTCAAACAAAGTCCTTGGTGGTCATGATGGTGAAGCCCAATTTGTGAAAGAGGTCACACCCCAGGATACTGTCGCCATACGTCGCTACCTGGAAAGTAAACGCTGGGAGGACTTCGGACCTGTAGCGAACCGTTAACGTGATGGTTTCTATGAGGCTAATTCTGGTGTGCCCATATCCGTAGAGCTCCACCACGTCCGGTGTGATTGGATACCAAGGGAAGAGCCTCTTCACCGAGATCCAGTTCATCAGTGACCTCGTAGTGGCGGCGTCCAGTAGCAACAGCAGACTGATACCATCAAGTGTTACTGTGCACCACTTGTATGCTGAATTACTACAGTCCACTGAATGAATGGTGGTTGACATAGGCAGTCCATTTGAGCTGGGTGGTGGGCTTGTTGTTGACAATGCTGAATGGCACACTTTTGCAAAATGGTTAAGCTTACCACAGCGCGGGAATCTCTGTCCTCTTGTTGGGCAGGAACACGCTCACGTCTGGTGCGCAAGGGAACCACAGTTACCACATGGTCAGCATGCCACAATATGCTGTTGTCTCGCGAAGTTCACCTCCGCGTCCTCCAGAAAGGATGTGGGGTCGATGGGCTTCTCTGCCAGGGTAACTGCATGTGCTAGTGGAGGTTGTTGTTGTGAAGTTCCTAGTTGCAATGTTTGCTGGACGGTGGCCTCCAGCTGGAATGCCAACTCCACCACCCTCATCAGGGACATGTCGTCTAGCGCCATTAACAGCTTCTCCTGCAGCTTTGTGTTGGTACTGTGCTCCGCTAGCTGGTCCCGCACCATCTCATCTTCCAACTGGGGAAACCTGCATGTACTCGCCAGAGAGTGGAGGTCGGCGACGTATTGCTGTATCGCCTCTCCCATTCCCTGTCAGCGTTGGTGAAACCTAATTCTCTGTACCAACACACTCTCGGGTGTCGCAAAATGTCGGGCCACCAAGGCGACACATTCATCATAGGTGTCCGCAGGCCCCAGTGTTCTTAATATGGCATATCTATCAGAACAGCACTGGACAGCTGATGGTACAGACTGCAGTCAAAGGTTAAAAAAAAAACATAACGAGAGCTAAACAGTGATTTGGATCTTTATCCTGTAGCTTGAAAGTGCTAGGACACATCCCCGACAGGTCCCGTTATACGAAAAAGTACATGTGTTTAGCTTTTTGTGTGTGTGTATGCGCTGTAGGCAGCATCTGAGCTCTGTATGGGTTTTTCCTGTGAACCAATGCTGCAAATACACCATTATAGGGTAGCTGTAAGTTAGAAACCCGTTCAATAAGTTACACATAGGTTCAAAGAACATTACTCATATGTTAGAAATAAGTTGTGGGTATGCTAGACATTTATCTCAGTGTATTTTGACTTATGAGTAACTTGTGAGTTGCTTACAAGTAACGTGAGTGAACAAATGCATAACTTCCCTACAATTTATGTCCCGCTTATGCAGAACATTTCAGCCATACGCTGGATACGTTGGAAAATTTTCAGCTGAAAATTTTCAGAGAAGCTCGCCATACAACGCCGTTTACCAGCATACTTCAGCGTGCTCTTAACTTACTCATAACTGATTCCACGTACACCAGCGTATTCTCCAGATTTTTCATATGTTTGGCAAACGCTGCCTACATCGTCTAGGTGTAACAGGGCCATAATATTTAGCAGAAAAGCCTTTGCTGGTAATAACAGCTTCCAGACACCTCCTGTATGGAGAAACTAGGCACATGCATTGCTCAGGAGTGATTTTAGCCCATTCTTCCTCACAAACTGTCTTCAAATTTTGAAGGGTCCGTGGGTATCTTCTATGAACTCTAATCTTCAGTTCATTCCATAGATTTTCAATAGGATTTAGGTCAGGTGACTGACTGGGCCATTCTAGCAGCTTTATTTTCCTTCTTTGGAGCTAGTTAAGAGTTTCCTTGGCTGTGTGTTTTGGATCATTGTCTTGCTGAAATGTCCACCCTCATTTCATCTTCAGCATATTGGCAGATGGCAACAGGTTCTGGTCAGGGATGTCTCTATACATTTGTCCATTCATCTTTCCTTCAATTATATGAAGTCTGCCTGTACCATGTGCTGAAAAACAACACTGCACAATGATGCTCCCACCTCCAAACTTCACTGCTGGAATGGTGTTGTTGGGCTAATGTGCAGTGCCGTTTCTCCTCCAAACATGCTGTTTGTTGCGGCATCCAAAAAGTTCAGTTTTGGTCTCGTCTGACCAGACTATATTCTCCCTATATTTTACTGGTTTGCCCAAATGTTGTGCAGCAAACTTTAAATAAGCTTCAACATGCTTTTTCTTCAGCAATGGAGTCTTGCGAGGTAAGCGGGCATAGAGCCCATGTCAGCTGAGTGCATTACTTATTGTTTTCTTTGCAACAGCAGTACCTGCTAATTCCAGGTCTTTCTGGAGCTCTCCACGAGTGGTCTTTGGCTCATGGATAACTCTTCTGCCCAACCAGTCCACGTGTGTTTTGTGGACTTGGAGAAAGCATTTGATCGGGTCCCTCGTTGTCTCTTGTGGGGGGGTGCTGCGGGAGTATGGGGTATGGGGCTCGTTGTTATGTGCTTTCCTGTCCCTATACGACAGTTGCAAGAGTCTGGTTCGTACTGCCAACACCCAGTCAAATTCGTATCCAGTGAGAGTTGGACTCTGCCAGGGCTGCCCTTTGTCACCAATCCTATTCATAATTTTTATGGAAAGGATATCTAGGCACAGCCAAGGATTGGGAGGTGTCATGCTCGGTGACTACAGGATCTCATCTCTGTTGTTTGCAGATGATGTTGTCCCGTTCGCTTCATCAACCAATGACCTGCAGGCCTTTCTGGGACAGTTTGCTACTGAGTGTGAAGTGGCTGGGATGAGAATCAACACCTCTGAGTCCATGGTCCTCAGCCGGAAAAAGATGGATTGCCCTCTCCGGGTTGGGGACAAGCTCCTGCCCCAAGTGGACGAGTTTAAGTATCTTGGGGTCTCATTCACAAGTGAGGGGAGAATGGAGTGAGAGATTGACAGATGGATAGGAGCAGCTTCTGTAGTGATGTGGATGTTGTATCAGTCTGTTGTGGTGAAGAGGGAGCTGAGCTCTAAAGCAAAGCTGTCGATTTACAGGTCAATCTACGTTCCTACCCTCACCTATGGTCATGAGCTTTGAATAATGACCGAAAGAATAAGATTGCAAATACATGCGGCTGAAATGAGCTTTCTCCGTCGGATTGCTGGACTCACTCTCAGAGATAGGGTGAGGAGCTCAGTCATCCGGGAGAGGCTCAGAGTAGAACCACTGCTCCTCCACATTGAAAGGAGCCAGTTGAGGTGGTTTGGGCATCTGATCAGGATGCCTCCTGGACATCTGCCACTTGAGGTGTTTTGGGAACGTCACACGGGAGGAGACCCCGGTGCAGACTCAGGATACGCTGAACAGACTGTTCAACTGGACGCTGAACAGACGTTCCCAGCTGGCCTGGGAACTTCTTAGCATCCTCTCTGAAGAGCTGGAGCAAGTGGCAGAGGAAAGGGAAGTCTGGACTTCTCTGCTTGAGCTGCTGCCTCTGCGACCCAGACCTCTGTAAAAGTGGTAGAAAATGGATGGATGGATGGCTCCAACAGTTCTCACTGAAACATTCATTAGTATAGAAATGCACCTATAACCAATGCCATCATTATATTTTGCAACAATAAGGATGCAAAGGTCTAGAGAGAGCTCTTTGCTTTTACCCGTCATGAGTTCTTTGTCGTGTGACAATCTGATAGTCACAGACCTTTTTAAAGGCTGTCAGTCAGGACTTAACCAGCTGAAATCAATTTGCACTGATGGGGGATGGGATGGCTTTCTAAATCCTGATGGATTTCAGCTGGTTTCTTAGCTTTTTATGCCTTTTTGCACCTCTTTTTTTCCCTCATAATTTGTCACTTCCTGTGGTAACATATCGTCACCTGCTGCTTTGCTGGCTGCCAGTGTGGCTGCTATGCTTAGCTCTCCTTCTCCTGAGGATTATTGCCTTTAATTGCATTTTAATCGCCTTTTTTCATCTACTATCACCTCTCACTGCTGTTTAACAAGCCTCTTGCACTTGTGTGGGCACTTAGTGTCACCTAATCTCTCTCTTTAGCCTTCTGTTCACCTTTCATTGGTGTTTGTGTTAGCTTTGGGTTAGCCACTAGCTATGGCTACTCGCTGTCCTTCCCCTTCTCCTCTTGCGCGCTCTTTGTGCCAGATGTTTAGCTACACCTCTGCTTCCTTTAGTGATAATTGTAAATGTAATAAATGTTGTCTTTTTGAGGTGCTCGAGGCGAGGTTGTGTGATTTGGAATCCTGGCTCTGCTGCATTGAAACACCGTCAGTGCCAGTTAATAATGACAGATTCCTGTTCGCCGCAGTTGAGCGTCATAGCATAGAGCCTGCTACCCATCCCCCAGAAGCCACCTCTCCTGAGCAGCCAGGAGAGAACGGGTGGGTGATGGTGAGAAGGAAGCATAGTCGCAAGCCTCTGGTTAGCCGCCAACCTGTTCACGTTTCTAATCGATATTCCCCGCTCAGCAACACACCCGCTGAGGAAAAAAACTCTGATCATTGACGACTCTGTAGTCAGAAACGTGAACCTAGAGACTCCAGCGGCCATAGCCAAATGCATTCCCGGGTGCCAGAGAAGGTGACATTGAATCAAATTTGAAAATGCTGGCTAAAAGTAACTGTAAATACTCCACAATTGGCTGTCTGTGTGGTTTCCTGCAAACGATGTGGGCTACATAGACAATTGGAACTCATTTTGGGGAAAACCAGGGGCCTCATGTACAAAGACTTGCGTGGATTTCCTCCTGAAAGTTGACATACGTTTAAATCAAGAAAATGCCGTGAGCAAAAAAAAAAAAAAAAAAAAAATCCAGATGTATGAAACAGTGTGTACACAGGAATCCAAGCACATTTCTTTTGTACATCCCAATCTACTTGAAATTGAATGCATGTGAGGAAATACCGGACTCCTCCCTTGACACGCCTCTATTTGAATATGCAATTAGATGCAAATAGATATGCAACTAAATATACTATACAAGCCCTGCAACCATCCTGTATCCTGCATCAACACGTCATGGATCAACATCATCGATACAAATCATGGATTTAATGGAATTTCACAGACTGTGAGCTGGAGGTGCTCCTGAATGAGGTAGAGCTGCATAAAAACGTTTTATTTGGCACCCTGTCCTCTGGCATTAGCACCGGTGTTATGCCGAGAGTTGCTTGCTTGCCGAGAATTGCATCCCATCTGCCAAAACTATAAAATATAACACTACAGCCAGGCTTATAACCATTTGTGCATTTTTAGAAGTAGCCATTATGCATTTTTAAAAGTAAAAATTGTTATTACCTCTTGCAAATTATCTTTAAATTATGTTTATTCACAAGACATTTTAGTGTTTCAAAGGGGGTTAGAAATCATATTGGTCCAACTCCATGTTTTTACAATCTTCAAAGTTGAGATTTTACATTTATGCAGGGTAATCACTTTTTCACAGTATTTTCAAAGTATATAGTTGTATTGACTTTGACTTACATTAAACATCTGCTTGCAATGATGGGATGCAATTCTCGACATGTGAGCAATTCTAGGCATAACACAGCCCTATAAGATTAGTTTACTATTTTCCTTTATTCAGACAGGGATGAGAAGGAGATGTCTATTTAACACTAACATGTTTCGACTGATGTCTGCAGTCGTCTTCAAAAGCATCAGACGGTTGCTGTGATTCATGACCAGCTGGGTGGATCAGCTAATTGAATAAAGGAAAACAGAAATGAAAAAGAAAACAATGTGAACCTACTCAGTGGGTAGCCACGGTCACCTGTCAGTTGAAAGCAGATCATATTGTATTTGACAAGTACATATTTTATGTCCAAAATGCAAATCTCATCCTTCATAGTTATATACAACTTACATGGATTACACACTACTATTGTAAATGAATGAAGTGCACCGGGGAAAGGGTGAGACTGTTGCATTTCAAACTTTACGCATGACCAAAAACATGCAGGTTAGGTTAATTGGAGACTCTAAAGTGGCCCTAGGTGTGAATGTGTGTGTGTGAATGGTTAAGGGATAGCGCCGTACCGTGGCTGCTTCATCCATCCAGGTGGATGCTCTGAATTTCCCCTCTGGGAATCAATAAAGTATACAAAATCAAAAAAAAAAATCAAATGTGTTTATTGACATAACTACTATACACACAGAGGCAATTGGGGGCTTGGTAGAATGCTGTGAAACTGTAGCTTAATCAGCACAAAAAGGAAGTCACTTATTCAAATCACTGAGTTGTAATGAAGCCTTGAAGACAGGGTGATATTTGGGGGCGCACAGGCGCGATGTGCATGACATGGGTTATTTAGGACAGTTACATGAATTTACTCACCAAGAAGCCACCCATCCACACAGTGCCAGCTTGTAGTTTGTGCCCAACAATGCTGTTCATTAGAATCATTAGGAAAACTGGCTCTTGCTGCAAATTGCGCTTTGATGTTGGCCAGTTCAACAGCATTGTATGGGAATATGATGTACCTGGGTGACAGCCGGCTAATGCCATCCCACACAGCTGGCATAGCTTGGCTCAGGGTCGACTGGGAAATTATTGATGGGTCTGCCAGCTCCCTCTGGAATGCCCCTGATGCCAGGAACCCCAGTGTTGTCAGCACCTGCACTGGGACAGGCAGCGCACGGCTTCTTGCCGTGTTGCGCTCCAAGAGCGGCCGTAGCTCTAAGCACAGTTACACAAGGACTGCTCATGGAGACCTAAACCGGCTGACAAGCCAGTCATCATCCTGAGCCAGAAAATCTTCTCTGTCTCTAAATACCCTTTCTCTTCTCACTGCACAATTTGCGATATCCTCTAATTGTCATGGTGCGGTCCTCGCAGGCCGCAAATGAGATGCTATAGGCCACCGATGAGTTTGCACAATTTATTACAGACGACAAACGACAAAATAACTAGAAAAGCACTCGGAGAGCGCAGACCTCCGCCAAGCGCCACAGTTCCCCCCATACAGTGTTTGTGTGTACGTTTTCAGATTCCTTGACCATGAAAACATATGACTAGCAATTGGATTCACAATGATAGGATTAGTGGTTCAGTAGTTATTGACGAAAATGGCATTTTCCGTAATGGCGGTTTAGCGCCACAGTTCCCCCCATACAGTGTTTGTGTGTACGTTTTCAGATTCCTTGACCATGAAAACATATGACTAGCAATTGGATTCACAATGATAGGATTAGTGGTTCAGTAGTTATTGACGAAAATGGCATTTTCCGTAATGGCAGTTTTCTTCTGGACGGTGATCCGGATCACCACCAAAATCTAATCATCTGTAGGATACCCATTTCTGACAATCTGTGAAAATTTCATGAAAATCCGTCCATAACTTTTTGAGTTATCTTGCTAAAAAACAGACAGGCAGACAAACAAACGCCGATGAAAACATAACCTCCTTGGCGGAGGTAATGAGCCATGGGGGGCAAATCACACAATAACTAAGACTACGACTAAGGGAAAAGAAGAACGGACTTTCAGCGAATACACTTACTGTGAGAAGGCACAAATCGTGAATCAAGGACGAAAGGATGTTTGACGAGGGAAAGCCTGATGAGATTGCAGCAAGGTTTAGCCCTCAGCTGCTCCCTTAAATCCCCGAGATCCCCCAATCAGTGGGGAGAGTGATTAGGGGAAATGCTGAACAGCTGTCACAACGTGACCTGGCTTGAACAGCCGGAAGCCCCGCCGTGACGCTGTCAGAATAAAGGCTCGGGGAGCCATAGGGAACACACACACCAGATGGGAGGAAAATAGTGCATGACCCGAGCGCGGACGATATTGGCGCTCAGACCACGACACTAATAATGCTAACGCCATTGTTGTCAGAGACATTTTCTGCATTTCTTTGTGCTTGCTTTCATATCCACACATCTAATTGCGCACACTTGGATGTTTGTTCATCATGTGTCTCTAGTGTGTACAATCATTTTCACGTCATTATCGTCATTATTTTTTGCCAATGGACCAATAACAGTAGAAACGTCCGGAGGCCAGCCATGAAGTTGGCATGGGACAGCGCATAGTTCCACAGTCATTTCATTCTTGATACAGCTGAAATTTTCCATGGAAAAGGACATACGCCATGTTTTTGAGCACAAGTACCCCTTGTACATGAGGCCCCCAGTCTTGTTAGGTGAGACAGTGTCCATCCCACTTTGGATGGTGCGTCTCATTTATCTAACTAGAAAAGCACTCGGAGAGCGCAGACCTCCGCCAAGCGCCACAGTTCCCCCCCATACAGTGTTTGTGTGTACGTTTTCAGATTCCTTGACCATGAAAACATATGACTAGCAATTGGATTCACAATGATAGGATTAGTGGTTCAGTAGTAAAAGCATTACCTCCTTGGCGGAGGTAATAAACTGAAGTGTTGCTGTTGTGTCCATCTCCTCCATCTGCAAAGTGCCAGGCTGCGACCTGTCAAGGCATACCTCATGCCTCCCTTATTGGGGGGGGGGGGCTTTCACACCTGTACTGAGTACTTAAAAACTGTATTTATCGGCAGATGAAAGAAAACTGAAGCAAAAACAAACAAACAAACAAAAACTAAGCAAACAGCAACTGCAACATGAACTATTTCAAACATATTTATTCAAATGTACACTTATATGGACACAATCTTGAGCCATAACTTTTTGATAATGTGAAAATAATAAGCCAAGTAGCACAAAAAAATTGAGTGGTCTTGCTGTCAGGAAACAATGTTGGCACCAAATCACTGAAGTGATCTGCCACCAATGGGGGTAGATTGTGCTCTGCCACAAAATGACAAAACATCACTTCTGCTAGTGATGCATTGGATTTGGAAGGCGTCGGTTCTCTCACTGGCTGAAAATGTTTACCCATCGATCGAATTTGGCTACACAGTTTTTGTGGCCCTGTGTAGCAAAGTGCGACTTCAGGTGGAAAATCCGTGATGCAGTCACTTTTAGCATTAGAGTCACACATATCAGGCGCAGCATTACTGGCGCCGGGATTCCTCTCTGTTCCGGAGCCGCAGGACAAAAGAAGGTGCGATAATGGTTGCCGTGGGTTTTATTGGGTTTGCGCTCTGCGGAAAAAAGAGGATTTGGAAGCTTCCCCGGCAGAGAGCTGGTTTTTGCGCAGCCCCTATGGCTGGCCGGGGAATTTCTGCCAAATAATCCGGCGCCGGACAGCTGCCCGTCTCAGCTTTTGCAGCGTAGCGCAAACACAGGCACTCTGGCGGGCCCTGCCCACAACTGTTTTCTGCGTGCTTTTGTGCCTAAAACTTTGAAGAAGGCGGAGTTTGTGTTCATCAGACACGACGACCAGCGCCCTCTATTGCCCCTGCATACATGTTGAAAATGGCCGTATCTCACAATGTTAAAGAATCCTTTAAAAAATTCCTGTATCCAGACAGTGATCCGGATCATTCCCAAAATTTAATCAGTTCTTCCTTGTACCATTTCCAACAAGGCCTGAAAGTTTCATCGAAATCCGTCCAAAACTTTTTGAGTTATCTTGCTAACCAACAGACAGACAAACAAACAGACAAACGCTGGCAAAAATATAACCTCCTCCTGGCCTTCGGCCTGGCGGAGGTAATAATCTGGCATCATTTTTATTCAAAGTTTCAAAGCCTTGACTACTACTCATTCTTACACGCCTCTCTGCAGCTTCTCTCCATCCACCACCCCTCAACTTAGCACCTGTCTTCCCCATCAGAGAATCACTGTCTGCTCCCTCTAAAGTAAATAAAAATATAATGTAATAGCATCCCAAAGTGATTAAACAAAAAGCTGGTAAAATGCAAATTAAACATGTAGCCTCTAAATCTAATGACTTGGCCTCTGTTCCTCATAATTTAAAAATTAAATGTGTTTTGTTAAGTATTAGGTCTCTAACTCCCAAGTCTCTGCTAGTCCATGATCTGTTAATTGATCATCAGATTGATTTACTATCCCTTACAGAGACTTGGTTAGGGCAAGAGGATTATGTTGGTTTAAACGAATCAACTCCCTCTGGTTATTTAAACTGTCAAAATCCCAGAAGCTCTGGTCGTGGAGGAGGAGTAGCTACAATTTACCACTCCAAATAAAGACGAGGAGAAAAATACTTATTCAATGTTTTAATATTGGCAAGCAAAAAAGCTCTAACTAAAAAATGGATGTTGAAGGACTGTCCTACACCTGAAGATTGGATTAACGTGATCCAAGACATTTACTCGATGGAAAAGTTGACATTCGCACTGAGACAGGACATGGATGGGTTCATGAACTTTTGGCAACCCTGGATCGTATATGTGTCTTCCATTAGATCTAATCTTTGACAAATACCATTTCAATAATGGTTCCGCTCTTTGTTCCAATGCTACTCAGATGCTCTTTTACCTTTATTTACTTACTTTTTCTTTTTGTTTGTTTTTTGCTGGTTTGTTTGTTTTTTGGGGTTTTTTTTTGTTTTTTTTGTTTCTTTTTTTTCTCTTTAATTTCACTTTTTCTTTCACTTTAAAAAAAAAGGGGGTGTTGTAATAATTATTCTTCCAATGTTGTCAGATATCAGAAAATAAGGGAACATGTGATGAAAATGTAAACAATGCACTGCTGTAACGACCTGTATACCCTTTACAAAAACTTAAATTAAAAAAAAAAAAAAAAAATTACTAGTGAATGTAAAGCAAAAAACATATTATAATTCCTTAGAGGGCCTGGTCCTCAGTATTGGGCATTTTAGTAGTTTTAGGTTAAAACCAATTTTATTTTCAATAGTTCATCGTCCTCCCTCTGTCACGTTCCTGCGGCACGGGTTACTGCCATGCCCAGTTTATTTGCCCAGTGAATATTTTGCTGTTTATTTTCTGTTATCTCTTAGTTTATTATGATGATTTTGAGTTTTGTTACATCTGAATTTTCTGTTTCCGGTTTTGTTTATTTTGACAGCGCTGTGCAGCTGCCGGCTGTTCTTTCCTTCGGGGCTGCACAGCTGCTGCCCTTTGATTACTCATGAGCTACACCTGTCTGTGATTATGTGTGAATATTTAAGGAACACGACAACTTCAGCTGTTGCCGTGTCCTACTACTCTCTACCTGCTTTTTCCTCATCCCCTGCCGTGACCTATTTTCTTGGTTCAGGATTTGCTGTTGAGCTAAGTTGATGTGCTCTGTCTTGATGCCTTTTTTCCTTTGTTTTTTCTCAGCCGTCGAGCCCATTGCTCTTAGGGTCCTCCAGCTGAGCTTTTTCTGCTTTCAGGTGTTCCATGTTTTTGGCACCACTGACTGAGCCCAACTTGCCTCTAGCATCTGTGTATTCCCAATTCATTTATTATGTTTCTATTATTCGTTTTTGTGTGTGTACTGCTGCCTATTTTAAGAAGGCTGCACCATTGTCTGGCGTAGCCTCCTACTTTCAACTCACTCTCAAGCCGTTTTCCTACATGTAGTGCTCAGTTCCTCACTGCATGTATTACTGGTAAATTGCAGGTGGGCTGGCAATTATGCTCGCCTTAGTTTAGCTATTTTGCTGCCTGTTCCTTTGTGCTTGCCCCAGGTTAGCCAGTGTTTAGGCTTGCCTTAGCTTAAACTATTTTTTGCTGTCCTGCAATCCTTTCCCACTAGCACTGTGCATGTCTTTATGTGTTGTAAATAAATGAGCAAACCTACAGTGAGCGTGTGGTGTCCTATTTTGCGCCCGTTAATGGACGTGGTCATGACACCCACAGCTTACTCAGAATTTTTAATTGAATTTGCAGGGCTCTTAGCTGATTTAGTGCTAAAATTGGATAGAATAATAATAGTAGGGGACTTTAATATACATGTAGATGTAGATAGTGATTGCCTTAATATGGCATTCAATTCAATATTAGACTCGATGGGGTTTTCTCAGACAGCTTCTTTGCATCAGACTCTAGACATGGTGGCCCCTTTAAAAAACAGGAAGTCTAATCAGAGATTTCTGACTCTTTGGTTCAACACAGAAACTCATAGCTTAAAACAGAAGACTCGTCAATTAGAAAGAAAATGGTGCTCCACTAAATTAGATGAAATCTATCTAGCTTGGAGAAATCAACTTCTAATTTATATAAAAAAAAATCTCTTAGGAAAGCCAGAACAATTTATTATTCTGCAATTTATTATTCTCTTAAAATTCTGTGGTGCACCGGTGTGCCCGTCAGCCTCCCTGCTCTGGTGGTCAAGGTTTTTTTAAAGAAAATATTCAGTTTCAATATCAGATATTCCAAAGCCTGTAACTTGAAAGTGGTAAGAGATAATGGCTTACTGTCAATTAGAAAGATGTAGAATATTTATTTATTTATTATTTATTTATTTTCGGATAGTACATTACAGGTTAGAAGAAACTGTATAATATAACAACAAGGTCAAATTAGACAAAGACTCCTTCTACTATACAATTCCACGTGAGTTATCCGAAATGGGTGATGGCTGAAGCCGCAGCTTATATTGCCCACCCATATTCCATCCAAGAATTCAAAGGAGAAAAAAGAGAAAACAAGACAAGAGCGATTACAATTTAAAACAAGGCTAAGACAAAATATGACTGAGAGAAAAAGAAAACTGAGCTAGTCTAAGTTAAGCGGTTACTATTCAAAAACAAATCTAAGACATAGTGTCACAGAGAAAAAAGAAAAACTAAGCTATAACACAACACAGGCTGGAAATGTCAATCCTTATGTGAGTTTACATGTCGTCTTGTAAATATGTTTGGAGTATTTCTTCCTTTAGTTTTTGTTTAAATTGTCCAAGCTTTGTACATGATTTTAATTCAGGTCCAAAATCGTTCCATAATCTGACACCTTGCACTGAAATACAGTGTTGCTTGGTAGTTGTTCTCACTGTAGGCTTTTGAAATATACATGTTCCTCTGAAGTGATATCGTTTCTCCCTTGTTTGGAACAACTTTTGGATATTTGCGGGCAGTGATAGATTCTTCACTTTGAACATTATTATTGCGGTTTTAAAGTCGATCAGATCTTTCAACTTGAGTTTTTTGTTTAAGAAAAAGTGGGTTTGTTGGTTCCCTGTAAGCTGCTTTGTTGATTATTCTAATAGCTCTCTTTTGAAGCATAAAGAGTGGATATATGTTTGTTTTATATGTATTTCCCCATACTTCATTACAATATGTCATGTATGGGAGTATTAATGAATGATACAAGGTGTATAGTGTGGGTTGATTCAGCAAATTTTTCACTCTGTGTAATATTGCAATTGATTTGGATACTTTACCTTTTATATAATTAATATGTGGCTTCCAACACAGTTTGTTATCAATTATTACTCCAAGGAATTTAGTTTCGGATACCCTTTCAATCTCTACACCATTTACACTGAGTTTGGGTACTGGGTAGTTGTGATGGTTGTTAAAGACTATAAATTTTGTCTTGCTTAAATTGAGCGTTAATTTGTTTGAATCAAACCACAGTTTCAGCTTTCCTAATTCCTTTCCGAGTGTATCCAGAAGTTGTTCCAAGTTGTTTCCACTGCATAGCAGGTTAGTGTCATCAGCAAACAATATTAAGTCCATTTTTTCTGAAACTTTACATATATCATTTATATACATATTGAATAATAATGGTCCCAAAACTGAACCCTGTGGGACTCCACAGGTGACCTTCAGTAGCTCTGAGTTTTTGTTGTTAACACATACAAACTGATATCTATTCTTTAAGTAACTTCTTAACCAGGACAGTGCTACCCCTCTGATACCACAATTTTGTAGTTTCTTTAATAATAGATTGTGATCTACTGTATCAAATGCTTTTTTAAGATCCAGGAATACTCCAACTGAATACTCTTTATTTTCAATGGCTGTTGATATTTTTTCTGTAAATTCCATTAAGGCATATGCTGTTGTCCTTTTGTGTCTGAACCCATATTGCTGCTCACACAATAAATCATTCTTCAGTATGAAGTTGTCAATTCTCTCAGAGAATATTTTTTCAAGTATCTTGGAAAATTGCGGTAATAGTGAAATTGGTCTGTAGTTGGAGAGTTCCCCTCTGTCGCCTGTCTTGTAAATCGGAATTACTTTAGCTATTTTCATTGCATTGGGAAATATACCTGATTGGAGAGACAGGTTACAGATATACGTCAGTGGTTTCACTATGCATTCGATAACAGTTTTGACTAGTAGCATATCAATACCATCGCAGTCAGTAGATGTTTACTGAACGATTTAACAATTTCAATGACCTCTCTTTCGTCTGTGTTCTTTATGAAGATGGTGTCTTTTACAGCAGTGTTATTGCATATTGAATCACCTGTTGGCACCGTAGTGGGTATTTCTCGGGCCAGTTTAGGTCCAATGTTAACAAAAAAATTATTAAATTCATCTGCAGGTGAAGCTATATTCACATTCGGAGTCGATTTATTATTTTTTGGAGTGTTAGTTGGGTAGCTGGTATTTCTGCTTTTATTTCCAAGGATACTGTTGATTATTGTCCATGTATTTTTAATATTGTCTTTGTTTTTTTCCAGTTCTTTACTGTAATAGTCTCTTTTACTACATCTTATTATATATGTTAACTTATTTTTGTATGTTTTATACCGCTGCTCTGCTTCTTTTGTCCTTTTCTTTATGAAAGCTTTATATAATAAATTTTTCTTTTTACACGCCTTTTGTAGTCCTTTGGTTAGCCATGGTTTGTCAGTAAATTTGTGTTTAAGCTTTTTTTTAACTAATGGGCAGTTTTTTTCATAAAGAGTGGTTACAATGTTTGTAAATGTGTCATAGGCTTCATTTACATCTGATACATAGACTTCTGTCCAGTCTTGCTTCAGCAAGTCCTCTTTAAAAGAACTGATTGCGTTTGGTGATTTGTGTCTGAACGATTTTGAGATTTTTTCTGGGTTGGGCCCCGTGTGGCCATGGATAAGTGCAAAGATTGGCAAGTGGTCGCTTATATCATTTATCAATAATCCACTTTCTATTTTCTTGTCGAGAACATTGACAAACAGGTTGTCAATAAGTGTAGCAGAGTGAGCTGTGATTCTACTGGGATGTGTTATTGTGGGATATAGACTCATGCTGTACATAGAGTTCATGAACTCTGTAACTACATTTTGTTGATGTGGATTAAGTAGATCAATATTGAAATCTCCACAAATTGCTACCATTTTCTTACTAGTAATATTATTGTACAGCTCGACTAATTTATCTCTGAATGTCTCAATGCAAGTTCCCGGCGTTCTGTATATGCAGCTTATGATTAGATTTTTTGTTTTGTCTAGGTCAATCTCAACAGTAACACATTCCAGAATCCCTGGTAGTGCTGAGGACATTTCATTTACAAGCTTACATCTATATAGGTCATCAATATACAGTGCAACACCACCACCCTTTTTTTGAGATCTGTTAATGTTAAACATCTGATATCCCTCTATTGCCATCAGGGGAGCCTGGTCTGCATTAAGCCAGGTTTCAGAGACTGCTATAGCTGTGAATTTTCTGTTTAGCTGTTTTAAATAGTCCTGAATCTGTGAGAAGTTTTTGTTAAGACTTCTGCTATTGAAGTGTATTATTGACAGTTTACCATCTAATTGCACTTGACTTTTGAATTGCTTTTCAGTGTAATATTCACAGTGGTTATGAATATTATTGAAAAAGTGGTTATCAGGATCAATATCATTCTCCATCTCTTGTGGTTTATGTTCAGCATAGTGGCATATTTTTAGAGTTTGAGTTTCCTCACTCTGTGTTTCATAGTCAGTGTTCATTTGTATTTATCTAAGTCAGTAGCATCTCTGATCATTATACTTTTTGCTTGCTCAGGTGTTCCATTTAGTTTAATCCAAATTCTACAATTTCTTGTCCAGGTTGACTGTATCTTATTATGTTTCTTTAGCATCCGTGCCTGCCGTGCTAATTCAGCGTTTTTTTTTGTCAGGTGTTCATTTAGGTAAACTTGAGTTTCCTTTAGTTTTTTGGCCTGCCTCAGTATGTCATTTTTCACCCTCCTGTTCACAAAGCGCATCACAATTGATTTCTTTGTTTTGTTATCTTTCTTCGGTAAAGCATAACAGGCTGAGATCGCATGGCTTCTACCTTAATGTCTTTATCATTAAGGAACTGAAGCACTTGGTTTTCTAAGGACATTGATTCACTTATGGAAGCATGTTCACCACTCAGTCCTGTAGCGGCATGGGCGTACGACTGATATCTGATGTCTAGTCCACTTATAACTATGTCATCAATGCGAGAACCTTGTTCAAGATCCTCAACGCGTTGCTCCAAAAGACGCCCGTGTTGCTCCAGGTCCATAATTTTTTTGAATATGATCCAAAGTTTGAGATAGGAGTAAATTTACACATCTAATTTGCATAATGCGATGGCAGCCATATCAAATTACATAACTTTTGGTCAAAAGTGGACTTTGGACATATTTACACAAAGGATGGTTTTGTTTTTTGTCTTTGTTTTTGTTTTTTTGTTATCTTCAAAGTATATGAACCAAAAAATCAGTAGAATGTACACAAACCAATAAAAAAAATGGTCAGACCTACTGCTCATTGTGTCTTCATTTGTCCATTTTCGTCATCCACAGTCCTTATTTCGTCTTCTGCCAGTCATTTTCGCTTTCTCTCCCACATCCAGAAACTGTCACATGTATGTTATGAATTATTCCACCTCAATTTCGGTTGCATTACACTGCTGAACTGGCACTATTGCCAGTTCACTATTGCACTATTATCCCCTCAGAAGCTAAATAATCTCTTTTTAGAATCATAGTTGGCAAAAATTAGGAGCAAACACTTCCTCTGTGTGGAAATATATGTTGGGATGGAGCCTTTGTTTACATTCTCTTCTTCATGTTACCGGAAATGATGTTTGTGATGGTTTGTTGGGTGAAGTCCTCCAGTCCTCCAGTGAAGGGCAGTAAGCTATACGTGTCTGACATCTTGTGATGTCAAATGCTTGGTATGGGGTCTATGGAGTGTCAGGGAGGGATAGTACCTCTGACGGGGCAACAGTCGCACCTCCGGGTGGTTGGTCTGCTTTGGTTCCCACTTGGCACTCAACTCTCACCTGTGACTCCAAGTAGCTGTTTGCATGCAACAGCAGCCACACCCCGGTAAACCGCTTCGACTGGCGGGCGAAACCAGGTGACGGTAGCCGAAGGGTTTGAAATCCTCGGTGAGGTAGGGCTTGTCTAGCTACGCATGTGTAGACTGGGCCTATGTCTTGCCACTGGATCCAGATAGACTGGTACGAGAGACTGAGGTTGACGACCCTATGCAAGTCTCCCTCACTTAAATCAAATTCATGCGCAAGTCAAGACATCACTCCACCCACCCCCAAATTTCCTTCTCACCCCCCCCCCCCCCCAAGTCCTGTGGCGATGGGCAAGTGACGAAGCAGCAGGTGCGGATTCACTGGAAGCTGTAGCCACAATCCCACACAAAGGCGGCCCAGGGCATAGGGTTGCTCTCTACTGGACCAAAGCAGCAGTGGAGTTTGGCAGCCCCCTGGGTGTCTGAGCAGCCGTCTTTAGGATTCGCTGTGCTCACCTCCATAACCTGAGGAAGGGGCTAGAAAAGGTGCCCTAAACATTGCCTGCTTCACTACACCTGGGCCAGCAAGCCGCGGCTGGTGGAGATCCCACCCTAGCGGTCGAAATTCTCAGAAGAAATCAATTAAGGTGACATCACTCACCACTGGCACTTGGAATGTGCAAATGCTCATGGACAGCTCCATATTGGACAGACCTGAGAGAAAGAAAGCACTTGTCGCAAGAGAATTCAGCAGGTACAACATCCACATTGCAGCTCTGACCGAGACCAGGTTTACAGACGAAGGTGAGCTGACAGAAGTCAAAGCCGGCTACACCTTTTTCTGGAGCGGCCAAGGCAGCGAAGAACGCCGTGAAGCAGGAGTGGGTTTCGTGATCAGATCCAATCTAATCAGCAAGCTTACCAGCCTCCCCAAAGGAACCAATGATCGCCTCATGACCCTGCGGCTCCCCCTCCGAGGAAAACACCATGCCACATTCATCAGGGCATATGCCCCCACCATGACGAAACCAGATGAGATCAAAGACAAGTTTTACGAGGACTTAGAGACTCTCATTGAAGGCGGACTGAAGGAGGACAAACTCATTGTTCTTGGAGACTTTAATGCCAGAGTTGGTACAGACTACCAGACGTGGGAGGGACTCCTTGGGAGAAATGGAGTTGTAAAGTGCAACAGCAACAGTCTTCTCCTATTGAAGACGTGCACCTCTCATGATCTTCTGATCACTAATAGCATCTACCGCTTGCCTAATCGCAACAAGACCTCCTGGACACATTCACGCAGCAAGCACTGACATCTGATCAATTGCATCATTGTGAGAAGGAGAGACAGGCAGGACGTTAGAGTGATGAAGGCGATGGGTGGTGCAGACTGCTGGATGGATCACAGACTCATTCTCTCAAAGCTCAACATGCACATCCAGCGCAAATGGCGTCCACAGAGGAAAAAGGCAAACAAGTGACTCAATGTCAGCAAGCTGGAACAGCACTCTGTGTGACAGAACCTCAGTCAGGACCTGGACAGCAAACTCAGTCAGCTTGACCTCAGGGTGTACAGAGCAGAAGAAGACTGGGCAGCTTTCAGAAACATGGTGTACGACACCTCACTCACTCATCTGGGCCAGAACATGCACAAACACCAAGACTGTTTCGATGAAAATGATGAGGATATCCAAAGGCTGCTTGATGAGAAGCGTGAAGCCCACAGAGCGTACCAGTAAGACAGCAGATGTGCCTCTAAGAAGGCAACCTTCAACTCCAACAAAGGAAAGGTGCAGGCAAAGTTCAGAGAGATGCAGGACTTCTGGCTCAGCAAAAAGGCAGATGAAGTACAGCAGTACGCTGACAGCAACAACTCCAAATGCTTCTACGATGCCCTTAAAACCATCTACGGGCCTCAATCTGCTGGAACATCACCACTGCTCAGTGTTGATGGGTCCACTCTCCTCACCGACAAGAATGCAATCGTGGAAAAACGGGCAGAACATTTCAACAGCGTCCTGAACAGACCTTCGTCCATCAATGCAGAGGCCATCACTCGCATGCCCCAAGTAGAGGTGAACACGTCTCTGGCAGAACCTCCAATGGAATCAGAAGTCCAAAAAGCGATCAAACTCCTTTCAAATGGCAAAGCACCAGGCTCTGACTACATCCCAGCTTAAATCTACAAGGCAGGAGGACCAGTTATAATACAGAAACTCACCGAGCTCTTTCAGACCATGTGGCAGCAGGAAGTTATCCTCCAGGAGCTCAAGGATACCTCCATTGTCCATCTCTCCAAGAGAAAAAGAAACAGGCAGTCCTGCGACAACCACCGTAGGATCTCTCTCCTTGCCGTCGCTGACAAGATCTTTGCAAGAGTCCTTCTCAACCACCTCATTCAGCACATGGAAGTCGGTCACCTGCCAAAGAGCCAGTGTGGCTTCAGAGAGGGTCGTGGAACTGCTGACATGATCTTCGGCGCACGCCAACTTCAGGAGAAGTGCCAAGAGCAGAACAAGGACCTCTACACAACATTTGTAGATCTGACCAAGGCTTTTGATACCATCAGTTGTGAGGGGCTGTGGAAGATCATGGTGAAGTTCGGCTGCCCGGACAAGTTCATCAGCATGGTGCGCCAGTTCCACGACGGCATGCTTGCTCGAATACTGGATGATGGAGACTCCCCCAAGGCTTTCCCAGTCACCAACGGGGTCAAGCAGGGTTGTGTACTCGTGCCCACACTTTTCAGCATGATGTTCACAGTCATGCTGTCTGATGCCTTCTGCAATGATGAAGAAAGTGCCATCAGGATCAGGTACAGGATGGGCGGCAGGCTCTTCAACCTGCGAAGGCTCCAAGCCAAAACCAAGGTGGAAGGATACTCAGTGTGTGACTTCCTGTTTGCAGTGTCTGTGCACTCAATGCCGCTACAGAGGCCTATATGCAGCAGAGCATGAACTGCTTCTCCACTGCTTGCGACAACTTTGGGCTCACAATCAGTTCGAAGAAAACTGAGGTCCTGCACCAAACCACACCACAGAAGACTTACGTGGAACCAGCCATCACTGTCAACGGGGAGACTCTCAAGGCTGTCGACAAGTTCACGTCCCTCAGCAGCACACTTTCCAGGTCTGTCAGCATTGACGACGAGGTCGAGTCGCGCTTTGCCAAGGCAAGCGCAGCATTCGGACAGCTACGTGCAACAGTGTGGGAAAGGAGAGGCATCAGACTGACCACAAAACTGAAGGTGTACAAGGCAGTTGTCCTGCCTTCCCTACTGTATGCCTGTGAGACCTGGACAGTCTATGAGCGTCATGCCAGAAAGCTAAACCACTTCCACCTGAACTGCCCCAGAAAGCTCCTGAAGATCACCTGGCAGGACAAAATCCCTAACACAGAGGTCCTCTCCCGAGCTGAGCTGCCTAGCATCCACACCCTGCTCAAGAGAGCCCAGATTAGGTGCTCTGGCCACCTTGTTCGTAAACCTGACTCACGCCTACCAAAGAGACTGTTCTACGGTGAACTAGCAGAGGGCAAGCGCTCACAAGGTGGTCAGAAGAAGCATGACAACGACATTCTTAAGGCCTCGCTGAAGAGCTTTGACATCAGTCCTGACACCTAGGAGACCCTAGTGCTAGACCGACCAACCGTAGCGTAGCTGTATCAGCAAAGGTCCTGCCTCCTTTTAGCTGAACAGGATTGCCAAAGCCCAGAGAAAACGTGAGCTTCGCAAGTCCAGAGCCACCCCTGTATTTTCTGCCTGTGCACACCACCTGTGCCCGACCTGTGGCAGAGCCTTCCGTGCCCATGTCGGACTGATCAGCCACAGCCAGACACACCGCACCCAGTCCTCTTCCCCGTGATGCCCTTGGTCATCATCGAGAATGACAGATGGACAACAACAACAACTGGGTTTTCTGTGCTTTTGGGACACATGACAGGTGCAGAACTGTGCCAGGGACAGCAGGTGACCCTGATGTCTTATGAAAGCAGAACGTTAAAGGGTTAATAGAAGAGAACACAAATTATTCCAGTTTTCTTTTCAGCACTGTAGCCAGGCTGACAAAGAGTCGTTACTCAGAGCTTACGAGTCAGGACTTTATGAACTTCTTCAATAATAAAATTTCATCTATCAGAGATAAAATCAGTCAGATTCTTCCTACCGTTAACTTAAATACAGTAACTACTACAATTCCTTCAACTGATATCTGTTTGGATGAGTCTACTTCAATCGACCATAGATAAAATAATTTCGTCATCCAAGCCTTCAACTTGTATTTTAGATCTTATTGATAGATAGATAGATTAGTTTATTTGACAGGGACAGTGCAATAAACATAGACAATTAATCAATGACAATCAATCTGATGTGTTGCACATAGAGTGTATAGCTATTAGCTAATTTGCAACTCTTGTCCCTGGATGGGCTTTAGAAAAGAGAATCAAGTAAAAAAAAAAAAAAAAAAAAAATACACAATAGCCACATACATCAATGCAAAAGGATTATAAATACACAATTATAAATATTATAAATATTATAAATACACAAATATAACAACCTGACTCACATTTGCCTATTTCAGGCCTCCCTCCCTTCGTCACTCACTATAAACAAATACATTCATTCCTTCCCTTCATTCACTCTCACTTTGCAGACAATCAATTCATACATGAGTACATTCTTGTTTATTTTTCAGCCAGTTTTTAACCTTTTTAGTGAATGTTTTAAAGTCCGTTATTATTTTAATTACATTTGGCATTGTGTTCCAGATGTGACTGCCCTTTATAGAGAAAGCTGTTTGTCCAAATGTGGTTCTGCGGTGGAATATTTTACAGTTATTGTAAACAGAACTCCTGGTGGCTCTGCTGCTGTCCTGTCTTTGGACGAAACCAGCAAGTGGCTCGGGTGCTGATTTATGGAAACATTTGAACGTTAATTTCAGAAAACAGAGGTCAATGAAACTCTCAAAACTCAATAGGTTGTATTTTTTTAAAACATTACAGTGATGCCACCTAATGGGCTTTTTGTCCAAGATTTTTAGGGTTTGATTATATAATGAATGAATATATGAATATATGAATTATATATGAATTCATAGCAGGTTGTTTAAAGAAGTCTTCCAGTTTATTGGTAGCTCTATTCTTCAAATAATCAATTCTTCATTAACACTAGGCCATGTACTGCAGGCTTTTAAAATTGGTGTAATTAAACCGTTACATAAAAAACCAACGCTGGATCCAGGAGTTTTAGTTAACTATAGACCAATCTCTTACCCGCCTTTCATTTCAAAAATCTTAGAAAGTGTTGTAGCAATTATCTGACCACTTGCAGAAAAATGGTTCATTTAAAGAGTTTCAATCAGGGTTTAGAATTCATCATATTGCTGAAACAGCTTTAGTGAAGGTCACTAATGACCTCCTTATCGCATCTGATAACAGAACAAAAATAATTTTTTTGTAAGTTGTCTGTGTTTTTTCAACTGATTTAAGACAATTTTGCACCACTGAATCTGAAAATGACATCCATTTCTCTCGATCAGGTCAGGTTTTTATGGGAAGTTGTAAGCAGTTGTACAGCAGTTGTACAGTTGTACTGTAAATTGAACAGTAGACACTGATAAAGGTAAGTACATGTAAATTGAATGTTATGTCATCATTGTTCAAAATTCAGAGAATTTCAAGAAATAAAAAAGAATTTTGCATCATATAAAGTGAAAATACCCGTACATGTAAACAAAAACGTAAAAAAACGTGGCCATAGTTCAAAAAGTTGACCTGATTGAGCAAAACCAATGTGATTTTTGGATTCAGCACATCAAAATCGTCTTAAATCATCCATCTATCTTCTACCGCTTTTCCGGAGGTCCGGGTCGCGGAGGCAGCAGTTCAAGCAGAGAGGCCCAGACTTCCCTCTCCCCAGCCACCTGCTCCAGCTCTTCAGAGAGGATACCAAGGCGTTCCCAGACCAGCTGGGAGACATAGTCTCTCCACTGAGTCCTGGGTCTGCCCCGGGGTCTCCTCCCAGTGGGACGTGCCCGAAACACTTCAAGTGGGAGGCGTCCAGGAGGCATCCTAATCAGATGCCCATACCACCTCAAATGACTCCTTTCAATGTGGAGGAGCAGCGGTTCTACTCTGAGCCTCTCCCGGATGACTGAGCTCCTCACCCTATCTCTGAAGGTGAGTCCAGCAATCCTACGGAGAAAGCTCATTTCAGCCGCTTGTATCCACGATCTTGTTCTCTCAGTCATTACCCAAAGCTCGTGACCATAGGTGAGAGCAGGAACGTAGGTTGACTGGTAAATCGACAGCTTTGCCTTAGAACTAAGCTCCCTTTTCACCACAACAGACCGGTACAACATCTGCATCATTGCAGATGCTGCTCCAATCCATCTGTCAATCTCTCGCTCCATTTTCCCCTCACTCGTGAACAAGACCCCAAGATACTTAAACTCCTCCACTTGGGGCAGGAGCCTGTCCCCAACCCAGAGAGGACAATCCACCTTTTTCCGGCTGAGGACCATGGACTCGGACTTGGAGGTGCTGATTTTCATCCCAGCCACTTCACACTCAGCGGTAAACCGTCACTTTATCGTGGTGGGGGGGGGGGGGGGGGGTTTGCGTGCCCCAGTGATCCCAGGAGCTATGTTGTGCGGGGCAATTTGCCTCTGATAGGGTCACCCAAGACAAACTGGTCCTGGGTGAAGGGCCAGACTAATAACGATCCAACAGACTCTCATGATAAATTCTATATCAAGGATTCAGTGTACCCCGCCTGGTATGGGGTTACCGGGGCCCCACCCTGGAGCCAGGCCTGGGGGAGGGGCTCGAAGGCTAGCGTCTGGTGGCCGGGTTTCCACTCATGGGACCCGGCCAGGCTCAGCCCGAAGGAGTTACATGGGTCCGCCCTCCAGTGGGCTCACCACCTGCAGGAGGGATCATGGGGATCCGGTGCTATATGGATTAGGTGGCAGTCAAAGGCGGACCTTGGCGGACTGTCTTAAATCAGCTAAAAAAAAACTTAGACAATAAATTTGGTGTTAACCTCTTGCACTCCGGTGTACCGCGGGCGGTCACGTCTCTGCGTCCTAGGGCGCACGAGGGCGCCCTAGTGTGCACTGGAAAAAAAAGCTGCATTTCGGTTCTTCCACTACAGACACAGCTGCGAACAGAAAACCAAAGGAGTGCTTTGATTGATTTAGATGTGATTGACCTCTCATTCGACTAATAAGAGCCTTGAATTGGGTTTCTGAAACCTTGAAGAACCAATGACTGAAAACCTAGCAAGAAGGACCCGCCTACCAACGGCTGCGAATACAGCGAGCCAATTGAAGCACAGAAGTTCGAAAGCGTGCGTCCCTTGCAAAATCTGTTTTGTGTAAGCTGCTGGGTGACACACACACGTTCGCCAGTCTTTTTTTCTTACTACTGTTCTTATTTGTTTTGAAAAATCGTTAGCCAAAACCGCAATCATGGAAGCGCAAAACCGCAATAATGGAATTATGGTTTGACCGGGTCGCTTGACCAGAACCATGAGTCCGTAACAAGCGGACCAGCGTCATGTTCGTCTGACAATGAGGAAGAGAAGTTCGCCAGCGACACTGCTGTTGTGGACAGGTAAGTGTTATAAGCTAAATTATTCTTTATCCCTGAAAACTGTAATCAAAATGACTTTTGACCAATCGGTAAATTACAACTGTGCGTCATCGCAACATGAAGACCGCGGCGCACGGACTGGACCCGTGCGCCGCGTCCGGACCGTGAACACCCCTACCCCCCGCCCCCGCTACTCTTCTGTAGCGGATTGCAGATATTATTGCAGATATTTTAGTACAACTGTGCGTAGTAGACCGCGTCATGTGCCGCGGTCCGTCATGTGGCGATGGACGATGTCCATCCTCTGTAGCGGGGGGGGGGGTGGTGGTGGTGGGAGTTGTTATCCTCTACATTACAGATATTTTAGTATAATTTTTAGTGCACTGTAGGTTATTTTTTCTTATAAAAAAAAAGCCACACATTTTTTACGTGGCATGCTTCTTTGTGTGTGGGGGCTTGTTTGTTCATTCATTCATGAATGAATGAATAAACAACCCCCCCCCCCCCACACACACACACAGCCCTGAGTGTCACCTTTCATTAGAGCCCAAGATGAAGCTTCTATATTGAATCATTCAAAAGTTACAGACGTTTTTCCAAACTGTGCCATTTGGCACAATTTGGCACAGTTCAAAAACGCCTGGGAACAACCTAAGAAAAAAGCTGTGTAATATATACATTTTTTGTGGTATTGTTACAAAATTTTGACCTCAGCTGGATAACACTTGGTTCTACATTTCTGTTGCATTTTCCAGCCCGGATCTGACAGCTGTGTGTTATTTGCAAGCATTTGTATCCAAAAAAACACCCAGGCGAAATTTATTTTCTTCAAGTTCAGTATGTTTAGATGACTGTTACTCAGTGGCAGGAGCACTTAGAGAGATTATGACTGTTTTGCCAAAAAATTCAAAGTGTTTTCTTTAAAATGAGACCAACCCCATGAAGATGCTGCAAAGGGTTGAAGAACAGCTTTTGATTTACTTTGGGTACGTTATTTTTTGGCGTTTTTAGGGAAACTGACCAGAGTGCAAGGGGTTAACCAGTGTAACGGACTTATTTCTGTACTTGTCCCTTTGGACCTTAGTGCAGCTTTTGATAGTGTCAATCATAATATTTTAGTTGAGAGATGAGAACATCATATTGGACTTCATGGAACTTTGTTGCAATGGTTTAAATCTTACTTATCTCATCGGTTCCAGTTTGTTCATGTCAATAATGAGTTTTCTTTTAACTCGAAGCTCAACCACAGACTTCCACAGGGATCTGTGCTTGGCCCTATTCTTTTCAGTTTATATATGCTTCTGCTAGGCAACATTATTAGAAATTACTGCATACATTTTCATTGTTATGCAGATGACGAACAATTATATTTGTCAATGAAGGCAGATGACAGTAATCAATTAGCCAAATTAGAGACTTGTCTTAAGGAAATCAGAGCTTGGATGACTTGTAATTTCTTGCTGTTAAATTCAGACAAGACTGAAGTCATTCTAGTTGGTCCAAAAAACCTTAGAAATACCTTCCCAAATCAAACTCTTAGTTTTGATGGGTTTACGCTTTCTCTTAATAGTTCTGAGAGGAACCTTGGAGTTATTTTTGATCAAGATCTGTTCTTTAATTCACATATTAAATTTATTTCTAAGACTGCCTTCTACCATTTGAGTAATATTGCCAAGATTAGGAGTGTCTTGTCTCAGAGTGATGCTGAGAAACTAATCCATGCTTTTGTTAGCTCTAGATTAGATTATTGTAACTCTTTATTGTCAGGCTGTCCTAAAACATCTTTAAAAAGTCTTCAGCTGATCCACAATGCTGCAGCAAGAGTTTTAACAGGTACTAGAAAGAGAGATCACATCTCTCCGGTTCTGGCCTCCCTTCATTGGTTCACCATAGAACTTAGAATTAAGTTTAAAATCCTTCTCCTCACTTACAAAGCTCTAAATAATGAGGCCCCTTGTTATTTAAAAGATCTGATAGTGCCTTATCATCCTAAGAGAGCACTACACTCCCAAAATGTAGGATTACTTGTAATACCTAGAATCTCCAGAAGTACAATGGGAGGCAGAACATTCAGTTATCAGGCTCCTCTCCGTTGGAACCAGTTGCCAATCTGGATTCGGGAGTCAGACTCAATCTCTGTTTTTAAAAACTTTCCTTTTTGACATAGCCTATAGTTAGGGTGGGATCAGGTCATCCCGAACCCTCGCTTAGTTATGCTGCTAATAGGTTTAGACAGCTAGGGGACCTCCAACAATGCACTGGGCTTCACTCCTTCTTCACTCTCAATGAAATATTTTTGCTGGTCATTAAACTCCTTAGTTGCTGAAAATTTATGGCAGGAAACATAAAATTTGACCTTACCTGTATCTTAGAAATTCTAACAGATGCAGGCACAGTGTAAATTCGAAAAAAAAAAAAAATCATTGCAAATGACCCAAAGTTTATGGAGAAATTTCATCCAGGAATTTTGCAGAATTTTGCATCATGTGACCTAATTTGCATATTGCAACTATCAACATTTCAAACACCTGTATCTTGGAAATAATAATAGATACAGACAGACTGCAAATTGGAAAAATCTCTCAAAAGTTCCCAGGCATCATTGTGGGTACTTACTGTGGCATTTCTCCCATTGAAACTAGTTGTTCTGCCACATTGTCCTCTCCGGCCATGTGGCGCGTGCATGTGCGCCGGCACCGCGGTGTGTTTTGGACCATTCGTCCACGTCCAGAAACCCCTTGATGGTTAGGTAAAACTGAAAAATTTTCAGAAGTGGCTCCTGTGCCATTTGACACTGCACCGAATACAGAAAAAACGCACATTACAATGCCGCCAGTCTTCCTCCACACTGCACAGTTAGTTTCACTTTTGGTTGAAAATTCAGCATGGTCAGAGGCTTGTAATCTGATTTGGAATCTTCCTCAGTGGATAAAGAGTCTTCTTCTGAATCAGGATCTGCCCAAAAAAGAGCATAGCCTTCCTCTCTGGTGTACGCACCCTTGTCCATCTTCACTCTGTGCTCGCTATCACATGAATGAAAAAGCTCCCGGTTCAGACCGGAATTTATACCGAACTTTGTATTGGGGAGCATATGGGTTTGGTGCTAGGAGGAAAGCTATCCTGTGGTGTAAAAAGGTTTGTACACTGTGGACTGTGTTTAATAGTATGGGCCGGTTTTGAGAGGTATGCTGATGGGTGCAGATTCGGTTTGTTCTCTCCCATAGATTGAGTCCCCGTTGTGCTGTTTGCTCGCTACATGTCTGTTCTTTTCTTTTTCTTCTCTATCCCCTCACCCCCAGCCAGTTGCAGCAGATAAGATAAGCCTTTATTAGTCCCAAAATGGGGAAATTCCAGGATTACAGCAGCAAAGGGATAGCAGCACTCAGAGCAATAGATGACTGCTCCTCCCCGAGCCTGGTTCTGCTGGAGATTTCTTTCTAGTAAAAGGGAGTTTTTCCTCTCCACCATTCCCAAGTGCTGCTCACAGAGGATCGCCTGATTGCTGGGGTCTTTCTGCAATTATGGAGTTTTCCCCTATAGTTTGAAAGTGCTATGAGATGACTGTTGTGAAATAGTCCTATATAAATAAAGTTGAATTGAATGTGTTCAATACTTATTCCCTGTGTCATTCCACTTAATTAAATACAACTTGTTTTGGGAACACAGTTGCCTTGATTTCTTTGTATGTATGGATTACCGGAGTGGTGGCCTAGTTGATCCGTCCCACAACCAGGATGTTGGGGGTTCAAGTCCCGGTGGGGTCATACCAAAGATCATATACAAATGGTACTTCCCGACTTCTAGCTTGGTGCTCAGCAAAATAGAATGGGGGAAAGAGAAGTTGTTTGTGGCGGCGCCTTGCATGGCAGCGACCCCTCTGATTCTACATGTGATTAACATTGTAGATAGGAGAAACGTAATTTTGTTCTACTGTACATGATTGGCTGTATGAACTGAATGACAACAGAGATGGCTTCTTCTTACTTGGGTTGTTACTGATATCTGGTGAAAATGTCAGGTCAATGGCTCCATCAGAAATATTTTTCATGAGAAAAATGTTGACGTGTTCAATACTCATTTTCCCCGCTGTATATCTGAATTCACTATTAGCAAGTAGGGAGGGTAGGGAGTGGACATTCTGAACACAGCTAGAGACAAGTGAAGGGCTAGGTTACTGTGGGTGCACATACAGGACTGAGTCAGAAAGTGTTTCCACTGAAATGATCTGAGTAAAAAGATTTCTGTGAAGTTTCCTCAGTTTGAACTAAAGAAAGCAGTGAAGGCCACAGTGATCTGAAGCTCTGACATGAGACAGAAATATTGACGCCTCTGAGCCTCTCAAACAGAAATAAGTTTGACTGATGCTCTGTTCATACAGGATTGTCATCATCATGTAATGCAGACATTACGTGCAGTGCATTGCTATAAGATGACACTTTAATGAGCGCTAACTACACTGTTCTACTGCTTGTTAATGCAAATATCTAATCAATCAATCAATCACATGCAGCAGCTCAATGCATTTAGGAATGTAGGCACAGTCAGGTGAAGTATAAACCAAACATCAGAATGGGGAGGAAAGGTGACTTTGAATATGGCATGGTTCTTAGTGCCAGATAGGCTGGTCTGAGTATTTCAGAAACCACTGGTTTTGTAGTGTTTGGGTTTGGCTCTGTCCAAGCCCAGCACTTTCTGTATATTTGTCATTCTTGGTCATTATTATGTCAGCCTCTTCCTTATCTCAGTTGATTTGGGTTTTATTTTGAACTATTTCCTCTTTAACTGTCTTGTCATCATTCACAATTTACTTTCTGTTGTGTAATACCCCTCAGCTGTTTCACATTTTCTCATTATTTGTGTCACTATTTTAGTTCCCCTCATTTGCTAGTTCTCTGCTGCAATGTTAGTTGTTGCTTACCCTTGTCTGTATCCTCACTGTGCTCCAGTCTGGATTGTTCTCCACAACTCCAGTTTGTACCTTAAGCTATAGTCACAAATACCCTTACGAACAGCTGTGAACACCATATGAATTATTTTTGGACCGTTTCTTATGGTCTTCTTAAAGCGGTTATAGGAGAGTTCAGCATTTGTACATTCAATTCAATTCAATTCAATTCAATTCAGCTTTATTTATATAGCACCATATCACAACAAAAGTCATCTCATAGCACTACCAAATGCAGGGAAAACCCCACAACTGCAGAAAGACCCAGCAATCAGATGATCCCCTGTGAGCAAACGCTTAGCGACGGTGGAGAGGAAAAACTCCCATTTAACAGGAAGAAACCTCTAGCAGAACCAGGCTCAGGGAGGGGCAGTCATCTGCTACGACTGGCTGGGGGTGAGGGGATAGAGAGGATGAAGAGAACAGACATTCGTGGCCAGGTAAACGGTTTTGTCCAAGATTTCTACGAACACCCCACAAAAACCCCTCATCGTAGGGCAGCTGTACGAATGTCAGAGGAACAACATAACTACACAAGATGTTGTCTGTAAGTATGCCTCAAGAACATCTTAAGTTGTTCTTGAGAACACCTTAAGTTGTTCTTGAGGGCCCCTTACAGCGGTTGTAGAAAATACTGTACAATCCCCGTTCGTACGGAGATTCGTACAGCATGTGTAAGGTGGCAGTGAGGTGCTAATAAGGTGGAAGTATGTCATTCATGTGACATTTGTGCTGACACAATGAGGAAAAAGTTGCAAGATTACTTCCTACCAATGACTTCAGAACGCCGTGAGTTGCACAAAAATTTTCGTAAGATGGCATTAAGTATTGTCCTTAGGTATGACTGTGAGAGTGAATGGTTGTCTGTCTCTCTGTGTTGGCCCTGCGATGGACTGGCGATCTGTCCAGGGTGTACCCTGCCTCTCGCCCGAAAGATGCTGGGATAGGCTCCAGCCCCCCCCGCGACCCGAAAAGGATTAAGCGGAAGAAGATGGATGGATGGATGGCATTAAGTATGCCATTGTCAGGACCGGGACATGAGCACAGCCCATGGGTAACAGCCCAAGTTATGAGAATTACAGTCATGATCGCCCATGTCCGAGCCTTAAGTGTGCCGGTGCTTGGCAGCTCTGCCACTATCAATGTGTGAATGTGTGTGTGAATGGGTGGATAGCAGGATCTGTAAAGCGCTTTGGTCATCTAGAGATGAGAAAAAGTGCTATATACTGTAAGTTAACCCCATTTACCATTTTATGCCAAGTCTAGTCCAAGAATGTTTTTGTCACATCACGGGTGTTTGTCCAAGATTGTTTTTCATCACAACATGGTTTTTCTGACTGCTCTGTGTTTTACCGTATCAGCGTTCTTGGTTCATCCTGCCCTCGGGCAGTAGTGGCTTTAAATGGATCATTGCAAACATTAGTTCGGCATGTAGGTTCTGTCTTTGTGCCCCAGTGGGGCACCCCCACATGACAACCATAGGAAGATCCCAAGGCACCTTTACAAAGAACATAAGAACTCTAGGGTCATTGTTTGACAGAAAAGCACCTCATTTCTCAAGAATGCTCAAGTTGTTCTTGCGAACTTAATAGCAGCTGTAAGAAACTATGCCCCCCCCTCCACAAATGTCTGCGAACTCCAGAATTCCTAGGAACTGGGAGATTCTTATGAACCCATCATTCATAAGAATATTTGTGACCGTAGCTTAACTCAAATAAGCACTCAGTACAACCAAAGTATACAGAAGAACATCTCTGAAGGAGCAACACATTGACCCTTGAAGCACATGGCCTACAGTAGCCTCAACTGAGGACCTCAACTGGTGCCACTCCTGTCAGCTAAACAAAAGAACTTGAAGCTGCAATTCACACTGGCTCATCAAAAAAATTGACAATGGAAAACTGGAAAAATGCTGTCTGGTTTGAGTCTACGCTGGATCAACATTGAAAGGCTCCTACCGCTGCCAACGCAGAGTTTCAAACCAGAAACCTTCTAGCTGTGAGTCAAAAGTGCCAACCATGCCTCTCAAGAGATCAATCCAGTCCTCCATTTGAGGGCCATGGACTAATAAATTGGAGATGTGTATTCTCATCCCTGCTGCTTTACACTTGGCCACAAACTGCCTAGATGCAAGCCGGAAATCTTTTCTCAATAAATCCAACAGGACCGACTACATCATCAGAGAAAAAAAATAAAGCAGAGATGAGATTCTAAGATGAGATGATTTGAGATCCTCATCCTGTGAATAGGGACAAAAGGAGAATATAATTTTACATCATAATAGAATATTGCCACGCCATGCTGGCTTGTTTTATTGCTTTTTTCCCCTATATGAAGGTAGTGAAGCATCATACAGGACTAGAAATCAGCAAACTGTAGTGAATAACTTCTCTATCTCCTCAGTCAGTGTGTGTGTGCTCCGACCCTCCCTGACCCCCCCCTCCCCACCACCACCACCACCACCACCACCTCAGGTCTTGGTCTTGACTTTGTCTTGACCGTTTAAAGCCTTAGTCTTTGTACACTCTGGTCTCAGTTTAGCCTAGACTAAACACTAGTATTTTGATATTTTACAGACTGCTGACTGTATTATTTTTACCCCCACCAATGGGGTGATGCGATCATTGTGGTTTGTTTGTCTTTTTAAGAGAATTATGAAAACCAAAAACTATGGAACAAATTTTAATTAAATTTTCATCAGAGCTGGCTCTGTGGCCAAGAATAAACCCATTAGATTTTATGGCACCTTCTCATCAGTATGCAGATTCTGGATCACTTCACTTTTTTAACACTGACAGATGTTTTATAATAGATTTAATGGGGTGTTCACCCTGAAAATACGAAGGCACAGACTAGGATGCAATTAAAGCTACAGTCACAAAGATCCTTACGAATGATGGTTTCATAAGAATCTTCCAGTTCCCATGAATTCTGGAGTTCGCAGACATTCATGGAGGGGGGCATAGATTTTTAAGGCTGCCGTTCAATTCCCAAGAGCAACTTGAGGCATTCTTGACAAATGAGGTGCTTTTCTGTCACAGGATATCCCCACAGTTCTTATATTCTTCATAGGGGTGCCTTGCGATCTTCCTACAACATACTTACTGCCATCTTACAAAATTTTTTGAGCAACTCACGGAACTCTCAATCATTGGTAAGATAAGATAAGATAAGATAAGATAAGATAAGCCTTTATTAGTCCCACAACGGGGAAATTCCAGGATTGCAACAGCACAGGGATAGCAACACTCAGAGCAACAATCAGAAGGCAAGAAAAAAAAACAAGCAAGCAAGAGCAGCTAATATACATATGTACATATTACTATAAAATATACAGTATATATACACACACACACACAGACACACAGTGCAGAGCATTGTAGCTGGATGGAATAAATATATGAATATATGAACACACAGTGCAGAGCATTGTAGCTAGATGGAATAAATATGTAAATATATAAACACCCACAGTACGGAGCAATGCAGCTAGGTGGAATAAATATGCAAGTATATAAACACACACAGTGCGGAGCAATGTAGCTAGATGGAATAATATGTAGATATATAAAAACACAGTGCGGAGCATTGTAGCTAGGAAGATCTTATGGCTTTCAACACATTTTATCAGCAAAATGTCGCAGGAATGGCATACTTCCGCCTTATAGGTACCTCACTACCACCTTACGCACATTGTATGAATCTCCGTACGAATGGGGATTTGTACAGCGTTTCCTACGACCACTGTATGGGGCCCTCAAGAACAACTTAAGGTGTTCTTGAGGCATACTTATGGCTAACATCTTGCATAGTTCTTGTGTTGTTCCTATTGCATTCATACGGCTGCCCTACAATGAGGGGTTTCGTGGGGCATTCGTTGAAATCTTGGACAAGACCATCAACCTGGCCATGAACTTATGAATGGTCTACAAACGCTGGATTCTCCTTTGGCCGCCTTAAGAAGGCTGTACAAAGTGGTCCAAAAATCATTCATACAGTGTTCACAGCCATAAATAAGGGTATTTGTGATCATAGCTTAACCCATTTTAATCACATGTTAATCCTTGGACAAGCAACCTTGGCAATTGTATGTGCTCTCTAAGGGGCAGATTTACTAAGGCAGTGCAAATTAGCAAGTGCACAATTTAGACAGAGTGCCTAAGGGAGTGGCCAATTTTTGCCAGTGATCTACTAACAGCACACAAAATTATGAACACAGATGCAGACACTTCATTTCAATAATGACCACCCATCCACCAAGAAGACTGCAAAATTGCGCACAGGCACAGCTGATGAGGAAGTGGGTCATCAACACAGGCATTGCCAGTTTGGAGGAGCATTGCAGTTTGGAGGAGCATAATATATAAAGCTTTTTTTTAAGTTTTTGTTTAAGCGCAAACCCCACTAAAATTGTTTATTTTTGTTCATTATATTTCAAAATTTAGATTTTCATTTAACATGGAAGACTTTTTGTTTAATATGTATAAATGAAGCATCTAAGTTAAAAAAGGACTACTCATGAATGAATTGATTATTGATGTAATTGATGAGCCACAGTCTTTAAATAGGGCAAACAGGGCATGATACAAATGATGATCAGTGATTACAGGTGCAGGTCACATGATCGAGGATAATTAACCTTAACAGGTGACTGCTTTGATAGTCCGCGATCAGAGCTTGACACCAGAAAGTAAGCAATGGGCGCTGTCAAACTAAAGGCACAGGAGAACATGGTGAAAGGTAACCAACTACAAAAACAGAATGAATAACAGATCAGATAATAATAGACAGGGAAAATGAACCATAAGGGTATGGGCAAAGACAAGAAATACAAATACCAAAACACAGAAGAGAGACTGAGAGGAACAGGTGAGGGAAGGCTCGTGCCCAAAACTGGTTAATAATAATTATCATGTGAAGGTGGATGGTTGTGAACGCACAATATCAAAAAACAGAATAATAATCACTTAAACAGAAGCACAAGGTAAACTCAAAATAACATGACACAACCAGAACCAACCAGATAAGTTATTAAACTGAAGTGGGGAAATACAGAAAAATAACCAAAGTAACAAAAGAGTGTGAGCACGGTTCCCCAGCCGTGCAGCACATCATTACAGAGCCCTTCCCTCAAGGGGTGGAATCCAGACACCTGAGGGTAACATCAAAAATGAAAAAAGGACCCACCCACCAAGAAGATCCCCCCCAAACAGGAACAAGAAAAAACAACCCACCCCGGGAGGGAACCCAGGCACAAAGGGGCCAAAACAAACCAGAAAACCAAGAAAAACACTCATCACCAACAACACTGAACAGTAGGTGATGATATACCGGGACAGGCAATAAAATGAGTGAATAGTTCAGTTGGTCTCCCAGAGTCCAAAGACCACCAGATCATGCAATGGAGTAAGTCTGGTGGCCTTCCAGAGTTCTTCAGCCACCCAAGAAAATGACGTAGTCCGTCGGGTCGTCTCCCAGAGTCCCAGAGCCACCTAACCAGACGGCTCAGTCCATCTGGTGGTCTTCCAGCATCCCAGGGCCAGCGGGCCACGGGGCATGACACACCCCTTCCTGGAGATGGCAACTGGAACCAGTGCCTACCACGTGGTGCAGGAGCTGAGAGATGGAAACCCAATGAGGAGGGTGACTGCTCAACGGAGGCCTCTGGCGAAGACAGGGAACTCACAATGACCTCAGCAGACAGTGGAGAACCCTCCACTACCTTGGACGGAGGCGAAACACCCACAGCAGCCTCGGACGGAGGCGGAGCACCCACTGAGACCTCTGGCTGAGAGGAAGGTCCCACAGAGACCTCTGGCTGAGAGGAAGGACCCACGGAGACCTCCAGTTGAGAGGAAAGACTCATGGAGACGTCTAGCAGAAAGGAAGGACCCACAGCAACCTCAGGCGAAGGTAGAGGACCAGCGGCAACCTCAGGCGAAGATGGAGGACCCGTGATGACCTCAGGCAGAGATGGAGGATGACCATCAGCGGACCCAGACGAGGACTCAAGCAGGGGAGGAGAAACATACACCGGGTTACTACCACTGGTAGCAGTGGAGTCTGGCAGGGAGAAGTCAGGAACAGCCAACGGCTGCGACTGGTTCTCCTCACCAAGCGCTAAGCAAGATTTCTCTTATACTGATAATGTGAAGACAAAGAAGAGAACTTGCCTTAGCTCAAGCTCCACCGCCATCCAGGAGTCCGGCAACTCTGGCTGAGATGTCTCAAATCCATTCATCTTGCTCTTCCACCCCGGCTCGGCCACCGCAGATGGGGAGGAAGAGAAAAACACCGGAACATAGTTACCAGCAGTAGTGGAGCTCGACAAGGAGAATTCAGGAGCAGAGGATTTCTGTAGCCAGTTCTCCTCACCATGAGCCAGACAAGATTTCTTTAGATCTGCAGGTGTTTAAACAGAACAGAGCACTTGCCTTGACTTGAGCTCCACCGTCGCCCAGTACTCTGGTGACTCTGCTGCGACAATCCCATCAGCAGGCATGATGGCGGATGCAGCCCAAGACCTTCCAGATGTGGTGACCGACGGTGTGGTGGCAGAAGCTGGAGGTTGCCTCACCGATGATGCCGGCACCCATGCTGTTGAAACCAGGGGACACTCTTCTGTCGGCTCAGGTTTCAGGACACGGGTAACATTCTCCTCCCATCTGGGATGTGGCTGCGGGGCTGGAACAGAATCTTCCAGGGTTGCAGGCTCCTCTGTCATCCAGCGGCTCCATCCCAGGACTGGCGGACACTCAGGGAACACAGGAGGAGATACGGGGAAAGCAGGTGAGAAACAGATGGCAGCAGCAGGTGATGAGGACTAAGCTAACGTGGGCTGCTGATGCTGAGCCTCTCCGCCGGGAATAAGGTAAGGCATTTCATCTTCAAATATAATAGAATGAAAAGGTACTTGCCTTAATTCCCATGGCGTGTTGGCATCTACTGTTGAATGGCCTCCAGACGTGGCGACCGACCCTGGTGGGTCTCCCGGTGGGACAGTGGATGCTGGAGGTTGCCTCACCGCTGGCACAGAGACCCGTGCAGCTGAAGTCAGGGGACACTCTCTTGTCGGCTCAGACATCAGGGTACTGGGGGTGCTCTTCTCCCGTCCAGGACGTGACTGCGGGGCTGGAACAGGACTCTCCAGAGTTGCAGGTCCCTCTGTCATTCGGCAGCTCCCTCCCAGGACCGGCGGACACTCAGGGAACATAGGAGAAGCAGGTGAGGATAATTTTTTAGATGCAGCAGCCGGCAGTGAGGGCTCAGCTGAAGTGGGTGACTGCTCCTGAGCACCCCCTCTGAAAATAGGACAAGACAATTCATTCTTGGGTGTTAAAAAAATGAAAGGATACTTGCCTTAGTTCCCCAGACCTGGTGGTTACTGCTGCTGTAGGACCAGATAACCCCCTCTTGTTCACTGTAGCAGGTGAGGGCACTGAAGTAGAGAATGGAGAAGCCGGCCCTGCATACATGAGGACGGCCGGATTCTCAGCAGTGGGAGGAGCCGTCATGGAGAAGAGGGAGGCAGCAGTGGCAGATGAGGAGGAAACTGACGGGATAGCTGAGGGAAAATAATTCAAAAATGATGAGAAGGCTGCTGCTGTGATTATCCAGAGTAGTGAGGAGGAAACCGCTGGGAAGGCGGAAGAATTCCTGAGGCGGGGTTCAGCTGGATGGCGGCGAGAGGCTGATGACGTCTGCACCCGGGGACGCTCCTTCGTTGGCTCAAGTGCAGACAGGAAGTGGTGAGAAGTGGAGGCAGGAAAAGACGGCACCAGGGGACATTTCTTTGTTGGCTCAGGTACAATTAAAGGAGAGTTTCCTACCATCCTGTGGTGTAAATGTTTGAGGTTGAAGACAAGGGTAAGGAGAGCTGTGAGTTCAGGATAACTTCAGGCTAGGGGTTGCCTCAATAACTTCCACCGCGCAGTCCAGCCATCTCAGCGCTTTCTCGGGCGTATGAGCAGAGCAGGCGTCTGAGATGAGGTCTTGAATTAACTGCACCGCCCAGCATTCATCCTCCTCCAACCCAAGCAAACTAAAGCCCGTGCATGTTGACATTCCAAAAAAAACCAAAACAAAACACACACTACACAACAACAAACAGAGAATCAAATGGGGAATGCCCATCTGAACTTGGTGAATGAAGCAGCGGCAAGTGAAAGGAGCCACAGTCTTTAAAGAGGGCAAACAGGGCATGATACAAATGATGATCAGTGATTACAGATGCAGGTCACATGAGCGAGGATAATTAACCTTAACAGGTGACTGCTTTGACAGTCCGCGAACAGAGCTTGACACCAGGAAGTAAAGAATGGGCACTGTCAAACTAAAGGCACAGGAGAACACGGTGAAAGGTAACCGACTACAAAAACAGAATGAATAACAGACCAGATAATAATAGACAGGGAAAATGAACCATAAGGGTATGGGCAAAGACAAGAAATACAAATACCAAAATACAGAAGAGAGGCTGAGGGGAACAGGTGAGGGAAGGCTCGTGTCCAAACTGGTTAATAATAATTATCATGTGAAGGTGGATGGTTGTGAATGCACAATATCGAAAGACAAAATAATAATCACTTAAACAGAAGCACAAGGTAAACTCAAAATGACATGACACAACCAGAACCAACCAGACAAGCTGTTAAACAGAAGTGGGGAAATACAGAAAAATAACCAAAGTAACAAAAGTGACACCTCCTCCCTGTTCTGACATTTTGGCATATCTATCAGAACAGCACTGGACAGCTGATGGTACAGATGGCAAAGGTAAAAAAAAAAAAACATGGGGGGAAGGCCCTACAACCTTTGCTCTATGAGTATGGGCCGTATCAACCATACGCTGGATACGTCAGAAAATTTTCAGCATGGGACACATATTTTTTCCAATTTATAAAATTTTTCACTGGGACTGAGGTGTGTGTGGAAAAAAAAAAGCATTTTGGTTAACGTTTAGAGGGTCAAAAATACAATTGTTTAGGCGTAATAATAATAATAATAATAATAATAATAATAATAATAATAATCTCGCATTAATAAAAAACAAACCGCTTACAATAGAGCCACGGTGCTCACATCCTTAGCCTTTGCCAGTCACAAATAGTTCAGGTCTATCTCACTCCTCAGCGTGGAAGGCAAGATCTTCTTCAGTGTCTTCTTTAGTGTCCTGTCTAGGAGAATGACCCACTTCCTTCTGAAGAACAATTACATCGATACATCAGTACAGAAGAGTGGAATCCCAGGTGTACCAGGGTGTTTGGAACACACTGGTGTGGTCACTCAGCTGATCAGAGAGGCACAGGAGGGAAATGGAGATCTAGTGGTGGTTTGGCTGGATCTAGCCAGTGCTTATGGGTCAATCCCCCATAAGCTGATCGATATCACACTGAACCAACACCACATACCCAGTAAGATCAAGGCTCTCATTCTGAACTACAGTGATCCCTCACTTATCGCGGTTAATGGGTTCCAGAACCGACCGCGAAAAGTGAAAAACCGCGAAGTAGCGTCACCCCAATGACGTCATCCATAAACAATACGTACGTTCATTCTCTCACTCTCATATGATACGTGTGTGTGTGTGTGTACGTGTACATACATACGTAGATGTAAACAAAGTGTACATAAATATGTTTTTAGAACTCTTTTATTCTTATAACAAGATACGTAACTCAAGATGAAAATGATTTACTGCACAGGTTAATGAGAGCTTTACTGCTCCTCAGGTGACGCCTCATCGTGAGGTGCTGGAGGCGCAGGATCATCGAGGGTAGCTTTCGATAGAGCTGAAGCTGCAGGAGGCGGCGTAGTGGCTCGACGGGAAGACTATTTCGCACAAAATGGCACAAGAGAACAGCAAAAAGTTCCACGCGGCGAGACTAAGTAACACGAGCAATAAAAAGCAATGAATGCGGTCTTCCTTCCCTTCATGGGTGCTCGGCAGGGAGAGGAGGTGGGTGAGACGTCTCGGCCAATCAGCTTGCGGGGTGAAACGTCTTGGCCAATCAGCTTGCGAGATTTCCGAGCCCAGCCAACACGACAACAGCGAACAGAGAGTTGTGCGGCTCTCCGTGTTGACACCTGATGGTCTAATGTAGTCTCCCTGCCTTCTGCTAGCGCCCGCCCATTATTTCTCAATTTTGAATTTTTGATGAATATTTTTGAAAAATCCGCGATGCACTGAGGGCGCGAAAGGTGAAGCGCGAAGTAGCGAGGGATCACTGTATTATGGTCAATTCAGACTCAGAGTCACCTCTGGCAGCTTGACCTCAGATTGGCACCAGTTGGAGAAAGGGATTATAACAGGTTGTACCATTTCTGTTATCCTTTTTACCCTGTCCATGAACATGCTGGTTAAGGCAGCGGAGGTAGAATGTAGAGGACCCCTCTCAAGGTCAGGAATCCAGCCGCCCCCCCATTAGAGCTTTCATGGATGACCTGACAGTCACTACTACATCAGTGCCTGGTAGTAGGTGGATTCTCCAAGGCCTGGAAAAACTTATTTCCTGGGCAAGAATGAACTTTAAGCCTTCAAAGTCTAGATCCATGGTCCTTAAAAGAGAGAAAGTGGTAGATAAGTTCCGCTTCCGCCTGGATGGCGTTGTGATACCATCTATCACAGAGAAACCAGTCACAAGCCTAGGGAAGGTCTTTGACTGTAGTCTTATGAACACAGCATCTATCCAAACTACCATCAGGAAACTGGAAACATGGTTGTCGACTGTGGATAAGTCTGGCCTTCCCAGCAGGTTCAAGACTTGAATGTACCAACATGGCATTTTGCCCCGTATCCTCTGGCCTCTGCTGGTGTTCGAGGTACCTCTGTCTACAGTGGAGACCCTGGAAAGGAGGCTGAGCTCCCACCTTCGAAGATGGTTGGGTTTACCACATAGCTTCAGTAGTGCGGCGCTTTATGGCAGGAGCAATAAACTCCAGCTTCCTATTAGCAGTTTGGAAAAGGAGTTCAAGGTCTCCCGCACAAGAGAGGCACTAGCCTATTGTGACTCTAGAGACTCAAGAGTGGCAGCAGCAGGCATTGTGGTGAGGACAGGTCAGAAGTGGAGAGCTCAAGAGGGGTTGGAGCTTGCAGAATCTCGGTTGAGACACAAAGCTCTGGTGGGCACAGTGGCAATAGGACATGCAGGGCTGGGCTCCATCCCACAGCCGTGCTATGCTAAAGTCCAGGGAAAGGACAAATGCCAGTTAATCCTGCAGGAGGTGAGAGCAGGTGCTGAAGAAATGAGGACTAGCAGGATGGTAGGCATGCGGCAACAGGGGGCATGGACAAAATGGGAGGGAGCAGTGGATAAGAAGCTGACCTGGAATGACATCTGGCATGCAGAACCTCAGCGCATCCAATTTATGCTCCGAGCAGTATATGATGTGCTACCCAGTCCGGCAAACCTGCATACCTGGGGCAAGAACGAGTTGCTAACATGTCCTCTCTGCTCTGGAAAGGGCACGCTTGAACACATCCTCAGCAGCTGCCCAACAGCTCTTGGCGAGGGCCGATATTGCTGGCGGCATGACCAAGTGCTAAAGTGTGTAGCGGAGACCATCTCCAGCGCCGTGGCAAACAATAAGCAGGTTGGTAGTCAAAGGAAAATCACATTTGTTAAAGCTGAAGAGAGGCCCTGACCACAGCATAGACCATCAGCCAGCCTGCTCTCTTCAGCTTCAGACTGGGACCTGCGAACTGACTTGGGAAAGCAGCTTAAGTTCCCCGACTATGTAACACCAACATCTCTTAGGCCAGATGTGGAACTTCTTCCTCTTCCAGGCAGGTCCTGTTAGTGGAGCTCACAGTACCCTGGGAGGAGTGCATGGAAGAGGCCAATGAACGCAAACGGCTCAAATACCAAGAACTGGTAGAACAGTGCCAGAGCAATGGTTGGAGAGCATACTGTGAGCCCAGAGAGGTGGGATGTCGAGGCTTTGCTGCCCACTCCCTGTGCAAAATTTACACTCTCCTTGGCATCAAAGCAGCTGCTAAAAGGAAGGTCATCAAATCTGCCACCGAGGCTGCAGAAAGAGCCTCTCGGTGGCTATGGATTAAGAGGTCTGAATCGTGGGCCAGTGCTGCCGGGACACAAGTCAGGGTCTGAGCAACCCTGGCTGGGTCGCCTGATTGAGGGTGTCTGATGTTGTGAGACCCAAAACACCCGATGACATCAGGAAACATCACTGATGATGTGTCCCGGTGCATCCATGGACGTATCTATTCATCATCATCATCATCGCATTAATAAAAAACAAACCGCTTACAATAGAGGCGTGGTGCTCACATCGTTAGTCTTTGCCAGTCATGCCATCAAGGTTCAGATCATTATTTGGCCTCAGTATCGCCCCAGCACAACGATATAAGCACCGCCTCAATTTTAGCATTAAAGTTTTAAAAAACTTTTTAATAACAAAATATTGCTAAAATATAAAATGATGCACTACAGTGGGTCTCAAATATTTGTTAACGTGTCCTGTTACAGTACTGCATGAGTTTATTGACGATACATAGAAGAAATTCAATATTACACTGAACTTCATCACTGAACAATGATATAAACTAAAATAATTATGATGGTGACTGAACAACTCCCATTCCCCAAAGTGCAAGATACACTATTATGAAAATAAATGATAAGAAATAACACAAATAAATAGTCTGACAAATAAATAAACAAGGGATCTGAAACAGTCGCTAATATTGGATGTCCCATTGGTTTTCAGTAATTAGATATTTTATAATTAATATTCACATAATAAAATAAATCTTAGTGCCATTTACTCCCTCTTATATTTGTCAAAGACGAACATGTGATTGCTTACATATAGGCTACACCTTTTTGTGTTTTAGTTTAAAACACAGCCTATATTTGGGCCTGGAAAGCCTGATGGGGATACCTGTTTCAGACAAGAATACTTGTGTTCTATGGGCAATGCACTAGTTTTATTAACGCTAGAACCAGCATGGTCTGAAGGAGACTCTGGGGTTTTATTATGTAAATAACTTTATTTTAACAAAATCTACAGGTCTCCCAGTTCACAACTTTTTATAAATGCCATTGTGTTATGGTGTTGCAATTTCAGGGGATGTATCTATTGGTCTGTGCACTTTTTTGTTAATAAACTCGTTGTTTTCCTCCTATATTGTGTATCCTGACCAGGGAGAGAGAAATAGAGAGAAGAGGGAACTGAATTACTGTTTTATGCACAGAAAAAAGAAATACTGTAAATATGGAAATATGAATAGAGAAAAAAATGAAGAAAATTGGCAATGTGGACGATTTTGCTTTAAGAGTGAGGGAGAGCTGATAGGAAAGTAAAACTCCAGAGTCCGAGTCTGAACCTCCGCAGAAAAGAGAAAAAAGTTATTATCGGCTGACATATCTGTATGTTCACTGCAGGTATAAGGGCTCCTATTGTATCCTATTTTATGGATACAAATTCCTGAAAACAAATGAAATTTTAAAAAAAAAACTGCCGGCTGATGTCCAGTTTAGCATAACATCGATCTCTGTCAGACCGTTGATATTCATATAATCTGTTCATCTGTCATGCCAAATAAAGTCACATGCAGAGAGAGCTTCTACCAAGCGCCCTTGGTTCTCGTTGATGTCTCCTGACATCAACGATCGCTATCACGTCAGGTGCAGAAGAATTAAGACAAGCTTTTTTGGGGTGTCAAATCCTGGTGCATTTAGCAGCGGACTGACAGCCGCAAACCTTAATAAATCACCTTGCATCAGTCATTTAAATACTCCCCTCTCTCAAATTTGCATGTTGACATGACAGCTCCCACAAATACATATACAGTGAGGCCAGGTGCAAAATTAACATAGTCCACACCTTTCCACCACTAATTTTGCCCTGCACCCTTTAGTAAATCTCAACTGTAGTTTTTAACGCCAAAATAGGGTTTTGCGATGGCACAGCACATTAGTAAATCTGCCCTTAAGTGCCCTTTAGTTTAATCACTTGTAATTTTCTTGCAACTTTTTATCGGAGGATGAACACTCAGAGCACTGTCTGAATTACATTTTTGGGTGACTTTTGATCAAAAAAAGTTTTACTTCAGTTCAGTTTAGCTTAACTTTTGTCTCAAGAAGGGGCAGCCATTTGCTGTGACTGGCTGAGATAAGGGGAAAGAAAGAATTTCTTGAAGATAAAACGCCAGACAAACAACAGAACCAAACAAAAGATCATTGCTGAAGAAGATCATTAAAGTGTTTCTGTTCTCAAACAGACACACGTTAATGATCTGCTGAAGTCTTAAATTGTTGCACAGAGGGTGAAAAAGTGAGTGAATTTTAAATTCAGTTCTTGATTCTTAGAGGGAGTTAAACAAGGGAGACTAGTATATGAGAGAATATGTGCTTTCATTTTACTGCCTATTAAAACTCTCACTACACCATTTGGTTCACATGAAAACTTTTTATTATTTTTTAGCAACAGCCTGATAAGAACAGATTATAATAATCTATCATAGAAATAATAAAAGCATGGACCATCGTCTGAGCATCAGTCTGAGACCATACAGATATTTTTAAACTTGGATACAGTATATTAGACTTAGAAATCTGTTTGATGTGTGAAAGGACACACCCCAGCCAGCGTGACCATGTGGGCCCCACCAAAGGTTAAATCTGGGCTGTCTTATGGGCCCCATGTGGGTTTGCTCATGGGTTCCATGTTGGCCCCATCTGTGTTTGCCCACATGGACTTTACCTATTTATCTTTTGTTCTTATTAAAGACAAAAATAGAATAGAAGGGAGATGTCTTTACCTTCTTAACATGTTTCGACTGTACACTGCAGCCTTCGTCAGAAGAGAAACATGTTAAGAAGGTAAAGACATCTCCTTTCTATTCTATTTTTGTCTTTAATAAGAACAAAAGCTAAATAATTAAAAGAAGACAAAATGAACCTACTTGAGCTATGGACTTTACCTGTTTATCTATTTTCAACTTATTTTCTCATAAACTTGCTATTTTCTTGTAAGTTTGTGACCCCCCCCCCCCCCCCCCCCCCCTGAAATTTGCTACATTTTTCTTGAAAATTTGAAAGTTTCTCATAAATTTGTTAGAATGTAGTGCTCCCCCGGAGCGCAGGATATAAGACCCAAATGCAAGACTTAAGTTTGCAGATTTATTAATGCAAACTAAAGTGAAGTAAACAAATGCAAAACCAAACTGGACAGAACAAAACTCACAGACAGGCATGAAACGATCACAGGACTAAAATAAATAACCACGATTGTAACAGGCAGAAGCGTGAAATAATGCCAACAGGGGTAAGGACGCCACAACTGACACAGACTAACACAGGCATATATAAACAGAGGTTAATCCCACACCTCTCTGCTTTGATGGCCTTCTGCAATTTCTGCAGCAATGAAGCAAAGTAAATCCTGGTAACTGTGGTACCCTTTGGCAGAAAATCCTACATCAATGCTCCATGCTGGTTGGACAGTTGACTCATAATGCTTCCATTGCTTCGGCAGGGCTTTAGTCTCTGGATCACAGTGTCAGACCCACCCTGCATGATTAATCTGTCGTAAAAGTCCTTCTGGTTTTCTTGGCACATGGCCAAAAGAGCTTGGGAGCATGTAACATTTTTCTGCTTCTGGAAAGGTGTGAACAACCTGGGTATCAATTGTACAGATAACTTCCACATGTACAAATGACCATGGATGATGTTTTTCACAGACTCCACACTGATTTTGATATCTTGGGCTAGTTGGCAAATAGTTATGCAGTCATCTTCCAAAATGGTAGCCTCCACTGGCTGCATGGTGTCTTCATCAATAGCACACTGTGGTCTGTCAGGTACAGTCATGTGAAAAAAATTAGGACACCCTGTATAAGCCTCTGTGTGTGTGTGTGTGTGTGTGTGTGTGCGCGTGTGTGTGTGTGTGTTTTAACATATTTGGACATTTGGATATTTAATATCAATGTTAAAAATACTGGGAGATTCATGTAATACAACTAAACAATTAAAAATGAATAAAGACTTTTTTCAAGTTTTCTGTAAAATGAAATTCTAAACAAATAGTGAGGAATAAATTAGGACACCCCCCATCTTTTTTAGGACACTCCAACACTCATTCCCACTTACAATGGCTAAAATATATTAAATAATGCCAATAAAAACAAAAACAAGGTTAGACATAGATCTGTGAACATTTCTTAATAAAGAACTGAATATTTAAAGGGGTGTCCAAATTTTTTCACATGACTGTATGGGTGCCATTTCCACCGATGCATAACCACACTTAAACTGTCAATGCCAGTGCTTGACTAAATCATCCGATGGGGCATACTGCTAGTAAGTCTCTTCATCTCCTCAAACGTCCCCCATGGTGTGCAGGATCTCAAGTACAGGAACCTGATGACTGCTAGGGATCTATTTTCATTTGAGAGTAGGTTTTATTCAACTATGGTAGTACAGGGTATCTTGCTTGTATATGTAGCCAAGGGGATGGTCAGTTAAGCCCCAATTGGCAACGTACAGCTGGGGGTTTGAACCCACAACCTCCAGCTCCACAGTCCAGCACTCTACCTGTGTCGCCAAGAGGGTGGACCCACTTGGCAAGCCAAGTAGGAATGCTTTTATTGACTCTGCTACATATAGTTTACATGTCTAGTCATTAATTAGCTATTGAGTTCAAGCCTGTCTCCTGGTGTCAAAGGCAGAACCCATGTGTAGATTCAGCTAGTGGGGTGGGCATAAGCTGGACTGGGGAAGTCAGGAGGCTCAAGGGGCTTGGGGAGCTAAGGGAAATCTGGGACCAGTGCTAGGGAAGCAGACCATGTGAATCCGGTAGTAGGCCAAGAAGAAGGAAGCAGAAACATGGGCTAGGAATGGTGGTGTAGTGGTTAGCACTATTGCATCACACTAAGAAGGCCATGGGTTCAAACCACCAGCCAGCAGGGCCTGTCTATGTGCAGTCTGCATGTGGTCCCCATGCTTGTGTGGGATTTCTCTGGGTGATTTGGTTTCCTCCCACACACATGCATGATGAAGGGATTGGCACCACATAGTGGCTGTCTCAGTCAGGTGGATGCCCTTGACTTTCCCTCTGGGATTAATAAAAATATAACTGATTAGGAATAAGGGTTGGGCAGATTTGGGATTAACCAGGAGAAAACAGGGTAAGATACTAAGTACTCTTTCAATAAATGTAGTAGCAGAGGCTGGCATTTGACTAAGAATGTGAATCTACAATTGGCTAAGATCGGTCATTTAAAAAGATGTATCGTTACATCCTTAATACCAACGGGTTGGGAAAATCAAATCAAATTATTGCCAGTGTTAAAATCTGATTACTCGTATCTTTTGTCTCTAATGTGTGCTCTAACCTGAGGCTATTCCTTTGTACTCTCCTAAAAATAAAGTGGTAAAAGAACTAGTGACATTTTGGACCACATGTGGGGTGCTAAAAATTATTCAGACAGACCAAGGTACACGTTTGATGTTCAGAGTGTTTGTTCAGGTGTTGAACCATTGGCAGAGAAGCATCAGGCCTATAGTGCTTATCCATCTGAGAGTCGGAGGACAATGGAGCACTCCTATTAAACTCTATTAAATGACTATGTTGCATACATATTATTTTGAAACTCATGGAACAGGGGTATACCTTTCTTGGTTTTTGAGATCAGGGAAACTGTATAGAGTCAAAGAGGTCTCTTTTCTGCTGAAATGGTATTTGGCCATACAGTGTGGGGACCATTGAAACAAGTCTGTGATCAGCTGACCAGAGCCTTTTCTCCTGATCAAAATGCGGTAAACTATGTCAGCTCTTTTAGTAGAGCTTCTTTATCATGGATGGGTGGTAGCCAGACAAGCCCTCACAGTTTCCAAGTTAAAGATGAAAACTTACTTTCATAAAACATGTTGAGCAAAGACCATGTGAAGTAATAGGCAGCACACTGGTACAATGGTTAGCACTGTTGCCTCACAGCTACAATATCGTGGTTCAAATCCAAGCCTTTCTGTGTGGAGTTTGCATGTTGTTCCTGTGCTGTGTAGGTTTACTCCGGGGGCTCTGGTTTCCTACCACAATGGAAACATATGTGTACATGTCAGATTAATTGGCAATTCTAAATTGGCCTTAACTAGGTATCTGTCTCTGAGAAGCCCATACATAGAATAGAATAATTACTAGATAAGTACTCCGAGTGGTCTTTGAGATTAGTGCTGTATAAATATAGATCCTTATCCTTACGTAGTGGGACCAAATCCACCTGTGCTGCCTGTTGTTTCAATCGCCATGATACTTTTGTGCTTTCCCAAGAAATTATTTTTTTGTGCAACACCCTCCGGTTCTGAGTGCCTGGTTAAAAATTCTAGTATCATAAATGATTTAGAGAGTCCATAAAAGTGATATCACTAAAGCTAAGGTCACAAATACCGTTACGAACGTCTGTGAACACAGTACAAATGATTTTTGGACTATTTTGTATGACCTTCTTAAGACAGCCATAGGAAAATCCAACGTTTGTAAGAATCTTTGTGACCATAGCTTTAGTCTGAAATTAGACTGAAGTGACTGCATTTACCTGGACAAGTACTGTCCTGATGATGGAACCTCTTGTTTGTTGGGTTTGTCGTAGCAGTTCACCATGTTCTGGATCAGAGCCAGGTCTGGCCTCACCATAGTTGCAGCAGCAACTGCTCTGGTGATAAACTGTAGGGCATCTCTGATGTAGAAGTCCAGTGGTTTCCTTTCTACTTCACCGTAGGCAAGCAGGCCAAGTGGCAGTCCAATAGTGTGTAGAACATCAGGGCTCAGTGGTTGACCCAGCACCCAGTGCACCATGGGTAATGTCAGGCCCAGGTCCTGGGCACTGCGCAGTACTGCTGCAGCACACTGTGGGTCAGCTCCAAAGAGCAACACTGAGGTTGGTGGGGGTGGGTTCTGTCTAAAATGTCGGGACAGGAAGTCGTGGATTTGTGTGTCATCATGGGCCAACTGCGTCAGATTCAGGAGTGCACGGAGGTGCCAGGCAACCCTGGCCCCGCCATCCCATGATACATCATTCCCATGCTCCAACAGTCGCAGGAGACCCCGAGCCTCTTCCCATCCCCGACACAGGACCGCAGTCCCCTCCCTCCAGCCAGATCTCTGCAGGACTGTCAGTAAGAGGTTGGACAGATCAGACTCTGGAAGCCCCGTCACCATCTGCAGATGGAACTGGTTCTATGGATAGATAGGGATGGCCAGAGGAACCAGGAGAAGAAAGAGAAGAAGAAAATAACCATTACAAGACATTTAATAACCAAGACATTTAATCTTACTCAGATTTCCCTTTTTTACAGCAGAACTGTTAAGATTTTTAAGTAAACTGTACAGAACAAAATGAAACTTCTGCAAATCCAAAAAGAAGAAGTACTTTCAATCCAAAAAAAAAAATGTACATATATTTACAAAAGAAAGAACATTCATTCCATTGAGAACAACACGGCTAAACAAAAAAAGACAAAGATGTTGACGAGGTTGGAACATGAATAATGGAGTTAAAACAGACTGGATCGCCAAACATCAATAAATCACATGACCTGTTCATGTCTGGAGGAGAAATCTATTTCCATAGTATTATCATAACAATAATTAAGCAACATTACATGAGAGGGAGTATGGTATCAATGAATATACAAATGCAGTGATTGTCGTAGACCTGATGTGAACTAATAAGTAACAGTCTGACAAGCACAGTTTATTAAATTCAGCAATCCAGGAAAAAAAAAAAACTTTTTGTTTGTTTAACCAGTTATTTTGCTCTGCCAAGAAAAACAGTCCCTTCTGTATGAACACAGTTAACTCTTACTAAGCACCTCAATGAGCATAATATAGAAAAGACTATCTCTACTGTCATTTCACACAAAGTAAATACTGTACAGTGCAGAAGTTAAGTGTTTAAATGCATATGTCATCATGTTGAGTTGTAGCACTGGCTAGCTTGTTGCTAGCCTGTAGCTCACTTTATAGATGATAGTGGAAATCTGTTGCAACATGAAGAGTTTTGTCAAAAATACCATATTCAGTGTTTGGCTAAGTGCTATGATAGACTGACGGGGGCCATACCAATTTCTGTGAGATCAATGATCAGAGAAGATATCCTACATTCAAAGGCCTCCCCTGGACTGAGGCAGCTCTGCATCCAAGGAATTGATTTTGGTGACATTAAATGTACTAATAAAGATATCTGACATCTGTTATTGAAAGACATTTATCCCAATTTGATTAGAAGACATTATATTCTCAAAGAATTTGATCCTGAAAGAATTAAGATAATAAGAAAGAAATATTGTTCATTCCCACTCCCACCTAAAGTTAAAGAGGTCACTTTCAAAATTTTAAATGATTTTTAAGACTTAGATTTAATTTGGACATGAACAGTTGTGATTTTGGTGAAAAAGATATTGACAGTTTACAGCATGCCTTTTTACAGTGTGAAGACGTGCATGACTGCAGAGCTCAGTCATGGAGTTCCACAGGGATCTGTGCTAGGCCCTACTCTTTTTAGTTTATATATGCTTCCATTAGGTAACATTATTAGAAAGCACTGTATACATTTTCATTGTTATGCAGATGACACACAATTATACCTGTCAATGAAACCAGATGATAGTAATCAATTAGCCAAGTTAGAAGCCTGTCTTAAGGAAATCAAAGCTTGAATGACTTGTAATTTCCTGCTATTAAATTCAGATAAGACTGAAGTCATTCTAGTTGGTCCAAAAAACCTTAGAAATACTTTTCCAAATCAAACTCTTAGTTTGGATGCGGTTACTCTTTCTCTTAATAGTTGTGTGAGGAGCCTTGGAGTTATTTTTGATCAAGATCTGTTTTTCAATTCACATATTAAATTAATTTCTAAGACTGCCTTCTATCATTTGCATAATATTGCCAAGATTAGGAGCGTTTTGTCTCAGAGTGATGCTGAGAAAGTGATCCACACTTTTGTTAGCTCTAGATTAGATTATTATAACTCTTTATTATCAGGTTGTCCTAAAACATCTTTAAAAAGTCTTCAGTTGATCCAAAATGCTGCAGCAAGAGCTTTAACAGGTACTAGAAAGAGAGATCATATCTCTCTGGTTCTGGCCTCCCTTCATAGGCTTCCCATAGAGTATATAATTAAGTTTAAAATCCTTCTTCTCACTTTCAAAGCTCGGAACAATCAGGCCCCTTTTTATTTAAAAGATCTGATACTACCCTATTATCCTAACAGAGCACTACGCTCCCAAAATGCTGGATTACTTGTAATACCTAGAATCTCCAAAAGTACAATGGGAGGCAGAGCCTTCAGTTTTCAAGCTCCTGTCCTGTGGAACCAGCTGCCAATCTGGATTTGGGAGTCAGACTCAATCTCTGTTTTTAAGAATAGGGTTAAAACCTTCCTTTTTGATACAGCCTACAATTAGGGAGGGATCATGTGTCTCTGAACCCTCCCTGAGTTATGCTGCTAATACTGTAAGTTTAGACCGGGGGACCTCCAATAATGTACTGGGCTTCACTCCTTTCTTCACTCTCAATGAAATATGTATTTTTTTGCTGGTCATTAACATCTGTTTGTTCTTTCCCATAGATTGAGTCCCCATCATCCTGTTTGCTCTTTGCATGTCTGTTCTTTTCATCTTCTCTATTCCCTCACCCCCCAGCCAGTCGTAGCAGATGACTGCCCCTCTCTGAGCCTGGCTCTGCTGGAGGTTTCTTCCTGTTAAAAGGGAGTTTTTCCACTCCACCATCGGCAAGCGCTTGCTCACAGGGAATCGCCTGATTGCTGGGGTCTTTCTGCAATTGTGGGGGTTTCCCCTACAGCTGAAAGTGCTATGAGATGACTGTTGTTGTGAAATGGCGCTATATAAATAAAGTTGAATTGAATTGAATTGAGTCCTTTTGGGAAGAGATGTGAAGCTGGCTACAGTCCAGGGAAGTTGAGATGCCACCTTTGTCAGTTAAAGTAGTCAAGTTTGGTGTTTTTGTTGAAAATAAGAATTTGGATTATCTTGTTAATAATACACTACATATGGCTAAATTTTTTATCCACAAATGTAGGAATGAGTGCAAACTCTTGAGCCACTCACTGAGAACTGCAACAGCAAAGAAAGCTATTAAACTGTCTTCTTTATTAGATATATTTAAATTACGATGAGACAGCCCCTATATATATATATATATATATATATATATATACTGTATATACTGTATATATATACTGTATATATACAGTATATATACTGTATATATACATAGACACACACACACATATGTTTGCTGTGTATGTAATACACACACACACACACACACACACACACACACACACACACACACGTATAAATAAAGGGGCCATTAAACATATCTAATATCTATATATATATTGTGGTGGACACCTGAGTCAGCGGGGGGATATCCTCTCACACCCATCAGGGCAGGAGGAAGGGCAGGACAATAGACATATGGACAAAAAGCCCCGGGGAAGAATCAGACTGGACTGTTAAGTTACGCGCCCCCCCCGAAGAAGGAATGAATAACTGGAAGCCACTGAGACCAGAAGCAGCGGTCAAAGCGGCACCAGTGTATGTCATGTTAATGATGTGTATTACTGACAATCAAAATATTAATGTGCCATACATTCTCTTTTTCTGTACAACATGTATAAAAGGCCTTTTCCAGACTAGGCTCTTCTACCAGACACTCGGCCCCAGTGGGCCACGTTGTGGTCCACAGGCTGTATGTATATTAGAGGGTCAATAAAGAATCTGTGTCAACCTAGGCTCATGTCTCGCCTCCACATCCTCACCCTTTCACCCTCTACATTGGTGACCCGACATGAGATGGACTGTCTCTCCCTTCCTCCGCGCTGTGGACTCCTTTCTCTCCACATTGGTGACCTGACGTTAGACCCACCATCTACTCCCTCTCACCACGCTGTGGACTCCAGAGTACCAGGGATCACCCACATCCTTCTCATCCACACTGGAGCGCACGCGCCTGTTCCTTTCTCCATGATGGCGACCTCAAGGACTGGGGAGAGAGCGCGGCGCAGGGACCGAGACGCATGAGGATCAGTGAGACGAGCACAGCACAGAAACAGCCTGAACAGGGACGATTGACGCCATCTGCGTTGATTCCTACCAAGTCCCGACCCTGACTTAACCTCCAGACAGCGGAGTTTCCGCACACAGAAGCCCCATGTGTACACCGCAGGATTACGAGGACAGTGCAACTTCCAGCTATGTGGTCACTGAGCCAGAGCGCGCGCCACACACTAGGGACAAACCAGCTCCAAAGACTTACACATCAGCCTCCGCCACTGCACATGCCCAAGGAACAAGGCCGATCGCCATCCTTGAAACCTGTAGGGCTGCCCTCGCATCTAAAGCAGACGTGCAGCCTCACACGCAGGACATGTGTTTGTTTCTCAGCTGCTGCGCACAACGGGAATTTAGCCGACTGCTTTCCCCGATACCTTTAGGGCTGCTCCTGCACCTAAAGCACGATTACCACATTCCCTGACACAGCTACAGTTTTTGTCACAGCTGCTACGCATCCTCGGGCAATTGGGCCAATCGCCTTCCCCAGATCCTTGCTGGACCGGACCCGCACAATGAGTCAGAGACTTCAATTTTTTTTCACAGCTGCTGCAGATCACGGTAAGGTTTACCGGGAAAGTCCCTCACCCATGGCTGATCAGCACGCAATTTTTGCGCGGCCCAGGCACCTTCAACATCCCGGGCCAGCACTCCATTGCTTCCCACCCACCTCCCCCTCGTCCTCCACATCGCTACTCCCTCACCTCCTTTCCAAAAACCTGCCGAGTGCCAGCTTTGTTCCATTATGCACGACATGCACTGGACCCCATGCACCCACGAACCACGGCCGTCACGTCAAAGCGGCACCAGTGTACATCATGTTAATGATGTGTATTACTGACAATCAAAATGCTAATGTGCCATACATTCTCTTTGTCTGTACAACATGTATAAAAGGCCTTTTCCAGACTAGACTCCTCTACCAGACACTCGGCCCCAGCGGGCCATGCTGGGGTCCACAGGCTGTGTATATGTTAAAGGGTCAATAAAGAATCTGTATCGACCTACACTCGTGTCTCGCCTCCACATCCTTCTCTTTCACCCTCTACTATATATATACAGTATGGGTGTGTGTATGTATGCATATATATGATATTGTTTCTGTTCAACCTCAGGCATAAATTGTAAATTCTGTAATTTGCATGTTAATCATTTGTTTGTTAATAGTGAATAAAGTTTTTTTTTTAAAAAAAAGCTTGTTAATTTGTTAGCGATTTAACTTCAGCACATCTCAGTGTAGTTTCCACATATTTCACTCACTTTTTCTTGCCATATTCAGATGAAACAAAGAGTCAGTCAGTACAAAGTTATTATGATTGGATATTGGGGACAATAAATCCAACCCTAGCCTGTCTATTTTGTTGGAAACAGATGTGAAAAATCTAGCCAATACAATTCTCACATATTGTAAGAAGCCACTGATATTAACTATAATTTAAAGATTATTAAAACACAGCTGAAGCAGAGTTATACATATTTGGTGAAATGTCCAAGTGCGATTATCTTGGAATCTAGTAACTCCTGGATCCCTATTGTCCAATCAGGTTGCTCGGTCATAACTAACTGTTGTATAACCCGACATATGTCTGGCATCAGAATTATGTCAGATTCTGATGCTGTGTAGGTTTACTCCTGTGACATTTACAGGGTTTCCATCTGACTGTATTTACAGTATGTGATATTTCAATTGTGGAAACTGATTTAACTTCACACTGCATAAATAACACACTGTGTACACTTGGCAGGGGTGGACTGACTGGTGATTCACTTAAGAGAAAATGTTCATAAATCTGATGGAAAAAGTCAGTTCACCATTGAATATGATGATTTTTACTGTGACGCAACAGACTTTGGAGGAAGAGCTGATAAAGTTGCATCATGCACGCTGCAAACCCGTACCAGACAACGTGCTGTTTAGCTGACCCATCACTGCCTCACAGATGGCTTGATGGACATTAAATGACAACAAACATCTCGGCCCACACACCACAGCTGGAAGGGGCTTGAATGAACTGGCTTTTTGGGGGCCAATACTGATTTCCAGCATAAGACTATTGGATATACTTAAAGGGGACATTGACTGCACTTTTTCCACATTTCAAAAGCTCACTCATGTCTTAATGAAGTGTTTGTGACATATTTTGTTCAAATTTTCTTTAATTTTTTAATTATTTTCCTGGCTTTCTTGAAACACTCTTGATTTAAAGCCTGTCACTTTAAGAAACATCCTTCAACAATTCAACTCTGCCCTCCCTCTTATGTCAGTTAGCCATTAGCCTCCTTCTAGCTTGGAGTAGCAGCACTGGTTCACTGATCCGCAGTCATTTGAGTATCATGCATCACTCCAGCCCATCTCCCAACAAGCTCGCTGGGAAAGCACAACAAATCGGTAGCACCGTGCCCCAGGCAACCTGAGGCTGCTGGCAGAGCCGAGCTGCCGAGCCACGGGATCTCAAAGGGCAATGTCTTGTTCCACGGTACTCCACTTCTCTGTAACAGCCAGCTGGGGGATGCCCCGTCACGAAGTGGCTCCCTATGTTGCCTGTGAGAGTAGAGTGGAGTCACCCTGAGCCCCGGAGGATGGTGGGGTAGCCGGCTGTTAGAGCCAGCAGCTCCAGGCAGCAGCCTTGCGCTGTGCCGTAGGCAGCTGCCGTGATCGGTACGCCGGCGCCCTACTGCGAAAATCACAGTGAAACCACTGGGAGATGGGCCAGAATAACACGAAGTATATTGTGGACTGGGGACTGGTGAACCGGGTGGCAACAGGGATGGTAGTTATTAGAGTGTTATTAGAAGGAGGCTGTGGCACATGTGTAGTGTGGCCAACTACTGATGGTCAGGGGTTTGATTCCTGCTCTGTCTGCAGTCTGCATGTCAAAGTGTCCTTGAGCAAGACACTGAACCCCCAATTGCTCCTGGTGGATCAGGCCAGCATCTGTGCATGGCAGCTCCACCGTGTGAATGGGTTGATAGCAGGATCTGTAAAGCACTTTGGTCATCCGGAGATGAGAAAAAGCACTATATCAGTGAACGCCATTTATCATCTGTCATTTACCATGACTAAGATTTGAAGAAAATAACAGTATAAGCTGCACTTGGTTTGAGCTTTCTAGTATTAGCTTGGGGGCTAAGAAGCTACCTTTAGCACCTCTTCCATCTACATGACAGACAACTAGGCAGGCCAGTAATAGAGCAGTGGGCGAGCCTCAAGGATGGCGGTGAGTTGGCTTTTTCTAAACATGACATATACGATTTAGACAGACTAGTCAAAAATGTTTCTGGCGTGACCAGGAGACTCATTTTAGACAGTTAAAAACTACAAACACACCATTTTACAGTCAATGACCCATATGATTATTGTATGTGACTGCAATAATAGCACAACTATTATTAATATTACTGCTTTGTATTTACAGTTACACATTTATTAATGTAATTTCATGTATGTGTAAACAGAAAAAAATAAATGTACATATTGAGATAAAAGTTAAGGTTTTCCTTTGTGCTTAAAGTGCTCATGACACGATTTTGACATTTTTTAGCATGTTGTATAAACCCAAAAGTCATTGTCGATGATCAATATAACATTTACAAGCATGCCTGCATAACACAGTTATCCTCAGAAAACCACCAAATTTGACTGGACTCTGGCGCCACTCACCGAATGAGGAAGGAGGTGGAAATGACGCCACTGCGAGAACGGATGTCGGTTTTGTTGACAGGAATGCCAGCAGCTTTGTAGCAGACAGTTTCTCTGGTTTCTTGTTTTAGTTTTACGGCTATGCCTTCGCGTTGTGTCGCAGGCTTAGATAAACAGCAGGCCGTGAAAGACCACATCACACACTTCAGCTCCAACTGTCATAAGCCTCCTCATGCGCTCCTCGTGCGCTTTTACACAGCGCACGGAGGAGGGGAAGGATGAATGGATTTACGTGCAGGATTCACCACAGCACATGTATTGAACATAAGACTAATGACAACAGTTCCCAAAAAGGTGAAGACTTACAAAAATAAACAGAAACACTTACAGTTGGTGTTTGGGGCTGATATCGCCCAGCGAACGCATAGATAGGAGACGTGTTAACCACAGTTGTGCCCCAGGGCTGACATCGCTTCAACAGAACCACGGCTGTGTGGAGTGGCTAACACATCGTGATAGTGTTGGCAATATTGGCTGGCTGAAAACACGACAGATGATGCACACAAAACATGAACAGCTGACTGTCAAAGAGAGAGGGTGCATGGTCGGACCGGCGAATCTTGGACAATGCCCACCTGAAAGTGGGTCAAAACAGCTGCCAAACAACCACCGGCCAGAGCGGCGGCTGCAGGCATGGAAAAGAAAAGAAACACAGACATAAAAACAACAAGAACTCAAAAGATAACACAACATAACAAAAATAATTTTTGTAAGTTGTCTGTGTTTTTTCAACTGATTTAAGACAATTTTGCACCACTGAATCCCAAAATGACATCCGTTTCTCTCCATCTGGTCAGGTTTTTCTGTTAAGTTATAAGCAGTTGTACAACAGTTGTACTGTAAATTAAACAGTAGACATTGAAAAAGGTAAGTACATGTAAATTGAATGTTACGTCATCATTGTTCAAAATTCAGAGAATTTCAAGAAATAAAAAAGAATTTTGCATCATATAAAGTAAAAATACCCGTACATGTAAACAAAAACGTAAGAAAACATGTGGTCGTAGTTCAAAAAGTTGACCTGATTGCGCAAAACCAATGTGATTTTTGGATTCAGCATATCAAAATTGTCCTAAATCAGCTAAAAAAAACTTAGACAATAAATTTGGTGTTGACCAGTGTAATACATAATAAACCCGATACCTGAGCCACAGAGAACAGTCAGAACCGAGCCTACAGGATAACACAGGCTGAGTTTGTGACACCAACTGACTATATTGTATTCACTGCCACTAATTTGTACTTTTTCCTGTTATAATAATTAATTTAATATTTTTGATAGTTGTAGTACGTGTGCTATACCAGTTATGAGTAGTTTTTCTTGTGACCAAACTCTAGAAAAATTGAGGACTATCAGTTGCTTCTATTGCTTTTATTATTATTGTTGAAAATCACATGCCAGTTGATACAAGACAAAAGCAGTTAATAAACAATGATGACAAACAAAATTGCATTTTTTCTGAGACATAAAAATAATGTATTCACTATTATTTAAGGATATTGCCATCAGTAACACAGAGAATAATTTTTAATTTCTAAAGGGGTTTTACAGATAATTGAACTTTAAAATATAAGTTATGGTCATGAGTATGCTATAATTTACTAAAAAAAAATATATTTATACTATATTTGCAAAATAAAAAAAAATTCCATCTCTTGTTCAAATACCCAGGATTGATACAGGATTGCATGCAATGTCCCAATGATGACAACAGTTATGAGATTTTCAAGTATCACACTATAAATATTTAGTAATTTTATTTTTTTGTAAAAATTGACAACAGTTGTGGGCAGATAAACATGTATCGAATGAAAAACAATACCATGAAAACATAAAGGTAGTTAGTCAGCATAAGTAAAACCAACATATTGTCCCTCTTGTATTGAAAAGGTCTCTCTGATCTTGTGAACGACACAGGCTGATATTGGCACTCGGACTTTCTCACCAAGGTAGTGGTAGCACCATCTGATGAACCGTCTGTAAGATGTGTATCGCTTCCAATTGTTCCCATAATCCACATCCACATAATGTTTATAGGTGAAGTAGGCCACTTCCAACACATCTTCATTCAGACACACCGCAGGGAAGTTGTGATGACCAGTGATACACTTTATAGCACCGTCTGGAATTTTCTGCTTCACCTTGTCCTGCTCCTGACAGCAAATACTCTCCTCCTCTGTTGTCATGCTCACACACAGACCACACTGGCACCTGCAAAAACAAAAACAAAAAAATAGTATCTTTTGATTTGTTTATGGGGGGGGGGGCATTGGCAGTATCAGGTAGATGTTTAAATTTTATTATAAATACACTGCTATGATTTTATTGAAAAATCGGGTTTAAATAAATTATATTTATGAACAAATAATTTGTTGCAATATCTGTAACAAAAGCATACCACTCGGTGTTCCCCTGTCGTGTGTTTGCTGCTGCTGCTGCTGCTGCTGCGGCGGGCATGTTTGCCTCACCACCGTCACTCTCTGAGTCTGACTCGCTAGGCACGATGTCCGCTTGGTACGGCTCAAACCTATAAGGTCTGATGCCCCCAGATTCTTCATTATCATCCGATTCTTCTGAACTATAATCATCTGAAGATTGGACAACACAAACCAATTCCAGACTACATGTGCTGGAACCATCATCAATGTTTTCAGCCGCTTCCATCATGCGTGTAGAATGGGCAGCCAACCGCTGTGTTCTCCCGCTGATGTCACAACATGGCTGGGGGTTTTTCCAGCCACTGACACAATTGGTGCTGCGGTGTGCATGGAAACATCGGATATTCGCGTGAAAACAAGCCTGTTTGACTTAGAACTGCACAGACCCACCTATTTCATCATATTGTATTATATGTTTGCAAAATTAGATGCAGTCAAAATCGTGTCATCAGCATTTTAAAGTTCTTTATAATGTGATTACAGGTTTCAATATGTAATATCCATTTTTAGACAAATAACAGAAGTCCAAATGTGAGACCCGTGTATGACTTCATTCATTCTCCTATTGTGGGGATACTTCAGCACTACTGTTAGCATTTTAGTTGCTAAGCATGGCTACCTCAGACTAAATGTTACATTTTCTGTTAGAGACATGTCCAACAATAAGAGTAAATTATTAATTATCTGCACATGTGATCATTTGCCAATATACTTTTCCATGCTTAATAGCAACATTGCTAGCAATGAGTCTTACTTCAGAGAAAGGTGCAATACAAAGGGTTTCACACCTTGATGAACTGTCTTGTCAAAGTTCTGTTCAACTTTACCTCACAGTACTTGTGGACTTATGAAAGAAGGTCATCAGACTGGTGCTGTGTATTCAGCATGTTGAATTTACACATTTAATAAAACGTCCATGGTACTTGCTATTTTAAGGTAGTTGTCACTGGGCTATGACAGCTCGAGACTAACTGGAGATTAAAAGAAAAACTTGCTACAAATAAAATAATTGCATACAATTTTCATTATGAATCACTCTGAACACATTTGAGTCTGTTGCATTGATATTGCATGAATGTCACATGAACTCCCAGTGAATTTTGGGCCAAAATTTGCTGGGAGTTTGCATATACACCATGCATGTGTTGCAAAACATTCAAGCAACATGCATGTGACAAAACTGTGCATTTTTTTGCACTTACAACTGCCCTGAAAATCCTGTGCAACACTTACATGACAGTTATCCATGACAACTGCAAAATCAAGATCATATCTCCCCATTCCAGCAGTCATTTTATCATCAGACGTCAAGTGACATTAACCACAGAGAAGTGCATAGACTGCTGGATGAGAAGGCTGCCTCCAAGTCCTGCGCATCACACACAGCAGGTCCTGGGACCAGCTCCACTTCCCCTGTAGGAGTCCGTGGGGCAGCCCCCCATCCCTAGGCTTGCCATTCTTGTGCTTGGGTGGAATGGTGACATTGCAGTTGCGTCAACATGTGCTACAAAATGACGGGGCCATTCGTGCCTGTTTCACACATGGAATGTCTTGTCCTTTTTATCTCCAATCAGTCACAGTTTAGTTTCATGGGTTCCCAACCCCTTGGAAGGTTGTCTAACTTTTGTCTCACTTTCTGACTTACGGAAACTAAACTGAGTGTTCGAGACAAGTTCAAAACACCCATAACCACTCTGTGACTATTTGGCAAGAAAATTTATAGCACAAATTTTATGAGCATGTTCAAAATTCCTGCGACACGAGAGTGAGGTCCTGTGGCTCAAGAGAAGAAATTGCAAACCCCCAAGAGTGTTTGGAAACTCCCTTGCAAATGCCATTCTCCAACTAGTTGTGAGCTGTCACAGCCCAGTGAGACACAACCTTTAGGGTTCTGCACTAGGTAGATACTTCGACTGATACTGCTGCTTCTATGTTTCACCTGTGCTAATTATCAATAACTTGTGTGCTGACTGGAAAACTGGACATTTGCCCCCAAAAAACTTCAATAATGGGCTGACCCCTTGATGTACAGGTCACAGGCCGAAATAGTCCCTCTAGGATTTCGCGGGATGTTTTTATGATTGTTGCGGCCCAAAAAGCCTGAAATCGTGGGACCTTTTTTAAAAAGTTGCAATGAAAGTTGAGATGTTTTGAGTCTTTTTTTTTTTTGCACTAAAAATTGTGGGAAGAATTAAGAATTTTAAAGCAAATGCTGTTTTCCATAGTTTACTGCAGTGATATTCTATGCAACAATACAAGAAATGCACAGGATTGTCAAAAATTTCCTATTAAGCAGTGATTTGTAAATTAAGCAGAAACTTCTGCTATACAGAAAAACTCTTGTGCAACAACAAATATACAGTAGACTTTAACACAACATCCATTACAACAGCTAAACTGCACTGAGTGCATGTTAAAGAGTATAGATTTAGAAATTATTGGCAGCAGCTTCATTTGAAACTCCCTAACTGCAGCAGTCCCCAACCACTTGGTACCGAACACAGAGAAAAAAAGAAAGATTTTATTCTATTGCTCTGTATTGTCTATTGAAGTCTGTGTTTTTCTGGAAAAAAATACTAAATATTCTCTCTCTTTCCATGCCTGACTCCTACCTGTCTGTCGATCTGCTGCGCGTCTTGACACACAGCCGTACCAGAAGGAGGGGCTCTCGTTGGGGATTTACCAGGGGCACATATTGGTCCGTGTTCAGACCAGCGATTCACAGCTTTAAAGCTCATTGGCAAGATGTAGTCATGAGTTTACCTCTAAAGATGTATAAAATGTTCAAACACTGGCTGTAGTGTTATATTTGCTCATTTGTTTGTGGTTTTACGGCGTCTCTCTTCACATGCGCTCCCATGAAGGGGTGCTTTCAGGCAGGCAAATGTTTTTCAACACAAACTCAGCACTTCATACACGCATGTTATGACTTGCCGCTCATCAGCAGCGCCAGCCGCGCGCACACCTGCTCCTCGTCAGCGGCGAGGTATTTAATCCACTCTGCCCTGGGCTTCGGCCTGAAGCCGTCTCTCTACTTCGGCCCCTTTGCTACTACGGATCTCAAACCGACTAGCGAAGATATCCTGGGTAAGCGCCCCTTACCTCTCTCCTCTAGCTTTCCCCTGTGCACAGGTGGACATTCCCGGCGGCGGACTTCATCACCACACCGTTGGCTCTACGCAGCTGCTACAGGTACCGCAGGTCGCTGTCTCCCGGGCTCCGCCCTTGTCGACGCCAGCCACCTATCACAACCAAGTAAGCCAGCTACCATCATTATTCCCTGTATTGGTGTGGTGCCCGTTACCCTTCTCCCTCTGCTCTCTCCCACAGGGTTGTCCGGCTGTACGGCCTCCTGCCCCCGTGCCTGACGCAGACGCCACCACCAATACATTCTTATTCCACAGACACGCAGCCATACACTTCCTTGTTGCTAATAAAGCTGTTAAATCTACCCTGAGCCTGCGTGTGTGTCTCCTGGGCCGTGCATTATGTCAGTACGGCTTCAGCAGAGCGGCTCGGCAGACAGCAGGCTCGCACGCCGTCTTTCCACCCTCGAGGCTCGGGTGGATTTAATAGTTCATCAGCAACAGGTGATATTAAATCAATTAATGATCATTACTAACCGATTAGACCGCTTGGACCCCCAGCAGCCGTTCCCCTCGGCTCGTCCGGGTGGCGCAGCTCCTGCGGCCCCGGTGGCCGTCCAGCCCGCTCCGGGTGCTCCAACACGGCTCACACCAATCCCCACTCCTGCTCGCTTTAGCGGTAAGCTGGGTGGAGCTTGGGGTTTTATTATGCAGTGTGAGTCCGTGTTTCTTCGCGTTCCCAGAGATTTTCCCTCAGACCATAGCAGAATTGGCTATATAGGTAATCTCCTTGAGGATCGTGCGCTTACCTGGGCTTACGCCATTATGGTGAAGCCCAGCTACGCCACCCTCACCTATGGCCAGTTCGTGTGACAATTTCTGGAAGTGTTCGATCATTCGCATCTGGACAGTGTCCAGGTCGACTGCCTTCTCGGACTCCAACAGGGGAGCCGATCGGCGGCCGACTACGCGATCGACTTCCGGGTTACCGCGGAGGAAGTTGGCTGGGAAGAGCGAGCGCTCTGCGGCATCTTCCTCCGCAGCCTAAATTCTGGTCTGAGGGATGAGCTGGCTGGACGGGATACCCCGGAGACGCTGGCGGAGCTGATTTCTCTCACCATCAGTTTGGACAACAGGCTGCGCGAGTGCGCCTCCGAGCGGAAGCAGCCTTCTCGCTCGCGGGGCGTCTCTGCACGTCTGCCCCAAGCTCGCCACCTGGCGTTGCCGCCACCGGAGGACTCCGAGGAGTCGGAACCAATGGTGATGGGCCGGACAAAGCTCCCCCTGGCGGAGAAACAGTGCCGTCGTGACCTGGGCCTCTGCATGTATTGCGGAGGTAGCCAGCACACGGTGCAGAATTGTCCGGAGAAGCCAAACGAGGTGGTCCGCGAGTCACTGTAGGGGGCCTCGCGGACGCTAATCGGTTAAGTCCCCTCACACATTTGACGCTGCCCATCCGCTTCTGTCACAACCTCACTGGGCACCTCACACATGCACTGGTGGATTCAGGCGCGGAGGGTAGCTTTGTTTCACAAAGCCTGGCAACCCGACTGGGCATCCACTGTCACCCCCTCGATACTCCTCTCGCTCTGGTTAATCTCTCCCGAGTTTCCCTGGGAAAGGTAACTCACCAAACATCCCCTGTCCCGGTGATCATCTCTGGAAACCATCGGGAGGATATCTCCTTTTACGTCCTGCCCACCTCAGTAACACCTGTCATCCTCGGTTATCCCTGGCTCCGCCTCCACAACCCCGCCTTGGACTGGAAGACTGGGAAGGTTTCAGCGTGGAGCACTTTCTGTATGGGTACCTGCCTCCAATCCGCGGCCTGTGCCCCGTCCTCGCCTCCCACAGCTCAGGACATCGCACCCCCGGATCTCACCCTAGTGCCCTCAGAGTTCCACGACCTGGGTGCCGTTTTCAGTAAGTCCAAGGCGATGTCTCTGCCTCCTCACCGGCCCTATGACTGCGCCATTAACATCCGCCAGGGGGCGCCCTTACCCTCAGGACGCCTCTACAGTCTGTCAGCGCCTGAGAAGGAGGCAATGAACAGCTACCTGAAGGAGTCGCTCAGTGCTGGGATCATCCGACCGTCCTCCTCTCCAGTAGGTGCAGGGTTCTTCTTCGTTGGAAAGAAGGACGGATCTCTTCGTCCTTGTATCGACTATTGAGCTCTCAACGATATCACGGAGAAGGACCGGTACACCCTGCCCCTTACGGACACAGCCTTCCACTCCCTCCAGGGGGTGACCTGGTTTACTAAGCTGGATCTCCGCAGCGCTTACCACCTCGTCCGGATCCGGGAGGGGGATGAGTGGAAAACCGCCTTCCGTACCCCAAACGGTCATTTTGAATATCTCGTGATGCCGTTTGGGTTGACCAACGCTCCAGCCGTCTTTCAGCGCCTCATCAATGACGTCCTCCGGGACTTCATCGGCCTGTTTGTATTCGTCTACCTGGACGACATTCTCATCTTCTCCAGGTCCAGGGATGAACACCGGGTCCACGTGAGGCGGGTCCTGCAGAGACTGCTGGAGAACCGTCTGTACGTCAAGGCGGAAAAATGTGAATTCTACGCCAAAACAACTTCCTTCCTGGGGTTCGTCATTTCCCATGACCAGGTGCTTCCGGACCCAGCGAAGATCAAAGCGGTGGTGGATTGGCCCACACCAACTTCTCGGAAACAGGTCCAGCAATTCATCGGGTTCGCCAATTTCTACCGCCGCTTTGTCCCGAACTTTGGAGCCATCGTCGGCCCCCTGACCCGCCTCACCTCTCCTAAGACCCCGTTCCGGTGGACTGAAGAGGCCGCTTCGGCCTTCCAAGCGCTGAAGACGGAGTTTTCCTCCTCCCGGGTCCTCAGCCAGGTCGATCCCGCGCTGCAGTGCATTGTGGAGGTGGACGCTTCGGACACGGGGGTGGGGGCGGTGTTGTCCCAGCGGTCCCCAGCCAATGGAGTCAAGCGACCCTGCGCCTTCTTCTCTCGGCGCCTGTCCCCGGCGGAACGAAATTACGACGTGGGGGACAGAGAGCTTCTTGCCATCAAGCTTGCCCTTCAAGAATGGCGTCACTGGCTGGAGGGGGCAGCCTTGCCTTTTGTGGTCCTCACTGACCACAAGAACCTGGAGTACCTGAGATCTGCCAAGCGTCTGAACGCCCGCCAGGCGCGTTGGTCCCTGTTCTTTGCAAGGTTTAAGTTCAGCATCACATACAGGCCTGGCTCCAAGAACGGCCTGCCCGACGCCCTCTCCAGGCAATTTGCCCCGGAGGCCGCAGAAGACGTTGCTCACACCATCTTGCCCAGGTCGTGCGTCGTGGGGGCTGTTACATGGGACGTAGAAGACAAGATCCAGAGGGCGCAGGAGTCGGAACCGGACCCTGGCGGCGGACCGGAGGGGAGGCTCTTCGTGCCATCTGCCGTCCGGGGGGACGTCATACACTGGCTCCATACCTCCAAGCTCACTTGCCATCCTGGAGCTTTGCGGATGATTGACCTTCTCCAGCGATCCTTTTGGTGGCCAGGCCTGCGGAAGGATGCCGCCCGTTACGCCCGGGCCTGCCCCGTCTGTGCTGCCAATAAGTCAGGTAACGCTCCCCCTGCGGGTCTGCTCCAGCCCCTGCCCGTCCCTGGCAGGCCCTGGTCGCACATCGCTCTGGACTTCGTCACCGGGCTCCCTGTCTCCAACAACTTTGACACAGTTCTGACCATTGTAGACCGTTTTTCCAAGGCCGCCCACTTCGTGCCCCTACGTGGACTTCCCTCAGCCTTTGAGCCGGCGGACCTCCTCATCCAGCATGTGGTCAGACTGCATGGAATCCCGGTCGACGTGGTCTCCGACCGCAGCCCCCAGGTTTCTTCGGACGTCTGGAGGTCATTTTGCAATGCCCTGGGAGCCAAGGTAAGCCTCTCCTCCGGCCATCACCCCCAGTCTAACGGGCAGTGTGAGCGGACTAACCAGGAGCTGGAGGCTACGCTCCGCTGCGTCACGTCGTCCAAACCCACGTCCTGGAGTTCTCACCTCGCCTGGGTGGAGTACACCCACAACACCTCTCGCTCTACGGCCATCGGGATGTCGCCCTTTAAAGCATCCTTGGGCTATGATCCACCCCTGTTCCCCGCACAGGAGGGCGAGTTGGCTGTCCCCTCTGTCCAGGCACATCTGAGGCGGTGCCGTTCCCTTTGGTCCACGGCGCGTAATGCGCTTTTACGCACGGCGGAGCGCAATAAGTCTACGGCGGACCGACATAGGAGACCTGCACCTGCCTACCAGGTGGGACAGCAAGTTTGGGTTTCCACACAGGACGTAAACCTAAAGGGTGAGAGGAGAAAGCTGGCCCAACGGTTCATCGGCCCTTATCCCATAACCAGAATCATTAACCCCAGAATCATTAACCCGGTGGCTGTGCGTGTGGCTATTCCCTCCTCCCTCCGCATCCATCCCACCTTCCACGTCTCCAAAATCAAACCGGTGGTCTCTGACCCCCTCTGCCCTCCACCTGCGGCGCACCCGCTCCCCGGATGATTGGTGGCCATCCGGCCTGGACCGTCGCTGACATCTTGGACGCCCGATGCCGGGGTCGCGGATTGCAGTACCTGGTGGATTGGGAGGGCTATGGACCCGAGTGGAGACAGTGGGTGCCTTCCTCGCTGGTGTTGGATCGGTCACTCACTTCTGAGTTTCATCGAGCGCACCCGGAAAAACCATTGCCAGGAGGCACTGCTAGAGGGGGGAGTACTGTTATGACTCGCCGCTCATCAGCGGCGCCAGCTGCGCACACACCTGCTCCTCGTCAGCGGCGAGGTATTTAATCCACTCTGCCCTGGGCTTCGGCCTGAAGCCGTCTCTCTACTTCAGCCCCTTTGCTACTACGGATCTCAAACCGACTAGCGAAGATATCCTGGGTAAGCGCCCCTTACCTCTCTCCTCTAGCTTTCCCCTGTGCACAGGTGGACATTCCCGGCGGCGGACTTCATCACCTCGCCGTTGGCTCTACGCAGCTGCCACAGGTACTGCAGGTCGCTGTCTCCCGGGCTCCGCCCTTGTCGACGCCAGCCACCTGTCACAACCAAGTAAGCCAGCTACCATCATTATTCCCTGTATTGGTGTGGTGCCCGTTACCCTTCTCCCTCTGCTGTCTCCCACAGGGTTGTCCGGCTGTACGGCCTCCTGCCCCCGTGCCTGACGCAGACGCCACCACCAATACATTCTTATTCCACAGACACGCAGCCATACACTTCCTTGTTGCTAATAAAGCTGTTAAATCTACCCTGAGCCTGCGTGTGTGTCTCCTGGGCCGTGCATTATGTCAACGCAGTCGGCACAGAGACCCAAGGAGACGTTCAACGGTGGGCTGAGGGAGACGGAGAAAGGGACGGTGTGCGAAAACTCATGGGTGAGTGTTTTTTTTTAATCACACACTGTTTTTCGCTGATGTGTTCTGTTAATACTTACTGTAAACATGGAAGTGAGCGCAGCAGTGCAGCGATGCATTTGATTGGATAAACAGCATTTGAGCGCTACTCAGGGACAAATCTGACTGGTAAAATTGGTGGAAGTTGATGAGGATTGGCCAAAATTGTGGGAAAGTTGCAGTAATTAGACAAAGTTGCAAGGTTGTGCAAAAGATGCGATGATGGCCTGTTTTTGCGCAAATTCGTGCAATCACAACATCACGAAATCCTGGAGAGACTGCCTAAAGAGCACACCTCCTCATGAGAGTCCATAATCCATGAATCTCAAAAGTGGAGATTACTAGAACATGGAACAGACGGTACGGAACATTCCATACTTGTTCCGTATGGAGCATTCCGTACATGTTCCAGCCATATTCCGTATGAGTTCTGTCTGCATTCCATACAGAGCAGTTCTACTAGCTAGCAGTCTTAAGTATTTACAAACATGTACATCTAACATTACATTCATAACGTTCCATATCTAATGTTCCATGTTTCGTACATGCTCTTACATTGTGCTAGCTAGCGGTCCAGCCTCCTAACATTCTCAAGTGCCTTACATACGGGACATTAGATACGGATTGCTAGCTATCTCAATTGTTTACTTACACGTTCTGTACACGTTCTATTAATATGTAATGTTCCGAACGGGACATTAGCAGTCCTGCTAGCTAGCAATCTAGGCTGCTAATATTCCCAAGTGCCTTACTGTATGTCCATGTTCCGTAGACACAAAGAGTGCAGCAGGCAGCACAGTTTCACTGTAGCCCAAGCACTGTGGGGTGACAGGTGTTCTCCGGTCCTGTGAAGGAGCAGCCTGCGGTGAGTCCCAAGGGAGGAGGTGGATCGATTCCTCAGATTGACCAACTGATGAACGCTTCAAAACATGAACCAATGAACAACCAATGAAGCGTGAAGTGGAACAGCAATGACGTTTGAAGAGTCTGATGTCATCGGTCACGTGACATTAGTGTTTTGATAGAAGTGCTGGCAGACTGAAGAATGAGGAGCTCTGAAGCCTCAATATCATTTGCTCATTACTACTTATGATATGTTCCTTAATTCTTTATTGCATTCATTCATTTATTAATAATTGCAATTGCACTTATTTACAACTGTCATGTATGGGACATGAGCAGCATTTCACAATTTCATCGTGCTATACAACTGTACAATGACAATAAAATCTATTCTATTCTATTCTATACGTACGGAACATGCAAAGTGCGGACTGCGCCTAATGACGAATGCACATTGATATAGAACTGAGGCAGGCAGGACCAGCAGACATCCCGTATGGAACGTGTACAGAACGTTCTGTACAGAATGTGGACGGAATGTATTGTACTGTTCGTTCCGTGTTTTAGTAGGCACCCCCAAAAGTGGCTCTCAAGAATCAAAAATGTAAAACCTGCCAATGGGCGCAGTCGGGCATCCGGGCATTTGGCCTACTTCCGGTTAGCAACCCACATGGCAACGCCGTACTAGGTGAAAACAATTCAGTGGCGACCTAGTCCCAGGCAGCTGCCGTGACCCAGTCAAGCTTGTCCAGCCCGTCGTAGTGCATTATATTCAGCTCATCACGTCCTATATCAGGTAATTGAGTGATATTGTGCTAGTTTAATTAGTTGCCACTTGATGGGTCACGTTTTGAAAATGCTAGCCGCCGACACAAGCCTCTCTGTATTGTAAACAGAGACGGACATTTCGTCTATGGAAATGCATGACTGATTCCCTTTTCACTCAACAATACAGACCTCTCTATGTGCAGTCAGCCTGACTAATTTAACTGTAGACTGTAGTAAATAGTGCAACAAAGGGACTGGCCATTAATGAAAGAGGTGACAAATACGGTTTCGCCGTATTTTAATACGGGGAAAATGCAATTTTAGCAAATACGGGCGTATTGCCATTTCTGTACGCCAAAAAGAAAAATATACGGGAAAAGAGAACACCTCGTGTGACTCCCACAGCGAGCTGGCAGAGCGCTCAGCGTGAGCAATTACTGATCGTTATAGAAGCGCCTCGCACCTTCTGCGGCTCTGGAACAGAGAGGAATCCCGGCGCCAGTAATGCTGTGCCTGATATGTGTGACTAATGCAAATGTATATGCTTTCCTGCTGTCTACTGTGATGCTAATGTGCCATGCATGCATTAGCCGGGTATCTAAGTTGACTGTCTGCATGAAGCACTCTTTTAAACTTCACTCGTGTCCGCCTGCACTTATTTCGACCCAACACAAGCGCACCTGAGCAGTGTTTAGCATCAGTGAACATTTTCTTGTTTAATTATTTCTTTTAAGAATTACTCCTGTGCTGCCCTGATATTTAATGGATTGGTCATGTTACCCATAGGGGCCTTTCCTTAAAAACATTCAAAACATGTAAGAGGGTTAATCATGTTAATATGGGTCGAAGCAAATATGCGTACCCGGGGTGTCGATCAAGTAGCTGTACACGTCCGGCCACTGCACAGCTGGCCACCTGGTCGGGTCATTAACCCATTTTCCGGCTGGTAGCTTGTATGGGCAATCTGTCAGTCCACTTGCTGTCAGCTTCTCCAGGTAATGTAGCCTGGCTGACTCATCAAGCTTTTCTACGTAGTCACATGCCATGAGAAAAAGTCAAAAAACTGCACTCGACAATGCTTGGTAACGGGTTGTTTTCACCGAGTTAAGATGGCGGCGATGTGTTACTAACCGGAAGTGACGTAGCCCCGACTGCGCCCATACCTGATGCACAGTCTTCTATGATGGATAGTTGACATAGAAGGGCTTGGTTCCCCTCATAAATAATTACTGCTATAACATTTTTGACTATTATAATGTAAAAATGTAAAAAAAAAAGAAGAAAAAGTTGGATGGAAATCCAGTCTGACATTTCTCTGTCATCTGTGACATCACGATCTCCATTAAATTAACTTGGAGCTTCAGTCTGAACATAGGACAATAAAATGTAAACAGACAAACTTGTTAAACAACAAAAACAATATAAACGTTAAATAAATACAGGACGATTGAGTGATAATCTCTGGGTTTACATTTTTCTTTTCTCCCTAAAAACAGAGCATGTGGGTGTGTTGATGAGTTCTGATGTGCATCTCAATGAATATCTGTTTTTTCCACAGTGCTGCAAGGGTGCCTTAGGTTTTTTCACGTCTATTCTTAAAGGCATATTCTGAAAAATAAGTATGGATATAATGTGCAATTATACTACACACACAGTAATGATGACAGTTAAAGTGACCATGTTTCACTGTCTCCCATTCTACCCACGTTCACCCAGTATGTCACATGCCACACTAGAGACAATAAAACACTGGATTTATTCTACGCAAACACTAAGGAGGCGTACACCTCATCACAACTCCCCCCACTCGGGAGATCGGATCACAACTTGGTTCATCTCCGGCCGGTGTACAAACCCCTAGTGCACAGACAACCTCCGGCCATGCACACTGTGGAGTTATGGTCTGAGGAGACAATGGACACCCTAAAGGGCTGTTTTGAAGCCACCGCCTGGAAGCAGCTCTGCGATCCACATGGTGAGGACATCGATGGCCTCATTCACACCTTCACGGGCTACCTCAGCTTCTGTGTGGACAAATCCGTTCCCACCAAGACCATACGGCGTCACTCAAACAACAAACCCTGGATCAACCCTGAGATAAAAACACTTCTGAGAGAGAAGAAGAGGATCTTCAGGTCAGGGAACAGGGAGATGCTGAAGTCCGTACAGAGGGAGCTGAGGAGAAAGATCAGAGAAGGCAAGGACAGCTTCAGGAAGAAGATGGAGGACAAGCTGCAACAGAGCGACATCAGCGGGGTCTGGAGAAACCTCAAAACCATCTCGGGGCTCCAGAATACCTCCCCCCAGGCCACAGGGGGCAGGGAGTGGGCGAACAACCTGAATCTGTTTTTCAATAGATTTGACCAACCGCCCTCCCCCCTGACTGCACAACAACCACTGCTGCCTCTAAAGAAATCAAGTCCTGCTGCCCACTCCCCACTCCACCAACACGCCCCCCACTCCCAACACACAGCCCCCCATCCTGACCCTGACCAGGACCCAGGTGAGGACGGAGCTGAGGAAGATCAAGGCGAGGAAGGCGCCGGGACCGGACGGCATCAGCGCAAAGCTCCTCAAGTCCTGTGCAGACCAGCTGTGTGGGATTGTGACGTATATCTTCAACATGAGCCTGAAACTGGGGAGGGTACCACAGCTGTGGAAAACATCTTGTGTGGTACCTGTACCAAAAACTTCCCACCCCAAAGACCTGAACAGCTACAGACCGGTGGCCTTGACGTCCCACTTGATGAAGACCCTGGAGAGACTGCTCCTTGCTCACCTCCGCCCCCTGGTGGAACCAGCGATGGATCCACTCCAGTTCGCCTACCAGCATGGCATTGGGGTGGAGGATGCGGTGATCTTCCTCCTTCACCGTTCTCTGTCCCACCTGGAGAAGCCCGGGAATATGGTGAGGATCATGTTCTTTGACTTCTCCAGTGCTTTCAACACCATCCAACCGATGATCCTGAAGGACAAGCTGCTGCGCGCAGGGGTGGACCAGCACCTGTCATCATGGATCCTGGACTACCTCACGAACCGGCCTCAGTTTGTGAGAACCCGGGACTGTGTGTCCGACACGATCATCAGTAGCACGGGGGCCCCCCAGGGAACGGTGCTGGCTCCCTTCCTGTTCACTCTTTATACTGCGGACTTCTCACACAATACAACACACTGCCATCTACAGAAGTTCTCTGATGACTCTGCGATCGTTGGCCTCATCTCCAATGGAGATGAAGCTGAGTACAGAGGGCTTATCCAGGACTTCGTGGACTGGTGCCATCGGAACTGCCTCCAGATCAACGCGAGGAAAACTAAGGAGCTGGTGGTGGACTGCCGCAGGCATGGGCAGCCCCTCACAGTACCAGTAAATATACAGGGAACAGACATCGAGATGGTGACATCCTATAAGTACCTGGGTATTCATCTGAACAATAAACTAGACTGGTCACACAATACTGATGCACTCTACAAGAAGGGACAGCGCAGGCTGTTCCTGCTGAGGAGACTCAGGTCTTCTGGTGTACAAGGGGCGCTGCTGAAGTCATTCTATGACACGGTGGTGGCATCAGCCATCACTTTTGGAGTGGTCTGCTGGGGCAGTGGCATTACTGCAGCCGATAGGAAGAGACTGAACAAACTGATTAAGAAAGCTAGCTCTGTCCTGGGGCAGCGCCTTGATCCGATGGAGGAGATAGGAGAGAGAAGGACGGTGGCTAAACTGTCATCTCTGCTGGAGTCCGAGTTCCACCCTATGCAGGACATACTGAATGCACTGAGGAGCTCATTTAGCAGCAGACTACATCATCCCAGGTGCACAACCGAGAGGTTTCGTAGGTCCTTCCTACCAACGGCTGTCAGACTGTACAACCTAAGCAGGGCTGCTCGCAGAGATAGCAAAAAGACGTAACAAACTAATAGTTTTTTGAATGCAAAAGATGCAATAGACTTACACAATGGTCCCCTCCGGCATACAACTAGGAACATACCGGTCGCTATGGAGGGTGAGAATATGTATGGGCACATAATCATACCATGTAGGATAACTAAGTAGACGGTTATGCTGTTTCATTCCATCTAGCAACAATGCTCTGCACTGTGTGTGTTTATATATTTGCATATTTATTCCATCTAGCTACAATGCTCAGCACTGGGTGTGTTTATATATTTATATATCTACATATTATTCCATCTAGCTACATTGCTCCGCACTGTGTGTGTTTATATACTTGCATATTTATTCCACCTAGCTGCAATGCTCCGTACTGTGGGTGTTTATATATTTACATATTTATTCCATCTAGCTACAATGCTCTGCACTGTGTGTTCATATATTCATATATTTATTCCATCCAGCTACAATGCTCTGCACTGTGTGTCTGTGTGTGTGTGTATATATATATATTTTATAGTAATACGTACATATGTTTATTAGCTGCTCTTGCTTGCTTGTTTTTTTTCTTGCCTTCTGATTGTTGCTCTGAGTGTTGCTATCCCTGTGCTGTTGCAATCCTGGAATTTCCCCGTTGTGGGACTAATAAAGGCTTATCTTATCTTATCTTATCTTAAAGGGGAAGCATCAAACTCCTAACACGTCACTCATAATTAATATGTGTAGAAGCACATCAATACATAATGAAAGACAAATAAATAAAAAAATGATATGTATCGAGTATCAAGCAGGTGAACTTCAGAGAAAAGAACATCAAACAAAAACTGAAGTTCATTAATTTGTTATCTCTGTGCACCTCAGTTCACCCACCTAGCCTGAAAGAAGTTCAAATCCTTTTTATGAGCCACTCAGTGAACTGATAAAAAACCTGAGGATTTAGAGATGTCAGGAGTTAAGTGTGGTAATGTTTAAAGAATTCATGTTCTGATCGGTGGAAAAGACCTTACCATGAAGTTTACGTATTTATTTATTACAATTCATTTTATTCTATTCTATTAGTAAAGGGGCTATGGCCAATATTAGATATAAATATTGCTATTTGATGCACTGTACCAGTTAGTTAAAAGCTACAGTCAAAGATTCTTACGAACGATGGGTTCGTAAGGATCTCCCAGTTCCTATGAATACTGGAGTTCGCAGACATTCGTAGAGGGAGGTATAGTTTCTTACGGCTGCCGTTCAATTCGCAAGAGCAACTTGAGGCATTCTTGAGAAATGAGGTGCTTTTCTGTTATATGATGGCCCTAGAGTTCTTTAGTTTTTCGTAGGGGTGCCTTGGGATCTTCCTACGGCATACTTACTGCCATCTTACGAAAATTTTTGTGCAACTCATGGCACTCTCAAGTCATTGGTAGGAAGATCTTATGGCTTTTGGCACATTTTTCAGCACAAATGTCGCACGAATGACATACTTCCGCCTTATGAGCGCCTCACTACCACCTCACTACCACCTTATGCATGCTGTACGAATCTCCGTACGAACGGGGATTCGTACGGTGTTTCCTATGACCACTGTAAGGGGCCCTCAAGAACAACTTAAGGTGTTCTTGAAGCATACTTACGGCCAGCATCTTGCGTAGTTCTTACGTTGTTCCAGTGGCATTTCTTGTTCCTATGGCATTTGTATGGCCACCCTACGATGAGGGGCTTTCATGTGGCGTTTGCAGAAATCTTGGACAAGACCATCGACCTAGCCACAAACACTGGATTCTCCTATTCCCGCCTTAAGAAGGCCATATGAAATGGTCCAAAAATTGAGCCATTCGTAAGGATATTTGTGACCTTAACTTAAAGCTAATTTATACATGTGCAGTCCCTTACCAGGTATCAAGCAAGCATAACAGTTATAAAACATACTGTAATACAAAACATAAAACAACACACACAGCAGCAGCAGCAAGAATGCAAAAAAGTCCCAGTTTGGGTTTTTTTTAAGTGTTGGTCATTGTTGACAGAGGTGATACTCTTAAACAGCATTCCATATAGCTGTGGCTCCAAACCACTGCTGATATCTTATTTACTGAAAGCCACTGACAGTCACTATGTCAGGGGTGGGCAATGAGGGCCATTCCACTGCAGGTTTTCTGCTCCACATCTGTAGATGTGGAACTCCTGCACCCACGGGAGCACCCTCAGATGTGGGGCACGCTCGAGCTCTAGGGCTGCTGCCGTCCACAGCCAAGCCACCTCCTCTGGAATAGTGGAGCGGCGGGCCACGGCGACCAACTCCTTCAGGTGGTTCATAGATTTGAGTTTCGCCTGAGTTTAGATTAAGATGGCGGCAGCGCGCTTGGACGCAGCAGCCCCTCTTGGCATCAGCAAGTGTGAGAGTTTTGAGTGTTTCGATCATCCCAGACGTACATTCTGTAAAACTTACAACCGTGAGACCTTATTAAACATCAAGGTACTGCACGCTGCAAGAATCGCGGCGATCGGTTGTGATTTGGACATTCTACGCCAGCATGGAATTCTGGCGGAGTCCCCGCTGGAAGCTACCCGAGAGAGGAGGAAGCGGAAGCGGAGCGAACGCAAGCAAAAGCGAGGAAAAAGGGCCGGGATCCATGCTAGGCTAAAGGCTAACCCCTCCAGACCAGCGGTACCGTCGCTTCTTCTCTCTAACGTTCGTGCCCTCGAAAACAAGGTGGACGAACTGCGTCTGCTGAGAGAAACCCGGAGAGAGTGGAGGGACTGCTGTGTGTTTGTTTTTACCGAGACATGGCTCCACGGCAACATTCCTGACGAGGCCATTCAACTGGAAGATATGGCGATGTTCCGTGCCGACAGGGAAACGGTGAGCTCCGGTAAGAGCCGGGGGGGTGGGCTATGCATCTATGTTAACAAGAACTGGTGCGTTAATGCCACGTTAGTGTCTAAACACTGCTCTCCGTTGGCGGAGTTCCTTATTGTAAATTGTCGGCCTTATTATTTGCCGAGGGAATTCAGCAACGTGTTTGTAGCTGGTGTTTACATAGCGCCGAGCCCTAATGCTAAAGCTAATGCTAAGAAGGCACTCGGGGTACTGCACAATGCGATTAGTGAAATCCAAACTTCACACCCGGACAGTTTTGTGGTGGTTGCGGGGGATTTTAACCACACCAGCCTAAAGACTGTGCTCCCCAAGTTTAAACAATGTGTAGACTTTAAGACCAGAGGAGAGAATATGTTGGACTTAGTGAACACAAACACAGATGCATATAAAGCGATACCCCACCCCCATCCCGGCCGTTCTGATCACATGTCCGTGATGCTGCTGCCTGCCTACAAACCTTTATTGAAGCGCAGCAGGCCAGCAGTGAAACAAATCAGGATTTGGCCAGAGAGTGCAACCTCTGCACTGAAAGACTGTTTTCTGCACACAGACTGGAAGGTCTTCAAAATAGCAGCCTCCCAGGAAGACAAGACAGATGTGGAGGAGTATGCTGATACGGTCACCAGCTACATCGCGAAGTGCACAGAGGATTTCACTACAGTGAAGACCATCACTATGCGGGGTAATCATAAGCCCTGGATGACTGCAGAGGTGCGCTCGCTGCTTACAGCCAGAGATGCAGCCTTCAGAGCGAAGGACAGGATCGCCCTCCGCTCAGCCAGGTCTGCGCTTTCAAAGGGAATTAAGGCGGCAAAGCGCACCTATGCGGAGAAAATCCAGGGACACCTCTGTGACACTAGGAACACCAAGCAGATGTGGCAGGGAGTTCGGACACTGACGGGTTATTAGTCTAGGCAGGGGGTCGATGATGATGACGCTTCGCTTCCAGACAGGCTTAACGACTTCTTTGCACGTTTTGAAGCATCAAACTCAACAATCAGAGGGAGAGCTGGCCCACCCCACCATCGGTCGGACCAGCTTTTACCATCAACACAGCGGACACACGGAGGACCCTAACCAGAGTCAACCCATGCAAAGCTGCAGGTCCGGACAACATTCCGGGACGTGTGCTCCGAGACTGCGCAAGCGAGTTGGCAGATGTCCTGACTGACATTTATAACATCTCCCTGAGTCAGGCCATCGTTCCCAGATGCTTCAAGACCTCTATCATTGTACCGGTGGCAAAGAAACCAGTGGTGTCCTGTTTGAATGACTATCGTCCTGTTGCACTGACACCAATTGTGATGAAGTGTTTTGAACGGCTTGTCAAACCACACATTACAGCCTGCCTCCCTGCATCACACAACCCGCTCCAGTTTGCATATCGTTCAAACCGCTCCACGGAGGATGCTATAGTCACCACCCTACACTCTGTCATCACCCACCTGGACCAGAAAGACACCTACGCCAGACTCCTGTACATTGATTTCAGTTCAGCATTCAACACCATTATTCCCCAGAGACTGATGGAGAAATTACTCCTTCTCGGTCTGAACACTGCCACATGTCTCTGGATCCTGGATTTCCTGACTGAGAGACCTCAGTCTGTCCGGGTTGGAAACAACATCTCCAACTCTGTCACGCTGAGTACCGGATCCCCTCAAGGCTGTGTACTCAGTCCACTGTTGTTTACACTTCTAACTCATGACTGTGTATCCAGACACGAGGGGAACCAGATTATTAAGTTTGCAGATGACACCACGGCGGTGGGACTTATTCAGAGGGATGAGGAATCAATGTACAGGGAAGAAGTGAGAGACCTGGAGAGCTGGTGCAGGGAGAACAATCTGGTGCTCAACGTGGACAAAACGAAGGAGATGATTATCGACTTCCGGCGGTCACAGCCTGAGCATGTCCCCCTCAGCATCGGCGGCCGTTTAGTGGAGAGAGTAGAGAACATCCAGTTCCTCGGAGTGCAGCTCTCGCAGGACCTGACCTGGAGCAAGAATTCCTTGGAGATCAGGAAGCGGGCTCAGCAGAGACTACACTTCTTGAGGAAACTCAAACAGGCCTCTCTCCCCATCTGCATCCTCAGGACCTTCTACAGAGGTGTGGTGGAGAGTATTCTGACGTACTGCATTGCTACATGGTACTCCAGCTGCAGTATGTCAGACAAAAAAGCCCTGCAGAGGATAGTCAAGGGGGCGGAGAGGGTAATTGGAGTCTCCCTCCCCTCTGTCCAAGAACTTTTTCAGAACCGTTGTAGGAGCAGGGCACTGAACATTGTCAAGGACCGTTCTCACCCTCTGCATAAACACTTTGAACTTCTTCCATCTGGTAAACGATTCCGGAGCATCAGAGGCAGAACCACCAGACTGATCAACAGCTTCCTTCCACAAGCTGTCAGGATGCTGAACAGTTGACCCGGAATCTCTCATACACACTACTGCACCTACGGACATTTTGTATATTATAGTTAGTTATTCTTTTTCCCCAAGTATGTCTCAGGGATGTGTGAATGGATGGGGGTGGGGGGTGGGGGGTGGAGCTATGTGGGAGTGTGTCTTAAATCATGCTGCTTCTTATATGGATGCCGAGAGAAACGCAATTTCATCTTGCCTGCACTACAGTTGTATGTACAGCAATATGACAAAGTTTGATTTGATTTGATTTGGGGTTAGCAGCACGATCCCCTCCATAGCAGCACAAACTAATGGTTCACAGGGTCCTTGATGGTGGCATTCTTCTGTCACGGTGAGAGCCCCTCCAGGGCAGAAGGCAGAACCCAAATGCCAAATTTAGTTTGCAGATTTATTTACAGAAAAAAAGACTCAGCTCATGGGCTGGAAAACACAAAAGTAAACCGATGATGGTAGATAACAATAGCTGTGGCAATCCCAACAGAGTATAGCAATAATAATTCCAACAATCGTGGTGAAAAAATGTGATGTTTACACAAGGACACTGGGGGGACTAGTGCCAGCGGCCAACATATATAGAAGAGACAGTGATTAGAAGAACAAGGGGCAGCTGTGGCAAATTAGCAGCACAAGAATCAGTAAGGGGGGAGCAGAAATAAACTGAGAGCTCTGTCACAATAATTTATTTACCTTTTGTTCTTATTAAAGACAAAAATAGAAAAGAGATGTTATTAATTATAATTAAATAATAAAAGATAGATAAAAGATAATTTAAAGAAGACAAAATGAACCTACTTGAGCTACTATCACAATAAGTAAACACAAGATGATGGGCAAATCAGGATGACAGTGACCAAACAAAGAATAAGACATAACTAAGGTTGAATATAACTGAAGGCAATAAAGAAAGAACATATTAATATTAATACTATCTATAATATTGATTACAAATGTTAATTTAGTGTTGTTTTGATGTGTATTTTTGTGACCTGCCAAGGGACTACGGATGCAATTTAGCAAGTTTGCAAAGTCTGGCATATTCATATATACACTGATGTTCATTAATATGCATTGTCCCTTTCAAATAAATAAATAAATAAATAAATAATGAGTCCAAACAAGAACATAAGGTGCGGACAGGGTCTGACCCTGTCCAGACCACAACAAGCTCATTTATAAGGAGAGTTTAAAAGGTAAATAATTTGGTAGCTTGCTGCAGCTGGGAACAAGCTAAACAAAGGCAGCCTAGCACAGAACCCTGAGGAAGACCCACTGTACACTTCATATTGCCAGACAGAAAACTTCAAACATAATTTTAGACAATTCTGTTATAGGAATGCTGTGAATCACTGTATTGAATCTTTTATGCAGGTCTGAAAAAAAACCCAGCACCAACTAGAAAAGTACTCAGAGAGTGCATACCTCCGCCAAGGCCCCTTCCGTCCCTTATGGATCACCCGCAAAATGTAATGGGTTTGTATGTAGGCCACGAGCCAGTTCTGGAGAAAACTGCAGCAAAGTCTATCCAGTAGTTTTGGAGGATTCTTGCTAACATACTGTGAGAAGATAAGAGGCTTGGCGGAGGTATGCATTCATGGATCATCACCAAAATGTTATCAGTTCTTCTCTTGGCCAAGGACCACCTCTGGCGAAAATTGCATCCAAATCTCTCCAGTAGTTTTTGTGTAATCCTGCTGCACATATTCAAACAAGGTCCTTGATGGTGGTATGCACTCTCAGATCATCACCAAAATTTAATGGGTTCATCCTTGGCCCAAGGGCTACTTCTGGTGAAATTTTCATCAAAATCCGTATAGTAGTTTTTGCGTAATCATGCTAACAATCAGATGAATGAATGGACGGACAAACAGACAAACCACTCTGATTACAATACCTACTTGGCAGAGGTAAAAACCCCACCTCTGCCTAGCTGAGGTTTGCTGCTCTATTAGATGTAATGTAACTGTTTTGTTAGCATGATTGGGTGTTATACCCTGGCTCGAAGGCAGCAACATAAAGGAGACAAACCCTGTGGTAAGGACTTTAAAGGTTTTATGAGAGTATGTGAATTTCAAAACAACACCGGTGGACAGCAACACTGCTGTCAGGGCTGCCAAGCTTGAGTGAGAAAGAGAAGCCACCTCTATTGAGCCATCTCAATATGGCTTCAGAAAGAAGCACACGACTTATATGGCAATACTCAATCTAATTGAAAAAATCAATGATGCAATTGCCTCTCATCGATTGTCACCTTATTGTGGTGGGGGGGTTTGCGTGCCCTAGTGATCCAAGGAGCTATGTTGTCCAGGGGAATTTGCCTCTGGTGGAGTCACCCGAGACAAACTGGTCCTGCATGAAGGGCCAGACTAAGAACAATCCAACAAACTCTGATGATGAATGTTAGAACATGGATTCAGTGTACCCCACCTGGTATGGGGTTACCGGGGCCCCACCCTGGAACCAGGCATGGAGGAGGGGCTCGATGGCTAGCACCTGGTGGCTGGGTTTTTGCCCATGGAACCCGGCCGGGCTCAATGCAAAGGAGTTACATGGGTAGATAGATAAAAAAACTTTATTGTCTGTCCCAGTCAGTGACAGAAATTCTCCTTAGACACGGCCACAACAATATAACACATTCAGCACTCTCAAAGACATGTTCAAACTCACAGGATCAAAACAGATTAAAAAAGGAAACATGGTTAAAAAGGAAACAGCAAATAAAATCATGTGGAAGAAAATATTAATAACTATTAAAAATTAATAGTGATTAATAGACAAATGCTGATAACTAATTGATAGGATATTTTCAAGTTTCACTGATTATTCTATATGATTTTAATGCTGTATTATTCTATTTTATATTATAACTGTATCTGGTGCATATAATGAGCCAATGTCTGATACTCTGTGTTTTTCCATTGTTTCAGAGCTTGAAAAGAATGTCTGTTTCTCAGTGTAAGATTAGGCTGAGCAAGATTGTAAATAATGACGAGGGTTTTTGTTTTATCATACCAAGCTGTTATGTCCAGAATGTCCGAAGTTAGGTTGACCAGGTCATGTAAAGATCATAGCAGAATGTTCAGTGCTGTCCATAGATTAGAAGCAGTCTCTGGGAACGATGGCTCCAGCCGTCTTTAGGTTTAGATAAGGTCAGGGACGCCTGCCCAGGGTATAAGAAGCAACATCCTTGAACACATGTTAGGGAGTTGGTGTGAGCAAGCTCTGAGGCACATTATGCTGTGACCGATTGCCTTCTTTTTCTGATCAGAAAGAGAATAAATGGCTCAGAACTTGGAAACTGCCTATTGATTATTGATTCAGTCTCAATCAATTCATTTTTGATCTAACACTAACATTGATAGTTAACTGAAGTATGATAACTATTTGATTTTGTTCAGGATTGTTACTGCAGAAGGAATAAATGATTTCTTGTAAATGTTTTTATGGGCCAATGGAACTTTATATCGTCTGCCTGATGGCAGTAACTGAAAAGAGTGATGGAGGTGGTGAGATGGGTGATCAGGGCGGCTTTCCTGATCACAGAGCACTGATACAGTTCAGACAACGGCGTCTGTGGTGAGCCAATGATTTTGCTAGCCTGATTAACTATACAGGAAAGCTTTGTTTTGTTCTTGATGAAGAGGGAGCTGTACCAGGATGAAATGTCAAAAGTGAGAATGGATTCAATTAATGAAGTGTAAACCAGAGTTAAAATATGTCTACTGACATTAAAAGTCCTCAGTTTCCTCAACAGGTGGAGGCGTCGTTGTGCTTTTTTATAAATAGAGTCAACATGGTGTGCAAAAGACAGGCTACAGTCCATCTCTATAACCAAATATTTAAAAACTTGAACTTGTGCAATAACCTGACCCTAGATACTGAGGGGTGTAAAGAGAGTAGCTGAAAGTTTCTCTTTGCTCCCACAGCACAACTCCTTAGTCTTTGTGGTGTTTAACTCCAGAGAGTTTTGATTAAAAGTCTGAGCTAGAACGTTGACTGCCTGCTGATAGTGGGTCAGTGCAGTACTGTCTGTCAGATGAGCCACCAAGGCCATGTCATCTGCATATTTAAAAAGAGTCATTCCTTCACTGTCACAGGAGATGTTATTTGTGTACACAGAGAATAGAACCGCAGATAAAACACAACCTTGAGGAAGCCCTGTGTTTAAAATCAACTTGCTAGATGTAAAACCATTTAAAAACACTTGTTCTGGCCTGTCATATAAAAAACTCTGAATCCATAAAATCAATGTTGGGTGAACCTGCAGGTCTGTCAAGTGATGTAGCAAGGTGCCTGTGTGTACAGTGTTAAAAGCAGAAGAAAAGTCCATAAACAAAATCTGTGGGTGTGGGTGTGAAGAATCCAGTTGTTTAGTGACAGTGTCTAGAAGTGTAAAACATGCATCCTCTACACCCCGTTTTGCCTTATAGGCAAACTGGAGGGGATCCAATTTGTGTGACAACATGTTAGTCAAAAGGTCACACACCACTCGCTCCATACATTTACAGAGCACAGAGGTCAGGGTTACTGGTCTGTAATCTTTCTGGTTCTTAGGATGAGTCTTTTTGGGGATTGGAATGATGGTAGATTCCTTCCACTGATCAGGGACACATCCAGAATCCGAGAGACGCTGAAAAAGTCTGGTGAGGATTCCACCTAGCTGAGTGGAACATTCCTTGAGGATTCTGCCTCTGAGCCTATCAGGGCCAGCGGCTTTGTGTTGGTTGACCCTATGTAAGATGGACGTCACAAGTTGCTCCTCAATGATAAGGGGTTCATGGGGGGAGATGGAAGGTGGGGAGGTCCAGGTGGTCAGTGTGCTGCTGGTATTAAAATGGGTGAAGAAGGTGTTAAGCAGTTCTGCAAAGGAAGTGGGGTCTGGGCAGTTGACCATGGCAGGTTTTGGGGCTCTGCTCATCATGATGTTTAGACTCTGCCACGCCTCTCTCGCACTTCCTGATGTTAATTTCTGCTCCACCTTGTTCTTATAATTTATTTTAGCCAGCTTCGCCATCCTCCCAAAATCTTTCTGCAGTTCCTTCACCCTCAGGTTGTCTCCTTGTAGGAAAGGTTTTTCTTTTGGACCAGGCAGATTTTCATGTCCCTTGTAACCCATTTCTTATTGTTTGGGTGCATTATTATGTGGTGGGTGGGAGTAACAGTGTCTTCGCAGAATAAGATATAAGAGGTCAGCACATCTGTCAACATGTTAAAACCACTGCCACAGTCATTGAAGAATAGATCCCAGTCTGTCAATTCAAAGCAAGCTCTCAGTGATTCAGCTGCGTCTTTATTCCAGACTCTGATGGGGGTTTTTTTATGGGTTTATGGGTTTTTATGGGTCCGCCCTCCAGTGGGCTCACCACCTGCAGGAGGGACCATGGGGGTCCGGTGCTATGTGCATCAGGTGGCAGTCGAAGACAGAGACCTTGGTGGTCTGTTCCTAGGCTTCCTAAATTGGCTTTTGGGACGTGGAATGTCACCTCTCTGGTGGGGAAGGAGCCTGAGCTGGTGCATGAGGTTGAGAGATACCGGCTAGATATAGTCGGCCTCACCTCAACACACAGCTCTGGTTCCGGAACCAGTCTCCTGGAGAGGGGCTGGAGCTTGGCCAACCCTGGAGTTGCCCCGGGTGTGAAGCGATGAGCAGGGGTGAGTATTCTTGTACCCCCCACCTTGCTGCCTCTATATTGGAGTTTTCCCCGGTGAATGAAAGGGTTGTTTCCCTGTTCCTTCGAGTTGGGAAAAAGGACCTGACCATCATTTGTCCCTATGCACCAAATGATGGTTCAGAGTACCCATCCTTTTTGGAGTCTCTGACTGGGGTGCTCCTCTTGGAGACTCCATTGTCCTACTGGGGGACTTCAATGCGCACGTGGGCAACAACAGCGAAACCTGGAGCGGGGTGACTGGGAAGAATGGCCTGCCCGATATGAACCCGAATGGTGTTCAGTTATTGGACTTCTGTGCTAACCACAGTGTATCCATAATGAACACCCTGTTCAAGCGTATGGGTGTCCATATGTGCACTTGGCACCAGGACACCCTAGGTCACAGGTTGATGATCAATTTTGTTATCGTATCATCAGACCTGCGATCGTATGTCTTGGACACTTGGGTAAAGAGAGGTGCAGAGGTGTCAACTGATCACCACCTGGTGGTGAGTTGAATCCAGTGGCAGGGGAGGATGCCATTCAGACCTGGTAGACAAAAATGTATAGTGAGGGTGTGCTGGTAACATCTGGCTGAGGCCTTTGTCTGGGAGGTCTTCAACTCCCACCTCCTTAAGAACTTCGACCAAATTCCGAGAGAGTTTGGAGACATGTAGTCTGAATGGGCCGGTTCTTCACCTCCATTGTTGAAGTGGCTGCCCAGAGCTGTGGCCGTAATCTCATCAATGCATCTTGTGGTGGCAACCCCCGAACCAAGTGGTGGACACCAGTGGTGAGGGGGACCATTAAGCTGAAGAAAGAGTCCTATCGAGCTTGGTTGGCTTGTGGGACTCCCAAAGCAGCTGAGGTGTACCGGCAGGCCAAGCGGAGTGCAGGTCGGGTGGTTGCTAAAGTAAACACTGGGAGGAGTTCGGTGAGGCCATGGAACAAGACTTTCATTCGGCCTCAAATCCTGGCCAGGAGGTTCGGCCACGTCCACATGAATTTGGTGGGATCCCTCCAGCCGTCGCAAGGTTTCACGCACCTTTTCACAATCGTGGACCGCACCACGCATTGGCCTGAAGTGGTCCTGCTGACTTCCACCACGTCCGCGAAAGTGGCTCGCACTTTTTTATCGGCTTGGGTTGCACGGTTCGGATCCCCGTCGGACATCACTTCAGACAGGGGTCCACAGTTTGTTTCGGAACTCTGGTCCACAATAGCCCAGAGCCCGGGGGTCAAAATCCACCGCACGACTGCGTACAACCCCCAGGCTAACAGGTTTCGCGAACATTTTTATAGGTCGCTTAAGGCAGCGCTCAGAGCTTCACTCACGGGTGCAAATTGGGTCGACTGCCTGCCCTGGGTTCTTTTAGGGTTGCACTCGGCACCTAAGGAACATCTGGCAGCCTCCCCAGCAGAACTCTTTTTTCACAGCTGCTGCGGATCCCCGGGGAATTTTTACCGGAAAACCCCGCACCTGGGACCTACCCGCCCACACAATTTTTGTACAGTACAAAGGCTGTTACCGTGCCGGGCCCAGTCCACCATTGTTTTCCCCGCATCTTCATCCCGAAAAGCTTACAGAGCGCCAGGTTTGTTTTTGTCAGGCACAATGCACACACGACCCCGGTGCGCCCACCGTACAACGAACTGTTCAGGGTGCTGGAAACTGGAGCAAAGCATTTTGTGTTAAACTTGGGGGGAGTGTAGGGAGACCGTCTGCATCAACAGGCTGAAGCCCGCTTTTGTGTTGTCAGACGAGCAGGTGGTGCTGGCCCAAGCACCTGTGCTCGCGAAGCTAACATGCCCCCCCCCACCCGCTTTCCCTCCACAGACCAATGTACCCCCACACACACCTCGCCAGCAGGGCGCTTCGACCGGTCCAGCGACCCCCCGCTACAGCCACTATGGGCGCCAGATCAAGCCCAAAGAACGGGGGGGGGGGGGTGTTAGTTCCCTTTCTGGGTGTTTGGGCGGGGGGAGCTGTGTGGTGGCACTGTGTAGGGGGTTCTCTACCCAGAGTAGGAAGTGGCACCGGGGAGATGGAACAGAGGACTGAAGGAGGAAGTGGCACCAGGGGGTCTCAGTTGTAACAGAGAGGACTATCTGCCTACTGGGGAGTTCAGGAGACACCGGAGTTCACTAGAGGAAGAGAGGGTGTGAGAAGCAGGGCTTGTGTTGTATGATGTTAATGTTCCAGGCATTCTTTGTGCACTGAATGTATGAATGTATTGTCTTTTGCTCCCTGGGTCTCATGGGGCAGAAATAAAGGGTATAAAAAGGAGGCGCCCAGAGGCCCCGGTAGAGTATTTTCTGTACTTGGAAGGTGAAAAAAGTTGTGTGTGTCGCACAAACGCTGAAAAAAAATGCTCAGGGCGGTTGGGTGACAAAAAATGCATTTGGTGGACACACAGCCTTATGTATTATTTCATAGTTTGTGTCAAATCTCCAGACACAAAGAAATTATAGAATCACCTATACAGACCACAATGGACACACTGGATAAAATTTACATGCTGAAGCCACTTAATAGTACAGTACTAGCACTAGTGGTAAATCCCTCTGAAAAATCACAAAAAAAGGATGCTAATCATGCACATGGCCACTGGCAGCAAATGATCTTATCTACCTAATTAACAGCTGCTTAAATGAGCCACTGTGTTCATGCACTGGGTATTTCTGAGCAACTACATCCAAACAAAAATCTCCATGAGTGTACAACAACCATTGGAGCTGAATGCTCTCATCAGATAGTGCAGATGGACCTCCCATAAGGCAAGAGCACTCTGCGGGGAGTGCAATATCCCACACCTCTGTTTTCTTTGAAAATCCCAATATCTAAAACTATGGTCACAAAAACCCTTACAAACGGCTGCAAACACTGTACAAACAATTTTTCGATCATCCTGTACAGCCTTCTTAAGGCAGCCATAGGCGAATCCAGCGTTTGTAGACCATTCATAAGTTCATGGCCAGGTTGATGGTCTTGTCCAAGATTTCTACAAATGCCCCATGAGAACCCTTCATCATGGGGCGGCCGTGCGAATGCCATAGGAACAACATAAGAGCTACACAAGATGTTGGCCCTAAGTATGCTTCAAGAACACCTTAAGTCGTTCTTGAGGGCTCCTTACAGCGGACATAGGAAACACCATATGAATCCCCATTCATACGGAGATTCATACAGCATGCATAAGGCGGTAATGAGGTACTCATAAGGCGGAAGTATGTCATTCATGCATTTATGCTGACAACAAAATATGACCGAAGCCGTAAAATCTTCCTACCAATGACTTGAGAATGCTGTGAGTTGCACAAAAGTTTTTGTAAGATGGAAGTAAGTATGCTGTAGGAAGATCCCAAGACACCCTTACGGAGAACGCAAGAACTGTAGAGCCATCGTAAGACAGAAAAGCACCTCATTTCTCAAGAATGCCTCAAGTTGCTCTTGCAAATTGAATGTCAGCCGAAAGAAACTATGTCCGTCGCCACTCATGTCTGTGAACTCCAGAATTCGTATGAACTGGGAGATTCTTACAAACCCATCGTTCATAAGAATCTTTGTGACCGTAGCTTTACTGAAGGAAAGCAGTTTTCAATTTTTCCATATAATTATTGTGACAGAACCAAATTATGATAAGCCCATCAATGAATATACAACAAAAATAGTTGTACACAATCCTCTGTTGTAAGTCAGGATCCATAGGTGTACCTGTGTAGCCAGTTTGGTGACCCTAGTTTTACTCATTCTATAGTAATGGGGCATAGGGAATGCTAACCTTGACCTTTAACCTTTTGATGCCAAACACATAGCCAGAGGTCAAGGTCTCAGGGTGAACCTGTGTACCAAGTTTGATGACCGTAAATTTACTTGTTCTGTAGTAACAGCGTAAAAGGAATGTTAACATTGACCTTTGATCTGTTGACCCCAAACCCATAGTTAGGGGTCAATTTGGAAACATCCTCTTTTCAGTAGTTGCTGCGTTTACAAAATGTAGGAGAAAAACTGACTGCTGACCTTGACTTCAAGCAAAACAAAGCAAATTGGAATACAGTATATGCGTCATCAGTGTATATCAAACCATGTTATCAAGTTTCAAAACATTTAGATTAGATTAGATTAGATTCAACTTTATTGTCATTACACATGTATGAATACAAGGTAACGAAACACAGTTTAGCATCCAATCAGAAGTGCAAAGGACAACAGTGCAGTATATACGGTAATTAACAGTATGTGCAATTTAAGCAAATATATGCAAATATATGCAGCAGTGCAGAAAGTTAAGAGTACTGTTATGTGCAAATAATGTGCAATAAGTTAGATGTAGTTATGTAGTTATGCAAACGTTATGTGCAAATAATGTGCAATAAGTTAGATGTAGTTATGTAGTTATGCAGTTATGTACAGGTGAGGATGGTAAGAGATGATGGTAAGACAGTCAGAGGGGAACTAAGTTCAATAACGTGATAGCTGTTGGAAAGAAACTGTTCCTAAACCTGCTGGTTCTAGTCCGAAGGCTTCTGAAACGTCTTCTGGAGGGGAGAAGCTGGAACAGTCCATGAGCAGGATGGTTGGAGTCCCTAAGAATGCTGCGTGCCCGGCGCAGACATCTTTTCCTGTAGACGTCCTCTATAACTGGAAGTGGAGTCCCTGTGATGCGTTGGGCGGTTTTCACCACCCGCTGCAGCGCCTTGCGGTCAGCGACAGAGCAGCTCCTATACCAGACTGTGATACAGTTGGTCAGGGTGCTCTCTATCACACAGCGGTAGAAGTTGCCCAGGATGTCAGTTGACAGATGGTTCTTCTTCAGTGTCCTCAAGAAGAAGAGGCGCTGATGGGCCTTCTTGATCAGGCTGGTGGTGTTAACTGACCAGGACAGGTCCTCCGAGATGTGGGTCCCCAGGAATTTGAAGCTGGAGACACGTTCAACAGCTATGCCATTGATATGGATGGGGTCATGTGTCTCTTCCCTCTCCTTCCTGTAGTCCACTATGAGCTCCTTGGTTTTGCTGGTGTTAAGGAGCAGGTTATTGTCAGCGCACCAAGTAGCCAAGTGCTCAACCTCTGCCCTGTAATCTGACTCGTCGTTGTCCCTGATGAGTCCAATCACCGTGGTGTCATCTGCGAACTTTATGATGGAATTGGATCCATACATAGGCCTGCAGTCATGGGTGTAGAGGGAGTAGAGGAATGGGCTGAGCACACAGCCCTGTGGTACACCAGTGTTGACTGTGATGACGGAAGAACAGTTGGGGCCTGACCTAACATGCTGGGGTCTGTTGGTCAGAAAATCCATGATCCAGTTGCAGGTGGAGGTACTGATTCCCAGGTCCCCAAGTTTAGTGAGCAACTTGGAGGGGATAACTGTGTTGAATGCTGAGCTGAAGTCAACAAACAGCATTCTTGCGTAGGTGTTCTTGTCATCCAGGTGTGAGAGTACATAGTGCAGCGCTGTAGAAACCGCATCCTCTGTACTCCTGTTGCTCCGGTAGGCGAACTGATGAGGGTCCAGTGTAGGGGGCAGGCCTTTTTTGAGCTGTGCCAAGACCAGTCGCTCAAAGCACTTCATGACTATGGGCGTCAGTGCCACAGGGCGATAGTCATTTAGGCACGATGGTGTTGAATGTTTCGGCACTGGTACTATTGAAGTGGTCTTGAAGCACGCTGGTACCACGGCCTGGGCCAGGGACAGATTGAAGATTTACAACAAAACTGTACGAGAAGTTGATTTCACAAAACAGTTACTATTAACTGAGGTGAAATAAAGCATTATAAGTCAGGGGCTATACGTCCTGCAAAAATCCTCTGATTGGAGCCAAATTGCAGTATGAGGCTCATCAGTGTACATCAAACCCTTGTACCAAGTTTCAAAACAATGGGAACAAAACTGTAGGAGCAGCTGATTTCACAAAAGTGGGATGGACCGATGGACTGACAACCCATAGTTGAAGGTCAGGATCCCAAGGTGAACCTGTGTAGCAAGGTTGGTGACCCTAGCTTTATTCATTCTATAGTAACAGGGCATGGGAATGCTAACCTTGACCTTTGACCTTTTGACCCCAAACCCATAGTTAAAGGGTGAACCTGTGTACCAGTTGTTGACTATAGCTTTAGTCATCTCAATCATCCAGGTGCTGCATGCACGGACATCCAAACTGTAAAAGAAGTTTGCCAGTTTGGGGTACTGACGGCCTCCAGATTTAAATATAAAAAAGCAACTGGTTTGTTTCCACTTTCTTTAAATTACAGGTTAATTAAATCAAAACACAATATCTTTGTGTTTTAAACATTCTCTCAATCTGGAAGGCACCTCTACTTTTGGAGCTTTTTCAAAAGCTTATGATTTGATTAACCTCTGTGGCATCTATTAAAACCAGATCCAAAACATACTCAGCAGTGCTTACAGGTGAAATATCTAATTCCCTTTTTGGAACGTCTGAATGACAAAAAACAACAGCAATAGAGACCTTGTCATCTATTAATTTCCCCTTGACTTCAAGCTGAAGGCCTCATAAAAAAGTTTCTTTCTTGTCATATTATTAAAATTCTTCCAATTTAGTTTATAATTACCTTTAGCTCTATTTGTTATTCATAGATACTAGTACATACTCGTGCATACCCATCCATGCCTGTAGAAACCAAGTATAATCAAGTATTTCTGCATGCCCGTTGCTGAAGGGTCTCCTCCTGTCTCAGACTGCTGTGTTGTTCACAGTCATGCCTGCGGCATACTGCTCGACCCTGAGGTGTTTCATGTTCACGGCATCTTTTCTGACGTGCAGCAGTTCTCCTCACTGTATTGCTCCCCATCTGGTGGGTCTTCTTCTTCTTCTTTGTTCAGACCACTGGTTGAGGGATAGGTGAGTCGTAATTCCAGTTCACGGACAGGATCATAAAAATTGCTCTGAGCAAAAAGTGGCTTTTGACCCTGTTCAGGAAGACCCGTGTATTCCCATAGAAACCAAGAAACCGGAGCACCCGGAGAAAATCAGTGCTTTGCTTGGCATTTGTAGTGTAGACTGCCATTCTTCAAGATTACACATTTTTACTGTGTCAGCACCTCTTTAAAAACAACATCGCTCAGAAAGCGAGGCTTTTGCTTAGTTTCTTCATCTTGAGCAAGAATACGAAGACTGCTTGATCCAACTCTGCTCGCAGCAACGTAGAATTGGCCATGGCTGAAGAAATGTCTTGTGCAGAAAACAGCACCGCGCTTTAAAGACTGGCCCTGTGACTCATTCACAGTCATGGCAAAGCAGGGTGTTACTGGAAACTGTTTACGTCGCAAGGTGAATGGAAACATGTTGTCAGATGGTGTGAGTGTGATTCGTGGAATCAGGAGAGTGCATCCAGCATTGACACCAATCACAGATGTTGCAACCAACAGGTGAGGCTGTATTTGTTCAATGATGTATCCTGAGCCACTGCAATGCCCGTTTTGTTGGTCAAATGTACTGCTTTGAATGGGTGCAGTTTAAAGTAGTGTGTCCTATTCGTAATCGGGTGATGAGTAAGATTTCCAGATTTACTTCTTCGAATGGGTGTGGTTTAATGTAGTGTGGTGATGAGTATCTCTTCTTTGGTGGGTGATGGTCTATATGGCATCATAAAGACATCAAGGCAGGCATCGTGAGTGATGGTCTATATGACATCATAAAGACATCAAGGCAGGCATCACAGGACATCATGCCTACATCCTAGGTAGCCAGTCTTCTTGTCTATATGACATCATAGGTAGCCAGTCCGATTGTCTCTATATGACAGCATCGCGAGTCCCATGTTGCCTGACATCATAGGCCGTCCTATGATGTCCTATGATCGTGACACACAGGCAGACAGACACACAGAGATTTCTTGAATTTATAGAGTGATTAGAACTGTTTGGCCAGTTTCAGTGCTTGAATAACCTTGTTCAAACATCATATCAGTGCTTAGTCTAGATTTTATTGCATTTTTAATGTTGAATCTGAGTCTTGCATTAATTACCATCTAGCCAAGGTAGGTTATGCTTTTTTTCCCGGACTTTCACATTTTTTTTCTTAATTTTTATTATTAAAGATATTGCCACAACTCTCAAGATCCTTAGAGATGATTCTGTAATTCAATTTCAAATTATGAATTTCCATGTAGAGTCCAGCATGCTGTGCTTTAGGTTTACAATAATTAAGACAAGCCATTGGCAAGGCTATACCTGTTGGTTATTCTTTCTGGTTTATCAGGCATGTGCAGATAGACCTCAAGTGATGCTCTCGCACCTGCCCCTTTGCCTTCTAATATCTGAAGTACCCTTCTCTTGAGCGTTTTTTGAAGTTATTATATATTTTATATCCCCCACAGAGACACCAATTGCCAAATAAATGTGTTTTTATATCCAATAACTACATTTTGACATCTAATTAATTCTGTGTGACCAGCACATGAGTCCTGCCTGCACCTATAGGTATTAAAATAAAATATATATGCCAAGTAAGTACAGTAAAATTTGCACTTCTGTATGTGACTTATGTTTGTCAGTATTAAGGAGTGCCCCTTTTTTGAGGTTGATTTTTTGGGGGGTTGAAATATCCTCCTCCTCACTGTAGGGAAAGATTCAGTAAAATAGTCAGCCAGCCCATTTAAATCCCCAGATTTTAGTGGAGATTTGAGGAATTTATTATGTTCTGTGGTCATCCCTAGTGTGTATGGCATTACAGACTGACGGGCGTATTACAGTGACACAGTCCATAATCAGTTGTCTCAGGCGCAGGATGCATTTATAGGTGTTTCCAAGTTAATTTCCTTATTAAGCAATGCAAAAGTGAATTTTCCACTGGGTGCAAAGTGCAAAGAGGCTGTTCTAATACTCTTTATTATTCAGAGGTGTGATTGGAGCATAACCATGAAATAAACCAATCACTGTCTTTGCTCTCATTCCGTTTAATAAATAGGGTCGTGAGATCAAAGGCTTAATATTAACATGACAGCATTTCCATGGAGGACAAAGTGAAAATGCATTTAAAATCCAGGAGCTCAAATGAGGGCAGTTAAATTCAAACTATTTGAAGACACAGCAGAGAGTTTTTCACTGCACAGAGGAATAAGACGGGGTGTGGGTTTCCATTCAGTCCAATTTTTAATTTAACCAGACCACAGAGGAACCAGGTGTGCAAAACATTCATCATTAGGCTATCTAATGATGGCACTTTTTACAGTTTTTTTTTTTTACCTCATTCACAGTAATTTTTTAACAGAATAATTCAAAATGAGAGCATCTTATCATGCAAAGTGCAAAGAATAATTCAAAATGAGGGTATCCCATCATGGATCGTCACCTTATCGTGGTGGGGGGTTTGCGTACCTTAGTGATCCCAGGAGCTATGTTGTCTGGGGCAATTTGCCTCTGGTGGGATCACCCAAGACAAACTGGTCCTGGGTGAAGGGCCAGACTAAGAACAATCCAACAGATTCTCATGATGAATGCTAGAACAAGGATTCAGTGTACCATGCCCAGTATAGGGTTACCGGGGCCACACCTTGGAGCCAGGCCTGGGGGAGGGGCTCGATGACTAGCGCCTGGTGGCTGGGTTTCCGCCCATGGGACCCGGCCAGGCTCAGCCCGAAGTAGTTACAAGGGTCTGCCCTCCAGTGGGCTCACCACCTGCAGGAGGGACCATGGGGGTCCGATGCTATGTGGATCAGGTGGTGGTCGAAGGCAGAGTCCTTGGTGGTCTGAAACCAAGCTTCTTAACCTGGCTTTTGGGACGTGGAATGTCACCTCTCTGGTGGGTAGTAGCCTGAGCTGGTGCATGAGGTTGAGAGATACCGGCTAGATATAGTCGGCCTCACCTCAACACACAGCTCCAGTTCCAGAACCAGTCTCCTGGAGAGGGGCTGGAACTTGGCCTACTCTGGAGTTGCCCCGGGCGAGACGCGATGAGCAGGGGTTGGTATTCTTGTATCCCCCCACGTTGCTGCCTCTATATTGGAGTTTTCCCCGGTGGATAAAAGGGTTGTTTCCCTGTGCCTTCGGGTTGGGAAATGGGTCCTGACCATCATTTGTGCCTATGCACCAAATGATGGTTCAGAGTATCCACCCTTTTTGGAGTCTCTGACTGGGGTGCTGGAGGGTGTTCCTCTTGGAGACTCCATTGTCCTACCGGGGGACTTCAATGCGTACTTGGGCAACAACAGTGAAAACTGGAGGGGGGTGATTGGGAGGAATGTCCTGCCCGATATGAACCCGAGTAGTGTTCAGTTATTGGACTTCTGTGCTAACCACAGTTTGTCCATAACAAACTCCATGTTCAAGCATAAGGGTGTACATATGTGCACTTGGCACCAGGACACCCTAGGTCGCAGGTCGATGATTGATTTTGTTATCGTGTCATCAGACCTGCAACCACATGTCTTGGACACTCGGGTGCAGAGCTGTCAACTGATCACCACCTGGTGGTGAGTTGGATCAGATAGCAGGGGAGGATGCCATTCAGACCTGGTAGACCCAAACGTATAGTGAGGGTGTGCTGGGAATGTCTGGCTGATGCCCCTGTCCATGAGGCCTTCAACTCCTACTTCCAGAAGAACTTCGACCACATTCCGAGGGAGTCTGGAGACATGGAGTCTGAATGGGCCATGTACTCCACCTCCACTGTTGAAGTGGCTGCCCAGAGCAGCGGCAGCAAGGTGTTCGGTGCATCTCGTGGTGGCAACCCCCGAACCAAGTGGTGGAGACCAGTGGTGAGGGGGGCCATTAAGCTGAAGAAGGAGTCCTATCAAGCTTTGTTGGCCTGTGGGACTCCCGAAGCAACTGAGGTGTCCCAGCAGGCCAAGCGGAGTGCAGCTCAGGTGGTTGCTGAAGCAAAAACTCGGGTGTGGGAGGAGTTCGGTGAGGCCATGGAACAAGATTTTCGGTCAGCATCAAAGAGATTCTGGCAAACTGTCCGGCAGCTCAGGAGGGGGAAGCAGCTCCCTGTCCACACTGTGTATGGTGCGGATGGGGCACTGCTGACTTCGAATGGGGATATCGTTGAGTGATGGAAGGAATATTTCAAGGATCTCCTCAATCCCACTGACATACCTTCCACAGAGGAAGCAGGGCTTGAGGATGAGGGGGAAGACCGGCCCATCACAGGGGCTGAGGTCGTCAAGGCGGTTAAAAATATCTTTGGTGTCTGGGGTGGACGAGATTCGCCCTGAGTACCTCAAGGCTCTGGATATTGTAGGGCTGTCATGGTTGACACACCTCTGCAACACTGTGTGGAGGTTGGGGACAGTGCCTTTGGCATGGAAAACCAGGATGGTGATTCCACTCCTCAAAAAAGGAACTGGAGGGTATGCTCCAACTTTAGAGGGATCACATTCCTCAGCCTCCCTGGGAAGGTCTATGCCAAGGTACTGGAGGGGAGAGTCCGGCCGTCGGTCGAACCTCGGATTCACAAGGAGCAATGTGGTTTTCGTCCTGGCTGTGGCACATTGGACCAGCTCTTTACCCTCTCAAGAATCCTCAAGGGTTCGTGGGAGTTTTCCCCACCAGTTTACATGTTTTTTGTGAACTTGGAGAAGGCATTCGAATGTGTCTCGTGTGATTTTTTGTGGGGGGGGGAGCTTCGGGAGTATGGGGTATCTGGCTTGTTATTACAAGCTCATCATCATCACATCATCATTACAGCAGTCTGTTGTGGGCGACAATGACTTTTTCATTCAGGTCTGATCAGATTCCTCCACGCAGCTCTGTCCTTAACCTTCCGCTGCCAGGAACTCCTGTCTATATCCAACTTCTTCAAGTTTCTTTTTACAGTGTCTTTAAATCTGAGCCTTGGTCTACCCTGATTGTGTTTGCCCTTGCATAACTGTAAGTAGAGTATCTGTCGAGGGAGATGCTGGTGGTTCATCCTCTCAACATGTCCGAGCCATCTCAGATTCATCTGTATTAGCAAGTCCTCCATTGATGGTAAACCAGCTCGTTTCAACACTTCTATGTTGGTTATCTTGTCTTTCCATGAGATGTTCATTATGACTCAAAGGTGTCTTATCATGTACTTGTGGAGTTTCTTTACCTGTGCTCTGTAGACAGTCCAAGTTTCAGCACCGTACAATAGAGTAGCCAGTACTGTTGCTCTGTACAAGAGCTATTTGGTCTCTATACGACTGTTGTGAGAGTTTGGTTCGTACTGCCAACACTCGGTCGCACTCATTCCCAGTGAGAGTTGGACTCCGCTAGGGCTGCCCTTTTTCATCGATCCTGTTCATAATTTTTAGGGACAGGATTTCTAGGCGCAGCCAGGGAATGGAAGGTGTCATGCTTGGTGACCACAGGATCTCATTTCTGTTGTTTGCAGATGATATTGTCCCGTTGGCTTCATCCAGCAATGACCTACAGGTCTTACTGGGGCTGTTTGCTGCTGAGTGTGAAGCGGCTGGGATGAGAATCAGCACCTCCAAGTCTGAGTCCATGGTCCTCAGCTGGAAAAAGGTGGATTGTCCCCTCCTGGTTGGGGACAAGCTCCTGCTCCAAGTGGAGTAGTTTAAGTATTTCGGGGTCTTATTCCCGAATGAGGGGAGAATGGAGCAAGAGATTGACAGATGGATCGGAGCAGCCTCTGCAGTGATGCGGATGTTGTACCGGTCGGTTGTGGTGAAGAGGGAGCTAAGCTCTAAGGCAAAGCTGTCAATTTACCGGTCAATCTACGTTCCTACACTCACCTATGGTCATGAGCTTTGGATAATGACCAAAAGAATGACACTGTGGATACAAGCGGCTGAAATGAGCTTTCTTCGGAGGATTGCTGGAATCACCCTTTGAGATCGGGTGAATAGCTCAGTCATCCGGGGGAGGCTCAGAGTAGAACCTGTCATGAGTCTGAGCGTATGTTTCTAGAGAGCTCAGACTCTCAAGTTATTTCTGAGTTTTGTACGTCTATTGTTATTGTTTTGTCAGTGTCTGAATATATTTTGGTTTGTTGACACTTGTGCCTCCTCTATTCCAGACACTCCCACTAGCTGCTCACAATCTGTTTCCCAGTCATCTCAGCTGCGAGCAGTTGTGTAATCAGGTCACCTGCCTGCTCAGCTGCCCGCACCTGCCACTCATTAATGTGTCTGGTATTTAAGCACTGTCTGCTCATTGTTTCTTTGCGGCAGTCTTGATGTGAGTTGAATGGACTTGATTTCTCCGTGTTTTTTTTCTCCTCATCTCCTCCGGAGCTTTACCGGCTCTGGAGTGTCTCTTTTCTGTAAGTTACCCCTGTTTGTATTTTTTTTATATTGTCTGCACTATTTTGGAATTTTTGTTATTAAATGTCACAACTACAGTTCAGCAAGTGGGTCTGTCTTTCTGCCCCGGAGGGGCCATTCATGACAGAAGACTGCCACCAGAATTAAGACCCAGCTGCTATAGTTTTGCATTTTTGCCCTTTTTCTTTTTTTTCTACTAACCTGTTCGTCGGAGCCATTATGAATTCAGCAAGCAGACGGGGCTACCCGATGTGCCTTGGGTGGGAGTGCTGCCAAGCGCTTATGGAGATGGATGGGCTGATCTCCGCAGCGCACAGCGGTTTTGCCCCAAAGGACACATTGTGGTATCTGGGGCTCGCAGAGGCAGCTGCTCATCGGTGCCCTCAGCTTATGGTGCATACTGAGGGAAAGGAGAGGATCTTTCTGGTGGCAGCGCTGCAACACGAGAATGGCGGGAAGGTGAGAAACTCCCCGGAGAAGCCTGGGTGCGCGCCGAAGGGGAGACGTTCCCGGGCTTCTGTCGTCTCCATTCCGCACCAGTCTCTGGCTCCCGTTTCTGCTACATCAGCTCCATGACGCCGTCATCCTGCTCTGAACCGCAGGAGGGATCCTCCTGCCTCTCCGACAGCCATTTCCCCGATGCCGAAACTGAAGCCCTCCTCAGCAATACAGCCTTCCTCCCTCTCTTTTCCGGCTGAATCCCCAGCCTTCTCCGGGCCTGTAGCTGCTGTTCCCCGCTCCACTTCAGCATCCTCTCCTGCTGCCAAGAGGTTCTCCCTTTGTTCCCCGGCTATGTCCATCTCCGTGACAACAGGGGCAGCTCCTCCACAATCCTCAGGGGGGCCCACACTCACCATAGCCACAGAGAGGGATGATGTTACACCTGCTGCAGCAGACAACATCAAACACCAGGAAAACAGGCAAGTTTCATTTCATTCTATTTCAATTTATGATGATATGCCTTGCCTGATTCCCAGAAGAGAGGCTCGGGAAATGCAGTCTCATGAGCCCTCACCAATTGCTACAGTAATTAATTGCTCACCAGCCCTCTCTGTGTCCTCTCCTGTGGCCCCTGAGTGTTTGCTGACCCCGGAATTGAGCCACCAGACGCTGGAGGAGCCTGTGACCCTGGAGGATCCAGTTCCAGTGCCAATGGTGAGCCGACCCCCAGCCGCCACGCCAGATGATCCACCAGCGTGGGCCACTTCGCGTGGGGAGACCATGATTGCATCTACCATCATGCCTGCTGTGGAGGCCACCGTAGCAGAGTTAACTGAAGAGCTGGACCTCCAAGAGACTGGGCCTGAGACGTCATCGTTCTCTGAGTCGACGGAGTCCTGGACGGTGGTAGAGCTCGATTTCAGGCAAGTGCTCTCCCTTGTTTTTCTCTTATCTGTTCTGGAGAAATCTTGCCTGGTTCTTGGTGAGGAGAGTTGGGTGCAGCCGCCAGCTGCACCTGAGCTCACCTCGCCAGGCTCCGCCGCTGCCGGTGACCCTGACCCTGTTCCTCTGCTTGTCTTTTCTGAGCCTTCTTCCAAGGTCGCCGGGGAAGATCCACCTTTGCCAGATGTCTCCATGGGTCCAGGCTCACCCCCTGAGGTCATCGTGGGTCTAGCTCTCCCTGCTGAGGTCATTGCGGGTGTTCTGTTCCAGCCCGGGACCTCCGTGGGTGCAGCTTCCCCTCTGCCCGAGGCTGTCATCTGGGTCCATCCTCCTTGGTCTGAGTCTCTGTGGGTGCTGCATCCTGGTCAGGGACCCTCATGGGTGCTGTGACCCAGCATTAATCCAACATGGGTGCTGCCTTCCAGTATGGGCCCACCATGGGCGCTACGCGCCAGCCCAGGGTCCACCGTTGGTGCAGCACTGGTCCAGTCTGGGTCCATTAAGGGTGCAGCATTGGCCCAGCCCGGCCCCACCATGGCTGCAGCACTGACCCAGTCCAGGTCCACCGAGGGTGCAGCGTTGGCCCAGCCCAGTCCCACCGAGGATGCAGCTAGGGCCCAATCCAAGCTCACCAGGGGTGCAGCAATGCTTCAGCTCGGAGCTACCGTGGGTGCTGCAATGCTCCAGCCTGGAGCCACCGTGGGTGCTACCTTGCTCCAGCCTGGAGCCGCCACGGGTGCAGCTATGTCCCAGACCGGGACCCCCGTGGGTGCATCCATTCCTCAGCCCAGGACCACCGAGGGCGTTGAGGCCTCCCCTCCTCTGCCTGACACACCCCCCTTCGGCCCTTCATTCCCTCATTGGGCCTCCCCGTGGGGGAGCCACCTCCTGGATCACCCCGCTGGTCTTGGTGGCTGAAGAACTCTGGCCGTCCGTCCGATAGACGGGGCCACTGGGTTGGGTGGCCCATGGTCTCCGGCAGGCCAGCCAACTCAAGCCACCGTGCTGTCTGGCCTGGGACTTCGGCCGGCCACCTAAACAGCTGAGTTCTTTGGCCTAGGGGGCTCAGGGGCCTGACGGAGCATGGGTGCGGGTCCTGAGTGGACTCCACATTTTTGCTCCCCCTCTACTTGTTTCCCCCACTTCCCACCCAGGGTGTTTTTTTTCCCTGTACCTTTTTCTCTTGGGGAAGGGGGGGGGGGTGTTCTTTTTGGGTGTTATCTGGGGGTGTCTGGAATCTACCCCTTAAAGGGGGGGGGGGCTCTGTCATGAGTCTGAGCGTATGTTTCCACAGAGCTCAGACTCTCAAGTTATTTCTGAGTTTTGTATGTCTGTTATTATTATTTTGTCAGTGTCTGTATATATTTTGGTTTGTTGACACTTGTGCATCCTCTTCTCCAGACACTCCCACTAGCTGCACACAGTCTGTTTCCCAGTCATCTCAGCTGTGAGTATTTGTGTAATCAGGTCACCTGCCTGCTCAGCCGCCTGCACCTGCCACTCATTAATGTGTCTGGTATTTAAGCACTGTCTGCTCATTGTTTCTTTGCGGCAGTCTAGACGTGAGTTGAATGCGCTTGATTCCTCCGTGTTTTTTTTTCTCCTCATCTCTTCCAGAGCTTTACGGGCTCTGGAGTGCCTCTTCTCTGTAAGTTACTCCTGTTTGCATTTTTTGTATTGTTTGCACTATTTAGAATTTTTGTTATTAAATATCACAACTAAAGTTCAGCGAGTTGGTCTGTCTTTCTGTCCCAGAGGGGCCATTTATGACAGAACTGCTGCTCCTCCACATTGAAAGGAGCCAGTTGAGGTGGTATGGGCATCTGATCAGAATGTCTCCTGGACGCCTCCCACTTGAGGTGTTTCAGGCATGTCCCACTGGGAGGAGACCCTGGGGCAGACCCAGGACTTGCTGATGAGACTACATCTCTCAGCTGGTCTGGAAACGCCTTGGTATTCTCTCTCAAGAGCTGGAGCAGGTGGCTGTGGAGAGGGAAGTCTGGGCTTCTCTGCTTGAACTGCTGCCTCCGTGACTCGGACCTCCAGAAAAGCGGTAGAAGATGGATGTATGGATAGATGGATGGATGGATGGATGGAGTATCTTGACAGTTGTTTTGAGTCAAAACACAACAATTTTGCATTCAGCAGAGGAATTTAACCCCTTGCACTCTGGTCAATTTCCCTAAAAACGCCTAAAAATAACGTACCCAAAGTAAATCAAAAGCTGTTCTTCAACCCTTTGCAGCATCTTCATGGGGTTGGTCTCATTTAAAAGAAAACACTTTGAATTTTTTGGCAAAACAGTCATAATCTCTCTAAGTGTTCCTGTCACTGAGTAACAGTCATCTAAACATACTGAACTTGAAGAAAATAAAGTTCGCCTGGGTGTTTTTTTAGATACAAATGCGTGCAAATAACACACAGCTGTCAGATACGGGCTGGAAAATGCAACAGAAATGTAGAACCAAGTGTTATCCAGCTGAGGTCAAAATTTTGTGACAATACCACAAAAAAAATATATTGCACAGCTTTTTTGTCAGGTTGTTCCCAGGCGTTTTTGAACTGTGCCAAATTGTGCCAAATGGCACAGTTTGGAAAAACGTCTGTAACTTTTGAATGATTCAATATAGAAGCTTGATTTTGGGCTCTAATGAAAGGTGACACTCAGGGCTGTGTGTGTGTGGGGGGGGTTGTTTATTTATTCATGAATGAATGAATGAACAAACAAGCCCCCACACACAAAGAAGCCTGCCACGTAAAAAATGTGTGGCTTTTTCTAACAAGAAAAAATAACCTACAGTACAATAAAAATTATACTAAAATATCTGTAATGTAGAGGATAACAACTCCCACAAGGTCACTTCCTTGTGGTAACGTATCGTCACTTCCTGTTTTGCTGTCTGCCTGTGTGGTTTGCTCTCCAGCTCTCTAGCCACTAGCTATGGCTACTACCTCTCTTTCCTCTCCTCTGGTGTGCTCTCTCTGTCAGATGTTTAGCTACACCTCTGCCTCTTTTAGTGATAACGGTAAATGTAATAAATGTTGTCTTTTTGAGGCGCTCGAGGCGAGGTTGTCTGATTTGGAATCCCGGCTCCGCTGCATTGAAACACCGTCTGCGCCAGTTAATCTCGACGGACGCCCATTAGCTGCAGCGGAGCTAGCTAGCTTAGGTCCCACTGTCAGTGGTTCCCCGGCTCTCCTCAGCAGCGAGGAGACTGGGTGGGTGACGGTGAGAAGGAAGCCTAGTCGCAAAGCTCCGGTACACCACCAACCTGTTCACGTTTCTAATCGTTTTTCCCCGCTCAGCGACACACCCGCTGAGGAAAAAACTCTGATCATTGGCGACTCTGTAGTCAGAAACGTGAACCTAGAGACTCCAGCGGTCATAGTCCAATGTATTCCTGGGGCCAGAGCAGGCGACATCGAGTCAAATTTGAAAATGCTGGCTAAAAGTAACTGTAAGATTGATTTAATTTCCCTTACAGAGACTTGGTTAGGACAAGAGGATTATGTTGGTTTAAATGAATCAACCCCCTCTGGTTATTTAAACTGTCAAAATCCCAGAAGTTCTGGTCGTGGAGGAGGAGTAGCAACAATTTACCATTCCAAATTACTAGTTAATGTAAAGCAAAAAACATGTTATAATTCCTTTGAGGGCCTGGTCCTCAGTATTGGGCACTTTAGCAATTTCAGGTTAAACCCAATTTTATTTGCCATTGTTTATCGTCCCCCATCAACCTATTCAGAATTTTTATCCGAATTTGCTGATTTCTTAGCTGATTTAGTGTTGAAATCTGATAGAATAATTATAGTAGGGGACTTTAATATACATGTGGATGTAGATAGTGACTGCCTTAATGTGGCTTTTAATTCAATATTAGACTCGATTGGGTTTTCTCATAAAGTAGGAAATTCTACTCATTACCTCCACCATATATTGGACCTTGTTCTGACATATGGCATAGAAATAGAAAATCTTGTAGTGTCTCCTCATAACCCTGTACTGTCAGACCATTGTCTGTTAACCTTTGATTTTACTATTTCTGACTATTTGGCTCCTAAAGAAAAATATTATCACAGTAGATGCCTCTCAGATGATGCTGTTTCCAAATTTATGCAGATTGTTTCCTCTATGCCATGTGTCAACACAACGGAAATAAGCTATAGACAGCTTGCTCCTTCTGTAATTGATAACATGGTGGATAGTGTTTCAGCTTCTCTGCATCAGGCTCTAGACTTGGTGGCCCCCTTAAAAAAGAAAAAGTCTAATCAGAGATTTTTAACTCCTTGGTTCAACACAGAAACTCGTAGCTTAAAACAGAAGACTCGTCAATTAGAAAGAAAATGGCGCTCTACTAATTTAGATGAAATCTATTTAGCTTGGAGAAATCATCTTTTAATTTATAAAAAATCTCTTAGAAAAGCTAGAACGAGTTATTACTCTGCATTAATAGAAGAGAACAAGAATAATCCCAGGTTTCTTTTCAGTACTGTAGCCAGGTTGACAAAGAGTCAGGACTCTGTCAATCCTAGCATCCCCTTAGAGCTTACTAGTCAGGACTTTATGAACTTTTTCAATAATAAAATTTCATCCATCAGAGATAAAATCAATCAGATTCTTCCCACAGTTAACTTAAATACTGTAACTACTACAACTCCTTCTATTGATGTCTGTCTTGATGAGTTTACTCCAATCGACCTTTGTGAGTTAGACAAAGTAGTTTCCTCATCCAAACCTTCAACTTGTCTTTTAGATCCTATTCCTACCAGGTTATTTAAAGAAGTCTTCCCACTTATTGGTAGCTTTATTCTTCATATAATCAATTCTTCATTAACTTTAGGCCATGTACCGCAGGCTTTTAAAACGGCTGTAATTAAACCCTTACTCAAAAAGCCAACGCTAGATCCAGGAGCTTTAGCTAACTATAGACCAATCTCTAATCTCCCTTTCATTTCAAAAATCTTAGAAAGAGTTGTTGCTACGCAATTATTTGACCACCTGCAGGGAAATGGTTTACTTGAAGAGTTTCAATCTGGGTTTAGAATCCATCATAGTACTGAAACAGCCTTAGCGAAGGTCACTAATGACCTCCTCATTGCATCTGATAATGGACTAGTTTCTGTACTTGTCCTTTTAGATCTTAGTGCAGCTTTTGATACTATTGATCATAATATTCTACTTGATAGATTAGAACACTATGTTGGACTTAATGGAACTTCGTTGCAGTGGTTTAGATCTTATTTATCTGATAGGTTCCAGTTTGTTCATGTAAATGATGAGTTTTCTTTCAGCTCAAAGCTTAGTCATGGAGTTCCACAGGGATCTGTGCTAGGCCCTACTCTTTTTAGTTTATATATGCTTCCGTTAGGCAACATTATTAGAAAGCACTGTATACATTTTCATTGTTATGCAGATGACACACAATTATACCTGTCAATGAAGCCAGATGATACTAATCAATTAGCCAAGTTAGAAGCCTGTCTTAAGGAAATCAAAGCTTGGATGACTTGTAATTTCTTGCTATTAAATTCAGATAAGACTGAAGTCATTCTTGTTGGTCCAAAAAACCTTAGAAATTCCTTTCCAAATCAAACTTTCAGTTTGGACGCAGTTACTCTTTCTCTTAATAGCTCTGTGAGGAACCTTGGAGTTATTTTTGATCAGGATTTGTCCTTCAATTCACATATTAAATTTGTTTCTAAGACTGCCTTCTATCATTTGCGTAATATTGCCAAGATTAGGAGCATCTTGTCTCAGAGTGATGCTGAGAAGCTGATCCACGCTTTTGTTAGCTCAAGATTAGATTATTGTAATTCTTTATTATCAGGCTGTCCTAAAACATCTTTAAAAAGTCTTCAGCTGATCCAAAATGCTGCAGCAAGAGTTTTAACAGGTACTAGAAAGAGAGATCATATCTCTCCGGTTCTGGCCTCCCTTCATTGGCTTCCCATAGAGTTTAGAATTAAGTTTAAAATCCTTCTTCTCACTTACAAAGCTCTAAACAATCAGGCTCCTTTTTATTTAAAAGATCTGATACTACCGTATTATCCTAACAGAGCACTACGCTCTCAAAATGCAGGATTACTTGTAATACCTAGAATCTCCAAAAGTACAATGGGAGGCAGAGCCTTCAGTTATCAAGCTCCTCTCCTGTGGAATCAGCTGCCAATCTGGATTCGGGAGTCAGACTCGATCTCTGTTTTTAAGAATAGGGCTAAAACCTACCTTTTTGATCTAGCCTACAATTAGGGAGGGATCATGTGTTTCTGAACCCTCCCTTAGTTATGCTGCTAATAGGTTTAGTCAGCCGGGGGACCTCCAGTAATGCACTGGGCCTCACTCCTTTCCTCACTCTCTATGAAATATTTTTTTTGTGCTGGTCATTAACATTTGTTTGTTCTCTCCCATAGATTGAGTCCCCATCGTGCTGTTTGCTCTCTACATGTCTGTTCTTTTCTTCTTCTCTATCCCCTCACCCCCCAGCCAGTCGCAGCAGATGACTGCCCCTCCCTGAGCCTGGTTCTGCTGGAGGTTTCTTCCTGTTAAAAGGGAGTTTTTCCTCTCCACCGTCGCCAAGTGCTTGCTCACAGGGGATCGCCTGATTGCTGGGGTCTTTCTGCAACTGTGGGGGTCCCCCCTACAGTTGATAGTGCTATGAGATGACTGTTGTTGTGAAATGGCGCTATATAAATAAAGTTGAATTGAATTGAATTGAATTGAACTCCCCCACCCGCCCCGCTACAGAGGACGGACATCGTCACATGACGGACCGCGGCGCATGGGTCTACTACGCACAGTTGTACTAAAATATCTGCAATATATCTGCAATCCGCTACAGAGGAGTAGCGGGGGGGGGGGGACCGTTCCGTGACCGGACCGTGCGCCGGACCGTGACCGGACCGTGCGCCGCGGTCCGTCATGTGGCGATGACGCACAGTTGTAATTTACTGATCGGTCAAAAGTCATTTTGATTACAATTTTCAGGGATAAAGAATAATTTAGCTTATAACACTTACCTGTCCACAACAGCAGTGTCGCTGGCGAACATCTTTTCCTCATTGTCAGACGAACATGACGCTGGTCCGCTTGTTACGACTCGTGGTTCTGGTCACGCAACCCGGTCAAACCATGATTCCATTATTGCGGTTTTGCGCTTCCATGATTGCGGTTTTGGCGATCGATTTTTCAAAACAAATAAGAACAGTAGTAAGAAAAAACACTGGCAAACGCTACCGTCACACACAGCGGCTTACACAAAACAGATTTTACGCACGGGATGCACGCTTTCAATCGTGGAACTTCTCTGCTTCAATTGGCTTGCTGTATTCGCAGCTGTTGTTAGGCAGGTCCTTCTTGCTAGGTTTTCAGTCATTGGTTCTTCAAGGTTTCAGAAACCCAATTCAAGGCTCTAATTAGTCGAATGAGAGGTCAATCAAATCTAAACCAATCAAAGTACTCCTTTGGCTTTCTGTTCGCGGCTGTGTCTGTAGTGGAAGAACGGAAATGCAGCTTTTTTTTTTTCAGTGCGCTCTGAGACGCACAGTGTGTGTCCTAGTGCACACGAGGGCGCACTAGTACACAGAGACGTGACCGCCCGCGGTATCCCGGAGTGCAAGAGGTTAAGGGAGTGCCTCCTCTATCTCGGTTTTAAAGATGAATATAATATAAATGAAGGAAATTTTACAACGCCGTCAAAATCATCAACAAAGCGAAACACTGGCATAACCTCTGAATTGTAGCCTGCAGCTCTCATTTGTTCATAATTATGATGGTGTCTCCTGATGGAGCATAGTGAAAGAGGTTAACAAAAAACAACGGCTGAATTTGTGTTTTTCATTAATCTGGATGTGCTAGCACAAACGGACACGATATGATAACACGCACAACAAGTCAGTTGACAGAATATTTTGTCATGAAGAGGTTTGCAGTTTAAAATCTTCAGACTGACAGTATGACAGCATGTCTCCCTCCTATGCGCCCTGGAATCCACGCACTCAACTCCAATGGCAAGCCCACAATTAAAATGAGAATGTGGATGGAATAAAAGTGTATTATCATATTATAATTAAAATGACAGATGACTAGATCATACCCTGTTACAACTCTCTTCATTAAAATAACAGAAAATTTCAGTGCATGTTGTCTCCTCATGAGCTCCAGAGCTGCGTGATTTCAAAACATGTCGCTGAAACAGCATTAAACAATACACTTTTGACGACAGATCTCCTTTTTCCTGATCAAAAGCGCATTGTCATAAAATGCACCAAAATACTGATGCACATGAGATTGCACACTGCCACATCTCTTTGAAATGAGCCTCCTCCTCCCAGTGCAAAGCCTGTCTACTGTCTACAGGTAATTAGGCGACATGATGCAAAACATAAAAAAACGACAATGCACTGACAAAAACTAACCAAAACCACCGATGTAAGGCAGGAACTATGGCGCAATAATGCACTGATGATTCTTATAATAGGGCCTGAGTCTTTCCCGTGGAGCACAAAAAATATCCTTTTAATCATTCCAAGAACAGATTAGATAATCACTGTCTTTTACAACATCCATCCATTTCTTGGTGCTTCCTCTGGGTCCAGGTCTCCCGGAAGATCTGGGTATCACTGCTGCTGCCCCAGGATTTTGGCAGAGATACAAAAACTTTCTATAGCCACCACCTCAAGCCCTTCAGGCATGGTTATTTAATTATTTATTTATTTACTGGTGGTGAGCCCACTGGAGGGCAAACCCATGTGCCTCTTTTGGGTACACTGAGTCCTTGATGTGACATTTTTCATGGAGATCCACAGGACTGCTCTTAGTCTGGCCCTTCACCCAGGACCATTTTGCCTTGGGAGACCCTACCAGGGGCAGGTTGCCCCTGACAATATGAATGAATGAATGAATGAATGAATGAATGAATTTATTTATTTCGGATAGTACATTACAGGTTAAAAGAAACTGTGTAATATAACAACAAGGTCAAATTAGACAAAGACTCCTTCTACTATACAATTCCACGTGAGTTATCCGAAATGGGTGATGGCTGAAGCCGCAGCTTATATTGCCCACCCATATTCCATCCAAGAATTCAAAGGAGAAAAAAGAGAAAACAGGACAAGAGCTGCACGGTGGCGCAGTGGTTTAGCACTGTGGCAGCACAGTTTTACCCTCGGCCGGGGGACCGCGGGGATCATGAGATCGTGGGTTCGATCCCAGCCCCCGACCAACAGTGAGCTGTGTGGAGTTTGCATGTTCTCCCCGTGTTGCGCGGGTTTACTCCGGGATTTCTCCGGTTTCCTCCCGCACACCAAAAACATGTAGGTTTAGGGCGCTCGCGCACGCAGCGACCAGTAGCCGGTGGCTTGTCACCAGACTGCAAACCAAGTCTACCTACGGGTACAAATAAGTAACAAAAAAAAAAAAAAAAAAAAAAAAGAGCGATTACAATTTAAAACAAGGCTAAGACAAAATGTGACTGAGAGAAAAAAGAAAACTGAGCTAGTCTAAGTTAAGCGGTTACTATTCAAAAACAAATCTAAGACATAGTGTCACAGAGAAAAAAAGAAAAAAAGAAAAACTAAGCTACAACACAACACAGGCTGGAAATGTCAATCCTTATGTGAGTTTACATGTCGTCTTGTAAATATGTTTGGAGTATTTCTTCCTTTAGTTTTTGTTTAAATTGTCCAAGCTTTGTACATGATTTTAATTCAGGTCCAAAATCGTTCCATAATCTGACTCCTTGCACTGAAACACAGTGTTGCTTGGTGGTTGTTCTCACTGTAGGCTTTTGAAATATACATGTTCCTCTGAAGTGATATCGTTTCTCCCTTGTTTGGAACAACTTTTGGATATTTGCGGGCAGTGATAGATTCTTCACTTTGAACATTATTATTGCGGTTTTAAAGTCGATCAGATCTTTCAACTTGAGAGTTTTTTGTTTAAGAAAAAGTGGGTTTGTTGGTTCCCTTTAAGCTGCTTTGTTGATTATTCTAATAGCTCTCTTTTGAAGCATAAAGAGTGGATGTATGTTTGTTTTATATGTATTTCCCCATACTTCATTCCAATATGTCATGTATGGGAGTATTAATGAATGGTACAAGGTGTATAGTGTGGGTTGATTCAGCAAATTTTTCACTCTGTGTAATATTGCAATTGATTTGGATACTTTACCTTTTATATAATTAATATGTGGCTTCCAACACAGTTTGTTATCAATTATTACTCCAAGGAATTTAGTTTCGGATACCCTTTCAATCTCTACACCATTTACACTGAGTTTGGGTACTGGGTAGTTGTGATGGTTGTTAAAGACTATAAATTTTGTCTTGCTTAAATTGAGCGTTAATTTGTTTGAATCAAACCACAGTTTCAGCTTTCCTAATTCCTTTCCGAGTGTATCCAGAAGTTGTTCCAAATTGTTTCCACTGCATAGCAGATTAGTGTCATCAGCAAACAATATTAAGTCCATTTTTTCTGAAACTTTACATATATCATTTATATACATATTGAATAATAATGGTCCCAAAACTGAACCCTGTGGGACTCCACAGGTGACCTTCAGTAACTCTGAGTTTTTGCTGTTAACACATGCAAACTGATATCTATTCTTTAAGTAACTACTTAACCAGGACAGTGCTACCCCTCTAATACCACAATTTTGTAGTTTCTTTAATAATAGATTGTGATCTACTGTATCAAATGCTTTTTTAAGATCCAGGAATACTCCAACTGAATACTCTTTATTTTCAATGGCTGTTGATATTTTTTCTGTAAATTCCATTAAGGCATATGCTGTTGTCCTTTTGTGTCTGAACCCATATTGCTGCTCACACAATAAATCATTCTTCAGTATGAAGTTGTCAGTTCTCTCATAGAATATTTTTTCAAGTATCTTGGAAAATTGCGGTAATAGTGAAATTGGTCTGTAGTTGGAGAGTTCCCCTCTGTCGCCTGTCTTGTAAATCGGAATTACTTTAGCTATTTTCATTGCATTGGGAAATATACCTGATTGGAGAGACAGGTTACAGATATACGTCAGTGGTTTCACTATGCATTCGATAACAGTTTTGACTAGTAGCATGTCAATACCATCGCAGTCAGTAGATGTTTTACTTTTGAATGATTTAACAATTTCAATGACCTCTCTTTCGTCTGTGTTCTTTATGAAGATGGTGTCTTTTACAGCAGTGTTATTGCATATTGTATCACCTGTAGGCGCCGTAGTGGGTATTTCTCGGGCCAGTTTAGGTCCAATGTTAACAAAAAAATTATTAAATTCATCTGCAGGTGAAGCTATATTCACATTCGGAGTCGATTTATTATTTTTTGGAATATTAGTTGGGTAGCTAGTATTTCTGCTTTTATTTCCAAGGATACTGTTGATTATTGTCCATGTATTTTTAATATTGTCTTTGTTTTTTTCCAGTTCTTTACTGTAATAGTCTCTTTTACTGCATCTTATTATATATGTTAACTTATTTTTGTATGTTTTATACCGTTGCTCTGCTTCTTTTGTCCTTTTCTTTATGAAAGCTTTATATAATAAATTTTTCTTTTTACACGCCTTTTGTAGTCCTTTGGTTAACCATGGTTTGTCAGCAAATTTGTGTTTAAGCTTTTTTTTAACTAATGGGCAGTTTTTTTCATAAAGAGTGGTTACAATGCTTATAAATGTGTCATAGGCTTCATTTATATCTGATACATAGACTTCTGTCCAGTCTTGCTTCAGCAAGTCCTCTTTAAAAGAACTGATATACTGTTATATACTGATATACTGATATACTGTAACTCCTGAGATCATTCGGGCACTGAAACCCCTCCACCACGATAAGGTGGCAATCCATGGAGAGGAACTTCCTGTTTCATTGCAAACAATTGAATTTTACAGCAAGCCATTGGAATTAACATGATAATGTGTAAAACTGGACGTCATTCAACTGTTAAGCATGTTCTGACCAAGTGTGAAGTGAGTACGACAAACACATTCAGACCCCAACAGCACGCATACATCACACTGACCTCGACCTGACGTGCCACGTTCTTATGGAGGTCATTTGCACATTGGCAAGACATCGGTGACCTAAAAGTTACATTTTTTGGTTCCTCCCTTTTGGGGTTGCCACAGCATATCTGCTATTGTGATGGTCCACATATTTGATTTGGCAAGGATTTAATATAGCCTTTGGTATGACCAGGTTGTGAACCCACAACCTTCCAGCTGTGGAGTACCTAGATGCTCTACCATTAATCACAATTTAACAGAAGTGTTTCTCACCTTGAATAACAAAATACTAACAGTCTTAACCCTTTGAGTGTGTATGGTGCAGAACTGCGACATACCCCCTAGTGTTCAAGATTAGTAAAATTTTTTGTCAATAAAATAGTTCAGATTTCCAAGGCTATAACTTGAAAGTGGTAAGTAATAATGACTTACTGTCAATTAGAAAGATGTAAAACATGATCCAAAGTTTCAGATAGGAATACCTTTACGCATCTAATTCGCATAATGTTGTGGCATCTCTTTAAATTCCATAATTCAGTCAAAACTGGACTTTGGACATATTTACACAAAAAATGGTTCAGTCTTTTGCCACCGTTTTTTGTACAGAGGTACCTCATCATCTTATCTTCAAAGTATATGAACAAGAAATCAGTACATTTAAAAAAAAGAATTCTCGCTTACTTTTGACAAAGTCAGCGTGAGAAGGCAGGCACAGTGCCGCACTCTGCCACTAGGGGCAAGCAATTCTCACACTCATAGGGTTAAAGATCCACCCAAAATAAATAAAGGTCATGATTAACGATTAACAAATACTGAAGGGGTGGCGTAGTACTAGAGCATTCATCCCACAGCGAGAAGGTCAGGCAGCAGGATACGATAACATCTTCCCAGAATTCATGAAAAATCTTGGCCCCCGAGCTCTAACCTGGTTGACACAATTCTACACAAGGATCACACAAACAAACTCGATCCCAAAGAAATGGCGGACAGCAAAGGTCATTGCCATCCCAAAACCTGGCAAAGACCACAAACTACCAGCAAGCTACCGCCCAATCTCCCTACTCAGCGTTCCTTACAAAATCATGGAGCGCCTAATACTGCAACGCATTTCCCCAGAAATAGAGGATATTCTAAGTGTGGATCAAGCAGGTTTCCGCAAGGACCGCAGTACAGGAGAACAAGTACTGGCCCTAACCACCTTCATCGAAAATGGCTTCGAGAGCAGACTGAAGACAGGGGCTGTGTTTCTCGATCTTACAGCCGCCTATGATACGGTCTGGCACAAAGGCCTCCTCCTGAAACTTATAAAGGCGATCCCTGCTTGGGCAACAGCAATTATAAAAACCCTGCTGACCAACCGAAGGTTCAGAGTCCACCTCAGTCAGAACACAAGTACATGGAGAATGCAGAAAAACGGACTCCCACAAGGCTCAGTTCTAGCTCCAACTCTGTTCAACCTCTACATAAACGACCTGCCTACTACAAAATCCCGCAAATTCATCTATGCAGACGACATCTGTTTGGCATTCCAAGCACCAGACTTTGAACCACTGGAACGGGTGCTCACGGAAGATCTTGCCAAACTGGACCAGGTCTGCAAAATCTGGCGCCTAAAACCAAGCCCAGCAAAAACCGTCTCCAGTGTATTCCATCTCCACAATGCAAAAGCTGCCAGAGAACTAAACATCCACCTGAGCGGACTCAAGCTTAAGCATGCCCCAAATCCAACTTATCTTGGAGTGACCCTTGATAGGACCTTATCCTTCAAGGAACATCTAAAGGGGACGGCTGCTAAGGTGAAGGTACGAAACAACCTGCTCTGCAAGCTCGCTGGTGCAAAATGGGGGGCGGCAGTCTCCACCCTGCGCACCTCAGCACTGGCCCTTTCATACTCTGTAGCAGAATATTGTGCCCCTGTCTGGTCCAGGTCATCTTACACACACCATGTAGACACCCAGCTCAACTCAACCATGAGAACTATAACTGGAACAATCTGCTCAACACCACTCCCCTGGCTCTCTGTACTGTCAAACATAGCCCCTCCACACATCCGGCGAGCAGCATTAACTCAAAGGATGCTCCAAAAAGTTAAAGATTCTCCTCACTTACCAATCCATGCAGATATCTACACCCCACCCACTGCCCGACTTTCATCCAGACGGCCGATTTAGAAAAACCCTCCCCCAGCTGACTTTACCATCCAGACAGCTTGGCAAGAGGAATGGGAGACCAAGGAGGTCCCAAACAAACAGCTGGTGATAAACCCCAACCAACAGGTCCCGGGCACCAACCTCCCAAGGAGACAGTGGTCTACACTCAATCGCTTCAGGACTGGACATGGCCCCTGCTTGGCCAGCCTTCACAGATGGGGCAGTAGCCCTAGCCCACTGTGCGCATGTGGAGAGGAGCAAACAATGGAACACATCATAGAGGCTTGCCCGCTCCAAAGACTGGAAGGAGGATTACACACCCTCCATACAGCAAACCAGGAGGCAACTGCTTGGCTTAAGGACTTTGCATTCGCTAAATAAAAAAAAGTACTAGAGCATTCATCCCACAGCGAGAAGGTTGTGGGTTCACGGCTGGGTCAAGAACGGTCTAGTGTAAAATCCTTGCCAAATCAAATATGTGGATCATCACAATATCAGATGATAATATGCTCTGGTAAACCCAAAAGGGAGCAGCTGGAAGACGCTGTCTCCGACCTACAGCCAACATCTTGCCAATGAGCAAACAACCTCTATAAGATGTATTCCCAATGCAAACTTTGGACATTGGGCAGACGTTGGGCAGATGTATGTGTGCTGTTGGGGCAGGGGACTGTCATCAATTGTAAAGTTTTGTGCAGACTTGAGTTATTAGCAAAAATCTAAAAAAAAAAAAAAAGCTTTATTGCACAATGTTATTAAAAAAAAGAGACAGAAAGGAAAAAACTGATCCAGCAAATGGATGCTGCTCTGGATTTGCCCCCAAATCTAACATGTTTATCCTTGGCCCAAGGGCCATCTCTGATGGAAATGTCATCAAAATCTATCCAGTAGTTTTTATGTAACCCTGTGGTAGAAGTAGAGCAAAATGTGAACACAGGGACCAACAGCAAAAGCCAGACTTTATAATGTCTATACTACACGCTATGAAAGAATTCCAACTCCATTTTTTTAAGTCAAAAATAATTTTGTCTCATCCCAGCCAGCAAACCCATGTGGGTCCCACCAAATGTTAAAACTGGGCTGTCTTATGGGTCCCATGTTGGTTTGTCTGCAAGTTCCATGTTGGCCCCATCTGTGTTTGCCCACATGGACTTTCCCTGTTTATCTATTTTCAACTTATTTACTGATAAATTTGCTGTTTTTTGTAAGTCTGTGACTTTTCCCATAAATTTGATACATTTACTTGAAAAACTGAAACTCTCATAAATTTGTAACTTTTTTTTTTTTTACTGTAAACTTGCCACTTTTTCTCATAAATTTGTGTGTGTGTGGGGGGGGGGTTTCTTGTAAATTTGCAGCTTTTTTCTCAGAAATTTGTTAGCTTTTCTTGAAAAATTGTGACTTTTTTTCTTATAGATATGCTTGTAATTTTGGAACTTTCTCATAAATTTGCCACTTTTTTTTTGCCTCGGTGAAACGGAGGCATACAGTAATCAGTTAGTGCGTCTGTTTGTGGCTGTGTGTATCTGTCTTTCCGTCTGTCTGTCCGCCTCTCTGTTTCAGCTCGCCCGGTCAAAATTAAGTGGAACACTTAATTTTTTGTATCATTGTATCACCATATTTTCTCGACTTTTCATTTGCCAGAATTTTGAAATAACACTTTGTTTTTGAAATAAACACAAGTTTAACTCAACATTTCTGTCAATGCCGCAGCGAAAAAAGGTGTTGTAATAACTATCCCAGGCCAGTAGAGGGTCAGTATCACTTTTTTTACAGCCGCCCATGCTTCCATACCACAGGCACCAAGACACAGCACCTCGGTTCTTTCATTTTGAACTGTAATCCTTCAACGTTTTCACATAAACTTTTTTTGCTTTTTTCTTGTAAATTTGCTATTTTCTTATAAATTTGTGAGTTTTTCCCATAAATTTGTGATATTTTTCTTGTAAATTTGGAACTTTCTAAAAAATTTTCACCTTTTTTTTTTTACTATAAACTTGCAATTTTTCTCATACATTTGTGACTTTTTTCTCATAAATTTGTAACTTTTTTCTTGTAGTTTCAAATTACTTACTCATATTTGCTACTTTTTTGAATTTGCAACTTTTTCTAAAATTTTCCTGATAAATTTGTGACTTTTTCTTTGAAATTTGCTAAATTTTTCTTTTAAGTAACTTTTTTCAAGTAATTTTACTATTTTTTTCTTGTAAATTTACAGCTCTTTCTCATAAATTTTCACATTTTTTTGTATAAATTTGTAACCTTTTTCTTATAATTTTGCCCGTGGCACCAGTTTTACTGAAACCTGTTCACCCACATTAAACCCATGTGGGGCCCAGTTGGGGTTAAAGTGGGTGAGATTACCTGTTCAACTATACCGCAGGTAAAGTCCATGTGGGCAAACACAGGTGGGGCCAATGTGGAACCCATGGACAAACCCACATGGGACCCATAAGACAGTCCAGATTTAACCTTTGGTGTGGCCCACATGGATATGCTGGCTGGGATGCTTCCTCTCAGTTATCAAGTTCGGTACCAACACACATTGAGGCAATGAAGAGAGAAAATAAAGAAATCTAATCTTAGTTACAAGAATGTAAAATAGCAAAGACATACTACATTATTGGTGTATATTTGAACAGCGCTGCTTCCCACCTTGGACAAAACATTTACAATTCTCTTATGCAGGGGTCACTGGAATATTCAGGTTTTTGTGGGAAATTTTCTAATTTCACTTCTTTATTGGTCACAAAATTTGAAAATAATTTACTGTTGTGCATGGGTTCTTTAGGCCTCCATGCATCCATGCACAATGACAAATTATTTTCACTTTCTTGAACCAATTAAGAAGTGCTTATGCAAGGATGTTTATTCAAAGATTTCTTTGAGTTGTTTGGTCAAAAAGTATCAAGCGTATTAAAATGATTCATGGCAGGGATGTAGAAAAGTTCTGCATAGGTAAGTGGAATCATTCAGAAAGATGTAACATCTACTGCAGAAAGGTGAACAACAGCTGGGTTTCTTTCCTCTGTGATGGATCAGTTCAGTCAGAAGGTCACTCTGTGTCCGCTTTATTAAATGAGCCAATTTGTTCCATGCCAGCTTTTCTCCCCACTGACTGACCGTCACCCAAACACCACCTGACACATCTTCAATAAGCGGCTCATCAAACACCAGGAGAAAGGATGTTCAGGTTGATCTCACCAGTCCAGGAGACATTAACCCATCAAGTCTGGGGATAAACAGTTCGTTTCTATGCAGCTGTTATTCGTATGCGTGTTCCTGATGCTGTCAGAGACCAGCTCTGGTGTGTCTGTCTAAATGAGGCTCGATGCTAAAACTGTGCTATAACAACACGAGTCATTCATCCATCCATCCTACATCCCCTATGTGTTAGCTGTAGCCCTCATTGATGGAGCTACCTATCTCTGCTGCATCTCACCACCTCCACACCCTTGCCATTGCTTCTGGCATTGGCCTCCCCTATCCCAGCTTGGGCCCCAGCAGTTGCTGCAGCCAACCTCCTGCATTCTGGCTTCACCTCTGCTGCCTCTGGCAATGACCCTGCTTCATCCCCTAATGTCTCTGCTCTAGTTGCAAGTCAGGACTTCCTGTGCTTTTTCCCTGGCCACAAGAAAGGCAGAAAATAATGCCCGTCTTGCAAACGGTTCTTTGATTGTTCCTTGCAAGTCTCCATAGTCCAGAGACCATCTCTGGTTCAAAGGTCACTGGACAGAGAGGCCTCCCCTGTTGGCCCTGCACCAAGTCCCCGAATTAATTTAAGCTATGGTCACAAAGATTCTTACAAATGACAGGTTCGTAAGATTCTCCCAGTTCCTATGAATTCCAGAGTTCTCAGACATTCGTGGAGGGGGGCATAGTTTCTTATGGCTGTCATTCAACTTGAGGCATTCTTGAGAAATGAAGTGCTCTTCAGTCATACGATGGATCTAGAGTTCTTATGTTCTTCATAAGGGTGCCTTGAGATCTTCCTACGGTATACTTACTGCAATTTCACAAAAAAAATGTGCAATTCCTGGCACTCTCAAGTTGTTGGTAGAAAGATCTTACAGCTTTGGGCACATTTTGTCGGCACAAATGTCACACAGATAATGTACTTCCACCTTATGAGTGCCTCACTACCGCCTTATGCACGCTGTATGAATCCCCGTTTGTATGCCATTTCCTACGACTGCTGTAAGGGGCCCGCAAGAACAACTTAAAGATGCATTCCGGGGGCTCTAAAACCACCTCAAAAACAAATGTGGATTGCCTATAGTGCCCAAAATAGTATATTGTGGCTTTTTATACACAAAAAAACTTTCATTGCCTTAGAATAGCTTGCAAAGAGCTTTTACATCTTCCACCTACCTAAGTATACATGGATCTATGAATATTCTAATTAGCTACACCCATACTCCCACCCACCAGTAGCTGGAAGACATTGGGCCAGGGCTCCGAGAAGGCAATCCCACTTGAGGAAGGATCTCTCCCTCGGAGGAAAAGAGGAGCCAAGGAGCAGCAGGAGATTTTCCTATTTTGGAAAGATGGCAGATTATACTCTTCATGTTCAGTTTTTGGCTGTATGAACAAGAAATCCTCTTCTTTTAAATTACATGTCTTACCCACAGACATGAAAATACGACAGCAATGATTAATTTTATTTGGAAAAACCTCAATGTTCTTACTGAAATACCGGAGAGAGGACACTGGTTTGCACCCTGCATTTTACCCTGCATGCCGGGGGAGATGGCCGCAGAGCATCCCCCCCCCCCGATCTCCCAGTGAGTGGCATGGCGTCCCGTCCACCGGCAAAGTGCAGCTTGCTGGGGGCCGGCGGTCCAGTGCGCCTGTCCGCAGCCGTGGAACCATGACTGTGGCCTCGCCAGCTCACCCTGACCATTGCACCACGTACAGATGGGTGGCAGTATTGGTGCCTTCATCTCTGGTTAATAAAATAAAATTAATAAAATTAATCATTGCTGTCACATTTTCATGTCTCTGGGTAAGACATGTAATTTAAAAGTACAGTATTTCTTGCTCATACAACCAAAAACTAAACAGGTATAATCTGCCATCTTTTCAACTAGGAAAACACACACACACAAAAATCCTGCTGCTCCTCAGCTCCTCCCTCTTCCCCCGACGGAATGAACTCAGGTCTGTAGTCATGCCCAATGCTTACATAGCTAGAAACGCTCTGTCAAACTCATCTTTTTGGGGGGGGCGTTGCCTAACTGGAAAGTCACAGGAGAAGATCACAGACTTGAGAGTTGGGACTGAATTTGCTGTTGAGATGACTTGTAAGTCACAAAACACATGTCATAGACATGTTAACAACAGAAAAAACTTGATTTTTGGCAGTGTCACTTTAAGGTGTTCTCAAGGACAACTTCAGGTGTTCTTGAGGAATACTCATGGCCAACATCTTGTGTAGTTCTTACATTGTCCCTATGGCATTCATACGGCCGCCCTACGATGAGGGGTTTTCGTGGGGTGTTCGTAGAAATCTTGAACAAGACTATTGACCTGGCCACGAACTTACGGTCTATGAACACTGGATTCTCCTACAGCTGGATTCTTGTACGGTTGTGTGAAAGGGCCCGGTCAGTGTTCATTAGTATGTAATGTCACTTTCAAATAAACATTAAACTTAAACTTTGCAGCCGTTCATAAGGGTATTTGGGACTGTAGCTTTAGATACTGGAACCTAAACATTTTTTTCAATCCGCAACTGGTCATGACAGATGGAAGCCATCCACTAAGCCTGGTTCTGCTTGAGGTTTCTTCTTCTTAAAAGGAGTTAAATCTCTGCCTAGACATACTGCAATACATGTCAAAATGTTAAACGTCAAATAAACTAATGTATGTTTCATTTGATTTAAGCATCTGTACTGTCTGTGTGCCCAGGGGCCAGTACCAATAATGCCAGAGTTTAGTGCTGAATCAGATTTCAGGTGCGTTTGACAGGCGATGAAGGTTTTAGTCAGACAGAGGAGAAAAAGAGATGCATGCTCTGTTTAGTGCCATGCCAATGAAGAGCACTTCCCCCCATCATCCTCCTGGTGCTATGACAGGTGAATCTTTGAGGATTTAAAGTGTCAGACCTTGAGGAAAAGAAATGTCTGTCTGATGAGGATAAATATGGATGTCAGAAAGAACCCAGCACTGTGATGGGATGTCAGGTAAACAAGTTCACTTTCAGTTAATACCACTGACTACATTTCTCCAAGAAAAAAAAAACAAAAGCACATGGAGCTAAGCAGCTAAATTCCTTAATTTAAACAGTAAATAAATCATGAGATAATACATGTCGGATCATTTACAGCAGCTCAGTGATAGGAAGCAGTATATATTTTTTGCTTCCACATCAATAGAATCAAACACATTAACTTTGTTAACAGGACTAATTTATGTTTGCACAGTCTAGTGTATTTTAGCTAAAACTACGGTCACAAATACCTTTATGAATGGCTGCTAACACCATACGAATGATTTTTTTGGACCATTTAGTATGGCCTTCTTAAGGCGGCCATAAGAGAATCCAGTGTTCATAGACTGTTCATAAGTTTGTGGCAAGGTCGATGGTCTTGTCCAAGATTTCTACGAATGCCCCACGAAAACCCTTCATTGTAAGGTGGGTGGACAAATGCCATAGGAACAACGTAAGAACTACGCAAGGTTTTGGGCATAAGCATGTCTCAGGAACACCTTAAGTTGTTCTTGAGGGCCCCTTACAGTGGTCAGAGGAAACGCCATACGAATCCCCATTCGTACGGAGATTTCTACAGCGTGTGTAAGGCAGTAGTGAGGTACTCATAAGGTGGAAGTACATCGTTGTGTGACATTTGTGCCGACAAAATGTGCCGAAAGTTGTAAGATCTTCCTACCAACGACTTGAGAGTGCCGTGAGTTGCACAAACATTTTCATTAGATGGCAGTAAGTATGCCGTAGGAAAATCCCAAGGCACCCTTATGAAGAACATAAGAACTCTAGATTCAAGATTCAAGATTCAAAGCCTTTATCATCATGTGCACAGATAAGAAATGCTACATTTCCTGAGCAATGAAATTCTTACTTTGCTCTCCAAATGAATGCCAGGGTAATAGGTACAGAAACAACGATTCTAATAAGGTAATGACGCACGAACACAGTAACTCAATCCTAATACTAATGGATGCTAATAACACACACACCAACACACAGTTAGGCAATTAGGACTCCTTAGGCACACCTTGATACTAAATACAAAAACTCATGAGTACTAATAACACACACTAGGCAGTTTGGACAGTTAAAGCAGTCAGACAAGAGGAATAAAACTGAAAATCCACTGGATGACTAAAGTGATAGTGGTACATTGATATCAGAGATGATGTGAACCTGAGATGGCATGAACTATGTACAATGTGCAAATGAGCATTGTGCAATGAGCAATGTATAATTACAAATTAGCACCCGGTGCTAATTTCTCTGTAACGATAGTACCTGTAGACCAGGGGTGTCAAACTCATTCCATGGAGGGCCAAGGCCCTGCAGGTTTTACCTCCACCCAGTGTCTTCAACAGGAGATTTCACTGAATTTCCCCTCACTGATTGCTGATCAATGAAAACACCTGCTGAAGACACTGGGTGGAGGTAAAACCTGCAGGGTCTTGGCCCTCCATGGAATAAGTTTGACACCCTTGCTGTAGACTGTACATGATAAATAGCAGCAGAGATGATAATTAGCAGCAGAGCTGATACGGACATCAGGGTCTCTTGGGTCATCGTACGACAGAAAAGTACCTCATTTCTCAAGAATGCCTCAAGTTGCTCTTGCAAATTAAATGACTGTTGTAAGAAACTATGCCCACCTCCATGAATGACTGTGAACTCCAGAATTCGTAGGAAGTGGAAGATTCTTATGACCCTATAGTTTGTAACAATCTTTGTGACTGTAGCTTTGGTTAGAGTATTCTGACAAAGTTCATGATTTTTTTAAAACTTTTACTCCCTATATTTTAACCCAGATATCTATACTTTCTACTCCTAATACACACATGGACAAAATTGTTGGTACCCCTCTGTTAATGAAAGAAAAACCCACAATAGTCACAGAAATAACTTGAATCTGACAAAAGTGGTAATAAATAAAAATTCTATGAAAATTAACCAATGAAAATCACACAATGCTTTTGAATTGTGGTTCAACAGAATTATTTTAAAAAACAAACTCATGAAACAGACCTGGACAAAAATGATGGTACCCCTAGAAAAGATTGAAAATAATGTGACCATAGGGACATGTTCAACCAAGATGTGTCCTCTAACATCACAGGAGTCTACAAACTTGTAATCAGTCAGTCGGCCAATTTAAAGGGAGACAAGTAGTCACTGTGCTGATTGTTGACATGGTGTGTACCACATTAAACATGGACCAGAGGAAGCAAAGGAGAGAGTTGTCTCAGGAGATTAGAAAGAAAATTATAGACAAGCATGTTAATGGAAAAGGCTGTAAGACCATCTCCAAGCAGCTTGATGTTCCTGTGACTACAGTTGCACATATTATTCAGAAATTTAAGATCCACGGGACTGTAGCCAACCTCCCTGGACGTGGCCGCAGGAGGAAAAATGGAAGAGACGGATAATATGAATGGTAACAAAAGAGCCCAGAACAACCTCTAAACACATTCATGGTGAACTCCAAGGTCAAGGTACATCAGTGTTAGATCGCACTATCCGTAGTTGTTTGAGCCAAAGTGGACTTCATGGGAGACGACCAAGGAGCACACCACTGTTGAAAACAAATCATAAAAAAGCCAGACTGGAATTTGCCAAACTGCATGTTGACAAGCCACAAAGCTTCTGGGAGAATGTCCTATGGACAGACGAGACAAAACTGGAACTTTTTGGCAAGGCACATCAGCGCTATGTACACAGATGCAAAAATGAAGCATACCAAGAAAAGACTGCTGTCCCTACTGTGAAACATGGAGGAGGTTCTGTTATGTTCTGGGGCTGCTTTGCTGCTTCTGGCACAGGGTGTCTTGAATCTGTGCAGGGTACAATGAAATCTCAAGACTATCAAGGTATTCTAGAGAGAAATGTGCTGCTCAGTGTCAGACAGCTTTGTCTCAGTAGCTGGTCATGGGTCTTGCAACAGGATAATGACCCAAAACACACAGCTAAAAACACCCAAGAATGGCTAACAGCGAAACATTGGACTATTCTAAAGTGGCCTTCTATGAGCCCTGATCTAAATCCTATTGAACATCTGTGGAAGGAGCTGAAACATGCCATCTGGAGAAGGCACCCTTCAAACCTGAGACAACTGGAGCAGTTTGCTCATGAGGAGTGGGCCAAAATACCTGCTGAGAGGTGCAGAAGTCTCATTGACAGTTACAGAAATCATTTGATTGCAGTGATTGCCTCAAAAGGTTGTGCAACAAAATATTAAGTTAAGGGTACCATCATTTTTGTCCAGGCCTGTTTCATGAGTTTGTTTTTTAAAAATAATTCTGTTGAACCACAATTCAAAAGCATTGTCTGATTTTCATTGGTTAATTTTCATAGAATTTTTATTTATTACCACTTCTGTCAGATTCAAGTTATTTCTGTGACCATTGTGGGTTTTTCTTTCATTAACAGAGGGGTACCAACAATTTTGTCCACAGCTAACTTAATGTATTTGAGAAAAAATACTCATGTTTGTTTTAATTTTGCAAGCATCATGCTTTCCCAGATGTACACTTGGGTCCCCAGGTCTTTAAAGTTAGTTCCTATAGGGTTGACATTCTTTCAGTGAAGGGAGACATGATCTTCCTATGCAGACCCCACCCATTGCATTTTTTTAACTCCATTGCAAGTGGTGTCCATGATAACAATTACTGCAAGAAAGAAACTCAAAGAAAATGAAGAGATATTACCATTTAGAAAAGAAAAGAAAAAGGACAAGTGGATTGTGATCCTATCTTCCAAAACACTTCTGAAGTTGGTCAGGTATGCATGTTGCAAAGAACTGAAGGGCCACAGTGAGGTTCTCAAAAGGCCAGATTTGGTCCCTGGGTTATAAACTGAATAGGTCTGACCAAAAGGTCTTTGGTTTTATGTTTAGGGTGGTGAATAATCTTCACAATTCTCAAAATTCAGACATTTACTTCCAATACTTAAGTGGTGGATGCTGTCCAGTCTCAGGCTTGCACCCCCCCCCCCCGCCCCCCACCAGCTGTGTTTGTGTTTTAAAGCAGCACAGAGAAAAACAAAGTTTGAATGACAAGATCATGCAAGAATTATATAAATCAACACAAGCACTCTAGAGAGACCAAGGAGGACCGACCGTGATCACGTGATAACATCAGGGAAGCAGGATGTACCTCTGGATTTGTGTGTTCTAATAATGCATAAATACTGTAGCCCATAATTTTTAATTCTGTGAAATGTTTGCATGTTAAGTCAGTTTTTATCTTTTCTGACACAGTGGTGGGGGAGTAGAACTCTTATAATAACAGGTGATCCTTAAATTGGTTTGAAAGAACAAACATTTATTAAATACAGTCGATAGAGGGGCATTTCTTGGAGGCCTGGAGACGCCTTGATATCCTTCCTTTAGAACTGGAGCAGGTGGCTGGAGAGAGTGAAGTCTTGGCTTCTCTGCTTGGACTGCTGCCGCTGTGACCTGAACCCCCAGAAAAGCGGAAACATTTCCCCCCCACACACACACAAAAGCACAGTTCAGGACTGAACAGAGAAAACAGTTGTCAGGTGGCCGACCAAATTCCATGGACCACCCTGTGGGAAGAGACAGTTCTTCGGGTGGCCGACCAAAGTCCGTGTACCAAAGTCATTGCTCGATGAAGCCAACAGGCAACATCATCTGCAAACAGCAGAGACGAGATCCTCTGGTCACCGAAAATGACACCCTCCATTCCTTGGCTGCACCTGGCCATAAATCCTATGAACAGGATTGATGGCGAAGGGCAGCCTTGCAGAGTCCAACTCTCACTGGAAATGAGTTTAACCGATTGTTGGCAGAACGAACCAAACTCTCTCAACGGTCATATAGGAACTGGCTAACTCGTAGCAGCAAGCCCAGTACTCCATACTCCCAAAGGACCCCCTACATAAAACATGAGAGATGTGGTTGAATGCTTTCTCCAAGTCCACAAACCACATGTTGACTGGTTGGGCAAACTCCCATGAACCCATGGTTGCTAAGATATAGTGATGAGATGTTTTCTACAAGTGCCTGTAAAGATCCCAGAAAAATAGGTCCAGAGCATTTTTATGTGCTCGGTGGACATGCAGCCTCACTGCACTGTAATATTTTCCACGTGTGCTCCATATGTGTTCAGTATTGCATCACATGCTACACATGTGCTTCATGATTTCGCAACAACTCTTCCATGTATAAAAAATGTGATTTTTTTTTTTTCCTGCAAGACAACAGTGACCAGAGGTCAAACAACTGGGTAACAGTCTATCATAGTCTGAGAAGTGTGAGCTGATTCAGGAAGACCGAAACAAGAAAACAGAGAAGAAGGAGGACCAGATGAAAGTATTTCAAATCAGGCCTCTACAACAATGTGATGGATGAAAGACTGTCCACAGGTTAACCATCACAAGCACCTACAGGACGAGGATGAGTAGGATGAAGTTGAAGTGATAATGTGACTGAGTAACTGTTAAAGTTTAGTGTTTGCAGACTGAAGCAGGAAGAGACTCCTGAGGATGAATTAAAAACAGCTGATCCTGCATTATTTTTTACTTTGATGAATAAATCCAGGACAGCGTATCCCAGGGCATCATGGGAAGTGTAGGAGCACACTGACGTGTTTATGAGACAAAGAGAACCCGTGATCTTCCATCCAGATAATCCTCTGTGCTGATAGTCATTTCCTGTTGTTGACTGGATCATGTAGTCAATCCTCTTAAAAGTGTCTGCACGTTCTCATCGGAGAGGATTAAATTGCTTACAGGGGAAATACTGATTGTTTCGGCTCATGTTGAAATGCATGTTTTTAGCCTGCTGCTGTGACTGCAGTAAAAATACCATTCATCATCAAGTTTAAATTTGGAACAGGAGAGCTCAACAATCTGGTGAATGCTTTGTCATGCTTTTCTCTCTTTGGAACACTGATATACTGTACTTCATGGTTGTGTCTTACAGAATTCCCCTCTGAATGTATCCAGTTAACTGCTGCTAAGAACCTCAATGAGCATAATATAAAAAATATCTGAGTGTGATTATATGAAAATATAGTAACACCAGGAATCCCTATTGTCCAATCAGATAGCTTGGTTGGAACTACGTAACTGCTTTTTTTTTTTTTAACCATTTCTACTTTTCACATCCGTTGTAGATTTGTGTTTGCATTTTAGGTGCAATTTTTAATTTCACACACACACACACACACACACACACACACACACACACACACACACACACACACACACACACACACACACACACACACACACACACACAGAGTGGTGTGAAAAAGTGTTTGCCCCCTTCCTGATTTCTCATTTTTTGTATGTTTGTCGCACTTAAATGTTTCGGATCATCAAACAAATTTAAATGTTAGACAAAGATAACACAAGTAAACACAAAATGCAGTTTTTAAATGAAGGTGTTTATTATTAAGGGGAAAAAATCCAAACCTACATGGCCCTGTGTGAAAAAGTGTTTGCCCCCTAAACCTAATAACTGGTTGGGCCGCCCTTAGCAGCAACAAATGAAATCAAGTGTTTGTGATAACTGACAATGAGTCTTTTACAGTGCTGCGGAGGAATTTTGGCCCACTCGTCTTTGCAGAATTGTTGTAATTCAGCCACAGTGGAGGGTTTTCGAGCATGAACTGCCCTTTTAAGGTCATGCCTCAGCATCTCAATCGGATTCAGGTCAGGACTTTGACTAGGATTCTCCAAAGTCTTCATTTTGTTTTTCTTAAGCCAATTCAGAATTGGACTTGCTGGTGTGTTTTGGATCATCGTCCTGTTGCAGAACCCAAGTGCACTTCAGCTTGAGGTCACGAACAGATGGCCGAACATTCTCCTTCAGGAATTTTGGGTAGACAGCAGAATTCATGGTTCCATTTACCACAGCAAGTCTTCCAGGTCTTGAAGCAGCAAAACAGCCTCAGACCATCACACTACCACCACCATATTTTACTGTTGGTATGATGTTCCTTTTCTGAAATGCTGTATTGTTTTTACGCCGAATGTAATGGGACACACACCTTCCAAAAAGTTCAACTTTTGTCTTGTCAGTCCACATAGTATTTTCCCAAAAGTCTTGGGGATCATCAAGATGTTTTCTGGCAAAACTGAGACAAGCCTTTATATTGTTTTTGCTCAGCAGTGGTTTTTGTCTCGGAACTCTGCCATGCAGGCCATTTTTGCCCAGTCTCTTTCTTATGGTGGAGTCATGAACACTGACCTTAACTGAGGCAAGTGAGGCCTGCAGTTCTTTGGATGTTATTGTGGGGGCTTTTGTGACCTCTTGGAAGAGTTATCACTGCACTCTTGGGGTAATTTTGGTCAGCTGGCCACTCCTGGGAAGGTTCACCACTGTTTCATGTTTTCACCATTTGTGGATAATGGCTCTCACTGTGGTTTGCTGGAGACACAAAGCTTTAGAAATGGCTTTATAACTTTTTCCAGACTGATAGATCTCAGTTACTTTGTCTCTCATTTGTTCCTGAATTTCTTTGGATCACAGCATGATGTCTAGCTTTTGAGGATCTTTTGGTCTACATCACTTTGTCAGGCAGGTCCTATTTAAGTGATTTTTTGATTGAGAACAGCTGTGGCAGTGATCAGGCCTGGCTGTGGCTGGAGAAATTGAACTCAGCTTTCCAAAGATATGATAAACCACAATTAATTTCTGTTTTAACGGGGGGGGGGGGTCACTTTTTCCACACAGGGGCCCTGTAGGTTTGATTTTTTTTTTTACCCTTAATAATAAACATCAACACACACACACACACGCACACACACACAGTATATATATATATATATATATACAGTATATATATATATATATACTGTATATATATATATATATATATATATATATATATATATATATATATATATATATATATATACACTGTATATAACTGTATATCATCAGTTACAGTATACGTATGTTGTACATCACCTGTATTATTGTATTATTATTGTAATTTGGACATTAGTTGTACATACAGTATGTAGCCTATTCATGTTTTTTTTTTTTTGTTTGAATTTGTGACGATAATGCTAAAATAGTTTAAACCTTATATTGCAGTGGTGTGGACAGGTGCACAGACCCTGTCCACACTGTGTGTTTGTTTTGGACTCATTGCCAGGTTTATCATCTTTATTAGTACTCTCCTGCCCTTGCTTTAGGTTATATTCTACCTCACTTTTGTATACTCTCAGTCATGTTATCTTTTGTATTATTACTATTGCCATCATCCTGTCATCTTGTGTTTACTTGTGACAGCAACTTGATTTCCAATGATTAGTTCTGTTGTAGTGTTAATAATTCACGGCTGTACCTGATCCCGCTAATCACCTCCTACCTCTATTTATTCAGCTCTCTCCGCAACTGTTAAGATGACTGTTACTGTTTCTGCTACAGTGACAGCTACTATCGTCATTATTATCCTTATCCAAACTCATTACGGTTTTGGTTCTTCCTTGTTTATCCTACTGTGCATCTTTGTGTTATTTTTTTCCAGCCTTGTGCTGCATTTTGTTATCTTTGCAATAAATTATGTTTGATCTTCGCCACGTAGTTGGTTCCTCTCCTTCGCTCCGCAGGGGCAACTATGACATATACCACCAATAGTGGTAATTTATGACCCCCAGCTGCACATTTACATGTGCCATTGTGATCATTTGAATTAGAAAAATCCACCATTTTTGGCCATATGCAGAGTATGCAAATGTAATGGGCACCCTTGGTCACTACAGGGCCCCCATGCTACATCTTCAGCCTCAGTATTTTTTAGGGACATTTAAAATTACCTTAAAAAAAAGACATTTATGCTAACATTACTCAACTCTGCACACATATCACATTTGGTTCAATAAAAAATACATACATTTTATAATTTACAACTTCTCCAACCAAGGAGGTTTCATTTCAAACTACAACATAAGAAAAATTCAATTTTTACTTTTATTATTTACACTTTAAAATACATTATAATTTAAATGCGACCCCATCAGATTCCAGTGTGAATGGTCTACAGCTATGAAGTGACTCGCATGTGCAGAAGAAAACGTAACATCAGACACAGTGTTGTGTTTACGGAAGTAAATATGAGCCCCGAACGATTGAGGGGGACAGAACTTCTTCACTTTGATGCAGCGGAGCAAAATAAAATGTTAAAATAATTCAGAAATGATTATGCACAAAATAAATGAGACCAGCTTCATTCCTCTACATGCCAGATGACCGCTGTGGTCAGCTCTGCTTTAACAGAACTGATCCATTAAACAGCTCTCTTGAAAATGAGACCCCGTGTCTCAATGGGATTACCTTTAGAAATAAGGTTAATAATAAATAATCCTAGCGATTACAATAGGGCTCTCGTCCATTGACATTGTCAGTGGCTCGGGCCCTAAATAGCACAGCTAGTACCAGCGGCACCGGTCCCACACAGGAAAGAGAAGCTACCACAGACTCCCCTCTCCTGTATCCCCCTATCTGGCCATTCCGCTCCACAGTCATGTCGGTATTAACTTTACATTTAAGATACAGTGGTGTGAAAAAGTATTTGCCCCCCTTCCTGGTTTCTCATTTTTTGAACGTTTGTCACACTTAAATGTTTCAGATCATCAAACAAATTTAAATGTTAGACAAAGATAACACAAGTAAACACAAAATGCAGTTTTTAAATGAAGGTGTTTATTATTAAGGGTAAAAAAAAGTCCAAACCTTCATGGCCCTGTGTAAAAAAACTAATTGCCCCCCCATTAAAACATAAATTAGCTGTGGTTTATCATATCTTTAGAAAGCTGAGTTCAATTTCTCTAGCCACACCCAGGCCTGATTACTGCCACGCCTGTTCTCAATCAAGAAATGACTTAAATAGGACCTGCCTGACAGAGTGAAGTAGACCAAAAGATCCTCAAAAGCTAGACATCACACTATGATCCAAAGAAATTCAGGAACAAAGAAGAAGCAAAGTAATTGAGATCTATCAGTCTGGAAAAAGTTATAAAGCCATTTCTAAAGTTTTGGGACTCCAGCAAACCACAGTGAGAGCCATTATCCACAAATGGTGAAAACATGGAACAGTGATGAACCTTCCCAGGAGTGGCCAGCTGACCAAAATTATCCCAAAAGTGCAGCGACAACTCATCCAAGAGGTCACAAAAGCCCCCGCAACAACATCCAAAGAACTGCAGGCCTCACTTGCCTCAGTTAAGGTCAGGGTTCATGACTCCACCATAAGAAAGAGACTGGGAAAAATGGCCTGCATGGCAGAGTTCCAAGACGAAAACCACTGATGAGCAAAAAGAACATAAAGGCTTGTCTCAGTTTTGCCAGAAAACATCTTGATGATCCCCAAGACTTTTGGGAAAATGCTCTGTGGACTGACAAGACAAAAGTTGAACTTTTTGGAAGGTGTGTGTCCCATTACATCCAGCTTAAAAGTAGCACAGCATTTCAGAAAAGGAACATCATACCAACAGTAAAATATGGTGGCGGTAGTGTGATGGTCTGGGGCTGTTTTGCTGCTTCAAGACCTGGAAGACTTGCTGTGGTAAATGGAACCATGAATTCTGCTGTCTACCAAAAAATCCTGAAGGAGAATGTTCGGCCATCTGTTCGTGACCTCAAGCTGAAGTGCACTTGGGTTCTGCAGCAGAACAATGATCCAAAACACAACAGCAAGTCCACCTGTGAATGGCTTAAGAAAAACAAAATGAAGACTTTAGTCAAAGTTCTAACCTGAATCTGATTGAGATGCTGTGGCATAACCTTAAAAAGGTGGCTTATGCTCGAAAACCCTCCATTGTGGCTGAATTACAACAATTCTGCAAAGATGAGTAGGCCAAAATTCCTCCACAGCGCTGTAAAAGACTCATTGCCAGTTATCACAAACACTTAATTTCAGTTGTTGCTGCTAAGGGTGGCCCAACCAGTTATTAGGTTTAGGGGGCAAACACTTTTTCACACCACTGTATTACAGCGGACAGGACTCATGGTGTGCTGTTAACAGGGAAAAAGGAATTTGCAGCATCCAGTAAATGTGCCGTTACTGTGCGCCTGCTTGTCTGACGGTTTCAGCACCGAACACCCCCACGAAATTTTGAAGTCGTGCAGTCGGAGCCGACAAAGTAACAATCCAGTGATAAAGGGAAGAAGATTGCTTAAAAAGAGAGCACAAATCAGCCGTTTCCGCCATGCTTGCTACATCCTCCACCACAGAATTGTAGTCTGTCTCACTTCAATGAAGAAAAAGTCGGATGAAATGCCACATGACCATTCAGACTGAGGTCACTTTGGAAAATATCAGATACACATCCAAATTAGGACCACATATGAAAGTGGCCTGGGTCTGGTGTGAAAAAATCAGATATGTGATCAGATACTGTATGTGCTGTTCAGACTGTCATTAAAAAATCAGATATGGGTCACATTTGTGCAAAAAAATCAGAATTCAGCATTAAAACCTGCAGTGCTCCCAATTCTTGAGACCCACTGGCTCCCACCAACCTCTGACGGCCGTATTTACAACTCCTGCGTGAGGAGTGTGTTGCTGCACGCCAGCAAGACATGGGCCATGACTGCCACCTGTCTTAATCATCTGCGGTGGAATGACAGGGCCATGGTCCGCTGGATGTGTGGCATCTCCACTGAGGATGAGATCAGCTCGCAAGCACTCCTGGTTAGGCTGCAGCCGGACGACCTCGCAGATGTGCTCCGCATGCGCCGTTTGTGTTGGTTCAGCCATGTGGAGAGGAGTGCTGGCTGGATTAAGAAGGTCATGGAGGTTGATCCTGGTAGCAGTAGAGGTCAAGGAAGAGGAAGACCGAAGAAGACATGGCTAGAGGGTGTCCATAAGGACCAGGTCAAGCTACAACTGGCCCAGGTTGAACCAGTGGACAGGAACCACTGGAGTGGGACTCTGAGAAGTGCAGTCAAGCAGGACCCACCCCAACTGAGGGATTAATTGTGTCCTGTCAAAAATAAATACGGATGATGATGATGATGATGATGAGTGTGACTGTAGCCTTTGAGCCACTGCACTCTTTGGTACATTGAAAAAAATCCTGCAGCACCCCACCAACCAAAAATAATAATGGATTAGATTTATATGGTGCTTTACATGTCAAGTGACATCTCAAAGCTCTTACAGAGAGTGCACTGTTCATTCACTCCAGAAAGACATTGATAGTGGTAAGCTACCTCTGTAGCCACAGCTGCCCTGGGGCAGACTGACGGAAATATGGCTGCCAATCCGCACCAACAGCCTCTCTGACCATAACTGAACATTTATACACATTCATACCTAGGGCTGTGCAATATGACAAAAATTTCATATGATGATATAAGTCATCTTATATCACAGTAACGATATATATCATGATATATATTTTCTGTAAATTCTACAGTTTAGATAATCACATAAAAAGGACCATCTTTTTTTTTTTACTTTTTTTACATGCACCTTTTTGCCTGATAATTTTGCAGTGTTGTTATAAAATAGTTTTTTTTAATGTGCGATGAGTCTCATAAATTTCAAGTTTTTCTTCTAAATCATATCATATGAATAAAAAGTAAACATCAATAAGTTAAATATTTCCTGAGCCAGAGGAGAATAGCAAAAACAGATAACAGAAAGTTATCTATTTAGTTTAAATCAGTGAAAATTTAAGTGTAGATCCACAGCCTGATGACTACTATTCTGGCCTGATTTAACCTGTTTACTTCTTAGTAAAAATATTTCAGATTGGTCATGATCTGAAAATCAAAGACACAAAAGGTAATGCAGTAAAATACATGTGATGACTTTAACTTTATTCATTATCGCTACTTAACTAATTAAAATGATTAGAAATCAAATAAATTACATTAAGAGTCAACTTGTTCCTGTGACCCATTTTAATTTATTATTTATGCCACCCTCATGCATTTTTGCAGCTTTAATAAATTGTTTTCAGACAAAACTAAGAAACTCAGCAGTAATTTAAACCAAAGAAACGATGGTCTGCTACACTATTATGTTTCCAGTTAGCACAACTTAGCACTGTCATTTAGCATTTGCCATTTCATAATTAGACATGGTGTTAACATTATTTACTTCCTATTAAAATGAGGTTAGCAGACTATTCTCTCTGGCGCAGCACAATGGAAAACGGTCCCACATCCTCTCTGGCAAACAGTAGTAGCGGGCTAGTGGCTATTTGACCAAACTGGGAGTTCAAAGTTAGCAACCACCGGAGAGCCTAGCCACACACCACACACGCTGTGTGCACTGCGGGGTAGAGGTGGGTTGCTGACAAGTAGTGTGAGGAGCTTTGCTCAAACTGGGGCATGTGCATTTTAAATAATGATATAAACAAGCATTCTATGAAAGAATAGACGTTTTTATTAGGGATGAGCCAATCTGATCCACCATATTGGTATCGAGTTCAATCCAGGCAAAATGGCTGGATCGGTATTGGTAAGGAATAAAAGTAATTTACCGATCTGATACATTAATAATGTTAAAATGAAGGCGTGATCACGTTCTCAGCCATGCTGCACACGGCTTCTGTAAACAGAAACAACGCGTATCACCTCACTGGATCCTGTCTGTGGGACTTGCCTCAGTATGTGGTACCAGTCTTTACAATTTTATCACCACCAACTTGATAAAACACTTCAAAAAGTATCATGGTAAAGGGGTATGCCGAATTCTGTCAAGAACCTAGCAGAAGGACATGTGTCCAGCAGCTGCTGCTTTTCCAGCTCGAGGCTGGAATACGCTAAAAGTAAAACTAAAAGAATGAAACTGAAAGTAAAAACCAGACAAGCAAGAACGAAGACATAACATGGGCTTACCTTTAGACGGAGCGTTACAGCTGATGAGAGGTAGGTGACAGAAACATAGCAAATCATAACGGTAAACTGGAAGCAGGCCTAACAAGGACTAGCAAGGCTACATGAAATGGAACAGGGATGACTTCAAAATAAGAGTAAACCTAAAAACTATGGACAGAGAATAATATCAGAAACTACTAAATAAACTGAGGACCAGAAGAATACTTATGATAATAATAATAATAATGGATGACAAAAATACAATTTAAAGGGTTAGTTCCTTTATTTTCAGATCTAGAGTATTTTTTACCTCATGCATAAAGTGGCACTTTGAATTTCATCTGAATATTTATTTAAATACTCAGCTTTAAAGTTTTGCATAAGCCTGCACTTAAAACTTCAGAATGCATGTTTACATGCTGCTGACCAGTGAAATGCTGCCAATGTTGCAAAGTTTAAAATAAAAAAAGCAGAAGCTTTGCTGAACTGAGTCAAATTTGTAGTATATTGTTTAATTTTTAGATTTATGTTTTTATGTGTGCAAAATGCAACCAATCATTACCAAAGTATAGCTCAAGTAGGTTCATTTTGTCTTCTTTTAATTATTTACCTTTTGTTCTTATTAAAGACAAAAACAGAAAGGAGATGTTTTTACCTTCTTTACATGTTTCGACTGTTCACTGCAGCCTTCGTCAGAAGTGTCAGCCGATTGCTGCCAGGTGTCATTTTATCAGCTGACTTTTGTAGGCGGGGCCAGCCCACCAGACCTGTCAGATCCACCGAGGCAGCCCCGATTTCCACCGTCCGATGGTCTCTGGAGAATGTGGTCCCAGGTGTGGGAAAGCATAAAGGCCCCCTCATCCCGGTTCATGCTATCTTTTTCCCGCTTCCTGAATTCTATGGCCTCCTTGATCCAGCGTTTGTGTCTGTTGCTCTCTGATCCAATAATTTTTGCGTTGTCCCAGTCCATTATGTGATTATTTCTTTTGCAGTGATCTGATATTGCTGATTTTAATGTTTCTTGTTCTGCCTTTTCTTTTTGTGATCTTGTGAGTCATCCTTGTGTTTCCTTCTCACATTCCTTCTGGTGTTCTTTTTTCCTTGTGGTGAATGATCTTTTGGTTTCTCCAATGTAGGTTTTGTTGCATGATCTACATGATATTTCATATATTACATTGCATTTTTTGTCTTGCTCTATTTTGTCCTTGGGGTGTACTAATAACTGTCTTAATTTTTTGTGTGGTTTTACCGCTGTGTTTATTTTGTATTTTTTCATGATCCTTTGAATTGGTTCTGTTATCCCTCGGATATATGGTATAGTTATGGTGTCCTTGTTTTTTATTTTGGCTTTTGTTCTGTGTCTTGTTTCCTGTCTGTTTTCTTTGTTTATGACTTGTTGTTTCCCTTTGTTTATGGCCCATACTGGATATTGGCAGCATATGAGTGCATGTTTTATGTGGTTTTCCTCCTCCTGTCTGTCTTCTTGGTCTGTGATGATGGTGGCCCATTCGCATAATGTCCTGACAACTGATAGGTTGTGTGCTGTGGTGTGTTCTGATGTCCATAGTAGGTATTGATCCATGTGGGATGGGTTCCTGTAGACTGTGATTTTTATACTGCCGTCATCGTTGTGGTGGATTTTCATGTCCAGAAAGGCTATGGTGCCATTTTCTTCCTCTTCGTGTGTGAATTTTATATTCCCAGTGCTATCCGTGCTATTCAGATGGTCAGTGAGTTCTTGCGTGTGTCCTTTCCTTATTTTCTCTAGAATGTCATCCACGTATCTCTTCCAGAGGGTGGGTTTACATTGTGCAGGTGCTGTGTTGATGGCTTTGTTTTCCAGATCCTCCATGAAAAAGCTGCTCATGATGGCTGATAGTGGGTTTCCCATTGCAAATCCTTCTTTCTGTCTGTAGATTTTTTTCTCTGTATTGAAAATAGGTGGATTTTGCAACAAATTGTAATAGTTCAGATATGTCGTGAACTGTGAGATTGGTGCATCTTTTTAGGGTTCTGTCATTTCTGAGGCATTCTTGCACTACGTGTAGAGTGACATCAACAGGGGACTTTGTGAATAATGAAATGACATCATGTAAAATGAGGATCTCGTCTGATTCTATTTTCGTATCTTTGAGTTCTTGTGCCAGCTCTTTTGAGTTTTTGCAGTGGTATTCTGATAGTCCAAGGAGGGGTTTGATGATTTCAGCCAGGGCTTTTGATAAGTTGTATGTAACTGATCCGATACTGTCTATTATTGGCCGCAGTGGGATATCCTTCTTATGTATTTTTGGGGTTCCATAGATCCAGGGGGTGATGCTGGCTGTGGGTATCAGGTGATCATATGCGTCCTTTGTGATTTTTTTGCTTTCTAACAGGGGTTTAAGAAGGGCTTTTAGCATTTTTTCTTTTCTTCTGTGGGGTTTGTTTTTATGATTTTATATGTGCTGATGCCTGCCAACATGGTTTCCATCTGTTTTTCATATGTTTCTGTGCCCATTACTACTGTGGTTCTGCCTTTATCTGATGGGAGGATTGTGATTGTTTTATCTTTCTTGAGTGGGTTTAATGCTTTTTCTTCTTTTTTTGTAACACTGTTTTGTGGTAATTTGGCCATTTTGAGGATTCCTGCGACTGCGTTCCAGAGTGTTGCCTTTTCCCCTTGGTCCTGGATTTTTTCACATGCAAGTTCTGTTGCCAGGATGTATTCTTCAGGGGTATTTTGGCTGGTGTGATGGCGAAATTCTGTCCTCTGCTCAGCACTTTTTTCTCCTTGGCCGTGAGTGTGCGTTTTGATAAGTTTTTGACCCACGTAGTGTTCATTTCCGTGTGTGTTTGTCTTCGTTCGTTCTTCCTTTCTGTGAGTTTTTTAGTTTCTTTAAATGGCGGTTTTTCGTTATGGTGAATTCCTGTTCATGTGTGTGTTTTAATTGTGCTTCTATCTGCTCCTGCATTTCCTGGTCGGTCGGGTAGTGTTTCTTGAAAATGTCCATTTCCTCCTTTATCTGGTTGTTGATTCTGTCCACTTTGTTTGCCATCATTCTTATCCGTTCTTTGATCAAGTAACCGTGCTTCATTGATAATTTTCTCTGCGTTTTTGGTTGGGATTGGATTTTTTTATGTTGAGGCTTGCTGGTGTGACATCCTCATCTCTGCAACGGAGGTTAAATCTCAAGTGGTTTCTGTAGCGTGCCCATGTTTTCTCCAATTTCTCCAGCCGGTGGAAGTCTTTGATGCAACTTTGTCTATAACTTTCACATAATAGCTCAAGTAGGTTCATTTTGTCTTCTTTTAATTATTTACCTTTTGTTTTATTAAAGACAAAAATAGAAAGGAGATGTTTTTACCTTCTTTACTTGTTTCGACTCTTCACTGCAGCCTTCGTCAGAAGTGTCAGCTGATTGCTGTGAGGTGTCATTTTATCAGCTGACTTTCGTAGGCGGGGCCAACCCAGCAGACCTGTCAGATCCACCGAGCCGGCCCCGCTTTGGGGGGGGGGGGGGGGGGTGGCAGCTCAGTCCGGAAGCGGGGAAAAGATAGCATGGATAGACAGTGGGGAAAAGATAGCGGGGAAAGATAGCATGAACCGGGATGAGGGGGCCTTTATGCTTTCTCACACCTGGGACCACATTCTCCAGAGACCATAGGATGGCAGAAAGCGGGGCCGGCTCGGTGGAGATATATATATAATATATATGTGTGTGTGTGTGTGTGTGTGTATACCCTCAGCAACCCTCCTCTCCACTGGTGACATCAGCACCAACCCTCACATCACTGTGACTACAGGCCAAGTGAGAAAACAGCTGGAGAGACTTCACCAGCGGAAGGCTGCAGGCACTGATGGCATCTCCGCCTGGATCCTGAGGACCTGTGCCAACCAGGTAGCTCCAGTACTGAAGCACCTGTACAACCTTAGCCTGAGTCTGGAGAGAGCACCGGTGCTGTGGAAGACATCCTGCCTGGTTCCTGTCCCCAAGAAGTCATCTCCGTTGGACCTGAATGACTATCAACCAGTTGCCCTGACATCTCATGTGATTTAGGTCCAGGTGAAACTTGTTTTAGCCCACCTGAGGCTTCAAGTGAAGATGTGGCTGGACCCTATGCAGTTTGCATATCAGCCCCATTTAGGAGTTGAAGACGCTGTCATCTACCTGCAGCAATGAGCCCATCTACACCCGGATGGAGGAGGAAATACTGTGAGAATCACATGCTTTGATTTCTCCAGTGCATTTAACACCATTCAGCCGCTGCTGCTGGGTGAGAAGCTGCGGGTGATGGTGGTTGACAGCTCTGTGATCTCCTGGATTACTGACTACCTGACAGGCAGGCCACAGTTTGTCTGGCTGGGCAGTGTTTTGTTTGATGTGGTGGTTAGTGATATGGAAGCTCCACAGGGGACTGTGCTTTCTCCTTTTCTCTTCACCTTATACACCACTGACTTTCAGTACAACACTGAGTTATGCCATCTACAGAAATTCTCTGATGACTCAACAGTTGTTGGGTGTATAAGAGGGGGAGAGGAGGGGGAGTACAGGGCACTGGTTGACAGATTTGTGGAGTGGACCGAGCAGAATCACCTTAGGCTGAACATCAGCAAGACCAGAGAGATGGTGATTGACTTCAGGAAGAAGAGGACGCCTTCACAGCCATTGTGGATTAGGTGGAGGATGTGGAGGTAGTTGAGGACTATAAATACCTGGGTGTCATGCTCAGCAGCGGACAGGACTGGAAATCTAACACTGATGCTGTGTACAAGAAGGGGATGAGCAGACCTGAGGAAGCTGAAATCCTTCAACGTGTGCAGCAAGATGTTGGAGCTTTTCTACCAGGCCATTGTTGCCAGCGCCATCTTCTCTGCTGCTGTCTGTTGGGGTAGTAGTATCAGAGCCAGTGACACCAATAGACTTGACAAGATTATCAAGAAGGCTGGCTCTGTGATTGGTCTCAGACTGGAGACCTTTGAGACTGTGGTGAAAGGGAGGACACTGAACAAAATGCGATCCATCATGGAGAATCCTGATCACCCCTCCACCACACACTGGACAGATAGTGGAGCACTTTCTCCAGCAGACTGCTACAGCTTCGCTGCCGAACGGTTAGGTACAGGAAATCTTTTCTGCCACATGCCATTTCACTGTACAATAACTCTCTCTAATGTTGAATTTTGGTCATAACAATGCTGCCATACTGCACCTTACAGTATAATTGGTACCTTGTACTTCACCCTGTGCCTTATAATCCTTCTCTGTACAGTCAGTACTATCCATTGGCTCATAAGGATCATCATCAGTAGCCTATGTTGTATATAAAGTTATCTAAGCATTTTTTTTTACTTTATTTTCCTGGGTAACTCCTTTTCTATTATGCTGTGTGTTTTTCTGTTGGTTGGGTTGTCTGTGCCATGCTGCTGTTACACTGTAATTTCCCAGTTTGAGATCAATAAAGTGCATCTATCTATGTATCTATTTATCTGTCTGTCTGTCTGTCTGTCTATCATTGTACTTTTAGAGATTCTAGGTATTACAAGTAATTCTGCATTTTGGGAGTGTAGTGCTCTGCTAGGATAAAGTACTAAATTGGACTTGGTTAAACTCAGAACACAAATTCACTTGATGCTTGGTTGTGATAGCCAGTCTGTCTTCCCATTACCAGAAGAATACATTAGTTTGAAAATGAGACTGCCTTTTAACAAACACAGACATACTCCTGCGAAGTTGGTGCTTTTCACGGCAGATGTACTTTTCTCAGCACAACACCAGCTCTGCGGTGCTTTGTGTCCATGCTTGTTTGGCATTGGTGGCAGCTGACATTGGGGAGGGAGTGGTGAAATTTTCCCAGCTCCTGTGCCCCTCCGGGTGGTGATGTGGGCTTGGGCATGGTGGTGTTTTCTGTGGCAGTCCACCACCAGTTCCTTGATCTTCCCTGCATTGATCTGGAGGCAGTTCTGCAAACACCAGTCCACAAAGTCGTGGATCACTCCTCTGTACTCCGAGTTAGTGATGGCCAGATGAGGCTTTCTAAAGGCCTTGAGGCCTTTCATCAAAATGGCTCATATGGATGAGACCTCATGTGAAACTTCATTTTCTCTACTAGGCCATCTAGTGGACAAAACGTATACAACATGCAGATTTTTACAAGGGCATTATTGGTTTAATGTGTATTTTTTCCATTTCAATAAATGCACTGTCTTTTAAGAAATATCAATGATCATAAGGGAAAAAAATAATCAAACTCGGGTGACTACAGTGAATGTGCTTGTGGTACTTATCCATTTTTATTAAGAAATAATAACTTTTCAACAGTCTTTGGACTAAGGCGATTTCTTTTTTTTTTTTTTAGAATATTTCTCCAGCTTTGGAGAATACTCTCTCAGAGCACAGAGGATGCAGGTGTGCAAAGGAAAGCTACTGTAAGCTTGTACAGTGTAGGGTAGACATGTTTCTGTCTCTCCCAGTACATTCACCTCTCTCTCAGAGGTGCCTAGTGCCTCAGCAAAATGACCCATGCTCTTTGAAACACATCAGACACTTCACCTTGCAAATAAAATAAAATCACAAGAATGGCTTAATTGAGACTTGAACCTCAGCCTCCCAATTATGGGGCAGATACAGTACTTTTCCACTAGGCCATCACTTCAGTTAACATAAATATCCACTATTTGTGAAAAATGTAGCAATGGGAGAAATGAACTCAAACTGTTCCCAAACGGGAGAAGTCTGTGTTTTTGGTGCTGGTTCCATCTGAAAATTGGCTGTGACAAATCCCTTACGCAGTCAAACATCGACAACACAAAATGTGATGGATGGGGATTTCCATTGTGTATCGCTGGTCACTTCATTTCATGTTGCATGCAAAATCATGAATGGCTTCCTGACCCAGTCACGTGGTACGACATCAGCAATACACGCCTCGAAACACACTTTGCCAAATATTTTTTGGACAAGCTCAGAGCACCCTCAAAGCTCCGGAGCCTGCCATCCCATCACTACTCTAAGTCATCCCAATCAGAGATGAGGCTGACGATCATCAGAGAACTTCTGCAGGTGGCAGTGTGGTGTGTTAGTATATGAAAAGTCAGCAGTGTAGAAAGGAAAGACAGCCAGAACTATTCCCGGGGGGGGGGGGGCGTACAGCAAATGATGGTCTCAGACACACAGTCCTGAGTCCTCACAAACTGTGGACAGTCTGTGAGGTAGTCCAAGATGACAGGAGTTGGTCCACCCCAGCACACAGCAGCTTGTCTCTCAGGAGCACTGGTCGAATGGTGTTGAAAGCACTGGAGAAATTGAAGAACATGATCCTCTCAGTGCTCCCAGGCTTCTCCAGGTGAGAAACATCATGATGAGGAGGAAGATCACTGCATCCTCCACCCCGATGCCAGGCTTGTAGGCAAACTGAAATGGGTCCATAGTTGGTCTCACCATGGGGTGTAGATAGGTGAGGAGCAACCTCTCCAGGGTCTTTATCAGGTGTGATGTGAGGGCCACTGGTCTGTAGCTGTTCAGGTCCTTTGAGTTCATAGATCATCCTCAGTGTAATCTGTCAAAATGACTGTAGGCGTTCAGATTTTTCTGTCACTGCTAAACGAAAATCTAACAATGACAGAAAATTTTCAGTTGACAACCTCTGATGTGGATAGTCTATTCAACTGACCTCAGATGAATACATTTAACAGAAAAACAACAGTTGAGTGTGTATGTTTTTCAATGACCAGAACCGGACACTCATGCGTGCTAACGGGCACAAAGTGAAATGTACACACACTCCCTGTTCATTCATTCATTCATCATTCCCCTAAAAAAATAATTATTGCTTAAACTACAGGCTATACTCCTCTTGTAAGTTTGTGATTAAAATGAAAATGTGAACGAAATTTAAAAAACTATTCATTGTATTGTGGTGACCCAGCACAATGCAGACTGATACTATTCACACTCAACAGGGCAATTTGCATACGGACAGAGAGCCCCTAGGAGACAGTCAGAACAATGGACTATTGTTATACATCCCTGGATTAAGAAGAGGAAGTCCGGGCGCCAGTTGGTCATGCGATTGATATGTATTGACTGATATGTATATCAATATGCAAATGTGCCATGCATTCTCTCTTGTCTGTTTAAAAGAGCTTACTTTACATGCCTCAAGCGCGACACACAGCACAGCACAGCACACACAGCACAACACGGCGCACAGTGCTACAGTGTGTCTCATGATGTTGGAGGAAATAAAACTCTGAAACCTTCCAGCTCGTCGCATCTCACCTGAACTTATTTGTTCCTCCACACTGGTGACTCTTGACGAAGAATGGAATACGAGGCGAACACCACAGAGATGACCCGGATGGGAAGCCTCAGCACGCATCATGGTGCGCCCCTCGCCTGATCTTTTACCTCCACACTGGTGACCTGACGAGGGATAATGACTGTCTCCTCCCTCTCACCGCACTGTGGATCCCAGAGGACCACAGAACGCCTGCAACCTCTTCATCCTCACCGGAGCACGCTCCGGAGCACAGCGCTGGGACCAAAACGCACCATGAACGACATGAGTGAACGAAGGAAGCAGCCTGAACGGGGACAATCATTGACGCCAACTGCGTTGATTTCCACCAAGCTCCCCGCCTCTGACTAAACTCCGGACAGCGGACCTCCCGCGGACAAAAGCCCCACACGCACACAGCAGGATTACGAGGACAGCGCAACTGCCAGTTATGTGGTCACGCCGCCAAGTGCACACCACACACAGAGATGAACCGGCTCCACAGACTGATACATTGTCCTCCGCCGCTGCACCTGCCCGAGAAAAACGGCCTATCAACACCCTCGGAACCTTTAGGGCTGCCCTTGCACCGAAAGCAGCTGTGCAGCCCACACACGGGATATTGTATGGGTTTCTCAGCCACGGTGCACAAGGGGAATTTAGCCGATTGCTTTCCCCGATGACTTTAGGGCTGCTTCCCGCACCTAAAGCCAAACCACCTCACACCCTTACACAGCTGCAGTTGTTTCACAGCCGCTACGCATCCTCGGGGAATTTGGCCTCTCGCCTTCCCCACATCCTCGCTGGATCGAGCCGCGAGAGAAGTCAGAGACTTTTTTTTTTTTTTTCACAGCCGCTGTGGATCTTCGCCAGGTTTACCAGGGAAGTCCCTCACCATCGCGGATCCACACGCAATGTTTGCGCGGCCCAGACACCTTTGACGTCCCGGGCCGGCACTCACTTACTCCCACCCCCGTCCCCCTACTCCTCCACAGCGCTTTTCCCGCACCTCACTCCCTTAAGCCGGCTGATCGCCGTCTGGTTCCATTACGCACGACTGCACACCGGCCCCGGTGCCCACAATCCACGGCCGTTCAATGTGCTGGAACTAGGAGCGGAGCACACTTTTTTCCACCCCTCCCCCATCCCCCTCACGGACTGACATGCCCTCCAACAGTTCTACAGGAGCTGGAGCCAAACGATTGGTGGCGGGGGGGGGGGGGGTCACAGCCCCTTTTGAGCACTCTGGGGAAGTCCTGTGGTGACCCAACACAATGCAGACTGATACTATTCACGCTCAACAGGGCAATTTGCATACGGACAGAGCGCCCCTAGGAGACAATCAGAACAATGGACTATTGTTATACATTCCCGGATTAAGGAGAGGAAGTCCAGGTGCCAGTTGGTCACGCGATTGATATGTATTGACTGATATGTATATCAATATGCAAATGTGCCATGCATTCTCTCTTGTCTGTATAAAAGAGCTTACTATACATGCCTCAAGCGCGACACACAGCACAACACGGCGCACAGCGCTACAGTGCGTCTCATGATGTTGGAGGAAATAAAACTCTGAAACCTTCCTGCTCGTCGCATCTCACCTGAACTTATTTGTTCCTCCACAGTATCATCATATTATAAATAAAATGGCAGGTAATAAATAATACTTTGATTAGATTAGGTTAAATTTCTGTCCATTAAAATAATGGAAAATCCCAGTCCATGCTATGTTTCCTTGTGTGCCCCAGTCAGTAGAAGCATGCCCACAATTTTAAAATGAGTCACAGAAATAGCATTAACAATACACTAATGAAGATATACCTGCTTTTTGCTGATCAAAAGTGCACTGGAAGAAAAGGCACCAAAATAACGATACATTGAGATTATGCTGGTGCCACACCTCTTTTAAAGGGGTCATTGACTAAAAAAACAGTGTGATTTGTAGGTTTTAACTGTCTGAAATGTGTCTATTGGTCACGTGATTATCAAAAAAATATCAAAACAGTCAATTCTCTTAAAAAACACACACACACAGCCTTTATCTCATTTTTCTCTCCTAGAAATGTTTTTGATTTTCCAGGGTAAACGTATACGTCATGATTCGACAAAGCCAACCCACTGCCCTCCTTGAGACCTGCCCACTGCGCATTATTGGCCCACCTAGCTGTCTTTTATGTAGATGGAAGGGGTGCTAAAGGTAGCCTATTAGCCTCCCAGCTAACACTGGTACCAGGAGGCTCACATCAAGTGCGGCTTATATTGTTATTTTCCTCAAATCTTAATCACCCTAACCTTGGATTTACACTGACTCCTGATCTGGTCTGTTATGGCTGTGATCCAGACTCCACAGCATATAGTTCCCCATTCTTGTTAATGTTCTAATCCCCGCTTGGTCTGGACCACTGCGGAATGAATCCAGCTCATCCGATTCGGATTGTTAATGAAATGCAACAAGTCTATTTTTGACAGATGCCAGATCCAGTCCACAAGGAAGTGCTGCGGTATCTCATGGTGTTTAATAGCTGTTTGTTCATTAAAAACTATTTAAGGATTGTCCGTTATTTTCTGAAGTCTACTTCTCCACCACTGTGTCAGAGAAGATAAAAACTTTGACATAAAATACAAATACTTCATAGAATTAAAATTAATGGGCAACTTATGTTTTATTTAGCACACAAAAATCCAGGTGGAGAGCCAGTATATCACGCTTCCTTGTCATTATCACGTGATCTCAATTGCTTCTTCTCGGTCTTGCTCAGGTCTTTCTCGAGATCTTGCATTATTTTATATAATTATCACTCAATCTTTTATTTCAAGCCTCGTTCTTATCCATACTCCACTTCATTAAGACATGTGAGCTGTTAAAATGTGGAAAAACTGCAGTCAATGACTTCTTTAAATGTGTTCCCTCCTTGCAGCATAAAGCGGGCTCACAATCTAGGTAATTAGATGGCGTGATACAAAGTGTGAAAAACAGACTGCAGTGAGAGAAACTATGAGGGGGAGGGGGCTGAAAAGTCCATAGAATGAAAAGTTCATAATGGTCAAATTTGACCAAATGTGGTTTATTTTTCAACATAGTCTCCCCTTCAGTCCACACACTTCTTCCATCAGTGTTGCAGTGCTCGGATCCCTGCGGTTAAAAAGTAAACCACATTTGGTCCTGTTTTAACTGTAATCTGATGAGATTTGATAATTTAGAATCTCTTTGACCTCTCAGCAGCAGCAGCAGCAGCAGCAGCCTCATTTTCTTGTCCTGATCTAAACCACGTGTCTGTACTTCATTCGTTTCATCCTGGCAGCTGTGAGAGGAGGGATTCTCCTACATTTATATTCAAAACATGAAATGGAGTTCTGGCAGTGACTTTATCTTTTTCGTGATTGAAATCTTGCACCAGGATCTGGATGTGGATCAAAGGTTTTTCTCGTCTCTTTGTTTATATGAAACATTCATGAAACCTTGTTGCAGTTCAAGAAGATGGGGATTGAGGTCGCTTCAACATCAACAACAACGTAGGAAGGTTTACGTGACTGAATTCAAGCAACCAACAGAGAGCTGGAACATTAACAGAGAGCACATAACTCAGCCAACATTAATTTTCAACCCTTCACAATGCCTTCAATGACTGCAGCCGCACCATATTCTGCACTTTTACATAAATTTGCAATTTTCTTCTATGAAAAATGTTTTTTCCATAATTATATTGTGCCAGCAAGCAATCAAATACTAAATTTTTATGCCATAATGAAAACACAATATAATTACAATTTGGTGCTTTATTTGTCTGCTGGCTTTTCTCATGCTTAATTTAGCTCCACTGAATTCCATTATCTCAGCTACACACACAGTGCCTCCAGAAAGTTTTCATATCCCTTGAGTTTTTTTTCCAGTTTCCAATGCTATAGGCTTGTTTGAAAATATATTCCATCATTTCTACTTTTCTCTAAACTAAAAAAGAACAATATTACTCCCCCATAAAGCCCAGATCGCCTTAATGCTGCACTGATGCTTGATTTTCCTGAAGGTTCTCCAGAGATCTCTGCAGTTTATTAAAAGTGACCATCGGCTTCTTCCTCACTATTCCTACCAAGGTCATTCTCTGCTGATTGCTCAATTTATGTGGGCGCCCAGCTCTAGGAAGGGTTCTAGTTGTTTCATACTTCCTCTGCTTGAGAGCTATGGAGGAAGGTGCTAAGAACTTCTGGTATGAGAGATTTTTCTGACTTGACACAGTGTTCTTTCTTAGCTCTTCAGGCAATTCATTGGACGTCATGGCTCCATTTTGCTTAGAATATGCATGTCAGCTGTTAGACCTCAAGGTGGATTCACACTACAACTTTTGGACCAACTTTTAGTGACATTTTGGCAAGCGTCTGGCTCTGCTGGCAAAAGTTAATGATAGCTGGTGTTTGTTGATGAACACTGGCGAAAGTTGTGTTCTTTGAAAATTTTCAGTCTGTTCAAAATTTACCGATGTTTGGGAATACATGTTAGTGAAAGCTGTGCTCAGTTTATAAAAGTTGTGTTCAGTTTGAAAAAGTTCTTGAGCACTGGGCTAAGTTATGCAGAGTCTACCTAAGTCAGCCTAAGTTAAAGCTGGGTTCACAGTATAGCGTTTGGACTGACTTTTACTGATGTTTTGAAAAATCAGAGAAATAGTCAGGGCGGGTCAGCTGACATCAGCATTAGTCAACGCTCATATGCGTTTGTGGAGGCTTCCTGCCATTCTGGACCTGCTTTTGAAGTGAACACATCTCCTTTGGGCATACGTTTCAGAATTTATTTTAATTTTACATTGCTATGTAGTTACTTCTGCATACCATTTTCCCCTGTTCATTCATTCATTCATTCATTTACATTAAAGAAAAGAAAATAATGCATAGAATCCAACACTAAGTCTGCAATTAAAACGTGAATGTGGATGGAATATAAAAACTCTTTAGTGAATCATCATATAAATAAAATGACGGGTGATTATCTTCTGACTGTTAACCCTCTGAGTGTGTGAATTTGCGTGCCCCTAGTGGCAGAGCGTGGCGCTGTGCCTGTCATCTTACTCTGACATGATTGGCTGCATTGGGGATTTGTACTGATGTGCCAGTTTCAGAAGGTGGCAGACATCCATTGGAGGACTCAAGTGATGACATGTAATACGCCAAAGAAGAAGAACTCCTCATTTCCTTTTCCTGTTTTTAGCATTTTAGCCCAGAAAGCTAATATGGCCACAATCAGTTATCGTCACCATCACTTTGTTGGCTTTGTATGTGGAAAATAGCCAAGTGATACAAGCACAATTTATGTGGGATAATCATAAGACTTTGTAGATGTGATAGAGACTTTAAATGACCGACAGAACGCAAAATAACGACCACGATGGGTGAAAACGCGGCGACCACGCCAGCCAGCCAGCCCACCTTTGTCAAAAGTAAGTGAAGAATTTCTGTTTTTTTTTAATGTACTGATTTCTTGTTCATATACTTTGAAGATAAGATGATGAGGTACCTCTGTACAAAAAATGGTGTCAAAAGACTGAACCATTCTTTGTGTAAATACATCCAAAGTCCAGTTTTGACTGAGGTATGGAATTTAAAGAGGTGCCGCGACATTATGCAAATTAGATGCGTAAATTTATTCCTATCTGAAACGTTGGATCATATTTTACATCTTTCTAATTGACAGTAAGCCATTATCTCTTACCACTTTCAAGTTATAGCCTTGGAAATCTGAACTATTTTATTGACAAAAAATATTTACCACTCTTGACCACTAGGGGTTTTGTCGCAATTTCGCGACAGACACATTCAAAGACTTAAAGTTAGGAAATACATCAAAAATGCCATTAAAAATACCCATTTTAAATGAATATAGCTTTAGCTGGGAGGAAAATGTCTTCGGGTGGATTCCAGTCATTCTCAAGTGTTTCAACCCTTAACCACAACACTCTTCAACTGGTGGGTTGGCAGTGCGTGGCCAGTTCACTGCCTCTCTCTTCCCAGCTTCCAGCTAGCGTCTTCCCTCTTATGCCAGAGCCAACAGGAGGCTCTCTCAGCCGCTTCTCCCAACCTTCAAACAGCAATTTTCCACTTGTGCCCTCTAACTCCTACTTTCACCATCAGGTTCCACACAGATTGAGCTGGGAACCCTCGACACCCCACCTCTACTGTAAATAACCATGTCATCCACCCTCTGTCTTGACATTCCCGAGCCAGCTGTTGGTATTTGGCCTTCTTCCTCTCTGCTGCCTCCTCACAATTCTCTTCTCATGGGACTGTTAGTTCCACCAGGATAACCTTCCTACCTTCCCGAGACCACATGACAATGTCTGGTCTCAGGGTTGTGGAAAGTGGCTGCACGGTGGCGCAGTGGTTTAGCACTGTGGCAGCACAGTTTTACCCTCGGCCGGGGGATCGCGGGGATCATGAGATCGTGGGTTCGATCCCAGCCCCCGACCAACAGTGAGCTGTGTGGAGTTTGCATGTTCTCCCCGTGTTGCGCGGGTTTACTCCCGCATTTCTCCGGTTTCCTCCCGCACACCAAAAACATGTAGGTTTAGGGCGCTCGCGCACGCAGCGACCGGCAGCCGGTGGCTTGTCACCAGACTGCAAACCAAGTCTACCTACGGGTACAAATAAGTAACAAAAAAAAAAAAAAAAGTATCTTCTCTGGGAAGTGGAGTTTCCTCCCAAGGTCCACCTTCATTTCCCATCCCTTGGCAGACTGCAAAAGGTTTTGTTTTGCACCTTCCAGGATGACTGGCCTCTGCCCCTCTTTCACAAAGCCGATGGTGTTAAGCAATGGTTGTGCTTTGGCTGATGTTTCCTTCTTTGTTCCTGTTCCAAGATTTCCGCCAGTGTTGTCAACACCCTGTCATGGCACCACCTATATCTCCCCTGCACTAGAGTAATGCTGCACCCTGACAGAGTGTGTGCCATGGTCCCTCTTGCTCCACACAAGCTACACAGGGGGTTCTCCCTCAACTTGGGTTGGAAGGGTATCATATACTGCTCTAAGCAGGAAGGAAATACGAAAAGGCTCCAGTCGCCATAGGTCAGTCCATGAGATTTTCTGTGTAGGCAGTTCCCACCTGGTCCAAGATCCTTGAATTCCGAGCTCAATGGCTTTAGCTATTCTCCTCTCCTCTTCAAGGTTTCTGACTTCTTCCTGGATTAAGGTTATTTTTTCCTGAGGGGTAGACTTTGACCACTGTTGAAAATGAGATGTTCCTAAGCCTTGACATCCAATGCAGGGGTTTCAAATGATCTCCCTAGTAATAAGGGAGCCTTCTGCTTGACTGATGGCTTTAGTGGCAGACCACTTTCGCCCTGACCTTGTTTGAATTCCCGCTTCTCGAATAAGATGGTCCTTGGAGTCCCGGTATGTCAGCGAAAGTCTGCACTTGGTAACCTTGAATTCCTCAACTACAGAAAACAATGGGAGCTGAAGCTGTCGCGGCCTTATGTATAGCCCCACAGATGAAAAACTCGGAGGTATTCCTAACCATCTACGGAGGTGCTTGTTGAATTTCCTTTCCAGTCCTTCAACCCATGTTAACGGCACTTTATACACGGTGAGCAGCCACATAAGTCTCAGAAGCAGGCCATGCTCATAAATCCAGCACTTGTATTTTTCAGGCAGCCTAGACCTATTGATTTTCTTTAGTTACTCTTCTGTTTGATGTTCTGTATTGCAGATGTTGTTTTTGTCAGTAAGGCTGTTGTCATACCATTTTCCCAGGCACTTGATAGGGTTTCCTTTTATGCTTGGAATGACGTCCTTTTGCATGAGTAGTTTGAACTTACCAGGCATCTTGGTTTCTTGGGTTTGAAAGTCATCTTTGCCCAGGTTGTCATGTTGTCAAGTTCAGCTAAGATCCATCTTGCTTGCACATGGGTTGGAATTGTTATAGTGAGATCATCCATGAATCTCCTGATTGCTGGCTGCTGGCTTCCTGCAGCAGTCACTGGGCCTCTTGCCTTTTTATTGGCTGCGGAAATGATCAGGTTCATCCCCATGACAAACAAGATGGGCGAGAAGGTGCACCCTGTCACAATACCTTTTTCAACAGGCTGGAACTGTGTTGTAAATTTCAAGGTCTGAAATCATAGTCTAATATCGGCTAAATAGCTGGTGATCAAGCCCTTAATATGGTCTGGAATGTGGTACTGGTTCATGGCTACCTTAATCAAACTATGGGAAATAGATCCATACGCATTGGCACAGTCGAGCCAGACAACTGTGAGGTTTCCTTTGGTCTCTTTTGACTCCTGCACTAATTGGCTGATCACCCCTGTGTGTTCCAGGCATCCAGAGAACCCCTCGATGCCCCCTTTTTGTATGGAGGTGTTGATGTAGCCATTCTGGATAACATATGATGTCATTCTTTTGGCTAGTATGGAGAAAAAGATTTTACCCTCCACACTAAGCAGGGAGATCATCTGGAATTGACTGATGTGAGTTGAATTTTGTTCTTTGGCCACCCAAACACCCACTCTTTTCCAGACTGTTGGTACACTGCCCTTTGACCAAATTCCTCGGATAAGCTTCCATAGCCTTTTGAGGAGCTTAGGGCATTTTTTGTATGCCTTACATGGTATACTACTGGGACCAGGGGCAGAGGATGATTTGGCATGCTTCAAAACATCTTGGACTTCTCTCCATGATGGAAGTTCTGTGCTTAGTATTAAAGTTGGAAGATCCATATTACAGAGGTTTTCATTATCAGCTAGGGCCTTGTCTTTTGAAGAATCACTGAAGATTTCCTTCAAAAATTCCTCCACCTCCTCCCTAGAGCTTGTTAGGGTCCCAGACTTGGTTTCCCGTAAGAGGGATTTACATCTCTCTCCCTTAAAATAAAATAAAATCCTGTTGAATGTCATTTATTTTTTGACACCACATCAGCACTGTTTGATTCCCCACAATGGAAGCCGAACCAATAAATCCCAGAGAATGATTACTCATGGAGCAGAAAATTAAGAACAGTAAATTTCTCAATGAGGAGATTTTGTTTTCTTTTGGCTGTCACATTTTTAGGAGATTATGTATATATATATATATATATATATATATATGTGTGTGTGTGTGTGTGTGTGTGTGTGTGTGTGTGTGTGTGTGTAGCAGGAAGAGAGTAGAAAGACTCTGCCTTTATTCCACGGACCAAGAAAATGCTTTTTCAGATAGTCAAAAAAAAAAGAAAAGATCAGCGTCTCCAACGGCTGTTGTCTCCAAGACAACCAGTAATCCATACTGGCAATTGCAAAACAGCACAGCCTAGTGGCAGAAAAATAACACTGCAAGGACACACAACCCCAAACCACTCACCAGACCACCCATCACCTGGAGAAACAAACCCACAAACAACTCAAAACTAATCAAATGCCCATAAAAAAAATAAACACATAAATATATATATATATATATGTATATACTGTATATACTGTATATATATATACTGTATACTGTATATATATACACACACACAGTGGGGAAAAAGTATTTAGTCAGACACCAATTGTGCAAGTTCTCCCACTTAAAAGATGAGAGAGGTCTCCAATTTTCATCATAGGTATACCTCAACTATGAGAGACAAAATGAGAAAAAAAAAATCCAGAAAATCACTTTGAAGGATTTTTAATGAATTAATTGGTAAATTCCTCAGTAAAATAAGTATTTGGTCACCTACAAACAAGCAAGATTTTTTTTTTAGTTTAGTTTATTTGAAAAGGGACAATGCAATTTCATAAAACACATGATTACACATGGTTAAAAAGGCCAGAATTAGCCAAAAGGCTAGTTTTCATCTGTAGTCCCCTGGCCAAGATGTAAAAAAGCAGTAAAATGCATCTACAAGAAAAAAACATGGCTCTCACAGACCTGTAACTTCTTCTTTAAGAGGCTCCTCTGTCCTCCACTCGTTACCTGTATTAATGGCACCTGTTCGAACTCTTTATCAGTATAAAAGACACCTGTCCACAACCTCAAACAGTCAGACTCCAAACTCCACTATGGCCAAGACCAAAGACCTGTCAAAGGACACCAGAAACAAAACTGTAGACCTGCACCAGGCTGGGAAGACTGAATCTGCAATAGGTAAGCAGCTTGGTGTGAAGAAATCAACTGTGGGAGCAATTATTAGAAAATGGAAGACATACAAGACCACTGATAATCTCCCTCAATCTGGTGCTCCACGCAAGATCTCACCCCGTGGGGTCAAAATGATCACGAGAATAGTGAGCAAAAATCCCATAACCACACAGGGGCACCTAGTGAATGACCTGCAGAGAGATGGGACCAAAGTAACAAAGGCTACATCAGTAACACACTACGCCACCAGGGACTCAAATCCTGCAGTGCCAGACGTGTCCCCCGCTTAAGCCAGTACATGTCCAGGCCCGTCTGAAGTTTGCTAGAGAGCATTTGGATGATCCAGAAGAGGATTGGGAGAATGTCATATAGTCAGATGAAACCAAAATAGAACTTTATTGCAAAAACTCAACTTGTCGTGTTTGGAGGAGAAAGAACACCATACCTACTGTGAAGCATGGGGGTGGAAACATCATGCTTTGGTGCTGTTTTTCTGCAAAGGGACCAGGACGACTGATCCGTGTAAAGGAAAGAATGAATGGGGCCATGTATCGTGAGATTTTGAGTGAAAACCTTCCATCAGCAAGGGCATTGAAGATGAAACGTGGCTGGGTCTTTCAGCATGACAATGAGCCCAAACACACCGCCCGGGCAACGAAGGAGTGGCTTCGTAAGAAGCATTTCAAGGTCCTGGAGTGGCCTAGCCAGTCTCCAGATCTCAACCCCATAGAAAATCTTTGGAGGAAGTTGAAAGTCTGTGTTGCCCAGTGACAGCCCCAAAACATCACTGCTCTAGAGGAGATCTGCATGGAGGAATGGGCCAAAATACCAGCAACAGAGTGTGAAAACCTTGTGAAGACTTGCAGAAAACGTTTGACCTCTGTCATTGCCAACAAAGGGTATATAACAAAGTATTGAGATGAACTTTTGTTATTGACCAAACACTTATTTTACTGAGGAATTTACCAATTAATTCATTAAAAATCCTTCAATGTGATTTTCTGGATTTTTTTTTTTCTCATTTTGTCTCTCATAGTTGAGGTATACCTATGATGAAAATTGGAGACCTCTCTCATCTTCTAAGTGGGAGAACTTGCACAATTGGTGGCTGACTAAATACTTTTTTGCCCCACTGTATATATATATATACAGTATATATATATATAATCCCATACATTAAAAAATAAAAAAACATGTCATACACACCTTATCACCAAACAAATACTGAACATTGTCCTTATATACAGTATATATATATATATTTTTTTTAATTCCCCTTTCTCTCTATTTCTCTTTCATCCATATATGTCTGAAGTGAGTTTCAATCTAAAAGCATATGTTTTTACCAGCATTTCAGTCAACATTTTCCAAAAGCGCTTAACTTAGGCTGACTTAGGCGAACTCTGCATAACTTAGCCCAGTACTCAGGAACTTTTACAAAATTTACAAACTTTTAAAACTTTCACCAACATTTATTTCCAAACACTGGCAAATTTTCAGCATGCTGAAAATTCTCCAACGGATACAACTTTTGCCAGCGTTTGCCAACAAACACCAACTATCATTAACTTTTATCAACTTTTGCCAGCAGAGTCAGACGTTTGCCAAAACGTCAGTAAAAGTTGGTCCAAACGTAGTGTGAATCCAACCAAAAAAGCAGGTCCAGGATGGCAGGAAGCCTCCACAAACGCTGATCTTTATATCAGCATCACCTGACGCTGATGTCAGCTGACCTGCACTGAGTATTCTTAGCTTAAGTTAACTTAAGTTGGCAGCAGCTACACATACACTAGCCTAAGTTGGCAAACATCTGACAACATTGAATCCAACGCTGGGAAATGCTAGCAAAAGTTTGTAAAAGTTTGTAAATGTAATTTCACCAACATTTGGACTGATTTCTTTGATTTTTCAAAACATCAGTAAAAGTCGGTCCAAGCGCTACAGTGTGAACCAAGCTTCAAGCTACGACCACAAAGATTCTTACGAATGATGGGTTCATAAGAATCTCCCAGTTCCTATGAATTCTGGAGTTTGCAGTCATTCATGGAGGGGGGGCATAGTTTTTTTACAGCTGCTGTTCAATTCGCAAGAGCAACTTGAGGCATTCTTGAGAAATGAGGTGCTTTTCTGTCATACGATGGCCCTAGATTTTTTAAGTTCTTAGTAAGGGTGCCTTGGGATATTCCTACAGCACACTTACTGCCATCCTACAAAACTTTTTGTGTAATTCATGGCACTCTCAAGTCGTTGGTGGGTAGATCTTATGGCTTTCAGCAGATTTTGTTGGCACAAATGTTGCATGAATGACGTACTTCCGCCATATGAGCCCCTCACTATTGCTTTATGCACACTGTATGAATCTCCATACCAACGGGGATTTGTACGACGTTTCCTATGACTGCTGTAAGGGGCCTTTAAGAACAACTTAAGGTGTTCTTGACGCATACTTAAAGCCAACATCTTGCGTAGTTCTTATGCTGTTCCTATGGCATTCATATGGCTGCCCTACGATAAGAGGTTTTCATGGGGCGTTTGTAGAAATCTTGGACAAGACCATCAACCTGGCCACAAACTTACGAACAGTCTACGAATGCTGGATTCTCCTACAGTCGCTTTAAGAAGTTTGTACGAAATGGCCCAAAAATCCTTCGTACAGTGTTTGCAGCCATTTGTAGGGGTATTTGTGACCATAGCTTTATATACTGTAGGCATGGGTGTGCCGATCCAAATATCCAACCACCTGTATATACTTCAGGTGAGCTCCTATTCATCAATACAGACAGATCTGAGAGAGAATCTTTGAAATAAAGAGTGTAGCAGAGCAAATGAGGTGTCATAGTAAAGGACAGTTACATAAATGAAATTTCTCCACCTTCTATCTATACAATTAATGCAGTTGCCCAGGAAAGAGCTGTGCATGCGCAAAAATAAATAGATGCCAAAGCAATGTCCGGCATCTGAATATGGAATATCTTGTTTCTATGCATCATATGCATACAGTGCATCCAGAAATTATTCACAGCACTTCCCTTTTTCCACATTTTATTATGTTACAGCCTTATTCCAAAAGGGATTAAATTCATTTTTTCCCTCAAAATTCTACACAGAAGACCCCATAATGACAATGTGAAAAAAGTTTCTTTGAGATTTTTGCAAGTTTATTAAAAATTTAAAAAAAAACTAAGAAATCACATATACAAAAATATTCACAGACTTTGCCATGAAGCTCACAATTGAGCTCAGGTGCATCCTGTTTCCACTGATCATCCTTGAGATGTTTTTACAGCTTAATTGGAGTCAACCTGTGGTAAATTCAGTTGATTGGACATGATTTGGAAAGGCACACACCCGTCTATATAAGGTCCCACAGTTGACAGTGCATGTCAGAGCACAAACTAAGCATGAAGTCAAAGGAACTGTCTATAGACCACCGAGACAGGATTGTCTCGAGGCACAAATCTGTGGAAGGGTACAGAAAAATTTCTGCTGCTTTGAAGGTCCCAATGGGCACAGTGGCCTCTATCATCCGCAAATGGTAGAAGCTCGGAACCACCAGGACTCGTCCTAGAGCTGGCCAGCCGTCTACACTGAGCTATCGGGACAGAAGGGCCTTAGTCAGGGAGGTGACCAAGAACCCAATGGTCATTCTGTTAGAGCTCCAGCGTTCCTCTGTGGAGAGAGGAGAATCTTCCAGAAGGACAACCATCTTTGCAGCAGTCCACCAATCAGGCCTGTATGGTAGAGTGGCCAGACGGAAGCTACTCCTTAGTAAAAGGCACATGGCAACCCACCTGGAGTTTGCCAAAAGGCACCTGAAGGACTCTCACGCCATGAGAAACAAAATTCTCTGGTCGGATGAGACAAAGATTGAAATCTTTGGCATGAATGCCAGGCGTCAAGTTTGGAGGAAACCAATTCAATTCAACTTTATTTATATAGCGCCATTTCACAACAACAGTCATCTTATAGCACTTTCAACTGTAGGGGAAACCTCCACAATTGCAGAAAGACCCCAGCAATCAGGCGATCCCCGGTGAGCAAGCGCTTGGCGATGGTGGAGAGGAAAAACTCCCTATTAACAGGAAGAAACCTCCAGCAGAACCAGGCTCAGGGAGGGGCAGTCATCTGCTGCGACTGGCTGGGGGGTGAGGAGACAAAGAAGATGAAAAGAACAGACATATAGAGAACAAACAGCACGATGGGGACTCAATCTATGGAGAGAACAAACAGATGTTAATGACCAGCAAAAAAAAAAAAAAAAAAAATCATTGAGAGTGAAGAAAGGAGAGAAGCCCAGTGCATTATTGGAGGTCCCCCAGCTGTCTAAACCTATTAGCAGCTTAACTAAGGGAGGGTTCAGAGACACATGATCCCTCCCTAATTGTAGGCTATATCAAAAAGGAAGGTTTTAACCCTATTCTTAAAAACAGAGATCGAGTCTGACTCCTGAATCCAGATTGGCAGCTGGTTCCACAGGAGAGGAGCTTGATAACTGAAGGCTCTGCCTCCCATTGTACTTTTGGAGATTCTAGGTATTACATGTAATCCTGCATTTTGGGAGCGTAGTGCTCTGTTAGGATAATATGGTAGTATCAGATCTTTTAAATAAAAAGGAGCCTGATTGTTTAGAACTTCGTAAGTAAGAAGAAGGATTTTAAACTTAATTCTATACTCTATGGGAAGCCAATGAAGGGAGGCCAGAACCGGAGAGATGTGATCTCTCTTTCTAGTACCTGTTAAAACTCTTGCTGCAGCATTTTGGATCACCTGAAGACTTTTTAAAGATGTTTTAGGACAGCCTGATAATAAACAATTACAATAATCTAATCTAGAGCTAACAAAAGCGTGGATCAGTTTCTCAGCATCACTCTGAGACAAGATGCTCCTAATCTTGGCAATATTACGCAAATGATAGAAGGCAGTCTTAGAAACAAATTTAATATGTGAATTGAAGTACAGATCTTGATCAAAAATAATTCCAAGGTTCCTCACAGAGCTATTAAGAGAAAGAATAACCGCGTCCAAACTGAAAGTTTGATTTGGAAAGGTATTTCTAAGGTTTTTTGGACCAACAAGAATGACTTCAGTCTTATCTGAATTTAATAGCAGGAAATTACAAGTAATCCAAGCTTTGATTTCCTTAAGACAGGCTTCCAACTTGGCTAATTGATTACTATCATCTGGCTTCATTGACAGGTATAATTGTGTATCATCTGCATAACAATGAAAATGTATGCAGTGCTTTCTAATAATGTTGCCTAACGGAAGCATATATAAACTACAAAGAGTAGGGCCTAGCACAGATCCCTGTGGAACTCCATGACTAAGCTTTGAGTTGAAAGAAAAGTCATTATTGACATGAACAAACTGGAACCTATCAGATAAATAAGATCTAAACCACTGCAACGGAGTGCCATTAATTCCAACATAGTGTTCTAATCTAAGATTAGATATAGAGCTAACAAAAGACTCGATCTCTGTTTATAAGAAAAGAGCTAAAACGTACCTTTTTGATATAGCCTACAATTAGGGAGGGATCATGTGTTTCTGAACCCTCCCTTAGTTATGCTGCTAATAGGTTTAGTCAGCCGGGGGACCTCCAATAATGCACTGGGCTTCACTCCTTTCTTCACTCTCAATGAAATATTTTTTTTTGCTGGTCATTAACATCTGTTTGTTCTCTCCCATAGATTGAGTCCCCATCATGCTGTTTGCTCTCTACATGTCTGTTCTTTTCATCTTCTCTGTCTCCTCACCCCCCAGCCAGTCGCAGCAGATGACTGCCCCTCCCTGAGCCTGGTTCTGCTGGAGGTTGCTTCCTGTTAAAAGGGAGTTTTTCCTCTCCACCGTCGCCTAGTGCTTGCTCACAGAGGATTGCCTGATTGCTGGGGTCTTTCTGCAACTGTGGGGGTCCCCCCTACAGTTGAAAGTGCTATGAGATGACTGTTGTTGTGAAATGGCGCTATATAAATAAAGTTGAATTGAAATTGAATTGAATTAAATTGAATTGAAAGGTATTTCTAAGGTTTTTTGGACCAACAACAATGACTTCAGTCTTATCTAAATTTAATAGCAGGAAATTACAAGTAATCCAAGCTTTGATTTCCTTAAGACAGGCTTCTAACTTGGCTAATTGATTACTATTATCTGGCTTCACTGACTGGTATAATTGTGTGTCATCTGCATAATAATAGAAATGTGTACAGTGCTTTCTAATAATGCTGCCTAACGGAAGCATATATAAACTAGAAAGAGTAGGGCCTAGCACAGATCCATGTGGAACTCCATGACTGAGCTTTGAGTTGAAAGAAAAGTCATTATTGACATGAACAAACTGGAACCCATCAGATAAATAAGATCTAAACCACTACAATGAAGTTCCATTAAGTCCAACATAGTGTTCTAATCTATCAAGTAGAATATTATGATCGACAGTATCAAAAGCTGCACTAAGGTCTAAAAGGACAAGTACAGAAACAAGTCCATTGTCAGATGCGATAAGGAGGTCATTAGTGACCTTCATTAAGGCTGTTTCAGTACTATGATGGATTTGAAACCCTGATTGAAACTCTTCAAATAAACCATTTCCCTGCAAGTGGTCAAATAATTGCATAGCAACAACTCTTTCTAAGATTTTTGAAATGAAAGGGAGATTAGAGACTGGTTGATAGTTAGCTAAAACTCCTGGATCCAGCATTGGCTGAGTAAGGGTTTAATTACAGCAGTTTTAAAAGCCTGCGGTACATGGCCTAAAGTTAATGAAGAATTGATTATTTGAAGAATAAAGCTACCAATAAATGGGAAGACTTCTTTAAATAACCTGGTAGGAATAGGGCCTAAAAGACAAGTTGAAGGCTTGGATGAGGAAATTATTTTGTCTAACTCTAAAAGGTCAATTGGAGTAAACTCATCCAAACAGATATCAGTTGAAGGAGTTGTAGTAGTTACTGTATTTAAGTTAACGGTGGGAAGAATCTGACTTATCTCTGATAGATGAAAATTTATTATTGAAAAAGTTCATAAAATCCTGACTAGTAAGCTCTAAGGGAATGCTAGGATTGACAGAGTCCTGGCTCTTTGTCAGCCTGGCTACAGTGCTGAAAAGAAACCTGGGATTATTCTTATTCTCTTCTATTAATGCAGAATAATTATTCGTTCTAGCTTTTCTCAGAGATTTTTTATGAATTAAAAGATGATTTCGCCAAGCTAAATAGATTTCATCTAAATTAGTGGAGCACCATTTTCTTTCTAATTGACAAGTCTTCTGTTTTAAGCTAAGAGTTTCTGTGTTGAACCAAGGAGTTAGAAATCTCTGATTAGATTTTTTTCTTTTTTAAGGGGGCCACCATGTCTAGAGTCTGATGCTAGAAGCTCTAACACTAACTACCATGCTATCAATTACAGAAAGAGTAAGCTGTCTATAGCTTATTTCCGTTGTGTTGACACATGGCATAGAGGAAACAATCTGCATAAATTTGGTTACAACATTATCTGAGAGGCATCTACTTTGGTAATATTTTTCTTTAGGAGCCAAATAGTCAGAAATAGTTAAATAAGATAAGAGATAAGATAAGATAAGCCTTTATTAGTCCCACAATGGGGAAATTCCAGGATTGCAAAAGCACAGGGATAGCAACACTCAGAGCAACAATCAAGAAGACAAGAAAAACAAGAGCAGCGAATATACATATGTACGTACATAGAACTATATAAATATATAAACACACAGTGCGGAGCATTGTAGCTACATGGAATAAATATATACACTACCGTTCAAAAGTTTGGGGTCACCCAGACAATTATTTTGTGTTTTCCATGAAAAGTCACACTTTTTTACCACCATGAGTTGTAAAATGAATAGAAAATATAGTCAAGACATTGACAAGGTTAGAAATAATGATTTGTATTTGAAATAATAATTTTTTCCTTCAAACTTTGCTTTCGTCAAATAATCCTCCATTTGCAGCAATTACAGCATTGCAGACCTAACATGATTGCACAAGGGTTTTCTAATCATCCATTAGCCTTCTGATGCAATGAGCCAACACATTGTACCATTAGAACACCGGAGTGATAGTTGCTGGAAATGGGCCTCGATACACCTATGTAGATATTGCACCAAAAACCAGACATTTGCAGCTATAATAGTCATTTACCACATTAGCAATGTATAGAGTGTATTTCTGATTGGTTTAAAGTTATCTTTATTGAAAAAAAGTGCTTTTCTTTCAATAATAAGGAAATTTCTAAGTGACCCCAAACTTTTGAACGGTAGTGTAAATATATATACACAGTGCGGAGCATTGTAGCTAGATGGAATAAACGGCATAACCGTCTGCTTAGTTATCCTACATAGTATGAATATGTACCCATACATATCGTCACCCTCCGTAGTGACCGATATTGTCCTAGTTGTATACTGGAGGGGACCAAATCAAAGGTTAACAGACAATGGTCTGACAGTACAGGGTTATGAGGAGACACTACTAGATTTTCTGTTTCTATGCCATATGTCAGAACAAGGTCCAACGTATGGTGAAGATAATGGGTAGAATTGCCTACTTTCTGAGAAAACCCAATCGCGTCTAATATTGAATTAAATGCCATATTAAGGCAATCACTATCTACATCTACATGTATATTAAAGTCCCCCACTATAATTATTCTATCAGATTTCAGCACTAAATCAGCTAAGAATTTGGCAAATTTGGATAAAAACTCTGAGTAGGCTGAGGGAGGATGATAAACTATGGCAAATAAAATTGGGTTTAGCCTAAAATTGCTAAAATGACCAATACTGAGGACCAGGCCCTCAAAGGAATTATAACATGTTTTTTGCTTTACATTAACTAGTAATTTAGAATGGTAAATTGTTGCTACTCCTCCTCCACGACCAGAACTTCTGGGATTTTGACAGTTTAAATAACCAGAGGGAGTTGATTCATTTAAACTAGCATAATCCTCTTGCCCTAACCAAGTCTCTGTAAGGGATATTAAATCCATCTGATGATCAATTAACAGATCATGGACTAGCAGAGACTTGGGAGTTAGAGACTTAATATTTAACAAACCGCATTTAATTTTTAAATTATGAGGAGGAACAGAGGCCAAATCATTAAATTTAGAGGCGTCATCTTTAATTTGAGATTTACCAACTTTTTGTTTAATCACTTTGGGATGCTTATACATTATATTTTTATTTACTTTGAAGGGAGCAGACAATGATTCTCTGAGGGGGAAGACGGGTAAGTTGAGGGCTAAATTGAGGGGTGGCGGATGAAGAGGAGCTGCAGAGAGGTGTGTAAGACTGCGATTCTGCTTCCTGGTCCCAACTCTGAGTTGTTAATGTTTTGGAAATTTGGATAAAAATTATGCCAGATTGTCAGATAAATGAGACACACCATCCAAAGTGGGATGGACACCGTCTCATCTAATAAGACCAGGTTTTCCCCAAAATGAGTTCAAATTGTCTATGTAGCCCACATTGTTTGCAGGACACCACACAGACAGCCAGCGGTTGAAGGATGACGAGCGGCTAAACATGTCATCACTGGTCAGATTGGGGAGGGGCCCAGAGAATACTACAGAGGCAGACATTGTTTTGGCAAAGTCACACACTGATTCCACATTAAGTTTTGTGACTTCCGACTGTTAGAGTCGGATGTCATTAATGCCAGCGTGGATAACAATTGTGGAGTATTTACAGTTACTTTTAGCCTGCATTTTCAAATTTTACTCAATGTCGCCTGCTCTGGCCCCAAGAATGCATTTGACTATGGCCGTTGGAGTCTCTAGGTTCACGTTTCTGACTACAGAGTAGATAGATAGATAGATAGATACATACTTTATTTTTATTTATTTTTATTACAAAAAAGTAAAACCAAAAACAAAACAAATGACAACTGCAATAAAGTAACAGTATACAGTGTTCGAAAGGGAGAAGGAAAAAGTGAACACTTATTAATTCCAACTCCTCTTTTCCATAAATACAACCCATGTGAAATATATACAAATTACCACATTTAAGACCCCCAAGTAAACAATTAACCTCTTGCACTCCGGGATACCGCGGACGGTCACGTCTCTGCTTCCTAGGGTGCAAGAGGGCGCCCTGTGTGTCCTAGGGCGCACTGAAAAAAAAAAAAGCTGCAGACACAGCCGGGAACAGAAAGCCAAAGGAGTGCTTTGATTGGTTTAGATTTGGCTGACCTCTCATTCAACTAATAAGAGCCTTGAATTGGATTTCTGAAACCTTGAAGAACCAATGACTGAAAACCTAGCAAGAAGGACCCGCCTACCAACGGCTGCAAATGCAGCGAGCCAATTGAAGCAGAGAAGTTCCACAATTGAAAGTGTGCGTCCCGTGCGTAAAATCTGTTTTGTGTAAGCCGCTGGGTGACACACATGCGTTCGCCAGTCTTTTTTTCTTACTACTATTCTTATTTGTTTTGAAAAATCTTTCACCAAAACCGCAATCATGGAAGCGCAAAACCGCAATAATGGAATCATGGTTTGACCGGGTCGTGTGACCAGAACCACGAGTCCGTAACAAGCGGACCAGCGTCATGTTCGTCTGACAATGAGGAAGAGAAGTTCGCCAGCGACACTGCTGTTGTGGACAGGCAAGTGTTATAAGCTAAATTATTCTTTATCCCTGAAAATTGTAATCAAAATGACTTTTGACCGATCGGTAAATTACAACTGTGCGTCATCGCAACATGACGGACCGGTCCGTGTGCCGCATCCGGACCGTGAACGCCCCCCCCCCCGCTACTCTTCTGTAGCGGATTGCAGATATTTTAGTACAACTGTGCATAGTAGACCGCGGCGCACCGTCCCCGCGGTCCGTCATGTAGCGATGGGCGATGTCCGTCCTCTGTAGTGGGGGGGGGGGGAATTGTTATCTTCTACATTACAGATATTTTAGTATAATTTTTAGTGCACTGTAGGTTATTTTTTCTCGTAAAAAAAACCCACACATTTTTTACGTGGCATGCTTCTTTGTGTGTGGGGGCTTGTTTGTTCATTCATTCATTCATTCATGAATGAATGAATGAATGAATCATGAAACCCCCCCCACACACATACACACAGCCCTGAGTGTCACCTTTCATTAGAGCCCAACATTAAGCTTCTATATTGAATCATTCAAAAGTTATAGACGTTTTTCCAAACTGTGCCATTTGGCACAGTTCAAAAACGCGTGGGAACAACCTGAGAAGAAAGCTGTGTAATATATTCATTTTTTGTGGTATTGTTACAAAATTTTGACCTCAGCTGGATAACACTTGGTTCTACATTTCTGTTGCATTTTCCAGCCCGGATCTGACAGCTGTGTGTTATTTGCAAGCATTTGTATCAAAAAAAAAAACACCCAGGCGAAATTTATTTTCTTCAAGTTCAGTATGTTTAGATGACTGTTACTCAGTGGCAGGAGCACTTAGAGAGATTATGACTGTTTTGCCAAAAAATTCAAAGTGTTTTCTTTTAAATGAGACCAACCCCATGAAGATGCTGCAAAGGGTTGAAGAACAGCTTTTGATTTACTTTGGGTATGTTATTTTTAGGCGTTTTTAGGGAAATTGACCAGAGTGCAAGAGGTTAACTATATTTTGTACATATTAACATTAACACCCATTCATCCCAACATACATACAGTCCATACATCAAAACCAGCCCCAAACAACACAGATATACACAGCTCTGTCCCACCTACCAATCCATAGTATCCCAGAGTGAGCATAGTGAATCATACATATAAATACTACCCTTCTAACATATATTCTTTCAGCAAATAATGTTTATACCTATTTTTGAACTGATTTCTGTTTGTACATAGTTTCAGTTCTGGCTCCAGACTGTTCCACAAATCCACCCCACAGACAGATATGCACATACTTCTTAGTTGTTCGTATCTTGGGTTTTGTAAAGTTTAAGTCTCCTCTCAAATTATAATCATTGTCTCTTTTTTGGAATATTTTTTGTATATTAGTTGGGAGTTGATTATTAATTGCCCAGTACATGACTTGTGCTGTCTTAAATTTAACTAAATCCATGAACTTTATGACATGTGACTTTAAAAACAACGAATTGGTATGGTCTCTATATCCTACATTATTTATTATCCTTATAGTTCTTTTTTGTAATGTGCATATTGGCTGTAGGTTGGTCTTGTAGGTGTTTCCCCAGACTTCTACACAGTAGTTAAGATAAGGTAGAAACAGTGAATTGTACAGTAAGAACAATGATTTGTAGTCCAAGATGTGTCTTGTCTTCCCCAGTATCCCTATACATTTTGCCAACTTGGCCCGGATGTGACTGATGTGAGGTTTCCAGCAGATTTTATTGTCTAGCGTCACCACCAGAAACTTATTTTCCTGTACTGTTTCTAATCTGGTATCATCTATCGTTACCATTATTTCATGATTTATTTTATAATTTCCAAACAACATAATCTTTGTTTTTTTCAGATTTAGAGATAATTTATTTTTGTTGAACCACTGCGTTAACCTTTTCATTTCAGTTGTGACCACCTCTAAAACCTGCTGCAAATTCTCACCAGTGCAAAGGATATTTCTGTCATCCGCAAACAAAATAAATTTCAGAATTTTTGATACTTGGCATGTCATTTATATACAAGATAAAGAGTTTGGGTCCCAAAACTGACCCCTGGGGCACACCACAAGTGATGTCCATGAAGGGTGATTTGTGCACACCAATTTGTACAAATTGTTGTCTGTTACTTAAATAACTTTCCACCCAACTCAGTCCAACCCCTCTTATCCCATACCTTTCCAGTTTCCTCAGTAGAATTCTGTGGTCAATGGTATCAAAAGCTTTCTTTAAATCTATAAATACTCCTACAACAAACTTTTTTTTATCTATACAACTAGTAATTTCTTCTATAAGTTCAATCAGTGCCAAAGATGTAGATTTATCTGCTCTAAAACCATACTGGCTATCTGTAAGGAGGTTGTGTTTTTCAATGAAATCATCCAGTCTCTTTGTGGAGATTTTTTCAAGTATTTTGGAGAATTGTGAGAGTAAAGAGACTGGCCTGTAATTTGTGAAATAATGAATGTCTCCTGTTTTGTATAGTGGTATTACTTTTGCTATTTTCATTTTGTTTGGAAATTTACCAGTTTGAAATGACAGGTTACAGATGTGGGTGAGTGGTTTAACAATTCCTTCAATTACTTTTTTCACTATTGTCATGTCAATTTCATTCCAGTCCGTTGATTTTTTTGTTCTTAAATTTACTCACAGTCCCGATAATTTCCTTTTCAGTAACTGCACCCAAAAAGATTGTGTTTGGATTTCTATCTTCTATTTCATTTACAGAACCACTGCTGTTTGTTTCTGCTGTCACTACTGATTTTGCTAATTCAGGACCAACGTTTACAAAAAAATTATTGAAAACACTGACCACATCCTCCAAATTATTTATCAAATTGCCATTTTCAATAAAATATTCTGGATAATTAGCATTCTTAGGTCGATTACTAATAATCCCATTGAGTACTTGTCATATTCCTCTTAAGTTATTTTTATTATCCTCTAATATTCTGTTGTAGTATTCTTTCTTACAAGTCCTCATTATATTAGTAAGCTTATTTTTATATCTTTTATATTTGATCTCAGCCTCTACTGTTCTACACTTAATGAATTGTTTATATAATGTATTCTTCTTTTTACATGCATTTAGTAACCCCTTGGTGACCCAAGGAATATTTTTGTTTTGTTGTCTGTCACTGTATTGTTTTATAGGACAGTTTTTATTGTACAATGATTAAAATATTTGTAAAAATTTATCATATGCTTTATTTATATCATTTTCATCACAAACTATCTTCCAGTCTTGTATTAGTAATTCCTTTGCCAGTAAATACATAGATTCTTCAGTTCTTATTCTTTTATATTTAATATTTTTGGTATACTTTTTCTTCCTATAATCACATTGATAGGCAAAAAGAATCGACAGGTGGTCACTGATATCATTCAATAAAAGCCCACTCCTGATATTATTTTCCATAATGTTTGTGAATATGTTATCTATTAGTGTGGCACTGTGTAACATGATTCTGCTAAGTCTGGTAATTGTTGGATGTAAGCCCATGCTGTACATTGTGTTGATAAATTCTTCTGTCAAACTATGTTGTTTTGAATTCATAAGATCTATATTGAAATCCCCACAGATGAACATAACTTTATAAGTTACAGTATTTTTGCATACATTTTTTCCATCCAGTCCTTAAATAAGTCAATGTTTAATCCAGGTGTTCTATATACACAGCTCACGACCATATTCTTCACATTGTCCAGACAGATTTCTATTGTAATACATTCAAATAAATCATCCACAGTTACTGACAAATTTTCAACAACCTTATATTGCAAGCTCTTGTCAACATAAATTGCAACTCCTCCTCCTTTTTTCACTTTTCTATTTATACTATTTAATTCATAGCCATCCATGGTAAAATCCACTCCTTTCTCTTCACTGAACCACGTCTCTGATATTGTCACAATATTGAATAGCTCTTTAAACTGATGTAAATAATCTTTAATGTTATTAAAGATGGCATAGAGACTTCTGCTGTTGAAGTGGATCATAGAAATATTGAAATCAGATGTGACCATTGTGTTAAACTGTTCATCCGTGTAGTAACTACAGTCATTATTGATGGAGCTAAATAAATTATTATCAGGGTCTATGTTATATTCCACATCCTGTGGGTTGTGAACCGTCAGTCGCCAATGAAAAGAGTTTTTTCCTCAGCGGGTGTGTCACTGAGCGGGGAAAAGCGATTAGAAACATGAACAGGTTGGTGGTGAACCGGGGCCTTGCCACTAGGCTTCCTTCTCACCGTCACCCACCCATTCTCCTCACTGCTAAGGAGGACCGGAGGACCACTAGCAGGCCGCCCTATGCTAGGGAGCTCCGCTGCAGCTAAGGGGCGTCTGTCATTATTAACTGGTGCAGACGGTGTTTCAATGCAGCGGAGCTGGGATTCCAAATCAGACAACCTCGCCTCGAGCGCCTCAAAAAGCCAGCAATTATTACATTTACCGTTATCACTAAAAGAGGCAGAGGTGTAGCTAAACATCTGACAGAGATAGCACACCAGAGGAGGAGGGGAAGGAGGGCTAGTAGCCATAGCTAGTGGCTGACCCAAAGCTAACAAAAACACAGATAAAAGGTGAACAGAAGGCTAAAGAGGGTGATTAGATGACACTGAGTGCGCACACAGGTGCAAGAGGCTTGATAAACAGAAGTAAGAGCTAACGGTAAATGGAAAAAAGTGATTAAAATACAATTAAAGGCAAAAATCCTCAGGAGAGAGGAGAGCTAACCACAGAGCAAACCACACAGACAGCCAGCAACACAGGAAGTGACGATACATTACCACAGGAAGCCGCTCCAAATATATGAAAAACAGCTTGAGAGTGACTTGAGAGCAGGAGGCTACCAGGCACCGCTCTTCACCAGACCAATACCATCCCTACAGTGAAGCATGGTGGTGGCAGCATCATGCTGTGGGGATGTTTTCCAGTGGCAGTAACTGGGAAACAAGTCAGGATAGAGGGAAAGATGATTGCAGCAATGTACAGAGACAACCTGGATGAAAGCCTGCATCAGAGCGCTCTTGACCTCAGAATGGGGCGACAGTTCAAATTTCAGCAGGACAACAACCCCAAGCACACAGCCAAGATATCAAAGGAGTGGCTTCAGGACAACTCTGTGAATGTCCTTGACTGGCCCAGCCAGAGCCCAGACTTGAATCCAATTGCTACTGAATCCAATGGCTGTGCACCGACACTTCCCATCCAATCTGATGGAGCTTGAGAGGTGCTGCAAAGAGGAATGGGTGAAACTGCCAAAAGACAGGTGTGCCAAGCTTGTGGCATCATATTCAAAAAGACTTGAGACTGTAAACGTGCATCAACAAAGGATTGAACAAAGGCTGTGAATACTTATGTACAAGTGATTTCTTAGTTTTTTTGTTTTTGATAAATTAGCAAAAATCTAAAGAAAAAAACTTTTTTATGTTGTCATTATGGGGTATTGTGTGTAGAATTTTGAGAAAAAAATTAATTTATTACATTTTGGAATAAGGCTGTAACTGTTACGGCGCGGCCCTGGTGGACCGCTAATGAGACACTATAGGCCAGCCGATGAGTTTGCACATTTATTAAATAAGGACAAAGGTACAAAATAATGAGCCACGTGGGGCAAAACACAAACAAGGACTATGGCTAAGACACACTGACGACATACACAGACTTACAGTAGGAATACACTTACTGAGAGTAGCGGGGAACAAGAGGATGACTGGAGCCGGGACATAGGGACTCCAGCCTAACGCTGGGGAGACCAGCGTTAGGCTTTCACTTCCGCCTCCCAAAGAGAGCAGACGCTTTTTCCTTCTCTCCAGCTCTGACTTTTTATCTCCTTCCTCCCCTAACTAACTGGATCCCAGCTTGCTATCGTCTGTCTGCGTGTCTCTACTGCTGATTATCGAACGAAATTATGGATTTAATAAGCTGGGCTTTGAACGCAATTGACACTATTTTTTCAACGAGGAAAAGTGCCCCGGGGGAGGTAGTTTGCCCCGCAGGAACAGCGGCTGCGGGCTATTTGAGGGACACAAGTAATTGGAAACTCTTGTGCCTGTCTGATCTCTCTATCGAAGATGTCGAAGATTTATACATCTTCGTAGCAATGGTCATTGGGATCCTTCTGATTGGATCTGGGATTGTCCTGGTGTACCGTAAATTGATGAAGATGGACGTAGCCTATCAAAATACTGGCCAGGCGAGGCTTAACCATCAAATTGAACAATTGGGGAGGACTCTGACAGCGGCTAATGGAGAACTGTCTAGGAAAATGGATTACATCATGATCACGCTGAGAGCCGCCCATGAAGAATTCAACGTCCAGCACTGAAGGATTAAAGTACTGAATCTGTAAGAGAATATAAAGTCTTTTTCTCTGGGAACAGTACTATTCGACTAATCTGACCTGCCCCTCACACAAGTCCTCCAGATTATCTGCAGTTTTTTGTTTTCAAAACATTTGAGCTGCATTGACTCTTATGGACAGCCAGCTGCCTGGCTCAAGGACAATGTGCCAGCCGCTAGACAAAACATCTCCTGCTGAAGAGACTTTGTTGTTCTTAACTGATATAAACACCTCCACTCAACACTACACCCACACTGACTCAATAAACTGATGAGAAGATCATTCACTCACTGCTCCCTTTGTGTCTTTGTGTACATTCTATTGTTTGCTAATTGTGCATTGAGGGCTTTTTTTCTTGTAATCATAATATTGATCATTTAATGACCAGTATTCTGACAATCAATGCTTTTTTGCTCTCTCCTATTGTGTTATCCTTTTCTTCCCTATGCTTCCTGTTCCCGTCTGATGACAGGCGCGTTATCGACGCTGCCGCGTCACCGGAAATGCAGGTCGTTTTCAGTGTCAAGTCAAATCCCTCGTATGTTATCAGTTGTTTACTGTTAATGTACTTGGCAATAAATCCTTTTCTGAGTTCTGAGTTATCCATACATGAGGTCGCAGCCAGAAGTAACATAAGCTGCTCCCTTAAGTAGGGCTGAGGATTAATTAGCTGATGAGGCAGTCATCAGCTGAGATGGCAAACAGCTGTCACGGAGGGACTCTGTTCTGACAGCCAGAAGCCCCACAGAGACACTGTCAAAACAAGAGTCAGGAAGGCCATAAAGAAAACCGTTGCCAAACGGGAGGAAAATACTGCATGACCCGAGCGTGGACGATATCAGCGCTCAGACCATGACAGTACTCCTCCCCGAAAGACGCACTCTGGGCGTAACATAACATCCAAGCCTCCCCCAAACTGCCCAAACCGGAAGGCCACACCCCCCCCCCGGGGGGGGGGGGTGTGGGCGGAAGAGGAAAAAGGCCAGGAGGGTGAGAGTCAAGAAAAAAAAAACACCAAGGAAGGGAACCGGGAAACAATGACAAGGGCCAATAAGGAAAAACAAATAAGAACATGGTGCTACAAACAGCATGGGGGAGAAAAAACACAAATATACTCCATAAGCACAGGTAGAAAAACAGACAGGACAATAGATGCAAATAACAGGAATACTAAGTCTACCGGCCACAAATAACAGAAATACCACAACTATAAACCAAGAAACAGACCAAAAGGAGCAAAAGGGAACTACATATCATCTCTCAAACAGAGGAAGGGAAAGAAAAAAAAAATCATGCCGAATAGCGGCGAATACATACAGTTCAATAAGAATAAATAACTGGCAGAGGCGACAACAGAGCATATCTCAGACTAGCGAGAAAAAAAAAACACACGTTAAAGAGCGGCGATATAAACACAGTTCCAAATAGTCAAAATGACAAAACAGGAGAGCATCCCCAAAATTTACAGATAATAGGGGAGAGAAGAACAAAAAAACCCCACAGGGATGACGACAGGCAGAGCACAACAAAACAACAAATAGTTCGGGAGGTCTACCTGCGTCCAGCGTCCAGATCGCTGGCAGGGGGAAAAGAAAAAGTTCAGGTGGTCTACCCCAGTCCCAGGCCCGGAGAACCAGTACCTCTGGCGGCCGGACCAGGTCGCTGAACAAAGAGTCCAGTTTGTCGGGTGGCCCACCCAGAATGCCAAACCGGCAAAGCAGTTCCCCAGGCGGCCGACCCACATCAATAGGCCACCAGGACCGAAGAGAAGAGCTCGGAGGCGGCCTCCCTACCGAGAGGGACAGTGAGGGGAAGCCGAGCCGAAAATGGGGAATCCCAGCGGCACCAGGTGGCAGGGGAAAGGGATCGGGGAAAAGATGAGAGACCAGTCCGGAGTCGATCGGCGGAGGATCTGCAGCTCCTTCTCCAAAACCCACACAGACTGGCACTGCGCTCATGTTGGGTCCCAAGCGGGACTGTGCTGCACCCCTGACGGACTCCGACTGGGTCAGAGCGGCGTCCATGACGGACCCCGATTGGGTCGAAGTTGCACCCATGTCGGACCCCGACTGGGTCCACATTGCACCCACGTTGGACCCCGATTGGGTCGAAGATGCACCCACGACAGACCCCGACTGGGCCGGCGCAGCACCAGGGATGACCTTCAGATCCCAACCCAGAACCTCCAAGGCGACGACCGGAGCAGGCTCGTCACCGGTGACCTTGGGAGAAGGCTCAGAGGAGAACAGAGAACCAGGATCAGAATCACCGGCAGCGGGAAAGCCCAGCAAGACTAGCTTGGACGCAGCAGACGGCTGCGCCTGGCTTGTCTCCCTGAGAGATAGGCAAAAATGCTCCAGAATAGAAGGAAGGAAGACAAAGTAAAGCACTTGCCTGATCTCGGGCTCCACCGCGGCCCAGGACTTCGACGATCCGGGTTCAGTGTGCTGAAGGTCCACCTCTGGCTCCCACTCGACTGCGGCGGGCTCCACAGCCGGCATGATGATGTCCTCAGTCTGGGGATTCCCTGACGCTAACGTCCACGCCGGGGGCTCGCACGGCATGGTGGCAGGGGATCCGTGACCTGCCGGGTCGGACCGCTCCTCCGTGGAGACCCGGGGACGCTTAGTCGTCGGCGCAGGCTCCAATTGGCAGTCCGCCCTCCTCCTCTGCCCATGACGTGGCTGCGGGGCTGGAACCAGGCACTCCAGGGCCGCAGGCTCCTTCCTCGTCCGGCAGTGTAGTCCTGGCACCGGGGAACGCTCGGGGGAAGGAGACACATAGGTAGCAGGTTCACAATTAATAATTGCGGCAGGTGGAGGAAGCTTGGGGGACTGAGAACCCCGACCTTCACCCCCAGGGATCGAACAAGGCAATTCACCCAGTGAAGGAAAAGAATGAAGAGACACTTGTCTGGTCCGCTGAGGGCTGATGGAACCTGCTGCAGTGGATTTGGTTCTTCCCTTCCCCCGCTGGATGGAGACGGAGGACCCCCCAGGAAGACGAAGAGGAGCCGCTCGCACCGGATCAGGAACGGAGGCAGCCGGAGATGGACTCGTGGAGCTCACAGCAGCTGGGGGGAGCGTCGAGGAGGAGGGAGGAACAGCCGAGGCGAACTGGGAACGAGGAACAGTGGGGACAGGTGACCCAGAGGCGGAGGCTGCAGTGTTTTCCTCCTGTCGTGATGCAGGAGCAACAGCTGGCTGGGAGGCAGTTTCTTCGGTGACCCGGAACTGGATCCGGACAGGGCTCCCGCTGAGGCTTACAATGGGCATTGTGACGACGTTTTCTGGCAGAGGGCAAGGCAAAGGTGAGGTCTGGAAAACGCCACTCCTGCGCAGAAACAGAGGTGAGCAGGTCAGCGTATTCAGCGTAATCATAAAGTTCCGGATTCCTCTCCACCTGCCTGACAGCCGCTGTCACATGCCTCATGATCTGAGTTGGATGGAAGGTGGAGCGAGCTGCAGCCACTTGGTCCCGGATGGAAATAGCTGTCCGCTGTAAATCCTCCGAGGGAATCCCGACTGACGTCTCTCTCCGTTGGGGATGACCCCTGGGTGGTGCGAACTCCTGGACTGGATGAGGGACAGGAATGGGATCCTGAAGCGAGGAGCGAGGATGCCTCCTCTTTGGCTTCCTGCCGGAGTTTCCCTCCAGCCCATGGAGCTTCTCCCGGTGAGCAGAGATGTCCGCCATCCTCCCCGTGATCTCAGGGTGGTCGGCGTAGCAAGGATGGCGGTTGATCGTTGCCTCAGTGAGGTCCAGGTACCAGCGCGAACCGCTGGGGACGGGATAACTACGAGCGCTGGAGATGATCTTGGCGATCTCAATAAGGGCCATCACCAGCTCGTAGCCCAGGCTCATGGCGTAGCCCTTGAGTGGCGCCATCTTCCAGCACACTGGTACGAGGAAGACAGGGAAAAACAAACAAGCCCAGCAAAACTCACGGTGACCAGCATCTCGTTCTGGCTGCGACCTACAGTTACGGTGTGGTCCTGGCTGACCGCTAATGACACACTATAGGCCAGCCGATGAGTTTGCACATTTATTAAATAAGGACAAAGGTACAAAATAATGAGCCACGTGGGGAAAAACACAAACAAGGACTACGGCTAAGACACGCTGACGACATACACAGACTTAGGAATACACTTACTGAGAGTAGCGGGGAACAAGAGGATGACTGGAGCCGGGACATAGGGACTCCAGCCTAACGTTGGGGAGACCAGAGTTATCCATACATGAGGTTGCAGCCCGGAGTAACCTAAGCTGCTCCCTTAAGTAGGGCTGAGGATTAATTAGCTGATGAGGCAGTCATCAGCTGAGATGGCAAACAGCTGTCACGGAGGGACTCTGTTCTGACAGCCGGAAGCCCCACCAAGACACTGTCAAAACAAGAGCCCAGGAAGGCCATAAAGAAAACTGTTGCCAAACGGGAGGAAAATCCTGCATGACCTGAGTGCAGATGATATCAGCACTCAGACCATGACAGTAACATAACAAAATGTAGAAAAAGTGAAGCACTGAATACTTTCCTGATGCACAGTATCCATCAGGCAAACTACAGGAAGGAAGAGCCAAACATGATGTAAGTCTGTGAAACAATGCTTTGTTTATTCGCAAAGTAATCATTGATTAGCTGGGCTCTAGTACTAACAAGTCCCTGTTCTTGGTGCTCCGTTAACTCCATGCATGTCAAGTTGAAGTTGAACACAGGAGCAGAGGCCAATGTTCTGCCACTGTAAAGGTTTCACACATGAAAGGGATGGTGAGATGTGAAGGCAGAGTGCACCTAAAGGTAAATTATACAACAGTTAGTTCTGACCAACCAATCTGATTTGACAATAGGGATTCCAGGAGTCACTATACAGGTGTATCTCAATAAATTAGAATATCATCGACAAGTTAATTTATTGCAGTAATTCAGTTTGAAAAAACATCCATCCATCCATCCATCCATCCATCCATCCATCCATCCATCCATCCGGACGGATGGATGGATGGATGGATGGATGGATGGTCTACCGCTTTTCCGGACCTCCGGAAAAGCGGTAGACGATGGATGGATGGATGGATGGATGGATGGATTTTTAAGAGAAGTATTAACCTACTGAAAGGTATGTCCATGTACACACTCAATATTTGGTCAGGGCTCCTTTTGCAGGAATCACTGTATCAAAGCGGCGTGGCATAAAGGCAATCAGCCTGTGGCACTGCTAAGGTGTTATGGAGGCCCAGGTTGCTTTGATAGTAGCCTTCAGCTCATCTGCATTGTTGGGTCTGGTGTTTCTCATCTTCCTCTTGACAATACTCAATAGATTCTCTATGGGGTTTAGGTCAGGAGAGTTTGCTGGCCAGTCAAGCACACTGATGCCATGGTCAATAAAAAAGGATTTGGTACTTTTGGCAGTGTGGGCAGGTGCCAAGTCCTGCTGGAAAATGAAATCAGCATTTTCATAAAGACTGTCAGCAGAAGGAAGCATGAAGTGCTCTAAAATTTCCTGATCAACAGCTGCAGTGACTTTGGACTTGATAAAACACAGTGGACCAACACCACTGTGCTTCAGCGGTGTTCTAATCTTTAAATTATAGTTAATATCAGAGGCTTCTTGTAATATGTGAGAATTCCAATACAGTTTTGGATAGCTTAATTTTCACAGTGAGGTACTATTTGAAGAGAGACAATCCTAAAAGTCCAGACCTCTGGAAGTCCCGCCCCTGTAAACATCTGGCTAGATATTTTATGTTTGTTTACAACAAAATAGACAAGCTTGAGATTTCTGGTCTTAATTAGCCAACCATAATACTTTTGTGGTGATGGACTCCTTGTTTCATCTGGAAATGCCAAGAAAAAGCGAGCACAGTGTGCAGAAACACTGAAATGTGCTGAAGCTAAATTGCTAACAAGCTAACTAGCCATGGTTCGAGTTACATGACACACAAACCCTACTCAACACGTGACTTCTGCACTAGACGATATTTAACTTGGTTACATGTGTGTAAAATGACAGGCCTATGCGTTTCTATATTATTCTCATTGAGGTGTTTAGCAACAGCTAACTGGATACATTTGGAAGGGCCTATTTTTCTCGATGAAGCAAAACAACTGGTTAAACAAAAAAATCATAATATTATGTCAAGCATTGCTGACATTTCACAAACTGTACTCGTGGAACTGCTGAATTAAAGTAATATTACACTTGAAAACATCCAGTATCATAAATATATATCAGTGTGCTGATGTCTTCAATCTATGACTAAATCTTTTTCTTCTTCTTCTTCTTTTAGATTTGATTGGCGGTTGGCAACCAGCTTACAGGTGCATTACTGCCACATACACTACATCTAGATCATCACTCTATATCCTCATCACAGTGATATATTCATCGATACCACACTTTCTCTTGTGTAATAAATGTATTTCTTACTAAAACCGTTCTTGTGGAGTAAAGGAGGGGCATGACAGAGACCAGAAGGAATACTGACACTCAGTATCAGGGTTGATGCTCTACCAACTAGGCCATCACTCCGGTGGTAGTGAGGGAATTAGTATTATTATTGTCGTGATTGTCAGGGTCTTGTCTCCCCTGGCACTCTGTTCATGTTTCATGTGCATCCCCTGTCTGATTGTCTGTGCATCCCCACCTGTCCTGTTCTCCGCAACTGTAGTCACTTCCCTGCTGTCTCTGTTTGTCATTGATTGTCTCCCACCTGTCCTGTGTTCCGTCATTACCCGTTGTCTATATACATATGTCCATGTCAGTCTGTGTCCTGCATGGGTTCTTTGTATGTCATACGGCGTGAACAACATGCTTCATGTTCTGCCTAGTCCTGTATCCTGCCCTGCCTGAGTCCTGTCCTAGTCTGTTTTTGCAGTAGTCTTTTGTTACAGATTCTGAGCTATGTTTACTTTTGTTTTAAGCCCTCAAGCTGAGTCTGGATGACCAGCTCTCAATAAAACTGCTTAAACTTATATTCAGCATTTGGGTCCAGTCTCTACCACAGCGTGACAAAGGAACCGGTCAATTTGGACCCAGGGGCTAGTAGGGACGCTGCTGGTGGATGGGGAGGAGCAGAAGGAGGAGAAGCTACGTTGAGTTGCCAGGAAATGCACCTCGCGCTAGCGGACACAATGGCTTGGCTCGCCTTCTCCCACAGAGGTGCTCCGTACCTCTGTGTCCCCCTCCCTCTGCTCAACACCAGCACCACACCATTGTGCTATGGCTCCTCGTCAGGCGAGGTCCATCGTATCCCAGAAGGACTCGTCTGACTCCCCAGTGGCAGCAGAGCAGGAACAAAGGCAAGTACCTTTTCATTTTTTAACACGCTTAAATGAAAGGTCTTGTCCTGTTCCTGGTGGGGGGCTCAGCAACAGCCACCTACCACCGTTGAACTCTTTTCACCCGTCTCTGCTGTCACCTCTGCTGCTGCTTCCATCCATCCATCCTCACCTATGTCTCCCCTCTCCTTTTTCCCAAACACCATGTCTGAGGTCCTGTCAGCCGCTGCCTTGTCGTGGATGCTCCACCAGCAGTAGCTGTCTCTATGAGTGGGTTCCAAGGAGCTGTTGATTCCAGATCTAGTTCTCCACCAGCTGCTGTTCCTGCATCTGGAAACCATGGGGGTCCTCCAGTACCTGCTTCACATCGCTCCCTAGCTCCAGTACCAGCTCCACATCACTCCCAAGCTCCAGTTCCTGCTCCACGTCACTCCCGAGCTCCAGTACCAGCTCCATGCTCCTCTGCTTCTTTGCCTGTTGTCATATCTCCAGCCTTGTCCTTCATCACCCCTGCTTCGTCTGCCACCACGCCTGCTGCTTGGACTGCAGCAGCAGAGTCATCGGGGTCATCATCGGCAGTGGAGCAAGAGCTAAGGCAAGTCCTCGTCTTTGTATTTTTAACATCAGTCTTAGAGAGGTCTTGCCTAGCTTTTAGTGGGGGGGACCTGGTTGCAGCTACCATCTGCTCCTGGGCTCTCCCCACCGAGTTCCACTGTCACCAGCTGTAGTGACCCGAGATTTGTCTCCTCCTCCCTGTCCCAGGTGGCTGGGTTGGGGTTGGCTCAGCCTGCATTGCCTGGGTTCACCGTTGATCTGCATGTTTTGTCTGGGTTCACTCATTGCTGATCAGTCAGTTTCATCTGGTGTTGCCGGGGGTCGGCCTGCTTCACCCGCTTCTGTGGGCATCACACCCCAGTCATTTGTTCTGGAGATCAATGCACCCAGCCATGTGTTCCTGAGGCTGGTGTGCCTCCGCCGTTTGTTACAGAGGCCGGTAAGCCTCCTCTGTCTGTTCCAGAGGCAAATGAGCCTTCCCCGTCTGTTCAAGAGGCCAGTGAGCCTCCTCCGTCTGTTCCAGAGGCTGGTGCACCTCCACCCACTGTTCCACAGGCTGGTGCACCCACACCTGCTGTTCTAGAGGCTGGTGCACCACCGTCATCAGCTCCAGACGCCGGTGCGCCTCCGTCATCAGCTCCAGAGGCCGGTGTGTCTCCGTCATCAGGTCCTTAGGCTGGTACAGCTCTGTCATCAGCTCCAGAGGCTGGTGTTCCTCCTTTGTGTGCTCCTGGGTGCAGCGTGCCACTGTCAGCTATTTCTGAGTTGTCTCTCAAGCTCAACATATCATGTCCTCCGGTCTAGTGGCCCAGAAACTCTGATAGGCCACCCAATAAGATAAGATAAGCCTTTATTAGTCCCACAACGGGGAAATTCCAGGATTGCAACAGCACAGGGATAGCAACACTCAGAGCAACAATCAGAAGGCAAGAAAAAAAAAGCAAGAGCAGCTAATATACATATGTACATATTACTATAAATATATATATATATACACACAGACACAGTGCAGAACATTCTGCCCTGTTCTCTGATTTGGGGGCCTGCGGACTTTAGACCCCCTGAACATCTTGTCCTATGATCTGGTGGCCTAAGGAGTCTGGGAGGCCACCAAATCCATCCTGTTCTTTGGTCTGGGGCCCCTTGGACTTGGGTAGACCCCTGACCCATCTGGTTTTTCAGTCTGGTGGCCCATGGACTTCAGTAGACCATCTAACCCACATTATGTTGTAGTTTGGGGTCATGGACTTTGCTTAGGCACACAAATTGTGTTTTGTTTTGGACTCTGTGGGGGAAAGAGGGGGGTAGGAGTTTATTTCGGCCCTGGGAGGGTGTTGGGTTTTTTTTGTTTTGTTTTTTTTGGTGTTCCTCTTAGGGTCATCTGGTAGCCGCCCCTTAAGAGGGGGATACTGTCAGAACATGGGCCAGGCCCCATGTCCTCACCTTGTTTTGTAGTTTGTATTTCTTGTCTCCGGGACATGGGCCCCCTGCCCCCTGCCCATGCCCTTGCTTTGTTAGTTTTGTGATTCTGTGTTAAGTTCTTGGTGTTTATTATTATTATTATATTGCTCCTGTTCTTTGTGTATGGTTTTCTGTCTTGAATATTTGGTTATCAGTTTTATTATTAGGGCTCTATTCATGTTCCGTAGGTTTTGTCCATGCCCGGTTCTCAGTTTATTATTATTATTATTATTGTCATGATTGGAATGTGGAATTTCCCCATTGTGGGACTAATAAAGGCTTATCTTATCTTACTGTTATGGTCTTGTCTCCCCTGGTCCTCTGTTCATGTTTCATGTACGTACACCCACTGTCTGATTGTCTGTGCATCTCCGCCCGTCCTGTTCTCTGCACCTGCAGCCACTTTTCTATTGTCTCCATTTGTCATTGTCTCCCACCTGTCCTGTGTTCCATCCTTATCCGTTGTCTATATATCTCCATGTCAGTCTGTGTCCTGTACGAGTTCCTTGTATGTCATACGGCGTGAACAACATGCTTCATGTTCTGCCTAGTCCTGTGTCCTGCTCTGCCTGAGTCCTGTCCTAGTCTGTTTTTGCCGTAGTCTTTTGTTACAGCTTCTGAGCTGTGTTTATTTTTGGTTTAAAGCCCTCAAGCTGCGTCTGGGTGACCAGTAGGGCTGCAACTTATGATTATTTTGGTAGTCGACTAATCTAATGACTATTTTTTCGATTAGTTGACTATTCACAATTATTTCTCTCATGTCCACCATCTCTGCTTCCTGTTGTCATAGCTCCTGTTCGGGGCTCCAGAGCCTGTTTTCCACTAGCCCAGCACACCTCGGTACGGCTCGATTCACTTCAGTACGGCTCGGAATGCTTCTGTCTCCATTAGCACGGTGTTGTGCTTGTGCTGTGATGGTTTGTGTTAGGAGGTTTTAGAAGCGGGGCGGCGGCAGATTCTCAGCGAGGCGGGGCCACACTCCCGTGACGTTACGCACCCGACTGAGTCCTTATTTACACGAGACAAAAAATGGAGGATCCAAGGATTATTGCCTTGCTCGCTCTGTGGTTCTATCTCACAATTAATTTTATCTCATAATTAAGCTGCAACAACACAAGTCACTTTTGTTTTGAATTAACTGCCAAATGACCTAGAAATAATGAGCTGAAACTTGTTTTTATTCGTATTAAATAATGAGACGGTGGCACACTGGCCAACACCAAATTGTATTATTTTTTACATCCTAGGGCATTTTGGATGTACTGAATTAAAAAAATTCATGTTTTTCACCTTCAGGTCAACGTTTGGAACAACAGTATTATTATTTTCCATTTAGATGATGCTATACTCCTTCTAAAGTATTGTAAATCTCTGAATTTGGAATGCCGATAGAACATTCAATTTACATATACTTGTACCTACTTTGACTTGGTGCTAATTTTTTATGATATTTCAATAAAAAGAACAGAAAGCTTACAAAAAGATTTCTTTTTTGGTCTAGTTAAAAATTACATTACCTTTACAATGGTTGACCCCTGACAGGATGATCAGCATCATTTTGATCAGACTAGGCAATGGAATTTCTATGTAATTATACTGTTTTATAATTCAGTGTTATAACAGACAAACCACACTTTCCAAAACAATTCCATTTTATTATATACAAAATATTAAAAGAAAAAAAAAACTTTGCAACACAACATGAAGGTTAATCGACATTTTATACACGCCGACCACTGAGTGCCTCTACACCAGCTTCCCAAACTGGGTCACGAAGACTCGGTTGAATGAAGCTGTCTCTGCCAGCTCTGGTTCAGGAAGGCTCGGTTGAATTAATCCGTGCGGGCTGTCGCGGTGGACGCGTGGGATGATTCTACAAGGAAAATGCACACAATAAAATACAGCACGAAAGTGCAAGATATACAGAAAAGACAATAGTTTTTAACAAGAATACATAAGCTTATTTCAGCGTATTGTTCACATGAATAATTAAAATAAACGCTTTAGTCCGCAGTGTGCTGCAATAAAGCAGCGATCCATCCACAAATGAACAGCTTTTTTATTGCATAAATAAACTGAGCGTCTTACCGAATATATTTGCGAAAAAACGCACAATAAAAAAAAATTAAAACTCACCGTTAAAGGACTCCGATGTCGAGACCTCCCGGTATATTTTTTCATTCCGGGTGGCTCCGTCTAACTCGCGCTGGATACGTTCGTCTGACAATGCAGTGAGCAGACACTGCACCTCCTTATTGGTCCATGGAACACCCTTATTACGCGAAGCCATTTTTGATAGAGAATAAATGAAAATAGCACAGCAATACACTGAAAAGAAACCACCAACAGTGGTTGCATGCTGAGTAAAGGCGGTCGTGAAGATTCTTTTTTTTTTTTTTTCAAAAACTTTATTGAGAAGGTCGTGAAGATTCGGTAGAAGAGGAGGAGGAGAGGGGCGGTTACAACCTGACCAATCAGCGCCGGTTACGACCTGACCAATCAGCGGCGACCAGTCTGTTAACGTCACAACACGGCACAGCTCAGCACTGCTGTACCCTGCCCTGGAGCGGGGCTGAGAATCGCGGCTGTTAAACCGTGTTGGGGCTTGTGGAAAAGCGTACAAAGCGTGCTGAGCCGTCCCGTGTCGCGCTAAAGCGTGCTAGTGGAAAAGGCCCTCAGGTCATGTTTTACCTCACCTGTTTAAGCCTGCACACCTGTGAATATCTCTTTGTCGTCAGCCTCTGCCGTCATATAATGTAGCCTATTATAACAACTTCCCACAGCTAAACCAAATAATGACCCATCAAACATGAGTTGGAAACTTGAACTTGACAGTTTAATTAGAAGTGTAGCAACACAATTTAATAATAGATGATAAAGAACAGTCTTTTAACCCCCAAAATAAAGTGAAAAAACTCAAACAGCAGTCTCTGCTACTGTTTAAAGGGCTGTTTTAACTCTGCATGTTCAAAACAAACTAGAGTAATATTCAACTCCATTAAAGTAAAAAAAGAAAATAACAAGCTAGTCCTGTCACTGTGGCCCTCTTGAGCCACCAGAAGACGCCACAAGTCACCAGTGAGTTTGCAATGATGTTTAATTAAAGGGTAAGGGGACAGAGGATAACATAAAGTAATGAAAAGGAACGAGCCTCGATGGGCTAAAACACACTATGATAAACACAGGATCACAACAGAGTAACTTACAATGCAGATGACGAGTAAACAGCGTCTGAGCTGGGGAACGCCCGATGCGTCAGACGATGTGGAGTTCTGTCGGGAGATTAACAGAGACTGCTGCATCGGGGTGCATTCAGCGTCCACTTTTAACGCCAGACACTAATGACCCCAAATGCAGCACAGCTGTCGGCTTTGACAGCAGGAAGCTTCACCGGGCGCTGTCACAATAAGAGCCCGGGGAGCCAGAAGGGACACATTGCTGTCAAAGCCTGAAAAAGATGATGTATGACCCAAGCGCGGATGAGATTGGCGCTCGGGTCATGACAGTACCTCCCCCTCAAGGCCGGGCTCAGAACAGCCAATAACACCCAAGCCCCCCACCCCCACCCCCCTAGGGTGGGCAGATGGGGCACAGGCCAGGAGGGAGCGAGTCAGAAAAGGAGAAGAAAAAAAAACTATGACGATGACAGGGAACAAACGAAGCAATTACAGAGTACGGTGGGGAAGAAAAAAAACACAATACTCCATAAAGTGCGGATGATACAAAGACAGGACCAAAAACAAGATGCAACAACAGAAGGAGGCCTATAACTAAAACATACAGGCCCCTAAGGCGTAATGTGGCAGATACAAATCATCCCTCAGACAGGAGAGGGGAAGGAAAAAAAAGACACGCTAAACAGCGGTAAAGATCAAAATAAGGCACATGACAACACAACAAAAGTGACCTTGATATCAAGAGGAAATACAAAACATGCGAGGATGACGGCAGGCAGAGTCCAATAATACACACGCAGTTCTGGTGGTCTCCCTGCGTCCAGTGTCCACATGGCTGATAGGGGAAACAAGGAGCGTTCGGGCGGCCTACCCCGGTCCCAGGCTCGGAAATACAGAGTTTCTGGTGGCCGGGCTCGATCGCAGAAAAGGCTGAAAAGTCCATCGGGTGGCCGCCCCAGAACGCCGCAGCGGCGATACAGCTCGCCAGGCGGTCGACCCGCATCACACAGCCACCAGGACCGTAGGGGGGGAAGTAGGGGACTGCCTCCCTGGAGAGGGGGAAGACGAGGGAGAGCTGGGCGGAGAATTCGGAACCCCAACAGCCCCAGGTGGAGACGAGCTGTGACAATCAGGAGGATGAAGGTGACAATTAGGATGAGGAAGAAGATGAGCCAGTCCAGTGTCCGGTGGCAGGGGATCTGCAGCTCCCTCACCGACCTTGGATCCTGCTGGTGCTGCACACTCGTCAGATCCCGATGGGGTCACGGTTGCACCCGCAATGGACCCCGATTGGGTCATGGCTGCACCCGCGTCAGACCCTGACTGGGTCGGCGCCGCACCAGTACCGACCTCCAACCCCGAACCCGGAACCTCTGGCACAGCGTGCAAAGTCAGCTCTGCGCCAGCGACCCTGGGAGAAGGCTCGGGAGAGAGAAAAGAACCAGGATCAGGATCACCGGCAGCGCCAGAACCCGGTGAGACAAGCTCGGATACAGCGGGCGGCTGCACCCGGCTCGCCTCCCCAAGAGACAGGCAAAAATGCTCCAAAATGGAAAAGAGAAAAACAACACAGAGCACTTGCCTGAGCTCGAGTTCTGACGCTGTCCAGGACTCTGATGATCCGGGCTCAGACGGCAGGAGGTCGTCATCCGGCTCCCACTCAGCTACATCGGGCTCCGCAGCTGGCATGATGGTGTCCGCAGCCTGAGGATCCTCCGGCACCGACGCCCACGCCGACAACCCACACGGCATGGTGGCAGGGGACCCTTGACCCGCTGGACCGGACCGCTCGTCCGTGGAGACCCGGGGACGCTTCTTCGTCGGCACAGGTTCCACGCTGCAGTCCGCTCTCCTCCTCCGCCCATGACGTGGCTGCGGGACCGGAACCAGGCTCTCCAGAACCGCAGGCCCCCTCCTCATCCGGCGACGTTGGCCTGGCATCGAGGACCGCTCAGTGGAGGGAGACACAGAGGATGCGGGATTAACAATTAAAGCCACAGCAGGTGGTGGGAGCTCGGGGGACTGCGAACCCCGAACTCCACCCCCAGGAGTCTGACAAGGCAAATCACAATAATGAGAATATAAATGAACTTGGACTTGCCTGTCTCCTGGAGGCTGGATGGTGCCTGCTGTAGCGGACGTTGCTCCTCCCTTCCCCCGCCGGATGGTGACAGAGGGCCCCCTGAAAGGATGAAGGGGAGCCGCTCGCGGAGGTTCCGGGACGGGGCTCGCCGAAACAGGACTCCAGGCACACACAGCAGCCGGGAAAGGCGTTGAGGAGGAGGGGGCGACAGCCAAAACGAGCCGGGCACGGAGCGCTGACGGGACAGCAGGAGAAGATGGCCCGGGGGGAGAGGCTGCGGGGATTCCCCTCTGATGAGGTGCAGGAGTGACAGCTGTGTGGGAGATTGATCCCTTGCGGCGACCCGGAACTGGATCTGGACGGGATTCAAGCTGAGGTTGACTGTGGAGGTGACGACGATTTCTGGCAGAGGGTGAGGCGTAGGTGAGGTCCGGGAATCGCCGCTCCTGTGCGGAGACAGAGGCGAGGAGGTCGGCGAACTCCGGGAAGTCACTTAATTCAGGATTCCTCTCCACCAGTCTGACTGTCGCCGTCACATGCTTAATTATTTCAGTAGGATGAACAGCAGAGCGAGCAGCAGCCACTCGGTCCCAGATGTTAATTGCTGTCAGCTGCAACTTCTCTGGGGGAATCCCGACTGACGTCATGCTCAATGGGGGAAGACCCCTGGATGGTGCGAACTCCCGGGCCGGAACGGAGGCAGGAGCGGGATCCCGAAGCGAGGGGCGACGATTCCTCCTCTTCGGCTTCCTGCCGGGATTCCCCTCCAGCCCACGGAGTATCTCACGCTGTGCGGCGATGTCATATCTCCTCGCGCTGACTTCAGGGTGGTTAGCGAAGCGGAGGAGATGATTCAGAACATCCTCAGCTTGGTCCAGGTACCGGTGCACGTCGCTGTGGAAGTCGAGAAGGGAGGCGGTGATGAGAATTTCATCAACGCACTCGAGGGCGTCCGCCAGCACGTCGCTCTGACTCTGAGTGCGGACCCTCCACGACGGCATGCTTTCAGCACGGTACCCAGACAGGAAGGAGCAGTCCAACTGCAAACTCACCGGGAACAGCATCTCGGTGTGGCGCCTCTATTTAGACGTCCTGGCAGCAGTCTACTGTCATGGTGGCCTTTGCGAGCCACCAGAAGACGCCACAAGTCACCGGTGAGTTTGCAATGATGTTTAATTAAAGGGTAAGGGGACAGAGGATAACATAAAGTAATGAAAAGGAACGAGCCTTGATGGGCTAAAACACACTATGATAAACACAGGATCACAAGAGAGTAACTTACAATGCAGATGACGAGTAAACAGCGTCTGAGCTGGGGAACGCCCGATGCGTCAGACGATGTGGAGTTCTGTCGGGAGATTAACAGAGACTGCTGCATCGGGGTGCATTCAGCGTCCGCTTTTAACGCCGGACACTAATGACCCCGAATGCAGCACAGCTGTTGGCTTTGACAGCAGGAAGTTCCACCGGGTGCTGTCACAATAAGAGCCCGGGGAGCCAGAAGGGACACACTGCTGTCAAAGCCTGAAAAAAATGATGTATGACCCGAGCGTGGACGAGATCGGCGCCCGGGTCATGACAAGTCCATCCTGTTTGAAACCTTATTGGGCCTAGAAGTTTAAAAGTTTAATTAGGCTTCAAATCAAAATTAAAATAACTTCTTCCAGTCCAAAATAAATTTACAAACACTTCAAATATCAGTGCAGGAATGTGAGCCTTCACTACACATACAGTGGGGGGAAAAAGTATTTAGTCAGCCACCAGTTGTGTAAGTTCTCCCACTTAAAAGATGAAAGAGGTCTCCAATTTTCATCATAGGTATACCTCAACTATGAGAGACAAAATGAGAAAAAAAAAATCCAGAAAATCACATTGAAGGATTTTTAATGAATTAATTGGTAAATTCATCGGTAAAATAAGTATTTGGTCAATAACAAAAGTTCATCTCAATACTTTGTTATATACCCTTTGCTGGCAATGACAGAGGTCAAACGTTTTCTGTAAGTCTTCACAAGGTTTTCACACACTGTTGCTGGTATTTTGGCCCATTCCTCCATGCAGATCTCCTCTAGAGCAGTGATGTTTTGGGGCTGTCGCTGGGCAACATGGACTTTCAACTCCCTCCAAAGATTTTCTATGGGGTTGAGATCTGAAGACTGGCTAGGCCACTCCAGGACCTTGAAATGCTTCTTACGAAGCCACTCCTTCGTTGCCCGGGCGGTGTGTTTGGGATCATTGTCATGCTGAAAGACCCAGCCACGTTTCATCTTCAATGCCCTTGCTGATGGAAGGAGGTTTTCACTCAAAATCTCACAATACATGGCCCCATTCATTCTTTCCTTTACACGGATCAATCATCCTGGTCCCTTTGCAAAAAAACAGCCCCAAAGTATGTTTTCACCCCCATGCTTCACAGTAGGTATGGTGTTCTTTCTCCTCCAAACACGACAAGTTGAGTTTTTACCAAAAAGTTCTATTTTGGTTTCATCTGACCATATGACATTCTCCCAATCCTCTTCTGGATCATCCAAATGCTCTCTAGCAAACTTCAGACGGGCCTGGACATGTACTGGCTTAAGCAGGGGGACACGTCTGGCACTGCAGGATTTGAGTCCCTGGCGGCGTAGTGCGTTACTGATGTAGCCTTTGTTACTTTGGTCCCAGCTCTCTGCAGGTCATTCACTAGGTCCCCCCCGTGTGGTTCTGGGATTTTTGCTCACCGTTCTCGTGATCATTTTGACCTCACGGGGTGAGATCTTGCGTGGAGCCCCAGATCGAGGGAGATTATCACTGGTCTTGTATGTCTTCCATTTTCTAATAATTGCTCCTACAGTTGATTTCTTCACACCAAGCTGCTTACCTATTGCAGATTCAGTCTTCCCAGCCTGGTGCAGGTCTACAATTTTGTTTCTGGTGTCCTTTGACAGGTCTTTGGTCTTGGCCATAGTGGAGTTTGGAGTCTGACTGTTTGAGGTTGTGGACAGGTGTCCATTATACTGAGGTTGTGGACAGGTGTCCATTATACTATACCATTATACTATACACTCATTATACTGATAATGAGTTCAAACAGGTGCCATTAATACAGGTAACGAGTGGAGGACAGAGGAGCCTCTTAAAGAAGAAGTTACAGGTCTGTGAGAGCCAGAAATCTTGCTTGTTTGTAGGTGACCAAATACTTATTTTCCACCATAATTTGCAAATAAATTCTTTAAAAACCAGACAATGTGATTTTCTGGATTTTTTTTTCTCATTTTGTCTCTCATAGTTGAGGTATACCTATGATGAAGATTGGAGACCTCTCATCTTTTAAGTGGGAGAACTTGCACAACTGGCGGCTGACTAAATACTTTTTTGCCCCACTGTACAGTGAAATATTTATCAAGCCGTTTTCATTTATTTCTGATGATTATGGTTATCCTTTTTAATTAAATTATAGATCATGGTATTCTAATTTACCAAGATGCATTAATATTCAGACAATAATTGAGAATATGAAAAAGAGTTACCTGCTCATGTAATTCCCCCATTTACTGCAGTTAAAATATTAGTCAGCATAATGGAAGCAGCTCAACTGTAATCAGCTATCGTCAAAGAGAGATTATTGTCCAGCAGCAGGTAAACTAAACAACATGTACTAATAGTGTGGTCAGTTTTCTAGAGATGAGAGAGTTGCTCATTGAAAATAAGAAGCGCTAACTTTATTCGTTAACCTTCCTGGTGCACTCTGCTGACAGGTGCAGCTGTGATATGACAACACTGCTTTACAGTCTACATTTAACTTGTTTCATTTATTTATTTTCAGTAAAATTCTCCCATACTTTGCAAACTTTTGATTAGGGCTGTCGCGGTAGAGGAATTTCCCCTGCAGTGAGGGTGGATAGCTCAACACTGCAGTATGCGGTATTGTTGCAAATGTTTTTAGGACCCTGTGGTCTCGTAATTTAAATAGGGTTCATAACTTATGTGGCAAAAGATAGAAGCTGTGAGAAACTCGCTGTGGCTCCACTCTAAATTTCATATGCATGTGTGACAATTATGCAGAGCTCCGGTCTTTCCAGGCATGAACTGCTGATTCTGTTTAAAAAAAAAAAAAACAAAACGATCATTTTCATAAAGCAGTGGCGGGAACTCCAGTATTTCAACTACGGGGTGTGTGGACTGGAGACTGCAGTGGCATTCAGCTTATTTAAACAGCACAGCCTCCGTACAGCCCTGCGTGGCTCTTGTCTCCGTGATTTTTGCCGCTGTCCAAAATCTCACATTCAAACAGGTAATGCGCTATGCAGTAGCTGTTTCGCTCTCAGAGCTCACACTCTGCTCAGAAGGAAATAGCACGCTTTGTGCCCTTTCAGTGTTCACTGTCATGGCTGTCCAAATGCTTCCCCCAGCTGGAGTTCGTCTGGAGAGAAAGTGCCTCACATGCTACTGATGCCACCAGCACCTGGTGCTATAGAAGCTGCTGCTGCTATCAGTACCAGGTGCAAACATGCTGTTGGCAATAAAAATACACTTAACATTTAACTATTTACTTATTAATCAATAGGGGCACATAAGTGAACAATGAAATTTAGCCACACACACAAAAAACGTGAACACTGTAGTTGTTGCGGTTGCTCATTATCCGACGTGGTAGGCTTGTCCATAGCACGGTATTACATAATTGCAGTTATTGCAGCAGCCCTACTTTTGATCATTTCTGTGATTTTCTCTCCGTGTTGCCATGATGTGTTCCTCTTCTTCCTTGCTGGAACAGTTAAACTGAATGCTCCCGTGGCATGTACATAAACTTTAAAATTAAACAACTCGTCAACAATAAAAATTTGTGTCGACAAATTTTTATGAGTGACGTTATCGACAACGTTGCCTAATCGTTGCAGCCCTATTGACCAGCTCTCAATAAAACTGCTTAAACTTACGTACAGCGTTTGGGTCCTGTCTTTACCACAGCATGACAATCACAGCACTGTCAGAAAGAAACCTGCGGTACTGGATATTTTTTTATGAAATTCTGTAAAGCCGATGATCATAATGTCAAATGTTATTAATGAATGATCAGACAAAATGTCATGGGTAGCCTCCGCTAGGCAGGCAGGAATAAATGGACTCTACTTGCAGCAGGACCACAGTCTCCACTTAGTTTATTTTACAAACATAATACAGAAACAAAAGACAGCACAGGGGCTGAACACAACTCAGGACATGAATAAATGACCTTCAGGATAACGGCAGGGACAGCAACCCAACGTAAATGATGCCACACTAGACACAGACAGAACTCAGCATATATAGACAGGGGATAATTAACACAACAAAGGGCAGCAGGGAAGTGGCTGCAGGTGAGGAGCACAGGATGGGTGGCGCTGTACAAATAAATACAAACAGGGGATGCACATGAAACATGGCAAAGGACCAGGGAAGACATAACCATGAACATAGAAGCTGAGGCAGGGAGGATGAACATAGACATGATTGGAATAATAATATTAGAGAGCAGGACTGGGGAAAGCTAATGCAAAACTGAGAACATAATAATAATCCTAATAAACATACACATAGGGTAGGAACCAACATTATAGAACATAATCTGGGACAAGATAATGAAAATAAGCACAATGATCAAACTAAGACTGAGGTAGGGGAACACAGAACAGTGGGGATCACAGTCAGAGATTACACAGGAACGCACATGAGGGAAGGGGTCTACAGGTGTGGAGAACGTGAGGAGCTGGAAACGATAGGTAAACCAATATACACACAAGACCCAACACCAGACAGCGGATGGACAAAACAAACCAGGGATAACACAGGAGATAATGGTAGAGGACCCGGGGAAGACACAGCAGGCAAATAATGCAAAGAACAATCATTTTAAAAAATCACGGAAAAATAATGAATGAACATAAAGCGTGGGCTTGATCTAAGATCAAGCACAGGTTATGACACAAAAGAAGGTTATGAAGCAGTATTACCATTTTTTCTATCTCAATGCCATAAGACAAGGTCATGTATATGATTATGACAGTGAGTGGGTTTTGTTACCATCTGACAGAAACCTATGGATTCTAATAAGAAATTAAATGTAGTACTGAGACTATCACTATAAACATCGGCAAGGATATTAAAGTCACCAACTATAATAACTTTGTCAGTATTGAGCACTAACTCAGACAGAAATTCAGAGAGTCCAGACAGAAATTCTGAGTAAGGGCCAGGTGCACGATACGATATGACAAACAGAAAAGGTTTATGGGTCTTTGCAAGAGGATAAGAGAGGCAGAGTGTGAGGCTTTCAAAGGATGTGTAATTATTTTTACCTTTAGAGTTAACTGAAATATTAGAATTTATGATGGCAGCCATGCCCCCTCCACGGCCAGTGCTACGAGCAATTTGAAAATTGATGTAACCCGGAGGTGTGGATTCATTTACTGTATTGTAACAAAATCATCCTGATGGAGCCAAGTTTCAGTTAAAGAAAATAAATCAATTTTATGATCAGTAATAAGACTATTTAATATCAGTGACTTAGAGAAAAGTGATCTTATATTCATAAGTCCACATTTGATTTGGTGGGGGTGATGGTGAATAATTATGGGATTGAGTGTTTATTCTGATGAGATTATAAAAGCACATGCCTAACTGTTTTAAAGGAAAATTTGTGGGATGTCTGGCAGATATTATAAGAGGAATGTAATGATTTTCATCTGAACTCTGAATATAAAGTTGTGGCAGATTTACAAGAGTGAAGGGTGAACTCAATGTTTGTGGAGAAGATCCTTGATCCCTGGTGATCTGGGTGGAGCCCATCAGATATAAAAAGTTTTGGATGGTGAAAAAAAGATGTGAAATTATCTACAAATGGAATACATCTCTTTGTGCAGAAGCCTTTTAGCCAAATGTGGAGCTCGCGGACATGACTAATCATCATGTCACCATAAGAAGGAGAGGGCAATGGGCCTGAAATGACACACTGTTTCCCAGTATCCAGCAGTGTGTGGATATTGTGGCAGCGCCTTGCATGGCAGGAGCCCCTCTGATTCTAGTTGTGATTAATTTTGTAGATAGGAGAAACGTAATTTCGTTCTACTGCACATGATTGGCTATATGGGCTGAATGACAATAATGCTGGCTTCTTCTTCTTCTTCTGAAGATGCAATCTGGTGGCTCTAAAACCACCTCAAAAACAAATACAGTGGATATAAAAAGTCTACACACCCCTGTTCAAATGCAAGGGTTTTGTGATGTAAAAAAATAAGACCAAGATAAATCATTTCAAAACTTTTTCCACCATTAATGTGACCTATAACCTGTACAACCCAATTGAAAAACAAACTGAAATCTTTTAAGGGGAAAAATAAAAAATAAAAAACTCACAATAACCTGGTTGTATAAATACTGTATGCACACCCTTAAAGTAATACTTTGTTGCAGCACCTTTGGCTTTTATTACAGCACTCAGTCTTTTTGGGTAGGAGTCTATCAGCGTGGCACATCTTGATGTGGCAATATTTGCCCACTCTTCTTTGCAAAAATGCTCCAAATCTGTCAGATTGCGGGGACATCTCCTGCGCACAGCCCCCTTCAGATGACCACACAGATGTTTGTTCGGATTCAGGTCTGGACTCTGTCTGGGCCATTCCAAAACCTTAATCTTCTTCAGGTGAAGCCATTCTTTTGTTGATTTGGATGTGTGCTTTGGGTCATTGTCGTGCTGAAAGATGAAGTTCCTCTTCATCTTCAGCTTCAGCTTTCTAGCAGAAGCCTGAAGGTTTTGTGCCAACAAACACTGACTGGTATTTGGAACTGTCCATAATTCCCTCCACCTTGACTAAGACCCCAGCTGAAGCTGAAGAAAAACAGCTCAAAGCATAATGGCACCACCAACATGCTTCACTGTAGGTATGGTATTCTTTTGGTGATGAGCGGTGTTGTGTTTGTGCCAAATATACCTTCTGAAATTATGACCAAAAAGTTCAACTTTGGTTTCACTGGACCATAACACATTTCAGTGTTTCCTCTAGTTTAAAGACCTTGGCACGGTGGAAACATATTTTTCCGGGGGGGGGGGGGCAGTAAACATATGACACGATTGTTACCGGAATATGTTAATTTTATAATATTTAGATTTTTTAGATTTAGTATACTTTATTGATCCCCAGAGGGGAAATTGAGGGTCATCCACCACCTGGATGGATGAAGCAGCCACGATACGGCGCTATCCCTTAACCATTCACACACACATTCACACCTAGGGCCACTTTAGAGTCTCCAATTAACCTAACCTGCATGTTTTTGGCATGTGGGAGGAAACCGGAGAAATCCCGGGGTAAACCCACGCATACACGGGGAGAACATGCAAACTCCACACAGATCACTGTTGGTCGGGGGCTGGGATCGAACCCACGATCCCACAATCCCCACGATCCCCCGGCCAAGGGTAAACTGTGCTGCCGCAGTGCTAACCACTGCGCCACCGTGCAGCCATATTTATTTCGTTTTTAAATTTTGCACAGTAACATTGCAAATGAAACTTACCATTTGAAGTACTGTACAACCGAGGCTTGAATGTTGGAATATTGGGCCAGTTGGGGTCCCACCCAGACATCCTGTGTTTAGACTTTTTAGTGGTGTCATCCTTCTCTCTTTCCTCTGCTCTCACCTCTCCTGGACCTTCTGCTTGAACATTTTCCTCTGCTTGGCTCTCTTCTGTCTCATCTTGCCCTCTCTGAGCCCTGTCTAATTCAGGTTCTCTCTCTGTGTATGGTGGTATACAAACAGGTTAGAAAATATGAAGTGTCATGCTTTGTCCTGCAGGATTTTTTTGTCATGGTTTACATAAATGACAAAAGTATGTATTTTTATTCTAGTGTTTCTTTTTTATTTTTCCATTGAGAGAGTAGGGAAGGGAAAGAAACATTCATCATAGTAATGTACTCATGCATACTTAAATTACATGATAAGGGGGGTATAGTAACCAGAAATTCTACTCATGTAAAAGCAGTGCTTTGAAATTAATAATTAAAAGTAGACAACCAATGGACTTCCGGTTATGGCGGCCATGTAGGAAGACGTGTTTCACTCTACTCTGCTCCTAAAAATAAAAAGTCGGCAAATAACTCTCAATTGGAACAAAACCTATCCCAGCGTTTGGGCGAGGATATGCCGGTAAAGCCTAAGGCTGGGAAATCAGGTGGAGGAAAAACTGAACCGCCGAAACAGTCCAAGTTAACGGACTTTCACGTTCGTGACGAAGCAGAAAAATCTCCAGATATGGTGGAGCAAGCTAGCGGCGGAGCGGTGACTGCTGGCGACGGCACAGGTGTGGTGCTCGCTGCCATTAGCTCAATGAGAGCAGACTTTTCCACTAAATTTTATGGGATTATAGCAGCGATAGAAGGAATGAGAAAGGAAATAAGCGACTGTATGGAACGAGTATCGCAGGTGGAGCTCCGAATTTCCAGCGCTGAGGATGATGTCACCAGCCTACAATTAAAGGTGCGCACATTAGAATTAAAAAATAAACGTTTGGAAGATAATGTCCTGGACTTAGAATCCCGGTCGAGACGGAACAACCTGAGGCTGGTGGGCCTCCCGGAGGGAACGGAGGGTCGGGACCCATGTTCCTTTTTGGAAAAGTGGATTCCAGAAGCGCTGAACAACGCGGAGCTGCAGTCACCGGTCATCTTAGAGAGCGCCCGCCGAATCGGCCCACCGAGAGATAATAAGGCACCACTGAGGACGCTGATTATGAAGTTCCTCAGCTACAGAGACAGGATGACGATCTCCAACGCGGCGCGAGCCAAAGGAGAAATTAAATACCAGGATCAACAGGTGCGGTTCTACCCAGATTTGGCCACAGGAATCCAACAATTAAGGAAACAGTTTGACCCCGCCCGTAAAAAGCTGCGCAACCTTGGGATTCGTCATGGAGTGATTCATCCTGCAAGACTGCTGGTCACATATAAGGGCAGAACCCACACCTTCAAGACCCCTCAGGAGGCGCAGGAGCTCATCAAGCAGATCCAAGAAGAGACTGGTGGGAGCTAAGCATGAAGCATGAACAAAACATAAGGTAGAATATTTAAGCATTTGCACAGGCATCTGACTGATCTGAAGCATATAGCAAGTTTACAAAATATAGATTGTATTATATATTAAAAAAAACAAAAAAAACCCTATGATGTACAAAGTTGCTATAAAATTTTGGAGTTAAGTTGGAAAACTACAGAAGAGAGTTAATGTTACGTCATTAAAAGCAGTAGAGTTAGGGTGAGTGAGAGGATAAAGAAAGAGTGGCTTTGACTGATCCTCGCGGGTGTGGAGCAGTCAATGGCTATAGCGGGAGACGGAATTTTTTTTTGATTTTGGGAGGATTACCATGAATGTGGGAAGGGGGAATTTGTTTGTGTGTAGTTTGTAGGATGAATGTTCAACCACTCGTGTTTTTGCTTCTCTGTATGAGCATGTTTACATTGCGAGGTAATCTCAAACTCCTTATTGATCATAGACCAAAGCGTTAATCTTAATTTAACTTCATGGAATTGCAGAGGTCTACAAAATTAAAAAAAAACTTAAACAAGTTATGAATAAAATAAAAGACATAGGTTCAAAAATTGTGTTTTTACAAGAAACTTATCTAATAGAGGAGGATGTAAAAAGAATTAGGAGAAGATGGCAAGGAAGTGTATTCACCTCATCATTTCCATCCCGAGCCAGGGTAGTTATGACTCTCATACACAAATCAATCCCATTTCAAGTGAAAAATGTAATTGGAGACAAATTTGGAAGATACCTAATCATTCAAGGATCTTTGTTATTAGAAAATATAAATCTGGTGAACTTATACGGTCCCAATATAGATGATCAAAATTTCTTTGCTAATTTATTTCTTATTTTATCATCACTTACAGGGCAACATATAATAGCAGGGGATTTTAATTGTACATTGAATCCCGGTATAGATAAATCAACAGGACTGGACTGTACGCACAATGGATGCATGATGATCATTAATCATTTTATGAAAGAATTGAGATTGCTAGATATATGGAGAGAAATGAAACCACAAGTTAAAGCCTACTCTTGTTATTCTAATACCTACAAGACATTCTCAAGTATTGACTATTTTTTGATCTCCACAGAATTAAGGTCCAAGATTCAAAACTGCTTCTATGATAACACTGTGATCTCTGATCATGCACCCTGCTGTCTAATATATGTAGATAAGAAATTGACAAAGGAACCAGGTAGGTGGCAATTTCAGTATAAATGGCTTCAGGATGAGGAATTTGTTAAGTACATAGAAAAACAGATAGATGAGTTCTTTGATATCAATACTACACAAACATCAGCATGTATAAAGTGGGAGGCTTTCAAAGCTTTTATTAGGGGGCATATTATTAGTTATACAGGTTCAAAATCTAAGAAGACTCGAGAGGAGAGAGTCCAATTGGAACATAAAATAAAAATTCTTCAAGAAAAAGTGTATGCAGGAAGTGACCCAAAGTTAGAGAACGAATTACTGATTCTGAGAGCTGAATATGACAAAAAAAATCAGTGAACAGAGCTGCCTCGAGTCTTCTAAGATTGAAGCAATCTTTTTATGAACAAGGTGAAAAATCAGGAAAATTATTGGCATGGCAGATTAAACAATTAGAATTTAAAACACCAATTACCAGTATTATAAGTAACGGACAGGCAGTTGTAGATCCTTTAGAAATTAATAGCGCCTTTAGAGATTATTATGAAAAATTATATGATACAAAAAATGAAACTGACTTAACAAAACTAAATGGGTTTTTGGACGGATTATCTATACCGTGTATTCCAATTGAAAACAGGGAGATACTGGGGTCTAAAATTAGTCAAGAAGAAGTTGGGCTAGCCATTGATAATATGAAATCAGGAAAAAGTGCAGGACCAGATCGTCTTCCAGTTGACCTCTATAAAAAATTTAAGAATAAATTAATAAAGCCATTTTTGGAAATGGTTTTAGAAGAATTTCAAAATAGTAATTTACCACCATACATGAATAATGCCTTAATTATACTGTTGCCAAAACCAGGTAAACCCTCTAATAAATGTGAAAATATGAGACCAATAAGCCTATTAAATGCTGACCTTAAGATAATCTGTAAAATTTTAGCAAGACCACTACAAGAAATATTACCAAATATTATTAACCGAGATCAGAATGGCTTTATAAAGGGAAAACAAGGCTTCCATAATGTAAGAAGACTATTTAATATTATCTATTCTAATAAAGAAGCACCGGATACAGCTCTCCTATCATTGGACGCCGAAAAGGCCTTTGATAGGGTCGAATGGCCCTTTCTTTTTGAAGTCTTACAAAGGTTTGGACTTGGAAATAATTTCATAAAATGGGTTCAGATAATATACAATAATGCTACAGCAGAAATCCTAACAAACAGCAATATTTCAAAATCAATAAATATCAATAGAGGATGTCGACAAGGTTGTCCACTTTCACCTTTACTGTTTACTATGGCAATTGAACCTTTAGCGATGGCAGTACGTTTACATCCACAAATATATGGAATTAAAGTAGGACCAACAGAACATAAAATCTCCCTGTATGCCGATGACATAATTTTGTTTATGTCTGAATCTTAAAAAATCAATTCCGACCTTGTTGAATTTAATAAAGAATTTATGGGGAAATATCAGGATATAAAATAAATAAAACTAAATCTTCAATATTAATGCTAAATGAGACCCAGAGAAATCATCCAGCTCCTGAGGTAAATCAATTCAATGTTGTAAATCAGTTTAAATATTTAGGAATTCAAAATGTGCCTAAGCTAGAATTAGTCACCAGTGCCAACTATGAAGCCTTAATGACAGACATTAATGAGTTACTTCAGAGATGGATGTCACTACCAATGTCGATGATTGGGAGAATCAGTATACTTAAAAGTAATATCTTACCCCAAATACTTTATTTATTTCAATACATTCCTTTGCCACCACCTTCAGATCTATTCTCAAGAATTAAAAAAAAAGTTAGTGGAATTTATATGGAACAATAGGAAGGCTAGATAATGTCTGTCATTACTATATTTACCATTTGATCGTGGAGGTCTAAAATGTCCAAACTTTATGTTGTATTACTGGTCAGCACAACTGAGGTCTATGACATATTATTTTTCATCAAATGATCTCCCTCACTGGACTGAAATGGAATCATACAATTTACCTTTACCTCTTCCCATATTCATATACTCAGACTCGGCAAAAAAAATTACAGAAACAAGTTAAAAATCCATTTGTAAAGCATATGATCAAAATATGGTGTGAAACCAAAAAATATTTAAAAGAACCACACTTATTGTCACAATTTAGCCCAATATGGGGTAATCAATATTTTAAACCAGGGAGAGCGGATGCTGTATTTAAAGTATGGAATTTAAAAGGGATTCAAAAGATTCAAGACTTATATCAGTCATGTTCAGATAACATAATGTCTTTTGAAGAACTGAGGATCAAATTTAATCTTAATAGAACACATTTTTTAAAATATCTTCAGCTTAGGAACTTTATTCGATCAAATCAAAATAATGCTCTCACCCGACCTACTTATTCATCCTTGGAAAAAATTTTGACGAAAGATAGTAAGAGAAAGGGTATTATTTCAGAGTTTTATAACTCATTGACATTATCCTCAAGTGAAAACTCACAGAAAAGATTGAATTATTGGAAAGAAGATCTGCAAACTGAAATTTCAGAGGAACAATGGGAATTGGCTTGTACAGAAGCTCAAACCAAATCAATAAATGTACGTCTTAAATTGATACATTTTAAATGGTTAATGTGGATGTATGTTGCACCGGTGGAGTTAAATAGATATAACAAAAACATACCAGATACGTGCACAAAATGTATGGAAAGTAAAGGAACCTTATTTCATTGTTTATGGGAATGTAGAAAAATTAGAATGTTTTGGGAAGAGGTGAGGGTAACAATTGAAAAAATAATTTCAAAACAAATCATATTGAATCCTAAATTGTTTTTGTTGGGTCTGCATCCAGAAAAGCATAACTTTAATAAAAGTGAAAGAGCATTCATAGACCTCAGTTTGTTTAACACCAAAAAATGTATTGCACTATTGTGGAAAAAGACTCATAGACCAGATGTGACTCAGTGGTTAAGACAGATGTTAACAAACCTTCCACTAGAAAGAATAACATATATACTGAAATCAAAGGAAATTGTGTTTGAGAATATATGGAGACCTTTCATTGATTATGTAAAGAATTTAAACATAACTTTAGAAGAAGAAGGTGTGTGTGGACCTTGTAAATTCCAAACTGGTGAATGTATAATATGTATACTTATGTAATGGATTGCCTAGACTAAACAGAGGAGCATTGTTGAAGACCTGTCTTTGTTAGTGGTTGTTGGTGTTTTTAGTACATTTTTTTTTAAATTACTTTAGTGTTAGTGTTGGATTGTTTGTGTTATGTTTGTAAAAAGGTTCAATAAAAAATATTTTGGAAAAAAAAAAGTAGACAACCAAAAATTTCTAGTTGAGTTAAGGGTACAAAGAGCAGCCACTTAAAAACTTGAGTAATGACTTCAGTCTTGAAGGTTTGAGGTTTTTCTCCAAAATTTATAACAAATTTCTTATAGTTTTCAACTTTTCTCTGTAAATTATCTAAATTTGAAACCATTTTCCTCAAATTTGTAATTTCCTCTTGTAAAATTGACTTTTCTTGTACATTTGAAACTTTATTATGAATTTGTGGATTATTTTATGGCTTATTTTTGTCTGTTTTTTTAAAATAAAATTACTGTTTTTAAATAAATCTGAAACAGACTGCCATAATTTTTGTTTACTTTTTCTGAGTGTGGTAATTTTGTTTTTACCTTTTCCTTATAACAATTTACATTTTTGACCATAACTTTGTAGTCAGAACATAAAAATATATTTAACTCTGATTACAAAGAAAAAAATATTAATAAAATTGTATTGAATGAAATAAATTAACTTAAATGACCAAGGATGCCATTATTTCTGTTATAATATACTGTATATATATATATATATATATATATATATATATATATATATATATATATATATATATATATACACACACACACACTACCGTTCAAAAGTTTGGGGTCACTTAGAAATTTCCTCATTTTTGAAAGAAAAGCACTGTTTTTTCAATGAAGATAACTTTAAACTAACCAGAAATACTCTCTATACATTGCTAATGTGGTAAATGACTATTCTAGCTGCAAATGTCTGGTTTTTGGTGCAATATCTACATAGGTGTATAGAGGCCCATTTCCAGCAACTATCACTCCAGTGTTCTAATGGTACAATGTGTTTGCTCATTGCGTCAGAAGGCTAATGGATGATTAGAAAACCCTTGTGCAATCTTGTAACAGTTTAGCTGGTTAGAGAAACTATAAAACTGACCTTCCTTTGAGCAGGTTGAGTATCTGGAGCATCACAGTTGTGGGGTTGATTAAACGCTCAAAATGGACAAAAAAGAGAACTTTCATGTGAAACTCGACAGTCTACTCTTGTTCTTAGAAATGAAGGCTATTCCATGCAAGAAATTGCCAAGAAACTGAAGATTTCCTACAACGATGTGTACTACTCCCTTCAGAGAACAGCGCAAACAGTCTCTAACCAGAGTAGAAAGAGAAGTGGGAGGCCCCGCTGCACAACTGAGCAAGATGATAAGTACATTAGAGTCTCTAGTTTGAGAAATAGACGCCTCACAGGTCCTCAACTGGCAGCTTCATTAAATAGTACCCGCAAAACGCCAGTGTCAACATCTACAGTGAAGAGGCGACTCCGGGATGCTGGCCTTCAGGGCAGAGTGGCAAAGAAAAAGCCATATCTGAGACTGGCCAATAAAAGAAAAAGATTAATATGGGCAAAAGAACACAGACATTGGACACAGGAAGATTGGAAAAAAGTGTCATGGATAGACAAATCGAAGTTTGAGGTGTTTGGATCACACAGAAGAACATTTGTGAGACGCGGAACAACTGAAAAGATGCTGGAAGAGTGCCTGACGCCATCTGTCAAGCAAGGTGGGGGTAACGTGATGGTCTGGGGTTGCTTTGGTGCTGGTAAGGTGGGAGATTTGTTCAGGGTAAAAGGGATTTTGAATAAGGAAGGCTATCACTCCGTTTTGCAATGCCATGCCATACCCTGTGGACAGTGCTTGATTGGAGCCAGTTTCATCCTACAACAGGACAATGACCCAAAGCACACCTCCAAATTGTGCAAGAACTATTTAGAGAAGAAGCAGGCAGCTGGTATTCCATCTGTAATAGAGTGGCCAGCGCAGTCACCAGATCTAAACCCCATTGAGCTGTTGTGGGAGCAGCTTGACCGTACGGTACGCAAGAAGTGCCCATCCAGCCAATCCAACTTGTGGGAGGGGCTTCTAGAAGCGGGGTGAAATTTCTCCAGATTACCTCAACAAATTAACAGCTAGAATGCCAAAGGTCTGCAATGCTGTAATTGCTGCAAATGGAGGATTCTTTGACGAAAACAAATTTTGAAGGAAAAAATTATTATTTCAAATACAAATCATTATTTCTAACCTTGTCAATGTCTTGACTATATTTTCTATTCATTTTACAACTCATGGTGGTAAATAAAAGTGTGACTTTTCATGGAAAACACAAAGTTGTCTGGCTGACCCCAAACTTTTGAACGGAAGTATACAGTATATATATATATATATATACTGTATAGTATATATATATATATTAGAAATCTCCTCACCACCCAGACAGCAGGAAAAACCTCCCTTATTTTGAAATCCAAATGTTGGCACGTTTAGTTTGTCTGAAGGCTGCTGACGGATTAAAGTCATTGACTGTGAATTTCGGTCATCTCAACTTGCCAGGTACATAATAGGGAACATAACTTAATATTGTAGTGGCTGGTGAAATATATTCTCAGCAATTCATCAGTCCCCCTTGCCTTTCCCTTCATATGAATCTGGCTGCATATGAATTCTAATGTGTTTTTGCAAAATGTAGCCGGACTTGGATGTTTTCTTCATAAGATAAGGCTTCCGTCTTGCCATCCTACCCCCATAGCCCAGACATATGGAGAAGGCGGAAGATTGCTGTCACTTGTACTAAACAGCCAGTACTTGCCAGAAATTCCTGCAGCTTCTTCAATGTTGCTGTCGGCCTCTTGGCAGCCTCCCTGACCAGTTTTCTTCTCGTCTTTTCATCAATTTTGGAGGGATGTCCAGTTTTTTTAAATTTTATTTTGTATACTTTTATTAATCCCAGAGGGAAATTCAGGGCATCCATCTGGATGGATGAGGCAGCCACGGTGCGGCACCAATCCCTTCATCATTCACACACACATTCACACCTAGGGCCACTTTAGAGTGTCCAATTAACCTAACCTGCATGTTTTTGGCCTGTGGGAGGAAACCGGAGTACCTGGGGTAAACCCACACAGACATGGGGAAAACATGGAAACTCCACATAGAAGGGTCACTGATGGTCAGAGGGTGGGATCGATCCCATGACCTTCTTACTGTGCTGCCACAGTGCTAACCACTGCGCCACCCAATTCTTCGTAATGCCACTTTTGTGCCATATTTTCTCCACTTCAGAATAACTGTCTTCACTGTGTTCCATGGTATATTTAATGCCTTGGAAATTCTTTTGTACCCTTCTCCTGACTGATACCTTTGAACAATGAGATCCCTCTGATGCTTTGGAAGCTCTATGCAGACCATGGCTTGTGCTGTAAGATGTGACTACAAAACTGTCAGGAAAAGCCTACTAGAACAGCTGAACTTTATTTGGGGTTAATCAGAGGCAATTTAACCCTGTAAGGATTAAATCTGATTACATGATCTGCTTCTCCTGCGGCTGGTGTCGCAGATCTGCATCTGCCACATGATAGGTCAAAAAGTATGAAAAAAAACAAAATAAACCCAGATGTACAAAGCATTTCACATCACTAGATGGCAGACACATATAATTTACTGCTCTTCACTGGAGGACTCAGTTCAGCCCACCAGAACCTCGTCGAATCTGATATCACTTCCAGGGCGCAGAAGAAGAGACGTATAAAGAATTGCGCAACATATATTTCAACAGGGAGGAAGCATTTGCTCCAAATTTTGCCAACTATGATTCTAAAAGGGATTATTTAGCTTCTGAAGGGAAATATTTACCTTTTGTGACAGCACAAGATGGACTGGAGCATGTACACTTTTCGTCCACCATTGACAAAGCTGCACGTGACGAACAGGACAATACTGCCATTTCCGCGGCGTAATCTAATCAATATTGAGGTGGAATAAATCAGAAGATAAATGTGAGAGTGTCTGGATGTGGGAGAGAAAGCGAAAATGACCAACAGAAGACAAAATAAGGACCGGGGATGAGCACACGGATGCATGGCGACACATGATGAGCGGTAGGTCTGATGTTTGTTATCAGTTTGTTTACATTCTACTGATTTTCTGGTTCATATAGATTGATTTGAAGATAAGAAAAGAAAAAAAAAATAAAATAAACAAAACCATCCTTTGTGTGAACATGTCCAAAGTCTACTTTGACCGAAAGCTATGTAATCCGATGTGGCTGCCGTCACATTATGCAAATTAGTTGCATAAATTTACTCCTATCATACGTAAATTTTGGATCATATTCTACATCTTTCTCATTTACAGTAAGCCATTATCTCTTACCACTTTCAAGTTACAGCCTTTGGAATTTGTGATATCTAAACTGAATATTTTCTTGAAAAAAATCTTCGCCACCAGAGGGTGCATGCAAATGGTGTGGCTCTGCGACAGAAAACCTGTCAGGGTTAAATGGTGGCAGGTGTGTGCTGACTCCCATTTAACATGAGTTTGAATGTGATTGGTTAATTCTGAACACAGCCAAATCCCCAGCTATAAGAGGGTGTGCATATTTATGCAATCAGGTTATTGTCAGTATTTTTTATTTTTCCCTTTAAAAGATTTCAGTTTGTTTCTTAATTGGGTTGTCGCAATCTGACAGATTTGGAGCATTTTCGCAAAGAAGAATGAGCAACTATTGCCACATCAAGATATGCCACGCTGAGACTCCTACCCAAAAAGACTGAGTGCTGTAATAAAAGCCAAAGGTGCTGCAACAAAGTATTACTTTAAGGGTGTGCATATTTATACAACCAGGTTATTGTGAGTTTTTAATTTTTCCCCTTAAAAGATTTCAGTTTGTTTTTCAATTGGGTTGTACAGGTTATAGGTCACATTAACAGTGGAAGAAGTTTTGAAATGATTTATCTTGGTCTCATTTTTTTTACATCACAAAAACCTGGCATTTGAACAGGGGTGTGTAGACTTTTTATATCCACTGTATGCGATGTGATGTGGTTCTAAGGGTTGTCATCGCTGGGGTGGTTGTTGTGACTTGCGCTCCTTCAGCCTACAAAATGCCCCAATGGCTTAGCACAAAATATAGCCTCTGACAACCAAGTCCAGCTACTGGCCTTCACGTGGCAGAACTGTTTCATACCAACAGGTGAAGGGGCAAAAGGCGGGTCACTGGCGCCTTAAAACCAGTTTTTCAGGTTGGTGGCTCGTTTTCACATCATTATAAGATAAGATAAGATAAGATGAGCCTTTATTAGTCCCACAATGGGGAAATTCCAGGATTGCAACAGCACAGGGATAGCAACACTCAGAGCAATAATTAAGAAGATAAGAAAAATAAAAATAATAATAAGAGCAGTGAATATACATACGTACACATAAATATATAACTATATATACACAGTGCAGAGCATTGTAGCTAGATGGCATAAACAGCATAACCATCTACTTAGTTATAATACTGTATGTACCCATACATATTGTCACCCTCCGTAGCGACTGATATAGTCCTAGTTGTATACTGGAAGGGACCATTTGTGTAAGTCTATTGCTTCTTTTGCATTCAATACTATTAGGTCGTCACGTTTTTTTGCTATCTCTGCGAGCAGCCCTGCTTAGGTTATACAGTCTGACAGCCATAGGTAGGAAGGACCTGCGAAACCTCTCGGTTGCGCACCTAGGATGATGTAGTCTACTGTTAAATGAGCTCCTCAGTGCGTTCAGTATGTTCAGTTTATTATAAGTAAGTAAGTAAAATTTATTTATTATTTATTTATTTATTTATTTATATAGCACTTTTCACAGAAGGGATCACAAAGTGCTGCACAATAAAATAAAACAACATCACAAATACAATAATAAAGGCATAAAAACATTAAAAAACATAAAAACCAAATCAAACTAAAAAGCCTGTTTAAACAGCAGTGTCTTCAGCTGCTTTTTAAAAGCCTCGACAGAGTCTACTGAGTGCAAAGACAATGGTAGAGCATTCCACAATTTTGGTGCCACTGCCTGAAAGGATCTATCACCTCAAGTTTTAAAATGGGTTTGAGGGACAGCCAGTAAAAGTTGATCCGAGGATCTCAAAGACCACGAGTGGTTATACACATTAAGCAGCTCAGTGATGTATTTAGGAGCCTGATCATGAATAGCTCTAAAAATAAGAACTAAAATTTTAAACTGAATCCTAAAACCAACTGGGAGCCAGTGAAGTGCTGCCAAAACCGGTGTAATGTGAGCCCTTTTCTTAGTATGAGTTAAAAGTCTGGCAGCCGAATTTTGAACAACCTGGAGGCGTTGAAGGTGCTTTTGGCTCAGACAAGTAAAAAGACTATTACAATAGTCTAAGCGAGAAGAAATAAAAGCACGAATAATCATCTCAAGTTCCGCCTTTGACACCAGGGTTCTCAACTTAGAAATATTCTTCAGATGGAAGAAACAATTTCTAATTAAACCTGCAAGCAGGTGTAAGTGGGACTTCAATCCCCACGCACCCGCGCAACCCAGCGCCCGTCATACCTTGCTGTCTCGGAAAATTTCCCGTTGTCGCTGCAAGGGCTGGGGAAATAATAAAGTAAACCATTTGGCAAGAACTTCCTTTGAGCAGTAAGTGGTGCTATAACTTTTATCAAATATTCTTATGTAGGTGCATACAAAGTTGGACTAAAGTCCATCATGGCAATTACAGTGAAAATCTGACACAGGTTGTCCAGTTTACAACTGTCCAACGTATGGTGATATGGTCAACTTGGACATGTGTCCATTGTAACACTTAACATTTTAAGTACATGTTGCAGACCGATACAGAACTAAAGAAGAGAGTCACCTTGACTTATGTTTCACATTTGGTGACCCTTGGACCTCCCCAAGCCTCCAAAGTGAAAAAAAAACATCTTGAATGGCAAGGAGTGGGTTTCCATGGCAAATGTGCTTATCGCAAGACAAAAGTGACTTCCACTGAGGGTAGTCCAATGCACTCTGAGAAACCAGTGAAAATGTCATGTCATTGTCACTACTGGTCTTTGCGCAAAATTTGAAACAATTTTGTGCTGTACCTAATGTCAGCAGTAGGTGCGGGTGTGACAGTTTTGTGAATATTGATATGCAAACGTGTTCAGAGTGGGATTAGTATGATTTGTGCAAAGTTTGGTCCAAATCAGACGAGGATTGTCTAAGCTGTAACAGTCATGTTTTAGATGGTGAGAAAGCCATTGAAGCATGCCGGTTGCCATGGAAACAGTTCTGTGCTATGTACATGTACTGTCAATGAGCCCTAGTCATTCCTTCATGTAATTGCTTTCAGCTGGTGAGAGAAAAATAAAGAAAACAGTTGTCAGCAATTCTTCCTTTAATCATTAGAGGGCGCTATAACTTTTGTTTATTATTTGTATATAGACACATTCGGGGCAGGGCAAATATTGATCATATAAAATTTGGTGCAAATCGTACAAAGTTTGTCCAATTTACAAGGGTCTGATGTTGTGACCACTAGGCGGCGCTCTAATTTTTGTTATTTTTATATAAGAGTGTTCAGGGTGGGACTATTATCCATTGTTGAAAATTTGTTGAAAATCAGACAAAGTTTGTCCAAGATACAACTTTCCGACATTTCATGGCGAGAAGTCAACCTGAAGAGGATGATGGAATAAAGGCAGCGCTGGATTTTTAAATAGCTTTATTATCATCCGCCTTCATCAGAACTCGGCTGCAGCCCATGGCTTGAGCAGGCTGCAACTTCATTCCTCCAGCTCTCAAAGAGGAGACACGTGTGTGTCTCCTCACAGTACAGAAATCAAGATGCAGTAGTCAGAGTGAGAGTGAGAATCACAACTTGGCACAGCATTTATACCCAACTCAAACAATAGATCAAAGGACCTTCACAGCAGTCAATCTGGCATTTGCATATCAAAGGAACAGACAGGATGCATGAGCACAATGCATGGATAATACATGGATGATACATTAACTCAAAGCAGTGACATGCATAACCGGCAGACTGTAGCAGAAACAACCAGAATGTGAGGTGATTGTCTTTAGCCTGTTGTGGGGGTTAAATCAAACCGCCACACTGCTCCCTCCCAGAGGGCATGGTAGGGGACCGTGACCTCGATGTTGCAGTTTGGGCAGCGAGCAGGGAAAAGCTCTGTGCAGGAGGAGGGGGAGGGTGGGTAGCAAATGCTGACCGGGCGCGGGAAAATCGTTCGAGTCGCGCCAAAAGTGTTTGCTGCTCCGCGATGTCCCGCCTGAAAATGCGGAGATCAGAAGAAGAAAAAAATTAGTCTCTGACTCCTCTTGTGGCCATGAAGAAAAGCAGGAGCGGCGGTAAGAAAAAAATAAAAGCAGAGGGACTGGCATGTTGACTTTAGGGCAGGCGCAACCCTAAAGCCTCGGGAACCGCAGACAGCTGAATTCCCCTTGTGTGCCGTGGCTAAGACCATAAAATCCAGTGAGCAAGCTGCGGGCCTCAGGTGTACAAGCAAGCCTGAAGGGCCAGTGTGCAGCAGAAGGAAGGCGGTCGGAAGAGCCGGATTTGTCCCGTGCGTGGTGCGCCGTCTTCGTCACCCCCGGTGCGCGTGCCGGGGCTCCGTGCGTGGGTGGGCCCGCTGGAGAGGAATTCAGGGTCAGAAACTTGGTGGAGATCGGCGCAGTCTGCGCCGAAAAACATCTCTGACGAGCCGTGGCTGCAGATTAGTCATGGTGCGTTCAGGTCCACGTGTGCTCCGTCGGCCATGGGAGTCGTCCGCATGTGCTCTCATGTGGAGGAGCTGCGCGGCCGGTCCCGCGTGGATGTGCCAATCTCGGCGAGGGCGCGCCATGACGTTCTCTGCCGCTTACCCGGTCTTGGTTGATGTCCTGAGAGCAGCTCGCCCGCTGTGGGCTCTGTGTCGAGGCCTCCCTGAGGCAGCAGGGAGGGCAGACCAGTCAGGCCGCTGCGACGGAGCATTCATGCCCAGGTGCTGCGTTCGCTGGCCGCTCGTTTTCTTCAGTCTCGGGTCACCAGCGTGGCTGTTCAGATCAAAAGGTTGCATTTGCACAAAACGTGTGCATCCACGGGGTCACCAGTGAAGAGGATGATAAAATAAAGGCAGCGTTGGATTTTTAAAAAGCTTTATTATCATCTGCCTTCATCAGAACTCGGCCGCAGCCCATGGCTTGAGCAGGATGCAACTTCATTCCTCCAGCTCTCAAAGAGGAGACACGTGTGTGTCTCGTCACAGTACAGAAATCAAGATGCAGTAGTCAGAGTGAGAGTGAGAATCACAACTTGGCACAGCATTTATACCCAACTCAAACAATAGATCAAAGGACCTTCACAGCAGTCAATCTGGCATTTGCATATCAAAGGAACAGACAGGATGCATGAGCACAATGCATGGATAACACATGGATGATACATTAACTCAAAGCAGTGACATGCATAACCGGCAGACTGTAGCAGAAACAACCAGAATGTGAGGTGATTGTCTTTAGCCTGTTGTGGGGGTTAAATCAAACCGCCACAAACCTTCGCCATGCCGCCATGGCAACACTTCCCTGTCAGTTATGTGTTGTCCACCCATATAGGACTACATATGACAGTGACCTCAACCTATGCTCCAAATTTCATGACTCCAGGACCTTCCCATCCCTCCCCATAAGCTCATGGATTGAATGGCGAGGAGGGCGTGTCAATGGTAACACGTATGATGTCATGCTAACATTTATGTGCTGTTATAATCATCGCTGTGGTGTCATGAATCTCAGAAAATTTCACGTCATTCTGGCCAGCAGCGTGTGAGAAATAAATAAAACAGTTTTCAGCAATTCTTTCGTTAACCAGTAGGTGACGCTATATGTTTTGTCAGGTATTTTGATGTAGACGCGTTCCGGGACGGACTATTTTCCATCATGGAAACTTTGGTGCACATCGGACAAGTTTTGCCCGAGTTACAGCTGCTTGATTTTGTAAGGGGAGGAGTCAAACTTCGCCATGGCGCCAGGGCAACACTTCCCTCTCAGATGTGTTGACCACCCATATAGGACTATATAAGACAGTCACCTCAACCTATGTTCCAAATTTTATGACTCCAGGACCTTCCCACCCCTCCCCATAAGCTCAGGGATTGAATGGTGAGGAGGGCGTGTCTATGGTAACATGTGTGACATCATGCTAAAGTTGATATGCAGTTATGATCATCGCTGTGGTCTGATGAATCTCAGAAAATTTCACGTTATTCTGGCAAGTGGTGTGTGAGTAATAAATAAAGCAGTTTTCAGCAATTCTTTCATTAACCAGTTGGCGGCACTATATCTTTTGCCAGGTATTTTGACGTAGATGCGTTCCGGGCCGGACTATTTTCCATCATGGAAACTTTGGTGCACATCGGACAAGTTTTGCCCGAGTTACAGCTGCTTGATTTTGTAAGGGGAGGAGTCAACCTTCACCATGTCACCATGGCCACACTTCCCTGTCAGTTATGTGTTGACCACCCATATAGGACTATATATGACAGTCACCTCAACCTATGTTCCAAATTTCATGACTCCAGGACCTTCCCACCCCTCCCCATAAGCTCATGGATTGAATGGCGAGGAGGCCGTGTCCATGGTAACACGTGTGACATCATGTGAAAGTTGATGTGCAGTTATGATCATCTCTGTGGTGTGATTAATCTCAGACAATTTCACGTCAGTCTGGCAAGTGACGCGTGAGTAATAAATAAAACAGTTTTCAGCAATTCGTTCGTTAACCACTATGTGGTGCTATAGCTTTTGTCAGGTATTTTAATGTTGACACATTTGGGGTGGGATTATTTTCCATCATGGAAAGTTTGGGGGACATTGGACAATTTTTGCCCGAGTGACAGCTGTTTGAAGTTGTAAGGGGAGGAGTCAAACTTCGCCATGGCACCCTGGCCACACCTTTTGAGATTTTGACTTAATTTATACAATTTTTAATATCCAATGCCTATAGATGCCACCATGTAAAAATGAGCTCAATCAGAGCAGGTCCCTAGGACTAGTTCGTTGAAATGTGAGGTGTGACTTTTTTCCGAATTGGAGGTTGGGCGACTTTGAGGCAAGATGGCGGCCTTCCTGTTGGTGGTGGGTATAGGCCACAATTATGTTTTTTGCATGTCTTGAGGTGATGCACACCTCACCCAAATTTTATGTCTGTATGGCAAAGTTTATGGTCTCCAGTCTCCATAGACCTTGTATGTTTGGCCCCACCCACAAAAATTAGGGGTGGGGGGGCACATGTGTTTTTCAGTTTATCGAATTTTTTGCCGGGTCTGAGGAGTCTGGCAAAAAAAATTGTGTTTTGGTTAATGTTCAGAGGGTAAAAAGTTCATTTGTTTAGGCAGAAGAATTTCTTCGAGTTGAGCTATCACAATAGGACTTTTGCCACCAGAAAATTTCACGTCAGTCTGGCAAGTGACGCTTGAGTAATAAATAAAACAGTTTTCAGCAATTCTTTCGTTAACCACTATGTGGTGCTGTATCTTTTGTCAGGTATTTTAATGTTGACGCATTTGGGGCGGGACTATTTTCCATCATGGAAAGTTTGGGGGACATTGGACAATTTTTGCCCGAGTGACAGCTGTTTGAAGTTGTAAGAGGAGGAGTCAAACTTCACCATTGCGCCCTGGCCACACCTTTTGAGATTTTGACTTAATTTACACAATTTTTAATGGTCAATGCCTATAGATGCCACCATGTAAAATTGAGCTCAATCGGAGCAGGTCCCTAGGACTAGTTCGTTGAAATGCGAGGTGTGACTTTTTTCCGAATTGGAGGTGGGGTGACTTTGAGGCAAGATGGCGGCCTTCCTGTTGGTGGTGGGTATGGGCCACAATTATGTGTTTTGCATGTCTTGAGGTGATGCACACCTCACCCAAATTTTATGTCTGTACAGCAAAGTTTATGGTCTCCAGTCTCCATAGACCTTGTACGTTTGGCCCCACCCACAAAAATTAGGGGTGGGGGGGCACATGTGTTTTCCAGTTTATCGAATTTTTCGCCGGGTCTGAGGAGTCTGGCAAAAGAAATTGCATTTTGGTTAACATTCAGAGGGTAAAAAGTTCATTCGTTTAGGTGGAAGAATTTCTTCAAGCTGAGCAATTACAATAGGGCTTTCGCCGACTGACGTCAGTGGCTCAGGCCCTAATTAACTTATTAATGTGGTGCTCAAAAGACATAGCCGAGTCAAAACTGACACCAAGATTCCGAAGACTCGCCTGGACAGAGGAACATAATGTACCCATGTGGTGCTTAATAAGCGGGATCTTGTTTTCAGGAGCGATAATTAATGCCTCTGTCTTGTCTGAGTTAAGCTGTAAAAAGTTTGCACTTAACCACTGTTTGATGTTAGACAAACAGTTAGTTAAAGATGATAGCATATAAAACTCAGACTCTTTAACCCATTGAACTCTGGGATTCCGCGGGCGGTCACGTCTCTGCGTCATAGTGCGTCTCAGTGCGCACTGAAAAAAAAAGCTGCATTTCTGTTCTTCCAGTACAGACACAGCCGTGAACAGAAAGCCAAAGGAGTGTTTTGATTGGTTTAGATTTGATTGACCTCTCATTCGACTAATAAGAGCCTTGAATTGGGTTTCTGAAACCTTGAAGAACCAATGACTGAAAGCCTAGCAAGAAGGACCTGCCTACCAACGACCGCGAATACAACGAGCCAATTGAAGCAGAGAAGTTTTACGCCGTGCGTAAAATCTTTTTTGTCTAAGTCGCTGGGTGACACACATTGAGATCTGTGTGTAACGGTAGCGTTAGCCACTCTCAGCCGTTAGCCAGTCTTTTTTTATTACTACTGTTCTTATTTGTTTTGAAAAATGGTTCGCAAAAACCACAATCATGGAAGCGGAGATGGTTTGACCGGGTCGGGTGACCAGAACCATGAGTCCGTAACAACCAGACCAGCTTCATGTTCGTCTGACAATGAGGAACAGATGTTCGCCAACGACATTGCTGTTGTGGACAGGTGTTATAAGCTAAATTATTCTTTATCAATGAAAATAGTAATAAAAATGACATTTGACTGATCGGTAATTACAACGGTCCGTTTTTTGTGCGCCTAGCTCCTCTGTAGCGGGGGGGGGGGGGGGGGGGAGTTGTTATCCTCTACATTGCAGATATTTTTTTTTTCCACAATATCTTTATTGAACCTTTTTTTTTGACAAACATGACACAAACAATCAAACACTAACACTAAAGTACTACAAAAAAATGCACTAAAAACACCCACAACCACCAACAAAATCAAGTCTTCAACAATGCTCCTCTGTTTAGTCTAGACAATCCATTACATAAGTATACATATTATGTTCACCAGTTTGGAATTTACAAGGTCCACACACATCATTCACCTTCTTCTTCAAGAGTTATGTTTAAATTTTTTACATAATCAATAAAAGGTCTCCATATATTCTCAAACACAATTTCCTTTGATTTCAGTATGTATGTTATTCTTTCTAATGGAAGGTTTGTTAACATCTGTCTTAACCACTGAGTCACATCTGGTCTATGAGTCTTTTTCCACAGTAGTGCAATACATTTTTTGGCATTAAGCAAACTGAGGTCTATGAATGTTCTTTCACTTTTATTAAAGTTATGCTTTTCTGGGTACAGACCCAACAAAAAAAGTTTAGGATTCAATATGATTTGTTTTGAGATTATTTTTTCAATTGTTACCCTCACCTCTTCCCAAAACATTCTAATTATTCTACATTCCCATACACAATGAAATAGGGTTCCTTTACTTTCCATGCATTTTGTGCACATATCTGGTATGTTTTTGTTATATCTATTTAACTCCTCCGGTGTAACATACATCCGCATTAACCATTTCAAATGTATCAATTTAAGACATACATTTATTGATTTGGTTTGAGCTTCTGTACAAGCCAATTCCCATTGTTCCTCTGAAATTTCAGTTTGCAGATCTTCTTTCCAGTAGTTTAATCTTTTCTGTGAGTTTTCACTTGAGGATAGTGTCAATGAGTTATAAAACTCTGAAATAATACCCTTTCTTTTACTATCTTTCATCAACATTTTTTCCAAGGATGAATAAGTAGGTCGAGTGAGAGCTTTATTTTGATATGATCGAATAAAGTTTCTAAGTTGAAGATATTTAAAAAAATGTGTTCTATTAAGATTAAATTTGATCCTCAGCTCTTCAAAAGACATTATGTTTTCTGCACATGGCAAATATAAATCTTGAATCTTTTGAATCCCTTTTAAATTCCATACTTTAAATACAGCATCCGCTCTCCCTGGTTTAAAATATTGATTACCCCATATTGGGCTAAATTGTGACAATAAGTGTGGTTCTTTTAAATAGTTTTTAGTTTCACACCATATTTTGATCATATGCTTTACAAATGGATTTTTAACTTGTTTTTGTAATTTTTTTGCCGAATCTGAGTATATGAATATGGGAAGAGGTAAAGGTAAATTGTATGATTCCATTTCAGTCCAGTGAGGGAGATCATTTAATGAAAAATAATATGTCATAGACCTCAGTTGTGCCGACCAATAATACAACATAAAATTTGGACATTTCAGACCTCCACGATCAAATGGTAAATATAATAAAGACAGACGTAATCTAGCCCTCCTGTTGTTCCATATAAATTCCACTAACTTTTTTTAATTCTTGAGAATAAATCTAAAGGTGGTGGTAAGGGAATGTATTGAAATAAATAAAGTATTTTAGGTAAAATATTACTTTTAAGTATATTGATTCTCCCGATCATCGACATTGGTAGTGACATCCATCTCTGAATTAACTCATTGATATCTGTCATTAAGGCTTCATAGTTGACACTGGCGACTGATTCTAGCTTAGGCACAATTTGGATTCCTAAATATTTAAACTGATTTACAACGTTGAATTGATTTACCTCAGGGGCTGGGTAATTTCTCTGGGTCTCATTTAAGATAAGATAAGATACGATAAGATAAGCCTTTATTAGTCCCACAACGGGGAAATTCCAGGATTGCAACAGCACAGGGATAGCAACACTCAGAGCAACAATCAGAAGGCAAGAAAAAAAAAAAAAAAACAAGCAAGCAAGAGCAGCTAATATACATATGTACATATTACTATAAAATATATATATACACACACACACACACAGACACACAGTGCAGAGCATTGTAGCTGGATGGAATAAATATATGAATATATGAACACACAGTGCAGAGCATTGTAGCTAGATGGAATAAATATGTAAATATATAAACACCCACAGTATGGAGCATTGCAGCTAGGTGGAATAAATATGCAAGTATATAAACACACAGTGCGGAGCAATGTAGCTAGATGGAATAATATGTAGATATATAAAAACACAGTGCGGAGCATTGTAGCTAGATGGAATAAATATATAGATATATAAATATAAACACACCCAGTGCAGAGCATTGTAGCTAGATGGAATAAATATGTAAATATATAAACACACACAGTGCAGAGCATTGTTGCTAGGTGGGATGAAACAGCATAACCGTCTATTTAGTTATCCTACATGGTATGATTATGTGCCCATACATATTCTCACCCTCCATAGCGACCGGTATGTTCCTAGTTGTATGCCGGAGAGGACCATTGTGTAAGTCTATTGCATCTTTTGCATTCAAAAAAAAAAAAAAAAAAAAAAAAAAAAAAACTATTAGTTTGTTACGTCTTTTTGCTATCTTTGCGAGCAGCCCTGCTTAGGTTGTACAGTCTGACAGCCGTTGGTAGGAAGGATTTAGCATTAATATTGAAGATTTAGTTTTATTTATTTTATATCCTGATATTTCCCCAAAATTCTTTATTAAATTCAACAAGGTCGGAATTGATTTTTTAAGATTCGACATAAACAAAATTATGTCATCGGCGTACAGGGAGATTTTATGTTCTGTTGGTCTAACTTTAATTTTCATATATTTGTGAATGTAAACGTATCGTCATCGCTAAAGGTTCAATTGCCATAGTAAACAGTAAAGGTGAAAGTGGACAGCCTTGTCGACATCCTCTATTGATTTTTATTGATTTTGAAATATTGTTATTTGTTAGGATTTCTGCTGTAGCATTATTGTATATTATCTGAACCCATTTTATGAAATTATTTCCAAGTCCAAACCTTTGTAAGACTTCAAAAAGAAAGGGCCATTCAACTCTATCAAAGGCCTTTTCGGCGTCCAGTGATAGGAGAGTTGTATCCGGTGCTTCTTTATTAGAATAAATAATATTAAATAGTCTTCTTACATTATGGAAGCCTTGTCTTCCCTTTATAAAGCCATTCTGATCTCGATTAATAATATTTGGTAAAATTTCTTGTATTCGTCTTGCTAAAATTTTACAGATTATCTTAAGGTCGGCATTTAATAGGCTTATTGGTCTCATATTTTCACATTTATTAGAGGGTTTACCTGGTTTTGGCAACAGTATAATTAAGGCATTATTCATGTATGATGGTAAATTACTATTTTGAAATGCTTCTAAAACCATTTCCAAAAAAGGTTTTATTAATTTATTCTTAAATTTTTTATAAAGGTCAACTGGAAGACCATCTGGTCCTGCACTTTTTCCTGATTTCACATTGCAGATATTTTAGTATAATTTTTATTGCATTGTAGGTTATTTTTTCTTGTAAAAAAAGGCCACACATTTTTTACGGGGCATGTTTCTTTGTGTGTGGGGGGGGGGGGCTTGTTTGTTCATTCATTCATTCATGAATGAACAAACACCCCCCCACCCCCCACACAGCCCTGAGTGTCACCTTTCATTAGAGCCCAAGATGAAGCTTCTATGTTGAAGCATTCAAAAGTTATAGACGTTTTTCCAAACTGTGCCATTTGGCACAATTTGGCACAGTTCAAAAACGCCTGGGAACAACCTGAGAAAAAAGCTGTGTAATATATTCACTTTTTGTGACACTTGGTTCTACATTTCTGTTGCATTTTCCAGCCAGTATTTGACAGCTGTGTATTATTTGCAAGCATCTGTATCTAAAAAAAACACCCAGGCGAACTTTATTTTCTTCAAATTCAGTATGTTTAGATGACTGTTACTCAGTGGCAGGAGCACTTAGAGAGATTATGACTGTTTTGCCAAAAAATTCAAAGTGTTTTCTTGTAAATGAGACCAACCCCATGAAGATGCTGCAAAGGGTTGAAGAACAGCTTTTGATTTACTTTGGGTATGTTATTTTCAGGCATTTTTAGGGAAATTGACCAGAGCTCAAGGGGTTTTAAAAGAGCAATACAACTGAATATCGTCAGCATAAAGATGATAAGAAATATCATTGAACTGGCTAATTATCCGCCCACTGGCAAAATGTAAATTAGAAATAAAATGAGTCCTAGAACTGATCCTTGTGGTACCCCACATGAATACTGTGCTATTTCAGAAAGGATCTGATTCACGGACACATTAAAGGTTCTTCAAGAGAGGTATGATGAAAACCATTTTAAAACAGAACCAGACAGCCCTAGCTCTTTGAGTCTGTTGATCATTATACAGTGATCAACAGTATCAAAGGCAGAAGAAAGATCCAATAAAACCAAAACTGTGTATTTACCAGTGTCAGCCGCCATCATAATGTCACTGGAGACTCTGACTAAAGCTGTTTCGGTAGAATGATTTTTCTGAAAGCCCGACTGAAATTTATCCATGATATTACAATTTACCAAAAATGACATAAGCTGCTCAGCCACTACCTTTTCCAGAATTTTTGATATGAAAGGGAGTTTAGAGATTGGCCTATAATTATTTGGCTGTGATGGATCCAAACTGGCTTCTTATGTATTGATTCGACCACAGCATGTTTGAAAGGGCTGGGAACCACACCAGCTGAAAGTGAAATGTTTATCAGTTTAACAACTGAAGGACCAATTGACTCAAAAACTGCTAAAAAAAAAAAAAAAAAGCTTAATAGGGAGAACATCAGCAGGGGAAGAGGAAGATTTCATCTTCTGTAGCAGAGCCATGATGTCCTGAAGGGTCACTGGGTTAAAATTGAACCAAGCACAAGGTGAGGGCATAACACTGGCACAGTTAAAAGAAGATGATGGCTTAATGTTTTCCCTGATATCGCTGATCTTATCAACAAAGAAATTAAGAAATGTGGTACTGTCTGCTTTACAGAACACAGGAATTAGAGAGGCAGCAGGTGATATAAGAGTGTTAATTGTGTCAAATAAGACTAGGATTTTTCTTATTTGTGAAAATTATTTTTGAAAAATACTGATTCCTGGCATCCCTCAGTATGTCATTTAAGGAGGCTCTAAGTTCCCTTAGATGAAGTCTGTGAACCTCCAATTGGGTGGATTTCCATAAGCATTCTATCTTATGACAATTTCTCCTAAAGGATCGAATGTAGTCATTTATCCAGGGATAAGGCTTTTTAGGAGAAGCAAAGACAGATTTCACTGGTGCCACTTTGTCTAAAATAGCCATACAATGGCTGTTAAATGTCTGAGTGAAGGCATCAGGATCTTTAATTCCCATCAGTAAGTGTGGCTCAAACAAAGCACAGAAGTCATTTGCTGCCTCTTGGTTAATAATCCGCCTTTTTGCTGCCATTTTCAGAGGGGGAGGATTCACAGGGAAATTAACATTAAAAAGCACACAGCTGTGATCACTGATCTGGAAGTCATCCACACACACATTTTCAATATTCAAGCCCAAAGAAAAAACAAGGTCCAAGGTATGACCCTTAGCGTGTGTAGGGCCTGAAACATGCTGGATGAGGTTATAAAAATGAGTGATGGATAAAAAGTCAACAGCTGTGTTACATGTAACATCATCAATATGAATGTTAAAATCACCAATAATTAAAACCCTCTCCAATTTAATAAGAGAAGATAAAAAGTCTAAAATCCGTAAGAAAGACAATAAAAGGCATTAAAGGTCCCGACTTTGATTATCTGAGACTCAAAGGAGGAGAAGGTCTCAGAGTTTACCAGTTTGCACAGGTGGCTGTCCCGGTATACAACAGCAAGTCCTCCACCACATTGCGCAATCCGGGGAGTCCCGATAACAGAGCAGCCAGGGGGACAGAGCTCCTTCAGGTGGAAAAATTCATTTTCCACCAGGAACATAAAATCCATATCTTTTCTCAAGAAAAGTTCATTAAGAGTGAGGGATGTGTTAGAAATGGAGTGAGCGTTAAGCAACGCCATCTGGATGGGTGATGGCTCAGTCGCGCTCACAGCTGATCGGAGTGAAACTGACAGCAAGCACCTAACGCGGTCACGTGACTTCCAGCTGCGCCGGGCGGTCAGTCTCTGGTCAGGCAGGATGAATCGAGACCCTGGAGGCAAAACCATGATCCTGTCCACAAGCATCCTGGACATAAGTGTTTGTGAGACAGGAGAGCAATCCAGCAGCTGGAGAGGAGCATCAGTAGTCACGTCCTGGATGGAAACCCGCAGCAGACACTAGGTGTGTTCACGGTAACCAAACCACAAACCCTCAGTCCAGAGGACTCATCTCCTCTTAGCTTGACAGCCAGCTCTACAACCCTGTCTCCTGGGCTTCTTCCCAGGCTTACCAAGATGCCAGCTCGCGAAGAGAAGCCAGTACTCAGGTGAGGAGTACTGGCTGGTGTGGTATATATATATATATATATATATATATATATATATATATACCACACATATATATCGTCGTCGGCCTCAGTCGGTCTATGATGACCATGGAAGAGAATCCTAAACGTCTACTCTGCTGGAACAGCACCGCCTGTGGCTGAACAGGCCGATGCGCGAATGGCAGTCCCTGTCACACAGGTCGCACTTGTGGGTGGTCTCCGTGCTGCTGGGTCTGTGGCGGTTCTTCCTGCGGGTCCTTTTTTCATCTGCTGCAGCAGTCAGTCTCTCTTCACCCGCCTTGAGCTGTCTGGTCAGGGTGCCTCTCCATTTGGAGCGGTCAGTTGCAAGGTCCTCCCAGCGCTCTGTGTTGATCTCCAGGGCCTTCATGTCTCTCTTGCAGACGTCTCTAAAGCGCAGCTGTGGGCGGCCAACGTCTCTCCTGCCAGTTGCCAGTTCTCCGTAGAGGACGTCTTTGGGGATTCTGCCATCCTCCATACGGTGAACGTGGCCTAGCCAGCGGAGCCTGCGCTGCCTGAGTAGAGTGAACATGGAGGGAAGGCCGGCGCGGGACAGAACTTCTGTGTTGGGCACTTTGTCCTGCCAGGATATGTCCAGGATGTGGCGAATGCAGCGCAAGTGGAAAGAGTTCAGTCTCTTTTCCTGCCGGGCGTATGTTGTCCACGTCTCACTCCCATAGAGCAGTGTGCTGATGACGCAGGCGTTGTACACTGCCATCTTCGTCTTGACAGAGAGTTTGGGATTCTCCCACACTCGTGTGGTGAGGCGAGCGAGTGTGAAGGCTGATTTTCCAATCCTCTTGTGGATCTCTGTATCAAGGGAGAGGTTGTTGCTGATCGTGGACCCCAGGTACGTGAACTGATTCACGACCTCCAGCTTGTAGTCGTCGATAGTGATGGTTGGTGGTGCTTCCGTGCCTTGCGCCAAGACGTTAGTCTTCTTCAGGCTGATGGTAAGGCCGAAGTCCTTGCATGCCTGGGAGAAGCGGTCCATCAGGGTCTGAAGCTCCTGCTGTGTGTGTGTTGCGACTGCAGCGTCGTCTGCGAACAGCATGTCTCTGATTAGAGCCTCGCGTACTTTGGTTCTGGCTTTCAGGCGGGCGAGGTTGAAAAGCCTGCCGTCAGATCTTGTGTGCAGGTAGATTCCCTCTGTTGCTGTGCTGAAGGCATGCCTCAGGAGCATAGTAAAGAAAATCCCAAAGAGGGTCGGCGCAAGTACACAGCCCTGTTCCACTCCGCTGTGTATGTTGAATGGCTCTGAGACACTGCCATCGTGCTGCACTATCCCCTGCATGTTGGTGTGAAATGATTCGATGAGGCTTTGCAACTTTGGTGGGCATCCTATCTTTGGCAGGATCTTGAAAAGGCCCTCTCTGCTGACCAAATCGAACGCTTTGGTGAGGTCGATGAAGGCGACGTACAGGGGCATGTTCTGTTCTCAGCATTTCTCCTGGAGTTGGCGGATGGAGAATATGTCTACCGTCGATCACGCAGCGCGGAAGCCACACTGAGAATCGGGGTAGACACGTTCGGCAAGCTTCTGTAGACGAACGAGAACAACTCGTGCGTAGACTTTGCCAACAACGCTGAGGAGGGAGATGCCCCTGTAGTTGTTGCAGTCGCTTCTCTCCCCTTTGTTTTTGTAGAGGGTGATGATCTTGGCGTCCCTCATGTCCTGTGGTACGGCACCTTCCTTCCAACACTGGCAGAGGACGTCATGCAATGGCAGCAGTAGGGCGGTCTTGCAGTGCTTGATCAGGTCAGGGGGTATGCGATCGTTGCCGGGTGCTTTGCCAGCGGCCAAGCTATCAGTGGCCTTGCTGAGTTCATCGATGGTTGGCTCGGCGTCAAGTTCGTCCATGGATGGCAGGCAGTCGATGGCATCAAGGGCTGACGGTGTCACGGTGTTCTCGCTGGAGTAGAGGTCGGAGTAGTGTTCCACCCATCTCTCCATCTGCTTGTTCTTTTCTGTGATCATCACTCCAGTGGAGGATTTGAGGGGGGCCGTCTTGCTCTGAGCCGGACCAAGTGCTTTCTTGATGCCATCGTACATACCACGGATGTTCCCTATTATAGCAGCGGTTTGAATGTCTTGGCTGAGCTGAGTCCAATACTCGTTGATACAGCGCCGAGCAGTCTGCTGAACTTTGCTTCTCGCAGCCCTGAGAATCTGGAGATTCTTCTCGTTTGGGTACTTCTTGTACTCAGCAAGTGCTGAGCACTTGGCTTCAATGACGGGGATCATCTCGGTCAACTTGGCATCAAACCAGTCCTGTGACTTCGAGGTCTTCCTCCCAAAGGTAGCCAAGGCTGTGCGGTGGATGGTGTTTTGCAGCACTTCCCACTTCTGCTTTGCAGATTCTCCTTCTTGTGGTACACCAAGTTCCTTCTCAAAGGTGGAGGCAAACTGCTCAACAAGTTCTGGTTGAGCCATCTTGCTGGTGTCAATCCGTGCCTTTCCAGGCTGTCTAGCACGATGGAATTTCTTCAGCTGCAGCTTGACCTTGCAACACACCAATGAATGGTCTGTGTCGCAATCTGCACTCTGGAACGAACGGGTGATTAGCACGTTCTTCAGTGAGGTGCGCCTGGTCAGGATCAAGTCCAGCTGGTGCCAGTGCTTTGAGCGTGGATGTTGCCAGGAAACCTTGTGTTGGGGCTTGGTCTTGAAGAATGAGTTTGTGATGCACAGATCCTGATATGTGCAGAACTCAAGCAGCCGCTGTCCATTGTCGTTCATTCTGCCCACGCCAAAAGGTCCAAGGCAGGAGGGCCAGGAGTCGTGGTCAGCACCCACTCTGGCATTGAAGTCTCCAAGGAGAATGAGTTGTTCAGAGTTGGGGATGGTCCTGACAGTTGTTGCAAGATTCTCGTAGAACTCGTCTTTTGCCTCTGGTGTGGCTGTCAGTGTTGGGGCATACACACTGACGAGGGTGACTGGGCCTTGAGTGGTGTTCAGGCGGAGGGTGAGGAGTCATGCAGAGCCAGTGCTGCCCGGTTCCACCATCTTCAGCAAGGTGTTCTTCACTGCAAAGCCCACTCCGTGTTCCCTGTGTTCGTCGCTGCCCTTTCCCTGCCAGTAGAACGTGTAGTCCTTCTCTCTCAGTGTGCCTGCGTCAGCCAACCGTGTTTCCTGGAGAGTGACAATATCCACTCCCAGTCTCTTCAGCTCATTATTGATGATGGCAGTCTTCCTGGTGTCGTTGATGTCCTTGAGGTTAGCAGCGAGTCCTGTCATCATAGTGCGGACGTTCCAAGTTCCCAGTTTTAGAGTTGGTCTCTTTTGTTTTATTGTCTTGCCTGGTGCGAAGGTTCTCAGCCTGCTGTTCGGACTTCTCCTCATCCCCATGCACCCAATGAGGAAAGCAAGCTGTGGCGGGACAACACCTTATTGGCTGGGGGCTGCCCAGCTTGAGGCGGGCGGTAGCTGTCCAGTGAGATCCGATGATCCCTCCCACCGTCGGGAACAACCCCTGGCGCCGCGCTCTACGCCAATTGAGCAGTGGCTTATAACCGGTAACTGTCATTCCCCATATTTTTTCTATGCCAAAGGCGAAGCTGGAGTGTCCTCTCCAGTGATCCGGTGTTCTACCTTCCAGCGTTGGCGTTGGTAGGATTCAAGCCTGGGCAGGAAGATATGGAGGACAAGATGTTGCCCATGCAGCATGTCCCCCCTCCCCACGTCACTGATGAATCCAAAGGAACAGCAGGGCTGCTACAGTTTGGCACCAACGGTGCTGTAACGGCGCTGGTGCCACACATATATATATACCACATACACTACCGTTCAAAAGTTTGGGGTCACTTAGAAATTTCCTTATTTTTGAAAGAAAAGCACTGTTTTTTTCAATGAAGATAACTTTAAACTAATCAGAAATATACTCTAATATCTAATATACATTGCTAATGTGGTAAATGACTATTCTAGCTGCAAATGTCTGGTTTTTGGTGCAATATCTACATAGGTGTATAGAGGCCCATTTCCAGCAACTATCACTCCAGTGTTCTAATGGTACAATGTGTTTGCTCATTGCGTCAGAAGGCTAATGGATGATTAGAAAACCCTTGTACAATCATGTCAGCACAGCTGAAAACAGTTTAGCTGGTTAGAGAAGCTATAAAACTGACCTTCCTTTGAGCAGGTTGAGTATCTGGAAAAAATTATTATTTCAAATACAAATCATTATTTCTAACCTTGTCAATGTCTTGACTATATTTTCTATTCATTTTACAACTCATGGTGGTAAATAAGTATGATTTTTCATGGAAAACACAAAATAATTGTCTGGGTGACCCCAAACTTTTGAACGGTAGTGTATATATATGGTTCCAAGGTTGTCATAGCCAGGAGCGGCACTGGGGTAAAGCTCCCAGCGCTCATAAAATGCTCCTTATGGCGTGCGTCTCGAAAAGCCTCTGACAACTAAGTCCAACTCCTAGCCTGCCCGTGTGGTTTAGTCTCTAAGCCCGGCGGAACTGCTTTTACTAATAGGAGAAGGGGCGAGGGCGGATCTCTGGCACCTTAAAACCAGATGCTTCGGGTAGATGGTGGCTCGTCAACCTGGGAAGGTAGCCCATCTAGGGGAAGGTAAACCCTGATTTCAAACCTCCGTTGCCTTGCGGCATACCCGGTCACGGGAAAGGCTTCGGGAGTCAACCCTGAGGAAAAATCCGGAGTCGGAGCCCGTAAGGCAGTTCTATGTTGTGCTCAACATCGTTCTGGCAGCTCCTGCAACGGCGCTGGTGCCAAACTGTAGCAGCCCTGCTGTTCCTTTGGATTCATCAGTGACGTGGAGAGGGGGGACATGCTGCATGGGCAACATCTTGTCCTCCATATCTTCCTGCCCAGGCTTGAATCCTACCAACGCCAACGCTGGAAGGTAGGACACCGGATCACTGGAGAGGACACTCCAGCTTCGCCTTTGGTGTAGACAAAACACGGGGAATGACAGTTACCGGTTATAAGCCACCGCTCAATTGGCGTAGAGCGCGGCGCCAGGGGTTGTTCCCGACGGTGGGAAGGATCATCGGATCTCACTGGACAGCTACCGCCCGCCTCAAGCTGGGCAGCCCCCAGCCAATAAGGTGTTGTCCCGCCACAGCTTGCTTTCCTCATTGGGTGCATGGGGATGAGGAGAAGTCCGAACAGCAGGCTGAGAACCTTCGCACCAGGCAAGACAATAAAACAAAAGAGACCAACTCTAAAACTGGGAACTTGGAACGTCCGCACTATGATGACAGGACTCGCTGCTAACCTCAAGGACATCAACGACACCAGGAAGACTGCCATCATCAATAATGAGCTGAAGAGACTGGGAGTGGATATCGCCACTCTCCAGGAAACACGGTTGGCTGACGCAGGCACACTGAGAGAGAAGGACTACACCTTCTACTGGCAGGGAAAGGACAGTGACGAACACAGGGAACACGGAGTGGGCTTCGCAGTGAAGAGCACCTTGCTGAAGATGGTGGAACCGGGCAGCACTGGCTCTGCACGACTCCTCACCCTCCGCCTGAACACCACTCAAGGCCCAGTCACTCTCGTCAGTGTGTATGCCCCAACACTGACAGCCACACCAGAGGCAAAAGACGAGTTCTACGAGAATCTCGCAACAACTGTCAGGATCATCCCCAACTCTGAACAACTCATTCTCCTTGGAGACTTCAATGCCAGAGTGGGTGCTGACCACGACTCCTGGCCCTCCTGTCTTGGACCTTTTGGCGTGGGCAGAATGAACGACAACGGACAGCGGCTGCTCGAGTTCTGCACATATCACGATCTGTGCATCACAAACTCGTTCTTCAAGACCAAGCCCCAACACAAGGTTTCCTGGCAACATCCGCGCTCAAAGCACTGGCACCAGCTGGACTTGATCCTGACCAGGCGCACCTCACTGAAGAACGTGCTAATCACCCGTTCGTTCCAGAGTGCAGATTGCGACACAGACCATTCATTGGTGTGTTGCAAGGTCAAGCTGCAGCTGAAGAAATTCCATCGTGCTAGACAGCCTGGAAAGGCACGGATTGACACCAGCAAGATGGCTCAACCAGAACTTGTTGAGCAGTTTGCCTCCACCTTTGAGAAGGAACTTGGTGTACCACAAGAAGGAGAATCTGCAAAGCAGAAGTGGGAAGAGCTGCGAAACACCATCCACCGCACAGCCTTAGCTACCTTTGGGAGGAAGACCTCGAAGTCACAGGACTGGTTTGATGCCAAGTTGACCGAGATGAACCCCATCATTGAAGCCAAGCGCTCAGCACTTGCTGAGTACAAGAAGTACCCAAACAAGAAGAATCTCCAGATTCTCAGGGCTGCGAGAAGCAAAGTTCAGCAGACTGCTCGGTGCTGTGCCAACGAGTACTGGACTCAGCTCAGCCAAGACATTCAAACCGCTGCCATAACAGGGAACATCCGCGGTATGTACGATGGCATCAAGAAAGCACTTGGTCCGGCTCAGAGCAAGATGGCCCCCCTCAAATCCTCCACTGGGGAGATGATCACAGAAAAGAACAAGCAGATGGAGAGATGGGTGGAACACTACTCCGATCTCTACTCCAGACAGAACACCGTGACACCGTCAGCCCTTGATGCCATCGACTGCCTGCCATCCATGGACGAACTTGACGCCGAGCCAACCATCGACGAACTCAGCAAGGCCATTGATAGCTTGGCCGCTGGCAAGGCACCCGGCAACGACGGCATACCCCCTGACCTGATGAAGCACTGCAAGACCGCTCTACTGCTGCCATTGCATGACGTCCTCTGCCAGTGTTGGAAGGAAGGTGCCGTACCACAGGACATGAGGGACGCCAAGATCATCACCCTCTACAAAAACAAAGGGGAGAGAAGCGACTGCAACAACTACAGGGGCATCTCCCTCCTCAGCGTTGTTGGCAAAGTCTACGCACAAGTTGTTCTCGTTCGTCTACAGAAGCTTGCCGAACGTGTCTACCCCGAGTCTCAGTGTGGCTTCCGCACTGAGCGATCGACGGTAGACATGATATTCTCCATCCGCCAACTCCAGGAGAAATGCAGAGAACAGAACATGCCCCTGTACGTCGCCTTCATCGACCTCACCAAAGCGTTCGATTTGGTCAGCAGAGAGGGCCTTTTCAAGATCCTGCCAAAGATAGGATGCCCACCAAAGTTGCAAAGCCTCATCGAATCGTTTCACACCAACATGCAGGGGATAGTGCAGCACGATGGCAATGTCTCAGAGCCATTTAACATACGCAGCGGAGTGAAACAGAGCTGTGTACTTGCGCCAACCCTCTTTGGGATTTTCTTTGCTATGCTCCTGAGGCATGCCTTCAGCACAGCAACAGAGGGAATCTACCTGCACACAAGATCTGACGGCAGGCTTTTCAACCTCGCCCGCCTGAAAGCCAGAACCAAAGTACGCGAGGCTCTAATCAGAGACATGCTGTTCGCAGATGACGCTGCAGTCGCAACACACACACAGCAGGAGCTTCAGACCCTGATGGACCGCTTCTCCCAGGCATGCAAGGACTTCGGGCTTACCATCCACCTGAAGAAGACTAACGTCTTGGCGCAAGGCACGGAAGCACCACCAACCATCACCATCGACGACTACGAGCTGGAGGTCGTGAATCAGTTCACGTACCTGGGGTCCACGATCAGCAACAACCTCTCCCTTGATACAGAGATCCACAAGAGGATTGGAAAATCAGCCTTCACACTCGCTCGCCTCACCACACGAGTGTGGGAGAATCCCAAACTCTCTGTCAAGACGAAGATGGCAGTGTACAACACCTGCATCATCAGCACACTGCTCTATGGGAGTGAGACGTGGACAACATACGCCCGGCAGGAAAAGAGACTGAACTCCTTCCACTTGCGCTGCATTCGCCACATCCTGGACATATCCTGGCAGGACAAAGTGCCCAACACAGAAGTTCTGTCCCGCGCCGGCCTTCCCTCCATGTTCACTCTACTCAGGCAGCGTAGGCTCCGCTGGCTAGGCCACGTTCACCGTATGGAGGATGGCAGAATCCCCAAAGACGTCCTCTACGGAGAACTGGCAACTGGCAGGAGAGACGTTGGCCGCCCACAGCTGCGCTTTAGAGACGTCTGCAAGAGAGACATGAAGGCCCTGGAGATCAACACAGAGCGCTGGGAGGACCTTGCAACTGACCGCTCCAAATGGAGAGGCACCCTGACCAGACAGCTCAAGGCGGGTGAAGAGAGACTGACTGCTGCAGCAGATGAAAAAAGGACCCGCAGGAAGAACCGCCACAGACCCAGCAGCACGGAGACCACCCACAAGCGCGACCTGTGTGACAGGGACTGCCATTTGCGCATCGGCCTGTTCAGCCACAGGCGGTGCTGTTCCAGCAGAGTAGATGTTTAGGATTCTCGTCCATGGTCATCATAGACCGACGGAGGCCGACGATATATATATATATATATATATATGTACAGTGGGGTAAAAAAGTATTTAGTCAGCCACCAATTGTGCAAGTTCTCCCACTTAAAAGATGAGAAAGGTCTTCAATTTTCATCATAGGTATATCTCAACTATGAGAGACAAAATGAGAAAAAAAAATCCAGAAAATCACATTTAAGGATTTTTAATAAATTAATTGGTAAATTCCTCAGTAAAATAAGTATTTGGTCACCTACAAACAAGCAAGATTTCTGGCTCTCACAGACCTGCAATTTCATCTTTAAGAGGCTCCTCTGTCCTCCACTCGTTACCTGTATTAATGGCACCTGTTTGAACTCGTTATAAGTATAAAAGACACCTGTCCACAACCCCAAACAGTCAGACTCCAAACTCCACTATGGCCAAGACCAAAGACCTGTCAAAGGACACCAGAAACAAAATTGTAGACCTGCACCAGGCTGGGAAGACTGAATCTGCAATAGGTAAGCAGCTTGGTGTGAAGAAATCAACTGTGGGAGCAATTGTTAGAAAATGGAAGACATACAAGACCACTGATAATCTCCCTCGATCTGGGGCTCCACGCAAGATCTCACCCCGTGGGGTCAAAATGATCACGAGAACGGTGAGCAAAAATCCCAGAACGACATGGGGGGACCTAGTGAATGACCTGCAGAGAGCTGGGACCAAAGTAACAAAGGCTACATCAGAAACACGCTACGCCGCCAGGGACTCAAATCCTGCAGTGCCAGACGTGTCCCCCTGCTTAAGCCAGTACATGTCCAGGCCCGTCTGAAGTTTGCTAGAGAGCATTTGGATGATCCAGAAGAGGATTGGGAGAATGTCATATGGTCAGATGAAACCAAAATAAAACTTTATTGTAAAAACTCAACTTGTCGTGTTTGGAGGAGAAAGAACACCATACCTACTGTGAAGCATGGGAGTAGAAACATCATGCTTTGGGGCTATTTTTCTGCAAAGGGACCAGGACGACTGATCCGTGTAAAGGAAAGAATGAATGGGGCCATGTATGGTGAGATTTTGAGTGAAAACCTCCTTCCATCAGCAAGGGCATTGAAGATGAAACGTGGCTGGGTCTTTCAGCATGACAATAATTCCAAATACACCGCCCGGGCAACGAAGGAGTGGCTTCGTAAGAAGCATTTCAAGGTCCTGGAGTGGCCTAGCCAGTCTCCAGATCTCAACCCCATAGAAAATCTTTGGAGGGAGTTGAAAGTCCGTGTTGCCCAGCGACAGCCCCAAAACATCACTGCTCTAGAGGAGATCTGCATGGAGGAATGGGCCAAAATACCAGCAACAGTGTGTGAAAACCTTGTGAAGACTTACAGAAAACGTTTGACCTCTGTCATTGCCAGCAAAGGGTATATAACAAAGTATTGAGATGAGCTTTTGTTATTGACCAAATACTTATTTTACCGAGGAATTTACCAATTAATTCATTAAAAATCCTTCAATGCGATTTTCTCGATTTTTTTTTTCTCATTTTGTCTCTCATAGTTGAGGTATACCTATGATGAAAATTGGAGACCTCTCTCATCTTTTAAGTGGGAGAACTTGCACAATTGGTGGCTGACTAAATACTTTTTTACCCCACTGTATATATTCAGTATATATATATCATTTAAATTAAATCATAGAAAATAATAATACATACATTTAATAAACAATATTCAAAAACGCAACTTTGTTCAAACACCATCATCCCTGTACCTTGCAAAGATCTTTTTTTATACATCCTTTTAAATTGTTTTATGTTTGGACATTGCTTCAGTTCATCATTCAGAATGTTCCATAATTTCACTCCACAGATGGATACACAGAAACATTTCCTGGTTGTTCTTACATTTACTGTTTTAAAATTAAATAATCCCTTTAAATTGTAACTGTCTTTCCTTTCTGTAAACAGGCCTAAAATATTTTTTGGAAGTTGATTATTTTTGGCTCTAAACATGATTTGTCCAGTTTGGTATTTTACTGGATCCAAAAATTTTAATATATTTACTCTAACTGCAAGAATAATGGATTTGTGCGATCCCTTTAACCAGCTTTATGAATAATTCTTATTGCTCTTTTTTGTAGAATAATTAGTGGCTGTAGCATGCTTCTATAATTACTACCCCAAACCTCCACACAGTAGCTGAAATATGGTGAAACCAGTGATCTGTAAAGAATGAGGAGTGATCTGAGATTGAGATTGAGATTCAACTTTATTGTCATTACACATGTATGAATACAAGGTAATGAAACGTGACTTGGCATTTGGGCACGCTCTGCAGAGCGCATCTAAGGCCGGGGCAGCCGCTAGGCGCCAGTCATAAAGAAGAAAAGAAAAAAAAAGAAATAATATGACACAATAGGCGAGAGAAAAAAACATGTTTTATCAAATTGACGCTTAATGGGTAAGCGAAATTTTGATTGCAGGCAAAAAAACCCTCAATGCATATTTAGCAAACATTTAGTGGACAATCACACAGCAGAAGGAGGGAGAGCAGTGTGTGTATATTTGCATGTCATTGTGTAGTGTAAATGTAACAGTTGTTAGTGAGCAGCAGAGGGCGCCTCCTGGCAGTGGATAGATGTTATAATCATGTGACTTATAAACAAGTCCAGAGTTCAGAGTCTATCTCTCTTTCTCTCTTGCTTGCAGAAGGCACATGGGCATTGTCCTTGAGAGTCCAATCCGCTGACGACAACAACTGATTGTTGATTGTATGGGTAGACATAAGAGCCGGTTCTTCCGCTAATCTCAGTCAGGAGGAATGTAAACACGGGGCAAACAAGGTCAAATCAAATCAAATCAGCACAGTGCACTCAGAGAGTAGAATTTTGTTCTCACCCGTGTAATTCTGTGCTTCCATTATATATGCAGGCTTAAACTGTTTTTCCATAGAGAGCACAGGACTTCAGATGTATTCCTTCACTGAATCACTGTCATTCAGTTCACCGTTTGCCGCTACTCGTGCCCTCCCCAACTGGTCGAATTTGATGAAGGAGCTGGCTGGGTCCGCTTGATCCGCTCTCTCACCTTCCTTCAATTTCTGATGCATCAGGGAACTCCACAGCCAAAAATAGAAGTCCTGAGATCATAGCCAATAATATTTCCATAGACGCATGGATTCCAATGTCCATGAGTCTCTCGTAGGGCCCAATTCTTGTTGAAAAATAGTGACAATAGCACATTTAAGCCGCTTCCAAATCCATAATTTCCGTTTAGATTAAGATTCAGCAGAAGAAGAGCGACTAAACACAGACAAAAACGCAACATTGCAAAAGCTGGGAATAGGTTAGGAAGGCAGGGGAGGAGGGAAGAAAAATGCGACTGCTCTTTCTCAAGGCAAGAAGGATCAAGAACATGTTTTGCTTTATTTAAAACTGCCATCGTTCTTGATATTTTTGTTTAAATGTTTTATATACTGCTTCTAGTTAATTTTATCATCAATTATCACCCCAAGAAATTTGATTTCATTGACCCTTTCAATATCTGTTCCACCAATTTGTATTTTTATTTGTATTTTTGTTCTACAGTTACCAAATAACATCATTTTTGTTTTGCCTAAGTTTAGTGATAACTTGTTTATGTCAAACCACATCTTCAGTTTTTCCATTTCTATGTTTATGTCATCCAGTAATTGCTGTAGGTCTTCTCCTGCACAAAAAATGTTTGCATCATCAGCAAACAAAACCAGTTATAATTTTTGTGACACTTTACAAATGTCATTGATATAAAGAATGAACATTTTTGGATCCAACACTGACCCCTGGGGGACACCACAGACAGTATCCAAACATAAAGAGCACTATTTACCCAAACTCACAAACTGTCTCCTATTACTCAAATAACTCTTTATCCATTGCAACACAACCCCTCTGATACCATATCTTTCCAATTTTCTTACTAATATATTGTGATTTATTGTCAAATGCCTTTTTTAGATCGATGAATAGTCCAACAGGATTTTTTTCTGATCAATGGAATGCATTATATCCTCTGTCTATTGTATCTAATAATGAAAGTGATGTGGATCTGTTTGATCTGAACCAATACTGACTGTCAGTGATTAAATTGTGTTTATCTATGAATTTGTCCAGATGGTTATTGAAAAGTTTTTCAAGAATTTTGGAAAACTGTGGAAGAAGTGAAACAGGTCTATAATTCATGAAATGAAGCTTGTTACCAGATTTGTACAGTGGAATGACTTAAGCTGTTTTCATTTTATCAGGGAAAATACCAGTTTGAAATGATGTTAAATATATATGTTAATGGTTTGGAAATCCCATCAATTACCTTTTTTACCGTTATCATATCAATGTCACCACAATTCAATTCAACTTTATTTATCTTTTGTTCTTATTAAAGGCAAAAATAGAATAGAAAGGAGATGTCTTTACCTTCTTAACAAGACATCTCCTTTCTATTCTATTTTTGTCTTTAATAAGAACAAAAGATAAATAATTAAAAGAAGACAAAATGAACCTACTTGAGCTATCAATTCAACTATTTATATAGCACCATTTCACAACAACAGTCATCTCATAACACTTTCAACTGTAGGGGAAACCCCCATAATTGCAGAAAAACCCCAGCAATCAGGCGATCCCCTGTGAGTGAGCTCTTGGCGACAGTGGAGAGGAAAAACTCCCTGACAATCCATTGATTTTTTGTTTTTACACTTCATAGCAATATCAATCACCTCTTTTTCATCCACAGGATTAAGAAACATTGAATTTGGATTCCTTTTTATCAGCTCATCAAAGATTGTCCTAGTTATACCTTGGTCAGGAATTTTTTCTGCCAGATCTGGACCAACATTGACAAAAAATTGTTAAAACTATTAACTACAACATCCATATTATATTCATCCTTATCATTAACAACAAAAAACTCCGGATAGTGTGAATGTCTAGAGCCATTCTTGATTATACTGTTCAATATATCCCAAATTCCTATAATATTATCTTTGTTTTTATCTAGTGTTCTCTTATAATAATCTTTCTTGTTATTCCTAATAATAGTAGTTAACTTATTTCTATAATTTTTGTATTTATTTTCTGCCTCTTTCATCTTATGAATTCTCTATAAAGTGAGTTTTTCTTTGTGCAGGCATTTTGTAAACCTTTGTTTATCCATGGACATTTTTTATCTTTTAACTTTTTTTTAATTTATCTGAGTTATAGGACAATTTTTATTATATAAAAGCATAAATATTTTAAGAAATTCCTCATATGCACCATCCACGTCTTTAATCTGATATAGGTCATCCCAGTTATATGATATTGTCATGTTCTAGAGCAGCCAGCAATTCATTTGTTCTCACTCGATTGTTTATTTTAATTCTGTTGGATTTAGTTTTCCTATAGTTCTTGCCATAGACTGTAAAAATTGGTAGGTGATCACTAATGTCATTTGTTAATAGTCCACATGTTACATTATTTTCTATGTCATTAGTGAATATATTGTCATTGACAGTGGCAGAGTAAGATGTGATTATGGAAGGTCCAGTTATTTTTGGATGTAATCCCAAACTATACATTGTATTTATGACTCCATCTGTAGCTTTGTGATTGTTTGGGTTCAGCAAATCAATATTAAAATCTCCACAAATTAGTGGTTTTGTTTCTTAGTTTTGAAAAGGTTTCCTCAATCCAGCCATTACAGATTTCAACATCAGAGCTAGGTGCTCTGTAAACACAACTGACAATTGCATTTTTTTTTGCTTTTCATTGCAAATTTCAACCGTGATACATTCCAATATATTATCTATTGCTGTTGTCATGTTTTCCAGAACCTTAAATTTTAAATCCTTGTCCACATACAGAGCCACTCCTCCTCCACCTTTATTACATCTATTAATATATAGGAATTCGTAACCATCCAGATCAAAGTCCGTACCTTTAGCTTCATTTATCCAAGTTTCTGATATTGCAACGAAACTGAATGGTATTGAAAACTGATCTATGAATTCTTTAATATGGCTGAAATGTGCATATAGGCTTCTGCTATTAAAATGGATTATTGATCATTTTCCCTCTACATCAAAACTATTGTTGTATTGATCTATGAAATAATAGCAACAGGTATTTAGAACAGAGGAGAAGAAGTTATTGTCCGGGTCTATATCGTGTTCCAAGTCCTGTGTGCTATGATCAGAATATATTCAAATGTCTGCAGCTCTGGCTGGTTGTGTTTATAAATGATCTGCTCCATATAGTTATGGTCCTCAGGTGTAGGTAAGTGATTTCTATTAGTAACTGTCATATCTATGTGAGTGGATGATTGTTACCTTTAAAAAGGTCATGTTAATCCTTGGTATTTGTTCAGCTCCTCCAAAACCTTGAGTAGTGTTTTGGCTTCCTCTGGTATTCCACTCAACTTTATAAGTATTTTGTAGTTTGTTGTCCAAGTGCTCTGAATTTTCCCTTGTTTCTTCAAGTAACGCGCCTTCCTGGTTATGTCGGCATTGTGTTTAGTTAGGTGTTCATTGATAAAGATGTTGGTCCCCTTTAGCTTCCTTCCCTGTTTGAGCAGTGCTGTTTTGTGTTTTCTGTTGACAAATCTAATGATGACTGCTGGTTTGTTGTTAGGGCTCCTTTTGGGAAGGGGGTGGGTGCCTCAATGCTCTCGGCCTCCACGTCTATCCCCTTAGACTGCATGAAAGCCACCACCTGTTGCTCCACGGAGCCAGCATCCAGCTCACCAGGCTCTCCCCCCGTTGTCAGCCATCACAACTCGGGCGTATGACCTTGGTTTTATCTGGACACCGGTGATGATTACATCGTTTATCCGTGTATATTGCTCAAGATCTGGAACCCTGCTCTCTAGGTAAGCAAGCCTCTTGCCCTTTTCTAAATTTTGAGTGTGCAGAACTTTTACCTCTTCCACCAAGGCGAGGATACTTTTCTGCTGCAGCCTGACAGCAGAAACGTCTTCGGCCAGAAAGTCAAGTGATTTTTTAATATCCTCAATCTCCTCAATCTGAATCTTCTTTGGACCTATGTTGGTTAGCTTGGTGGCTAGCTGAAGCCCAGAAGCTGATGATAGCAGGATAATTTCCACTGGTGCTGCCGATATCTGGTCCAGCTGACCTATGATCCGGCTGGGGCCTCAGTTAGCTCCTCCACCCTCAGTTATCTCCTCTGCTGAGCTCTGCCGCTTACTGCCGCTGTAGTTGAGCTCTGATCCAGCCGGATCACATTTTGTGTCTTGGAGTTCTTTTAACACACAAAAAGTGTATCTTTACACTATAAGGAGTGAAAGTACACTAGTAAATAGTAAAATGTTTAACCCTCAAGCGACCGAGTGGGGTCATTTACGACCCCAGCCATATAATTTAATGTGCCGTCTCTTTAGTTTTTATCCAAATTTTCTTTCCTAGCATGAATTTGTCAGTCTACTAATCCTACACACTTTCATAGTTTTTTGCAGGGATCAACCAATTGGTGTGGCGTAGACATCGCAAACTCTTGTGGGGTCATTTATGACCCGGAAGAGAAGCACTGGTTTTTAAACATTGGTTTTATAAATTTTATTCAAATGTTCCACTTCTAATAGTTAGTTAGTTAATCCCTTCACACCTGAAGGTGTATATGGGTGGCACCTATCTCCGTTTCTCTGACCCTAGGCCACACAGCTACTGTAAGTAGTGAAAGCTACAGCGGGGGGTCAGTCCTCTGGTAGCTCTGTGTGTAACTTTACTTTCCCCATTCCATTATGCGGAGCACCATGCTAGAAGGCAGAAAGCACCATTTTTATATGGTCTTTGGTATGACCCGGCCAGGATTTGAACCCCTGCCTCCCGGGTGTGGGGCGGATGCTCTACCAACTGAGCCACCACTCCGGTTTCCACTTCTAATCAGTATTTTATATTGTATTGTAGTGAACCATGGCTAACAGACCTAGGATAGCAAGATTTACATTTGTCTGTTTGTCTGGATTTGTCTGTTTGTCTGTCTGTCTGTTAGCAAGATAACTCAAAAAGTTATGGACAGATTTTCATGAAATGTTCACAGATTGTCAGAAATGGGGTATCCTACAGATGATTAGATTTTGGTGGTGATCCGGATCACTGTCCACAAGAAAACTGCCATTACGCAAAATGCCATAATAGGTATCATGATCATCATCGTAACTACAATAATAGGTATCATCATCATCGTGATGATGATATGATGACTATGATGATGATGATGATGTTCCAAGAGTGAACTGACAAGGACTGTCTAAATAAATGTAATGTTGTTCTTACAGTCTGCGTTTTGGTTATTTCTTGCAATAAAAGTATTATTAGCAAACACATTTTACATTAGATCATTATAAAATACCTGTCTTAAATACAGGGAGTAGTTTTGGTATGATAAACCTCCATCCAGCCATTTATAATAAGGATCCCTGTACAGAGCACAATGGGGTCATAAATGACCCCACTTGGTCATTTCAGTCCGTAAAATAGCTTGGTCGCTTGAGGGTTAAGTATGTTCAGTGTTAATTTAACAATTGCAATGTTCTTTGAACACCTTTGTGGGAGTTAAAAAAAAAAAATCAACTCTGGTATACTATTTTGAAAATGTTAATTTAACTCCAGAGAGTGTGGAACTATATGAACCCTCAAAAAGTGTTGAAATCAACTCTGTAGGAGTCAGTCTAACACTGGACTTTTTGCTGTGTAGACCCGAAAAGGATTAAGCGGAAGAAAATGAATGAATGAATGAATGATTTGCTTGTTTGCGGTTTCACGGCATCTCTCCTCACGCGTGCTCCCGCAATGGGGTGCTTTCAGGCAGGTGGACTTTTTTTCAACACAAACCCAGCACTTCGTACACGCAGTCAGGATGGACACGGGGGGAAATGGACAAGGGGGGAAACGTCCACCGGTGAGCCGGGGGAAGGGACGGTGTGGGAAAACTCACAGGTGAGTGTTTTTTTAAAATCACACCCTCTGTTTTTTGCTAATGTGTTCCGTTAATACTCACTGGACAAATTTGATTGGCGAAATTGGTGGAAATTGATGACAATTGGCCAAAAGTGCAGGAATGTTACAGTGATTGGACAAAGTTGCAAGGTCGTGCAAAAGATGTGGCCAATCAGTGATTTCGCGTGAATTTGTGTGATCACAACATTGTGAAATCCTGGAGGGTCTGGGAGGTTTACAGGAGTTCACAAGGGCACACTCATCATACATAGCTGCAGACAAAATACCTCTAGACAACCTCAAAACTACACTTTATGACCTGCTGCAAGCTGATGTGACTGCTAGAGTGACTGAATCAACAGCATGGGTTAATAGTAGTGACAGTGGTTAGCACTGTTGCCAAACAGCTATAAGGTTCCAGGTTCAAATCCCCATGCTGGCAGAGGTAGGAACCTTTCTGTGTGGAGCTTGCATGTTCTCCCTGTGCTGCGTGGGTTTACTCTGGGAGCTCTGGTTTCCTCCCACCAATCTAAAGACATGCATATTAGGTTAATTGGTCATTCTAAATTGTCCCTAGGTATGTTTCCTATTGGCCCTCATCCCTCTATGGCATGGCGTTTTCCTCAGGCAACAAACCACATGTGTGCCTCCTGCTTCTTTAATTTTTTTTTTTTTTTTTTTTTTTTTTGGTGGGGGGGTAAAATTTAAAATATCACCAGCATGTCTGTGTCCAATAAAAAGAGGGGTCGAAGTGCATGTGACCTTTTGTCTTGGAGAGGAGCAGTCCTTTCAGGGAGCAGAGCCACATGCACAGTGCCATCAATTGATGAGTTGAAAATCACTTTTCAACAAGTTTAAATTTGTGGTAACTTTAAATAAAAATAAATTAATGTGCATGAATATGTAAAGATGCATTTTTGATAATTTCAAGACTTATTTTGTCATTATTTGCATAATAAAACTGTGGGATTTTTTTTTTGTTTGTTGCCTCAGGGTAACACTGTGCAGTTAGGTCACTTTTGTTCAGATAATATCATTCTACAGTGTGGATAGGCACTTAGTTGCAAAATAATGACCAAAGTCAGTTTTTTTAAACTTTACCACAGGAGATGGATGCATGAGCATTTTATGTGCAAAAGGTGCATGATCAGGGAGTTAGGGTTATTCCTTTAGAAAAGTGAGGACAGTGAGCTTGTAGAGAGTGACAATGGAGACGAGGAACCAAAATCAGATCAAAGAAGTGGTATCATCAATTCTGTTCCAATTCCTGGATATAATCATCATGAACACCCGGCTGCTCTACCGGAGAGACTGTGAAGGTACTGGATCATACAATGCTGAAGGCCTTTGCAAAAGTGGAAAGAATCTGGAGCACAACAAAAGATATTGTTTGAATGTTTAAATGTAAATGGTAATGGACATCACTTATATAGCGCTTTTCACTCATCTCTGGATGACCAAAGCACTTTACAGATCCTGCTGTCCACCCATTCACGCACTGATGGCAGCAGAGCTTCAATGCACACAGGCACTGGCCTGACCCACCAGGAGCAACTGGGGGTTCAGTGTCTTGCTCAGAGACACTTCAACATGCAGACTGCAGACAGAGTGGGAATCAAACCACTGACCCTCCGATTAGTAGTCGACCACACTACACCTGATTTATACATGATTCTTTTTCTTCTTCTTTTTCTTCATTCAGCTGCTCCCTTCAGGGGTCTCCACAGCAGATCATCTGCCTCCATCTCACCCTATCCCTTCATCTCCCTCTGGAACACCAACACTCTCCATGTCCTCCTTCACTACATCCGTGAATCTTCTCTGTGGTCTTCCTCTTTTCCTCCTGCCTGGCAGCTCCATCTTCACCATCCTTTGTCCAACATCTCCACTATCCCTCCTCTGCACATGTCCAAACCATCTCAGCCTTGCCTCTCTTGCTTTGTCTCCAAACCGCTCAACCTGAGCTGTCCCTCTAATATACTCATTTCTGATCATGTCCCTCTTAGTCATTTCCAATCAGAATCTTAGCATCTTCAACTCTGCCACCTCCAACTCTGCCTCCTGTTTTTGTCAGTGCCACCGTCTCCAAACCATACATCAATGCAGGTCTCACTACCATCTTGTAAATCTTCCCTTTCACTCTTGCTGCTATCCTTCTGTCACAAATCACCCTGACACTTGTCTCTACCTACTCCACCCTGACTGTGCTCTCTTCTTCACCTCTCTTGGGTATTTTCTGCTGCTTTGGATGGTTTAGGGGAGGCTGCAGGTGTAGTGTGGTTGACCTCTGATTGGAGGGTCAATGGTTCGATTCCCACTCTCTCTGAAGTCTGCATGTCAATGTGTCTTTGAGCAAGACACTCAAACCCAAGTCTCTCCTGGTGGGTCAAGCCAGTGCCTTGCATGGCAACTCTCGCCATCAATGTGTGAATGTGTAGATAACTGAATTTGTTAAGTGCCTTAGTCATCCAGAGATGAGAAAAAGCACTATATAAGTGAACACCATTTAGTTGTCCTTTGGTATTTAAACTCAGTCATGATCCGCATGTTTGCTTTGGCAAAGGTTTTTCACCAGATGCCCTTCCTGACACAACCCTTCCCATTTACCCGGGCTTGGGACTGACACTAGGAGTTCACTGGCTTGTGTTCCCCCCTGTGGCTGGGTTAGATTCATACACCATTGCTAGTTGTTTATGTTTATTTTATGTTTGATTGGTTGGAACCATTTCTGGTTTATGTTTGTCAAAATAAACTTGTCTTTAATGAATATATTGTTTGGTTGACTTATATACCACTTTTCATAATCACTATAGAAAACTGAAGTTGTAGAACCCTTGTAGCGCAGTGTTGCCCTGAGGCAACAAACCCAAATCTGGTTCAGGGCGGTCAGGTTTTCTCACATATATATTATCAGGGACCACCAAGCTCCCCAAAAATATGGTATCATATTTTCCCCTAAAAAATAAAAAGTCATGCCATAGAGGGTTAGAATAGAGGGTTAGTACTAGTGAAGCACTTTAAGTGGTCTTTGAGACTAGAAAAAGCACAATATAAGTACAGATCTTTATCCTTATAATAACTGAGAAGAAAGGCAAGCAGAAATGTTGAGTTTACATGGACTCCAGTGGTTTGAATAAAGCAATACTGAGACAGCACTACGCTATTCCCACAACAGAAGAAGTTTTGAGCAAACTTGCAGGCACCAAAGTGTGCACAGTACAAGATGAAAAGGATGGATATTGGAAAGTAAAACTTGAAAAAGTCACTGCTGCTGTGCACATTTAACACACCCTGAGAGAGACATCCTTTTTTAGAGACTGTCGTTTGAAATAAAGTCAGCAAGTGAAGTTTTTCATGGACGACGAACATAGAACAAATGGCCAAGACTTGTGGAATGTGACAACAGTTTCAGCCCAGAAACCAGAGGGATCCTCTGATCAACAACAGCAGAAAGCAGCTTCTAGGACTGAAACCAAGTCATGTGGCTCACATGGAAGCAGCACAAGTCTGGTGCTCTGTTGTAGCCACTTCACAGAAGCAAGAGCCTACTACATTGTGACATCTTTTGGTCAGCAATACAAAAGCAACAGATGTCTCCTGTGTAGGACACCAGAAAACACCCCGGTGATGTGGAAACAGACTTACTGGACGATGCACAAATCATCATTTCAGAAACTGATGGATCACATGGTGGGGACTGAAAGGATTCACCCTCACTGGGCCCAGACCAGGAGTGGCCAAGTTATTCAACCCCCTGAGGAATACAAAGACTTTCTGCTGGGTCATAAGCAGTGGTGGCTGTGTAAACCGTTCACATTTACGTAAAAACGTTAAAAAGATTCCCTGGTTAAAAAAAAGAAAACGGAAACACAGGAAGTTCATTGTTAAAGAGTAAATGTGATAAATAGTGCTGAGCATTGAGGATGTCAAATATTTAATGAGATGGGATGTTATACACTCATGTAGTTTTAACCACCGACTGTGTTTGCAGAACAGTTGTGTCTTATCTCAACATATTCATGTGCACAACATCCTCATGTACTACAAAGTTATTGCAAAGGTGAAACTAAATCAATTTACTTTACATGTAATGCCATGTCCTCTCTGAATTGTTGCTGCTTCATAGATTACTTCTTTTCTGCTGTAATCTCACTACAAGTAGCTTGGTGAATAAGTTTATGTGGTGGAATCTAGTATCTTTTTTAATTTTCACTGTAGAAATTCAGAATGTAATATGCAATTATTAAGTGATATGCAGTATGTGCTGTTCTGGCACATCCCATTGAGAGGAGACCCCAGGGCAGACCCAGGACATGCTGGAGAGATTAGATCTCCCAGCTTGCCTGGGAACACCTTGGTATCCTCCCTGAGCAGGTGGCTGGGGAAGTCTTGGCTTCTTATTTTTTCTGATTCTTCTTATTTTTCTCTGATAAAAGTGCAAGTGCAGTAAAAACAGTAATACATACAAACATGAAATTTTACAGTCTGGTCAGAAACCCTCCCACCTACTCAGAAACCAAAAATCAAGGCATTGCATCCATAGGAGGTGCTATAATGAAGAGTTTCTTTTTTTGCAAAAATAGAACAATTGGCCTAGACTAAAATTCTTTCATCATTCTATTCTCTGAAACCTCCCACAATTTTTCTCCATAGGTCTTGCGCTCTTAAAATGAAGGTTTCTGCATTGTATTTTCAAAAATGTGCAAGTGGACTAAAAATGAACTCCTTCTAGGCCATCCAGATTGCTTGAAATTAAGCAGAGATCATCTACAGACACTGATAATGAAAAGTTGTTAAAATTATCCATAAATGTCAATCTGTTTTGATTTTCTAGGCCAATCTAGTTGTACAGTTTCTCTTTGGCATGTACGTAGTTTTGTGTTTAACATCTGATGCAGTGATCCAAACTTGATGAAACTTCACACTTACAATCACAACAGGATTCTTCAGCACAACAAATTTCATGCAATTCTGCTCATGTTCCTAAAAGCCTTTGTCTTGTCAATGGAACATTTTGTTAGTGTGTGAAAAAGTCAGTATGTGTCCCAAAGCACTTGTGTGGTGTAAGGGTTAAGATGATTGTCTCTCATTCTGGAGACCGGGGTTCAAATCCTCCTTAGAAAGTGTTGTTCTTAACTGCAACACATCTATTCTGTGCATTTGAAAACAATGTGTTGCACATATTGAGTTTTAAATGTTGTACTGCTGAGGGACTCCTTTCAATCGAACATTTATCATTTAAGAAAGCTAAGAGTGAGAGCTGAAGTAGTTGTGTGGCATTCTGTTTTAAGCTGCAGTCACAAATGCCCTTACAGATGGCTGCAAACACTGTACGAATGATTTTTGGACCGTTTCATATGGCCTTCTTAACGCAGCTGTAGCATTCTTAGACCGTTTGTAAGTTCGTAGTTAGGTCAATGGTCTTGTCCAAGATTTCTATGAATGCCCTACAAAAACCCCTCATCGTAGGGTGGCCATACGAGTGTCATAGGACCAATGTAAGAACTATGCAAGATGTTGGCTGTAAGTATGCCTCAAGAACACCTTAAGTTGTTCTTGAGGGCCCCTTACGGCGGATGTAGGAAATGCCATACGAATCCCTGTTCATACGGAGATTTGTACAGTGTGCGGAAGGCAGTAGTGAGGCACCGATAAGGCGGAAGTATGTCATTCGTGCAACATTTGTGCCGACAAAATGTGCTGAGAGTCATAAGATCCTCCTACCAATGACACGAGAGTGCAGTGAGTTGCACAAAAATTTTCATAAGATGGCAGTAAGTATGCCATTGGAAGATCCCAAAGTACCCATATGAAGAACACAAGAACTCTAGGGCCGTAACAAACTATGCCCCCCTCCACGAATGTCTGTGAACTCCAGAATTCATAGGAACTCGGAGATTCTTACGAGCCCATCATTTGTAAGAATATTTGTGAGCTTTCTTAGCTTAAGATGAGTTATTTATCTATTTCACCTAAGTCCCTGCCTTTTAAATAATCAAGGAAAAAAGTCTGGAAGCATTTATTATTATTTGTTTTTGTTGAACTTGAGGTCCCCTTCACCTGACCTACTTTTTATGTGACAAGGTCAAAGACACAAGGTCATCAACACTCTAAATCCAGAACAAATGAAGCTAGGATACCCAAACTTGATACACAGGCTGGACTCGGGACCCTCACCCCTGGTCCTAGTTTTGGGTTCAAAAGTTCAAGGTTGCAAGGTCAGTAAAGATGGACATACAGTTTGTCACTGATGCATAAGCTGCATTATTTATGTCTGCTTGTACCTAAAGAGACTGAGGTGATTCTCAGAGATGTTGCTTGAGAGTTCAGGGTCTGCGTATTTGTTGTGCAAAAATCCAGTCTTTACATGAATAGTACATCCATACAAAAAATGTATTATAAGCAGTGTTGGGAGTAACGCATTACAAAGTAACACGGAGTGCCTGCTTGCATTACAGAGAGCTAATCTTATCATTCCGTCTTGTTTTGACAAAAAAAAGATAAATAAATAATTACAGGCTCAGTTCTTTACTTATGTGTGCTCTTATCCACACATCACCACAGTTCAGTAAACGGTGTGCCATTAACACCTAAACTTAGAAAAGGCACTCTGTGGACCGCTGTGACTGAACATTTTATGTGATTTTCATGTTTTACTGCATACAAACTAAAATTGCCTCATGTGTTTGCCACTCAGTGCTGGGTAACTATGGTAACTGTTCTATAACCCACCTGTGTTCTGTGACGCTGTGGCTATTTTGTCTCGTTGTGCGTTTTCGCTTCCTATTTTCCATCAGGTGCTCTCAGGGAGCCTCTGGGGTCTGCTCAGCTACCTGACAGCTCAGCCACGCCTCCCTCTCCTGCCAGTCTTATCAGCTGTGTGTCATTATCGCTGTTACTCCTCTGTCACGCATGCACACACACATGCATGCTTCCTCTCATTCTCACACTCATGCACTCTCCTGCACGCACACGCGCGTGCACACACACACACACACACACACACACACACCCATTCATCCCTACTCTCCTGCTCACAGATGTTATTTCACACAGCTGTTTCCACTCAGTCCAGACCACTCATTTCCACACTCTCACTCCTCACCCGGCAATCTCTTTCCTCATTAGGGTTGGCATTACTTAAGCCCTGCCTCTGCTGGAAGAGATTGCCAGATCATTGTCCAACACTGCGTTTACTGCATTCAGTGTTTGTACTCCGTCACCCAAGTCTAGATGCCCTGCCTAGTCTTCGGTACTGCATCACACTGGGTGGCATTGATCATCTGTAACTGGTTGTCGTCGTTTTGTCTGGATTATCACTTGGACCTACTCGGACTGTTCCAGCCTGTGTGAGTACAGACTGTTTTGCCCCTGCCGTCGAGTTCCTCTTGGCGGTTCCTTTCCTGGGCACCTTATCCGTTCCTCCTCTGCAGTCCCATCTGCCACGGAACAATTTTCCCTGTGTCTACTCACCAGTGTCTGTAGAGCGTACTAGAGGACGTCCTTGTATTTCCTCTATAAACTCATTTCCTACTTTGTACTGTTTAATCACATCTTGCCATTAAATACGCACAACTATCTCCTGCATGTGGGTTTTAATTCCTTCCTCCGTGCGCTGCATAAAAGTGCACGGGGAATCATAACACCATCAGACAGCTGAGACTGTGATCCACTGAGGTTAAAACACATTTACTTGCTACCTGGATAAAGATTACACAGGGTTACTAAAGTAATTTTTTTGTAAGTTGTCTGTATTTTTTCAACTGATTTAAGACAATTTTGCACCGCTGAATCCGAAAATGACATCTGTTTCTCTCGATCAGGTGCTAAGTAAAAACCTGTACTTACTTAGTACTTACTTAGTACTGTGCATGTACTTACCTTTATATAAAGGTTAGTACATGTAAATTGAATGTTAGGTCATCATTGTTCAAAATTCAGAGAATTTTAAGACATAAAAAAGAATGTTGCATCATATAAAGCGAAAATACCCATACATGTAAACAAAAACGTATAAAACAACATGTGGCCATAATTCAACAAGTTGACCTGATTGAGCAAAACCAATGTGATTTTTGGATTCAGCACATCAAAACTGTCCTAAATCAGCTAAAAAAAAACTTAGACAATAAATTTGGTGTTGACCACTGTTATTCAAACATGGATTTTTATCTCCAAAAGGAATTTGAGGGACTGGATCATGTCTCTGTCCCAGCAGACATTTGGACTGTGGATAATGGACATTTTCTTTGGATCACTGCACATCGGATTAAAGATCATAAAGGTAACATAAACATGGACAGCTTTATGCAGTGTTGCCAACTCTCACTCCAAAATGAGGAAATTACTGGTAATATCATGTTGTCTAATATAATACTGTAGCTGCATATTAAAGCCATTTACTGTCATTTATTTAAGTTTAACACTCAAGAAATAATTAAACACTGTCCTACAATGAAGATGTCAAAACTTTTTTTTCTTTTCTCAAAATACAATTTATACTCATTTGATGTCCTTTATGACATACAAAATTAATTTATGTTATATGTGCTCTTTTAGTTAAAATATCAGCAGTATAAAAAATAACTTGTATATAATTAAAGACCAAGAACTTAGTATAATCATATTTATAATTTTATGCAACAAGTAGAGAAAGTGAACCAGAGTTCAACTGAAATTGACTAAAGCCCTAACACCAGGTTATGAGTTCTGCATAAATTACCTCAAGCTAAGGTCACAAAGATTCTTACGAATGATGGGTTCGAAAGAATCTCCCAGTTCCTACGAATTCTGGAGTTCACAGACATTTGTGGAGGGGGGCATAGTTTCTTACGGCTGCTGTTCCATTCACAAGAGCAACTTGAGGCATTCTTGAGAAATGAGGTGCTTTTCTGTCATACGATGGCACTAGAGTTCTTAGATATGACGTAGGACGCTCTTATGAAAGTTTTTGTGCAACTCACAGCACTCTCAAGTAATTGGTAGAAAGATCTTACGGCTTTCAGCACATTTTGTCAACACAAATGTCGCATGCAGGGCTTAAAGTTTTCTGGCACCGTCCGGAATTTTTTTCTTGGCTGCAGAAAAATTTACTTCCTATTTCTGTATGCAGAAACACTTTTGTCCAAGCTATCTGCAATGGTGGATGAATAATGCTCAAAATAAACAGTCAGTTCTGCATAATTTGCAGTTCTTTTAAGATATTTAGAGCGGTGAATATAGTATTTGGGATGGAGGAACGTATTGAGCTTGCACGCTCCACTCAACTCTACAGAAAACCTGGGTAGCTCATGCCCCATTAGCGGATACAGAGCCGAGCAAAGCCACCTGGCTGCCATATTAGGGAGGGAATCGAGTTGACATTATGTTTAGCAGCCGCACAAAATTATAAGCTGTGTCTCCATACCAAGAAGTTCAAAATCTGTTAATTTTTGGGGAAGTTATCGAGGTAAAAGTGGGATCATTTACTACTAAACCCCTTGATTCTCCATTGACTTGCTGAGTGTTTTGGTTGTACTACTATGGCAGCCAGATGGCTTCACTTCTGGCTGCCAATAATCCATCCAGTTTTTCTATAGAGATCAGTGGCACGCTCCTAATCATAGTGACAGCGAGAATGAGTGACTGGAAACGTGAGTGTTTCTGTTATGAATTGCGCCGCTTCATGGCGCAAAAGCAGGATTAACTGGACCCAATTGCTGGAGCTGAGTTTTGCAGTGGTTTATTTTAAGACAAAATAAACCAGATGTGACATAACTTGACTTGACTTAACGTGGCATCACGTGACAAAGTAAACAGTAACACGGTAGACTGCCACACTGAGGGCAAAGTGCGGCGTGGCTATATAGGCGCATCCACCAACCACAATGCTCCGCACTGTGTGTCTATATATATATATATAGTAATATGTACATATGTATACTAGCTGCTCTTGTTTTTTTCTTGCCTTCTGATTGTTGCTCTGAGTGTTGCTATCCCTGTGCTGTTGCAATCCTGGAATTTCCCCATTGTGGGACTAATAAAGGCTTATCTTATCTTATCGAGCAGAAAATTAAAAACACCCGTGAACAATCAGTAATCAGAAAATCAAAAGCAGCCATGAATAATTAACGAAGCAAAAGCCCATAACGTAAAACCAGAAGTAAACAAAAGATGCTGTAAAAACAAAAGCCCAAATTCAAAGCATGATAGAAATAGATGGTATGCACATGATGTCAGAGAACAGAACTCAGGGCAGTTACAAAACACTGAGTGGCAAAAATGAGTGGCAGCATTAGGGTGTAGGCAGTAAAACACAAAAATGCGCACAGTATTCAACTGCAGTAGTACACGGAGTGCCTGCTTGCATTACAGAGAGCTAATCTTATCATTCTATCTTGTTTTGACAAAAAAAGATAAATAAATAATTAAAGGCTCAGTTCTTTACTTATGTGTGCTCTTATCCATACATCACTACAGTTCAGTAAATGGTGTGCCATTAACATCTAAACTTAGAAAAGGCACTCTGTGGACTGCTGTGACTGAACATTTTGTGTGATTTTCATGTTTTACTGCATACATACTAAAATTGCCTCATGTGTTTGCCACTCAGTGCTGGGTAACTATGGTAACTACAGTAACTGTTCTATAACTGCTAAGAATTCTGTTCCAATGCACCCCCTCTATAAACATGATAACATAACCATCAGAATACAAATTATCTAAATCAAACATAGACATGACTGTGACAATAAAAACCAGGCAAAACCAAAATCATGATAATATTAATAAAGAGAATCTAAACATGAACTGAAAGCAAGGCCTGGGCCTGATTTATCTCCTGATCCAAGGCAGACAAAAACAAAGCATAAATGTGACCATGAAAACATAATACCAATAAACAGGACTATAATAACTAAACTAAGACTAAGATAACAAGACAGAACTCATAAGATAAACACAGCAAACAGAAACAAATGGCAATCTCAAGACAACATAATTAAAGACATGACCATGAACATAAATACAAGAACCAAACTAAGCTGAGGTGGGGAAAACAGAGAACATAACCAAAATAAACTTAAAGCATGAGTATAGTTCCACAACCATGCTAAGAATACTGACAGTTTCATCCTTTAGCATACACACAAAACCTTTCATACATTCTGCAGGTTGGAGAGTAAGTTTTTGAAGCCTGGGTAAGATGTCCTAATTGACAGAGGACTTAAAAACAAATGGTGCTGGGTATGGATCAAAGAAATGGGCAAAGATGGCAAGCCTTTTGGTAGCCGGTTTAAAAAAATTAGAGAACCAGAAGCTTGTTTCTGCCCATTGTGCTCAAAATAATGCAATTTAGAGTATTATATACTGTTCATTGTTGCTGTTTACAATTTGTTATTAAAAATAAATGGTGCAAATGTTGCACATTCCATTAAAAAATAGTAAATCAATGACCTTTCCATATAGCCTTTACTGAATGGTTGCTAATCAAATCTTATTCCACCAGTAAATTAGTTTGCATGACTGAGTTTCACATACCCTTATTCATAAATTTCATGTTATAGATTGTAGGTCATTCTGTACATAATTTATATCACTTGATAGCAGCAGCATCCTAAATATTAGATGTTTGCACCATAATAGAGTGAGATGGAGTACTATTACCACCTAATGACCTTCCTTGGTATTGCTGTTTCAAACAGTCCATAACCTAGTCTGAATTAATCAATGGGTATGGCAGATATGTTACTAGTTAGTTTCAATGAAAATCATTTTCACACACACATACACACACATGCACGTGTGTGTGTGTGTGTGTGTGTGTGTGTGTGTGTGTATGTGTGTCTCCACCCTTGTGATCCTACCCCCAGGAAAAAGTTCAAGCTCAGGATTTTTTTTTGCTTTAACCCCTGCACATGAATGACGTACAGTGGGGCAAAAAAGTATTTAATCAGCCACCAATTGTGCAAGTTCTCCCACTTCACAGATGAGAAAGGTCTCCAATTTTCATCATAGGTATATCCCAACTATGAGAGACAAAATGAGAAAAAAAAATCCAGAAAATCACATTGAAGGATTTTTAATGAATTAATTGGTAAATTCCTCAGTAAAATAAGTATTTGGTCACCTACAACTAAGCAAGATTTCTGGCTCTCACAGACCTGTAACTTCTTCTTTAAGAGGCTCCTCTGTCCTCCACTCGTTACCTGTATTAATGGCACCTGTTTGAACTCGTTATCAGTATGAAAGACACCTGTCCACAACCTCAAACAGTCAGACTCCAAACTCCACTATGGCCAAGACCAAAGACCTGTCAAAGGACACCAGAAACAAAATTGTAGACCTGCACCAGGCTGGGAAGACTGAATCTGCAATAGGTAAGCAGCTTGGTGTGAAGAAGTCAACAGTGGGAGCAATTATTAGAAAATGGAAGACATACAAGACCACTGATAATCTCCCTCAATCTGGGGCTCCACGCAAGATCTCACCCCGCGGGGTCAAAATTATCATGAGAACGGTGAGCAAAAATCCCAGAACCACATGGGGGGACCTAGTGAATGACCTGCAGAGAGCTGGGACCAAAGTAACAAAGGCTACATCAGAAACACACTATGCCGCCAGGGACTCAAATCCTGCAGTGCCAGACGTGTCCCCTGCTTAAGCCAGTACATGTCCAGGCCCGTCTGAAGTTTGCTAGAGAGCATTTGGATGATCCAGAAGAGGATTGGGAAAATGTCATATGGTCAGATGAAACCAAAATAGAACTTTTTGGTAAAAACTCAACTTGTCGTGTTTGGAGGAGAAAGAACACCATACCTACTGTGAAGCATGGGGTGGAAACATCATACTTTGGGGCTGTTTTTCTGCAAAGGGACCAGGACGACTGATCCGTGTAAAGGAAAGAATGAATGGGGCCATGTATCGTGAGATTTTGAGTGAAAACCTCCTTCCACCAGCAAAGGCATTGAAGATGAAACGTGGCTGGGTCTTTCAGCATGACAATGATCCCAACAAACACACCACCCGGGCAACGAAGGAGTGGCTTCGTAAGAAGCATTTCAAGGTCCTGGAGTGGCCTAGCCAGTCTCCAGATCTCAACCCCATAGAAAATCTTTGGAGGGAGTTGAAAGTCTGTGTTGCCCAGCGACAGCCCCAAAACATCACTGCTCTAGAGGAGATCTGCATGGAGGAATGGGCCAAAATACCAGCAACAGTGTGTGAAAACCTTGTGAAAACTTACAGAAAACGTTTGACCTCTGTCATTGCCAACAAAGGGTATATAACAAAGTATTGAGATGAACTTTTGTTATTGACCAAAAACTTATTTTACCGAAGAATTTACCAATTAATTCATTAAAAATCCTTCAATGTGATTTTCTGGATATTTTTTTTCTTATTTTGCCTCTCATAGTTGAGGTATACCTATGATGAAAATTGGAGACCTCTCTCATCTTTTAAGTGGGAGAACTTGCACAATTGGTGGCTGACTAAATACTTCTGTACTTCCACCTTATGAGTGCCTCACTACCGCCTTACGCACACTGTACAAATGGGGATTTGTATGGCATTCCTATGTCCACTGTCAGGGACCCTCTAGAACAACTTAAGGGCTTCTTGAGGCATACTTACAGGCAACATCTTGCGTATGTTCTTACATTGTTCCTCTGGCATTCGTATGGCCGCCCTATGATGAGGGTTTTTTGTGGGCATTTAGAGAAATCTTGGACAAGACCATCGACCTAGCAACGAACTTATGAACGGTCTATGAACACTGGATACCCCTAAGGCTGCCTTAAAAAGGCCATAGAGAATTGTCCAAAAATCATTCATACAGTGTTCACAGCAGCTCGTAAGGGTATTTGTGACCGTAGCTTTACTAACTTGTTAATCTATGTGTAGTACAAACCTCTGATCAAACATCATTAGATCACAGTGGTACTGATGAGATGAAAACACATTTGGTCCCCACCTGCCTCTCACAGGCAGACTGTCTCTTTATAGTTATGTGTCCTTTTACCCTACAGCCATTTGTTCTGCTTTAATTATCTGTTTCATCCAAAATGATAATTTTACTCTCCTCCATCATTAATGTGAGTTTGCACTGAAAGATGCTGACAAAGGATGCACTTGATCTTCTCACAGTGTCAGTGAGCAGAACCGCTGGCTGCTCACTCTCTGATGAAATATTAAACACCAGTTAGCCATGCCGTGATGTAGTTCATTAGTCTCTGTCCTGACCGGCAGACAGCTGAAGAAAACCAGCACAGACACAAAATCTGGACCAGAGAGACACAACAAAGACACACGACTGCAGTGTATCCAGGAGGAATGTGGCTGACATTTCCTTTCCCTACATCCCTTCTCCCACAATTATGAACGCTGACTTTGAGAGACCAGAAAGTTTTATCCACTTTACTTTGTGTAGATCACATGTGTCAAACTCAGGCCCGCGGGCCAAATTTGGCCCGCAGTGTAATTATAATTGGCCCGCGAGATCATATCAAATGTGCATTAGAGCTGGCCCGCGGTATATACTGTACCGCTAATACTACAAATCCCACAATGCTTTGCTAGTATGTTGGCGCGCAGTCGAAACCGGCAAGCGCTGCTTTTTTCTGTTGACAGTCATTGACAACCATGCTCCAGTCACATCGACCAAATTAATTTCACCCTCCACAAAAATGGCCAAACGAAAGATGGACAACAGGAGCTTTCAAGACAGTTGGGAGGCAGGTTATCTGTTCACGAATATAAAGGACAGACCTGTTTGTCTTGTGTGCGGAGCTAACGTGGCTGTAAGGAAAGAATATAACATAAGAAGACACTATGAAACAAAACATTATGAAAAGTACAAGGACCTGGACGTAAAGCAGAAGCTGCAGAAGGTGGAGGAGATGAAAAGAAGTCTGGTTTGCCGGCAGACTATGTTCATGAAAGCAAAATCAAAAAGTGAAGCTGCTGTAAAGGCCAGCTTTATTGTGGCAGCAGAGATAGCAAAATCAGCCCGGCCCTTTAATGAGGGAGAGTTTGTCAAAAAGTGCATGGTCAAAGTTTGCGACATCGTGTGCCCAGATAAAAAGCAAGAATTTTTAAATGTGAGCCTGAGCAGAAACACCGTGGCTGAGCGCGTGTGTGAGCTTTCCACTAATCTACATGAACAACTAATAAAAAAGGGAAAAGATTTTATTGCATACTCCCTTGCTGTGGATGAGAGCAGCGACACGTCTGATACTGCCCAGCTGTCAATCTTCATCCGTGGAGTAGACTCGAGCCTGTGCGTCACAGAGGAACTTTTAGGATTAAAATCAATACATGGCACCACCACAGGAAAAGATATCTTTGAAGAAGTATCCAAATGTATAACTGAAATGAGCCTGCCTTGGGATAAACTTGTGGGACTGACGACAGATGGTGCGCCTGCGATGTGCGGTCAAAAGAGTGGATTGGTCGGCAGGATTCAGGAGAAGATGCGGGAGGAAGATGCAGGTGAACTTACAGTTTATCACTGTATCATACATCAGGAAGCGCTCTGTGGCAAAGCTCTGCAAATGGAACATGTTATGAGCTCTATAAAACGAGTAGTCAACTTCATAAGAGCCAAAGGTTTGAATCACCGGCAGTTCAAGTCTTTTCTGGAGGAGTTGGATTCGGAATACAGAGATGTGCCCTATCACACAGCGGTGAGATGGCTAAGCAGAGGAAAAGTACTGAACAGATGTTTTGAGCTACGTGAGGAAATCTGTCAGTTTATGGAAAACAAAGGGAAGGACACAACAGAGCTGAGAGCTAAAAAGTTTCTGTGTGAGCTTGCATTTCTGTCTGACATTGTGAGCCATCTCGATGTGCTTAACCTGCAGCTTCAGGGACGGGGCCACATCATCACAGACATGTACGCAGCAGTGAGGGCCTTTAAAACTAAGTTGTGTCTGTGGAAGACTCAGATGCTGCAAGGAAACTTGGGTCATTTTCCGTGCTGCCAAACCATGGTAGAGCAAATTTCTCCTGCCGTGCTGCCTAGCGCACAGTTTGCTGAAAAAATCAACGCGCTCAGCGCCGAGTTTTCCCGGCGATTTGCCGACTTTGAGGCTCAGAAAGGGAGATTTGAACTGCTCAGTAACCCGTTTGCGGTCGACGTGGAAAGCGCACCAACCAGCCTCCAAATGGAGCTAATTGAACTCCAATGTAATGACATGCTCAAATCAAAATATGACTCTGTTGGTGCTGTGCAGTTTCCATGTTTCCTCCCCGACACAATGCCTCAATTACGCACCCAAGCTGCTCAGATGCTCTCAATGTTTGGCAGCACATATCTATGTGAACAACTGTTCTCTATGATGAAGGTGAACAAAACACCTCACAGAAGTCGACTCACTGATGAACACCTTCACTCCGTCCTGAGGTTTTCCTCAGCTCAGAGCCTGACCCCAGACATTGATGAACTTGCATCTAAGAAAAGATGCCAGGTATCTGGCTTAGACCAATGTACAGAGTAAATCAGAGTGTAGCAAACTGAGCTTGAATATATCCGTTATTTATGCACTTTTTCTACTGCAAGGCATGGTCTGTTAATAGTTGAAATGTTGGATTTTTATTGAATGACATTATTATTTTTGGTTCTTTTGTTGTTGGCTTTGAAAAAGATTTACTTTAAAAAGGAACTTGAAAGGATACGGGGAGAGACATACTTTATTTATTTATTTAAATAAGAAATGAATACCACTGATGTGTCTTTTATTTCAAATTTAATTTCTCATGTGTTTGTAATAGCAAGCTTTGGTTGTTCCAGATTCTGTGTTTAAGCAAAACTAAAGTTTGTTTCCATATGAAAAGGTTAAACATTACATATCAGTTGCAGTTAATTTTTCAATAAATATTGAGTTTGGCCCGTGACTTTACTTCACTGCTTAATTTTGGCCCACTGTGAATTTGAGTTTGACACCCCTGGTGTAGATCATTGAGATCAGTGAGTGATGAAAAATGGCCAGATTTCTCAATGATCTTCCAATGATCTCTCAGAGATCACCAAGATCTCTTAATGATCTCACTGATCCTCAAGGTTTTGACTCAGTCCAAAACAATCTCTTAAAAGGGAAGTAATCTCCAAACGAACTTTCAACAAACTCTCAAGGAGTACTAAACTAGCTCGTTGATCTTCCAATAATCTCCCAGTGATTGAAATGAATGCCCTTCAGGGTGGAATGGAGACTCAAACGCAGGCTGTGAATTGCAGTGGTTTAATAAAACACAAAATAAAGCAAGGCAGGATACAGGAACAAAGATGGGGAATTCCCAACAGGATGAAAGAATACCTGGTAGAATAGCACAACTGGCTAAGGCGTGTGGAAACGCCGGACAGACAAAGTGAACTAGACATGAGACTCACATCTGGGAGACAAAGTGAAGGACGTCGCACTGAACTGCGAGGCGGCATCCCTTAAATAGAGCAAAGAGCAGTCATACAAATGAAGAGCAGATGTGGATAACAAGAGCAAGGGTAATAATCCAAAAATAATGACAGCTGTGACAAACCACGAAACTAGCTATAAACAACAGAAGTAAATAAAGGACGCTGTCAAAATAAAGGCACAGGAGAACATGACAAAAGGTAACTGACTACAAACAAGAAATGTTCACAAAACGAGATACAGACCAGAAAAAACAAAAAGGGGAAAATAACCCACCAAGGTGAGGACAAGATAAAATACAAAAACCAAGCGATGCAAATAATGAAATACTAATAATTACCAATACAAAAAGAGAGCTGAAGGCAAAGGTGAGAGTAGGCTCAAGTCCAAAACAGACAGATATTATTTATAATGCAAAATAGGATGGGCATAGAAACATATTAGTAAACATGACTATAGTAACTAAATTAAAATAACAGGGACTCTCAAAAACAGACAGAAACAAATGGCAACCCAAATAACATAATACATCCAAACCCATAACCAGATTCAATACTAAACTGAAGTGGGGAAAGTACAGAAAATAATCAGGACAACTGAAAGCGTGAGCACGGGTCCCCAACCGTGCTCAGCATCATGACAGTGATCTTCACTGTGGTCTTTTAATTAATTTGAATTGATGAAAAAATATGCAGTTCATTGCAAGAACACTGAGAGATCATTGAGAAAGCATTGGGACATTGATGAAATCAGTTAGACCTTTTCTACCAAGACGGTTCCAGTGCTTAACTGGAGCCAGAGCCTGATTGGCACCAGTTCTTTGGTTTTCCACTGCCTGAAGCACCACTCCCAGGCTCTCAAAAGTGGGGCTATCATGGCCCCAACTCCTACCTGGGCCAGCGGAAGCACCAGTTTATGTTGGTTACATCCACAGCCATGGCCATGGTTAACCGACCAGCTTCAAAACATTACTGACTGCCACGTTGCATTCCAAACAGCAGAGCAAGCTATGGATTCCAAAATCAAACAGATTTGGAGCGAAGAGGAGACACATTTCTTGGCTCTATGGACATGAGCAGAAGTACAAAATAAGCTGGAGGGGGCCACTCATCTGATGAACTGTTTTGGGGGATAGGCCTGCCAGCCGGACCATTGTAACTACCCTGGATTAGTCCGTACAACAAACTGCTCAAAACACACTGGTAAGTGTATTGTCTTTAAAATGCCAAAAGTTAACGAATATATTGTATATACATACAGTATATATATATATCCGCTTGTACTGATATGTAAGATAAGCCTTTATTAGTCCCACAAAGGGGAAATTCCAGGATTGCAACAGCACAGGGATAGCAACACTCAGAGCAACAATCAGAAGGCAAGAAAAAACAAGCAAGCAAGAGCAGCTAATATACATATGTACATATTACTATAAAATATATATATACACACACACACACACACACAGACACACAGTGCAGAGCATTGTAGCTGGATGGAATAAATATATGAATATATGAACACAGTGCAGAGCATTGTAGCTAGATGGAATAAATATGTAAATATATAAACACCCACAGTATGGAGCATTGCAGCTAGGTGGAATAAATATGCAAGTATATAAACACACACAGTGCGGAGCAATGTAGCTAGATGGAATAATATGTAGATATATAAAAACACAGTGCGGAGCATTGTAGCTAGATGGAATAAATATATAGATATATAAATATAAACACACCCAGTGCAGAGCATTGTAGCTAGATGGAATAAATATGTAAATATATAAACACACACAGTGCAGAGCATTGTTGCTAGGTGGGATGAAACAGCATAACCGTCTATTTAGTTATCCTACATGGTATGATTATGTGCCCATACATATTCTCACCCTCCATAGCGACCGGTATGTTCCTAGTTGTATGCCGGAGTGGACCATTGTGTAAGTCTATTGCATCTTTTGCATTCAAAAAAAAAAAAAAAAAACAAAAAAAAAACTATTAGTTTGTTACGTCTTTTTGCTATCTCTGCGAGCAGCCCTGCTTAGGTTGTACAGTCTGACAGCCGTTGGTAGGAAGGACCTACGAAACCTCTCGGTTGTGCACCTGGGATGATGTAGTCTGCTGCTAAATGAGCTCCTCAGTGCATCCAGTATGTCCTGCATAGGGTGGAACTCGGACTCCAGCAGAGATGACAGTTTAGCCACCGTCCTTCTCTCTCCTATCTCCTCCATCGGATCAAGGCGTTGCCCCAGGACAGAGCTAGCTTTCTTAATCAGTTTGTTCAGTCAAATGTTTGTTCAATGTAATGTTTGTTCAATGTTTGTTCAATGTAACAGCCAAAGTGCAGATATATATAGTATACTAAAATACTATAATATTTTCCGTTAGCTATGCTAACAAGCTAATAGTGCCTTTACTACGACCAAAATGTTTGTCCTCGCCATAAAGAAATGAACAGGCCGTCTCTGCTGACAAATGCATATCGCTTGTATTGATATGTAATGGCCAAAGTGCGGATATTTTTTTACTCACTCTTGTACCTGTAGTATTGCCGGTTAGCTACGCTAACAAGCTAACTGTTTTTACCACGAACATCTCTCCTCACCATAAAGAAATGCGCGTTTGAGAAATTAGAACAAAAATCTTCTTTTAGATTTGATTGACGGTTGGCAACCAGCTTACAGGTGCATTATCGCCACGTACTTCATTCTATATCATCACTCCATCTGGTCAGGAGCTGTAGTCCTTCTATCATCATTGCTGTGTCCAATCGTACCTCAACTCTATCTTCAAACATCACTCTTCTTCGTCTCCTCGTACTTTACTCTACAGTATATCATCACTCCTTTGACATGGTTCTTCTTCTTCTTTTCTCGGATACTGGCAGATAGCAAAGAACTGAAAGGTGCATACCGCCACCTACTGTACAAGAGTGTGTAACATTATGTCATCTGAGCCCGACCCCTAAGTTCTATGACTTATCCTGTGTTATTTAAAAAAGAGAAAACAGCCCTTCTTGTGATTCTTGGTGCCTCTCCAGCTCTATCTGTTCCCAGAATCCCAGTTAAATCTCATTCCCTACCAGCCTGCCGAGCTTCATTTTTCATTCTCCCTTTCATTTTCATACTTGTGACAGTGTAATAAGATGTGCTCAACATTTTCTTTTTCTCCACATTCTCTACATTTGTCACTTTCGCTTTTCCCCGTGGTGAATAAAATACCATTCAAACCTGTATGACCCAGTCTGAGTCTTGCCATAATGATGTCTTCCCTCCGTTTGTTGTTTTATAGTTCTTTATTGCAATAGATTTTTGTATTTTGTAATACGATCTACCTTTATGATCTTCATCCCATCTTTTTTGCCATAGCTCAATTCCTTTTTTCTTGATTACTGCTTTCCCTTCACCTTTTCCAAGAGACAATGGTATAGTTATCTCTTTTCCAAGAGCGCTTTTTGCTAATTTGTCTGCACAGTCATTCCCTTTCAACCCTTCATGTGCAGGAATCCAACAAAACTGAACATTTCCACCACCCCTGTGCACCCTAAATAAACTGTGATATAAATATCCAGTGCAAAATACGCTGTATGTTCAGCCTCGATACTGTTTATTGTTGTCTCAAATGATGTTAGTGGCATCGCCATATATCTTGAAATGCTCATTTGAGAGAAAACGAGAACAAAAATCTTAGCGTCTTACAGAATACTTTTTATAAAGATATCCAGCGCAAAATAAGTTTTTTGTGGTATCAATACTGTGTATGAATGGGTGCCTTGTGTTGTGTTATGGGAGATTTTTCTACCAAAGACACTAGTAACGTTATGGCGCATATTTAGGGCGCATATATGGCATGCTTGTATGGTACGCATTTTCTCCCACATGTATTTAGTAGGCATGACGGTGCATACTCTACAGACTTCAAACGTCCAAAAGGACATGCCCCGGCAGAGACCTCGGCAGGTGTGAAGTGGTTTCTGGAGAGACGGGAAGTCAGAGACAATGTCCCAGCAGGAGCCCCCGAGGCGGAGGAGACAACAGAGACACCAACGAGCCTCGGAGGCTATATGTTACTGAAGAACTGTGGGTTCATATGTTTACTGAAGGACTGTGGGTTGAAGGTGTGATGTATTTGATGTGGGGGGTTTTGTGTCTCTGGGGGTATAAGAGCTGTGAGGAAAGATTGTCCTGTCTCTTTTGTTGAGATACTTGCTGTTAGAGGATGAGACTCCAAATAAACCTTTCCTGAGAAATAAACTCAGTCTCGTTTGTGAAGGCATCCTCTACACTGGTGACCTACGATGAACCATGGCCGGTGACGGCGAGCTTTCCGCACCGGACTCTTCAGGAGCCAACCGGGTTAACGCAGCTACCACACTACAGCTGCCCGATTTCTGGCAACATAAGCCGCGCTCCTGGTTTACCACTGTGGAGGCGCAGTTCCACCTTCGGGGAATCTCAGCGGACGCAACGAGGTTCTACCATGTCGTCGCGAAGCTGGACAGCCTCACAGTGCAGCGGGTGGAGAGCCTGACCAACCACCCGCCCCAAGACAACAAGTATGGCGCACTGAAAGCCGCCCTCATTCGAGTCTTCACTCCCTCGCTGGGAGAGCGAGCAGAGAAGCTCCTGGCGCTGACAGAAGGGGAAGCAGACAGGCCGGCAGATCTGATGGTGAAGATGATGAGCCTGAGAGGCGAGGACGACGACAGCTTTATCTTCGCCCACCTCTTCCTCAGAACGCTCCCGCCAGCAGTGAGAGTCACCCTGGCCAGCTCGCAGCCACTCAACAACCGTGACTACCACGAGCTGGGCCAGGAGGCGCAGCGGCTCGTCGACGCCCATAGACGGCACGCAGCCACGACGGCAGCAGCAGAGCTGAACGCCCCCCCGCGAGACGAGGGGAGACCAGAGGCTGCGGCACCGGATCCACTGACGGCAGCAGCGGCAGAGGCCAGGAGAAGCGGGGCGGACAACGCCCTCTGTTTCTACCATCGGCGCTTCGCCGAGAAAGCGCGCAGATGCGTTCCACCGTGCCGGTACCAGCGCCAGGGAAACGCCAAGACCGGGAGCCGGTAGCAGCTGCGACTCTCGGCACGAAGAACAAGCTGCTTTTCGTGACGGACGCGAATTCAGGGAAGGAATTCCTGGTAGACACAGGCTCCCAGCTAAGTTTTGTCAAGCCTACCTACGCGGACACGCTGGCGCCTGCCAGCGGACCCCTGGTGTTAGCAGCGAACGGCTCCATGATCAAAACCTATGGGGAGAAGACGCTTCTCCTGTCCCTCCACGGGCGCACCTTCGAGTGGACCTTCGTTGTAGCTGCAGTTAACAACAACATGCTAGGTGCTGACTTTCTATGCTCAAACAGTTTGTTAGTTGATCTTGCTAATAGACGTATTGTAAATGCACTGTCTTTCTACTCTATCTCCTGCACAGCTCGGGTGGCCCTGCCTTCTGCACATCCCAATGTCACAACTGCGGGTGGTAAGTTTCATGCATTACTCAACCAGTTCCCGACACTCACGGTCCCAACATTTTCAGCGTCAGTTGCCAAACACGGGGTCGAGCATTTCATAACTACCTCTGGCCCCCCTGTTTTTGCAAAAGCTCGGCGTTTGGACCCAGCTAAACTGGCCATCGCGCGCGAGGAATTCGCCAACTTGGAAAAACTGGGCATTGTTAGGCGCTCGAACAGCTCTTGGTCGTCACCCCTGCACATGGTGCCCAAGGCTGACGGCTCGTGGCGCCCTTGCGGTGATTTCCGCAGATTAAATAATGCTTCAACACACGACCGCTATCCGATTCCGCACATCCAGGATTTTTCCGCACATTTGGCGGGGGCGCGCATCTTTTCCAAAATAGATTTGGTGCGCGGTTATCACCAAGTTCCAGTCCGTGCGCAGGACATACCCAAAACGGCAGTTATAACCCCTTTCGGGCTTTTCGAGTTTTTGCGCATGCCTTTTGGCCTCAAAGGCGCCGCGCAGACGTTCCAACGCATGATGGATGCAATGCTGCGCGGCCTCCCTTTCGTATTCGCTTATTTGGATGATATTTTGGTAGCCAGTGCATCCGAAGCCGAGCACGAATGCCACCTCACAGCCGTTTTTCAGAGGCTGACAGAGCACGGGCTGATCATTAACCCAGCGAAGTGCCAATTCGGGGTAGCGCAAATCGATTTTTTGGGACACCGCGTGTCTCCAGAGGGTGCGGTCCCGCTGCCGGATAAAGTGCGCGCGATAACGGATTTCCCCCAACCGCAGACAGTTAAGGCGCTGCAAGAATTTTTGGGGATGGTCAATTTTTGTAACCGTTTCCTCCCCAACGCGGCACGGCTCATGCACCCATTGTACGCGGCATTAAAGAAGCAAAAACCTGCATCTAAGGTTGAGTGGTCCCCGGACCGGGAGCGCGCTTTCTCACAGGTCAAATCGGCCCTCGCGAACGCTGCGTTATTGGCACACCCGGTGCCAGCAGCTCGCGTGGCGCTAACCACGGACGCCTCCGACGTGGCAGTGGGAGCGGTTGTCGAGCAACTGGTAGCGGGGAGCTGGCAACCACTTGCGTTTTTCAGCAAAACATTGCGCGATAATGAGCGTAAATACAGCGCGTTTGATAGGGAGCTTTTAGCCCTGCATTTGGCCATCCGCCACTTCCAGTTCTGGTTGGAAGGGCGCCATTTCACCGCGTTTGTGGACCATAAACCATTAACTTTTGCAATGGCTAAGATTTCAGAGCCTTGGTCGGGCTGACAACAGAGACAGCTGGCCGCAATTTCGGAGTTTACCACCGACATTCAACACGTGGCGGGTAAACACAATGTAGTGGCAGATTGTCTCTCACGTGCAGTTGCAATGCCAGGCCCCCAGGGGGCAGACGCGGCGGCTGTAGACTTGGGCCAGGCTTGCAGCGCGGAAGCGCTCACAGCCCCGGTCTGCGTTGGGTTAGATTATGCAGCCATGGCCGCTGAGCAGGTTAACGATGCGGACGTGTGCGCGCTCCAGTCGAGGCCAACAGGGCTAAGGCTGGAGCACAGGGTGCATCAAAGAGGTATGCCCCCCCTAATCTGCGATATCTCCACGGGGCGCCCCCGCCCCGTGGTCCCGGCTGCGTGGCGTCGCCGTGTTTTTGACTTAATACATTCGCTGGCACACCCGGGCGTTTGCGCGTCGATCAAAATGGTGGGAGAGAAGTTTGTTTGGCCGGGGCTGCGTAAACAGGTCAAAGCATGGGCTGCAGCCTGCGCAGCGTGTCAAAGAGCAAAGGTACACAAGCACACGCGAGCCCCTCTAGAACCTTTTCACATCCCAGCCAAATGCTTCGACCATGTGCATATCGACTTGGTGGGACCCCTCCCGCTGTCACAGGGGTTCACACACCTTCTAACTATGGTGGACCGCACTACACGCTGGCCAGAGGCGATTCCCCTGGCGTCAACCACAGCAGCAGACGTTGCGCGTGCTTTTTTAACGGCTTGGGTCGCGCGCTTTGGAGTCCCGTCAGACATAACGTCTGACAGAGGACCCCAGTTTGTTTCCGAGCTCTGGTCGTCCATGGCACTCAGCCTGGGGGTGAAAATTCATCGCACAACTGCGTATAACCCCCAGGCCAACGGTTTGTGCGAACGCTTTCACCGGTCATTGAAAGCAGCCCTCAGAGCGGCTCTCACGGACACAAATTGGGTTGATAAGCTTCCATGGGTTTTATTAGGGTTGCGTTCAGCACCTAAAGAAGATTTGCAAGCCTCTCCGGCCGAACTTGTCTTCGCCCAACCTCTCCGGTTACCGGGAGAATTCCTTCCTGAGAACCCCACACCAGATCGCCCCCCCGCTCAGCTGCTGCAGGGCGGCGCGGGGTCACACACCCTCCCCGGTCCAGTTCATCACAGTTTTCCACGCGTTTTTGTGCCTAAAGCCTTAAAGAATGGAGAATTCGTCTTTGTTAGACACGACGCACAGAGGTTAGGTTTAAGACCACCTTACGATGGACCGTTCAGAGTGTTTGAAACCGGGGAAAAGCATTTTTTGCTCGATTTGGGAGACAGGAGGGAATTAGTCTGCATTAACAGACTCAAACCTGCTTTTGTGTTAGCTGATGAACAGGTACAGTTGGCCAGGGCCCCCCGCCGCGGCAGGCCGCCGGGGAGACACTCTGCTAAGCTTTCACAACGATGTGCTAATGACTCTGATCCACAGATGCAAGAGACAGCCACAGGCAGAGCGAGACCTGCTCACAGCAGATATGGCAGGGAGTTGAAGCCCAGGCAGTTGGATGTATGATCTGTTGTGCCAATTTTTTTCTCGTTCTGTGTGATATGTCATGATTCTATGCATTTGAGGTGTAACTTGTCCTTATTTAGACGTTTGGGGGGGGGGGGGTATATGGCGCATATTTAGGGCGCATATATGGCATGCTTGTATGGTACGCATTTTCTCCCACATGTATTTAGTAGGCATGACGGTGCATACTCTACAGACTTCAAACGTCCAAAAGGACATGCCCCGGCAGAGACCTCGGCAGGTGTGAAGTGGTTTCTGGAGAGACGGGAAGTCAGAGACAATGTCCCAGCAGGAGCCCCCGAGGGGGAGACAACAGAGACGCCAACGAGCCTCGGAGGCTATATGTTACTGAAGAACTGTGGGTTCATATGTTTACTGAAGGACTGTGGGTTGAAGGTGTGATGTATTTGATGTGGGGGGTTTTGTGTCTCTGGGGGTATAAGAGCTGTGAGGAAAGATTGTCCTGTCTCTTTTGTTGAGATACTTGCTGTTAGAGGATGAGACTCCAAATAAACCTTTCCTGAGAAATAAACTCAGTCTCGTTTGTGAAGGCATCCTCTACAACGTGATCTTTTTTACTATTTTGGTAATATTTCCATAATCTTGGGCCATTTTTTTTTAAAAATTTCATTCGTGTTTGTGTGTTGTGTAACCGTATTTTATCTAATCCTTCTCTTACTTTATTGCGCAGTCGCCTGGTGGAGCACCAACAATGTCATTGTACTGTACAACTGTACAATGACAATAAAGCCTATTCTATTCCTGTTCTTCTATTCCATAATCAGACATGTAAGCTTTGCTAATATTGATATTGAATAAAATTGCCTTCTATGTCTGCACATTTAATGGAAGGCTTAAGTTGTACACCGCACAAACCAAAACACTTTTTTTTGTATTTACAGATTTATCACAGCTGGATGATGAGGGAGAACCATCCAGACCTGTGGTGTCCAGCTCACCGTCATCAGCACCAAGCTTGTCCTCCTCCTGCTCTTCCTCCTCTTCTCATCAGACCAGATTAGGTAATATTGTCACAAACCCCCGTGCGCCATTGTGCGGCGCATGAGGAAGGGAATGAAAAACCCAACTGCGGAAGTAGAAAGTGCCATTTTATTAAATACACCAACAAAGTAACAAGTCCAGTTGACTATGAAATACAGAGATGTGCAAATGATGAAAATAAGGCCACCAGACATACAGGGCGGCTGCTGGATGCTCTACAGCCCGGTCAAAAAGGAGCCTAGTGCTGCAGCACAAAGGGAAAGGCTATCATGAGAATTACGGTGCTAGAGCGATCCCGGGGCGATCCGTGCAGTCTGGAGGATGGAGAGAGAAGCTGGGCCAGCCGTAACACCAAGGGGTTAACCGAACTTAAAGTACTGGGCTGAGTACAACGAAGGTAATGATAACTCAGACGTGGAGAGCTAGCTGCCGCATATGGAGGTGAATGCTCCGACAATCTCTTTCCACAATTGCAGCAAACAAATACTCCTGAAACTAACGAGGAAAGAGACTGCCGATGCGAGAAAGCGTGGGCTGAACTTGATTGGAACCTGGTGTGTGAGAGAGCGTGTATGAGCGTGTGAATGGGAATGAATGGAGCGTGTGCATGTGTGTGTGTGTGGATTTGTGTATGTGTGTGAACACCTGTGACAGTACAGCTGATGGCACTTGACAGGAGGAGGGGGCGTGCCCAAGCTGTCAGGGAGCAGAGGCCCAATTGCTCCCTGAAGCGCCAGGTGGAAAATAGGGCAAAACATAATAAGTAGAACTGGGTTTGGGAGCCAAACCCAGATTCATGACAAATATGTTCAGATCATGACCCATTCACACAAAGGAGGGAGTGAATTAAACCAATTATACACTTTAATTGAATGTTGTGATGTCATGACGATTCCTGTGTTTTTCAGTGTGTGGTTATTTTATATTGCTTATTTTTATACTTTAAAACAGGGAAACAGAAGTGGGACACAAACATGAACCTCCTTCTTGACTACCTGGAGAGGTCAGATGAGAGACAGCAGGAGCAGAGCAGGAGGGAGGAGCAGCTGACCTCTGCTTTGCTGCAAAGCATCCAGAAGATAGAGGACAGTACCAATACCCTTGTTGGACTGATGGGACATGTTGTGTCTGTGCTTGAGGGACTGCAAACAAAGTAACTATCACAGCATTGATATTTTTGGCTGTGTGTACATAATATTTCTTATGTAGCAGTCTTAAGTTTTTGCACATTTTGTAAATAAAAGCTTTCTTTCCTTAAGTGTTTTTCTGCTTCTACATTTATTGTTATCCTCACACTAAACATACTGTATGCATGAAACGTAAAGCTATTTAGGACAAAGTGCAAATCACTATAACATTGTAGTGGTGGGAAGTGAAAGTACAAGTACTGAATTACTGCACTTAAGTTCATTTTTTTCAGGTATTGGACAATATATCAGGTATTTGTGGACTTACTCATATTTCTGACAACTTTTTTCACATTTTCTAAAGAACAAGCAGCAACAAACTTTAAATCTATGCACTTTTTCTGTGGAAAAATGTTCCAAGCTGCCAGCTTCAAAAATGATAACACAGGGTTACAAAAATAATTTTTTTGTAAGTTGTCTGCGTTTTTTCAACTGATTTAAGACAATTTTGCACCGCTGAATCCGAAAATGACATCCGTTTCTCTCGATCAGGTGCTAAGTAAAAACCTGTACTTAGTACTTGCTTAGTACTGTGCATGTACTTACCTTTATATAAAGGTAAGCACATGTAAATTGAATGTTGCGTCATCATTGTTGAAAATTCAGAGAATTTCAAGACAAAAAAAAAGAATTTTGCATCACTTAAAGCGAAAATACCCGTACATGTAAACAAAAACGTATAAAACAACATGTGGCCATAATTCAAAAAATTGACCTGATTGAACAAAACCAATGTAATTTTTGGATTCAGTACATCAAAATTGTCCTAAATCAGCTAAAAAAAACTTAGACGACTTCCGGTCTGGACGCCATGGTGATAGCAACCTAACGCTGAAACTCCCAGACCCAATCCAAGGAAAACATCCTCAAAATCAGACCTAACGGATTTTTGGAAGATTAAAAATCAAAAGACAATAACACCATGCCTAACCAAAAGCAGAAGAAACTGACATTCCCCAGGTCAGGACGCGCAGCGGCCGCAGAATCTGAACCGGAGGACCTCCGTTCAGAAGACGAGGACCTGGGCCTAGCTAACAAAAGGATAAGCTTGAAATCGCTATTTGACGAATTACGACGATTTCGGGCCGAATTTCTTGAATTCAGAGAGGATCTAAAAAGGACGAACAGCAGAATGGACCGGGCTGAAAACCGAATCTTGGAAGCTGAAGAAAGAGTAAAAGTGCTTGAAGATTCTATGCTGGATTTACACAGAAAACAGTCAAGGCTGGAGGCTAAGCTAACCGACCAAGAAGGAAGACAGAGACGAGATAACATCAGAATTCACGGTCTGAAAGAAGGAGCTGAAGATAGTTTCAACACAGTGGCGGAATGCGTGGAATCCTTATTGAGAGAGAAGTTGGATATTCCACAAACCACCGATTTGAAGATAGAAAAGGCCCATCGTACATTAGCCGCTAAGCCAGCGCCGGAAGCGCCCCCACGTTCTGTGGTGGTGAGATTCGCCAATTTCAAAATAAAACAAGAGGCTGTAAGACGGGCTTGGCAGAAAAAAGGATTTATGCATCATGAGAGAAAAGTCTTCGTGGAGCACGATTACGCCCCTGAGGTTCTTAAAAAGCGACGGGAATATAACGACGCCAAAAAGGTTCTACGGGAACAGAATCTACGCTTTCAGACGCCATTTCCGGCGAAGCTAAGGGTCTTTTACGGTGAAGAGTCATGTCTTTATAATTCAGCGGAAGAAGCAACAACTGACATGGCAAGAAGAGGGCTCCCGGTAACGGTGTTTAAACCCGCAGCGAATCTGAGCGAAAAGATCAGAGCTCAAACATGGTCCACTCAGAGACCTTCAAAAACCACGGGCCAGCAGCGGGAAATCCAGCCCCAGAGCTACAAAGATAAGCTTTCCAGTTCCAGGAAGGAATAGCGACCTTTTGGGGTTTTTTTTTCTTTTCAGTCATTCTGCACTTCCACCCCCCCCCTCCTACAAGGTAACAAACATTAAAGGAGATGCAGAATCAGCATGTGGTAAAACCTTTCATGGAGCAGTTATAGCATTAGAAACAGATGTCTTTTTAATTTAAAGGGAAAAAAAAAAAAACTAGAAAAGCACTCGGAGAGCGCAGACCTCCGCCAAGCGGCACAGTTCCCCCCATACAGTGTTTGTGTGTACGTTTTCAGATTCCCTGAGCATGAAAAGATATGACTAGCAATTGGATTCACAATGATTATTTGTTTATTTGACATGGACAGTGCAATAAACAGACAATTAATGAATGACAATCAATGTGATAGTGATAGGATTAGTGGTTCAGTAGTGTAAAACGGGGCTATAAGGGACGGCGGGTTAATAAGGGACACTTTTCTGGGAAATGTTTTAAATGTAATTCTGCTTTTTTTTATTTTGAGCAGGACACTGAGTTGTGTTGTTATTGTCAAATATCCATGAATCCTTCATCAAATCTAGGCGGAAGCAAAATTAAAAAAGCAGAATTACATTTAGAAAAGTGTCCCATATTACCCCGCCGTCCCTTATAGCCCCGTTTTACGGTTGTAAAAGCATTGCCTCCTTGGCGGAGGTAATAAACTGAAGTGTTGGTGTGTCCATCTCCTCCACTGACGGATGCAGATTGGTTAGACAGGTTGCCGTGGGTTTTATATTATATTGGGGTTGCGCTCCACGGCAAAACAGAATTTAGAGTCTTCCCCGGCAGAGAGGTCGTTTTTACGCAGCGCCTATAGCTGGGCGGGGAATTTGTGGCAAATAATCGGGCGGCGGACAGGTGGCCGTGTCAGGTTTTGCAGCGTGGCGCAAAAACAGGCACGCTGGTGGGCCCAGGCCAGCAGTGTTTTCCGTGTGCTTTTGTGCCTAAAACGTTGAAGAACGCGGAGTTTGTGTTGGTCAGACACGACGACCGGCGCAATGTGCGCAGCGCTTATGGCTGGCACAGGCACGCTGGGGGGCCCAGGCCACCAGTGTTTTCCGCATGCTTTTGTGGCTAAAACGTTGAAGAAGGCGGAGTTTGTGTTGGTCAGACACGACGCCCAGCACCCTCCATTGCGCCTGCGCACATGTTGAAAATGGCCGTATGTCACAGTGTGGAAAAATGCTTTAAAAAATTCCTGTATGGAGACGGTGATGTGGATCATCCCCAAAATTTAATCAGTTCTTCCTTGTACCATTTCCAACAACGCCTGAAAGTTTCATTGAAATCTGTCCAAAAGTTTTTGAGTTATCTTGCTAACCAACAGACAAACAGACAGACAGACAGACAAACAGACAAACACACAGACAAACACACAGACAAACCCCGGCAAAAACATTACCTCCTCCTGGCCTTTCGGCCTGGCGGAGGTAATCATGTTAAAATAGAAACATAACAATGACCCACATGTTCTCTCCACACTAACAAATACTGTATTAGAGTGAATGTTTGCTGTGATGGGGGTGGGAGGGTGCACACAATCTCATAGGGTATAGGCATAAAAAAAAAAAAAAAAAAAAAATCATTACAAATTTGGATTGGGATCTGAAATTCACGTTAAAAACATGGGACAACTTATAGGGGTAAGAGAGGGCCCTCAACACGTAACAGAGTTTGAGGAATTTCCCTCAGAGCCTACACTCCATCAGGGCTCTTACAGGGTCTTTAAAGAGACCCCAGCTCAGGAAGTTTTTTTGACAGTTTTTTGTTTTAAAGTTTCGTACACTATGTTCTTAATGTTTTTTATGTTCTTAATGTTCTTTCAGTTTCTGAGTAGCAAAAAAGAGGGCCACCACACTGTTATACTAAATAAGAAAATACAATGGAGAAACAGGGTGTAACCAAAATAGCCTCATATAATGTAAAAGGGATCCTGAATCCAGTTAAAAGATCCAAGATTCTACGCAAAATGAAAAAAGACAAAGCAGAAATAATATTTTTACAAGAAACCCACCTAACAGACGTGGAACACACTAAACTCAATAGACAAGGGTTTAAAATGATCTCTTCATCTTCATATAAATCAGGGAGGAGGAGGGGAGTAGCGACATTGATATCAACCAAAATTACATTTGAAAAAAAATCAGAACACAAAGATAAAGAAGGGAGGTACAGTTTGGTAACTGGGCGGCTAGAGGGAGAAGATATCACCCTGCTGAATGTATATGCACCACCAGGGGCTAAATGGAAATTTTATAAAAATGTATTCGACCTAATGATAACTAAAGCCCAAAGTTTAGTGATATGTGGTGGAGACTTCAATCTAAGACTGAATCCATACTGGGATGCAACAGGTAATTCTTCACATCAAAATAACACCCAAAATAGGAATACTCCGATGCTACTAAAAGAAATGGGAATCTGTGACGTATGGGGGGAATTCAACCCCAATTAGTGGAGCAGATAACTAAAAAAATCCTTCAAATGGTGACACAAGCATGAAATTTTGCACAGATACCCTCCTGGATATACTCTTTCAGATTAGGGTCCTGGCCACGTGAAAATTCAAGATGGCGACCTTTTTTCAAGATGGCCGCCATCAGTATCTGGCAATCTCACACCGAGACCATATATCTGTTGAAATAAACATGCTTTTTTCATTTAAATGAACTTTAAATCATGGGATTGTGATCATGAACTGTTTCTCACAAGAGAGAGAGACTGTCAGGAGAATAACTGACAGTCTTCTTTCAATAGCCTTTGCTTTGACTGTACAGGACTAGCCGATTCTTGTTGGAAGAAGTCGGTCACATTCTTCTTGATGGGTTCATACATAGAGGCAGGGCGGCTTGCCAGAGCATCTGAGAACTCCTGGAACTTGGCATGGCCTCTGTTCATGTGTGTCTTGAGAAGCTCTGCTGTGTTGGGGTGGGCAATATCCTTGGTGTCAATGGAATACAAGTCAGAACTTTCTTCCTGAAAAGGACTGCCTAGGTTTTGCAAGGCTGCAGAAAGCTTGTTGACCTTGTCCAGAAAAGTCTTCTGTGCCTGTGGGTTTTGCTCATGGTGTGTTGCTTGCTCGGGAATTTCTTTGCGTTGGGCCTCTGTGTCATAAACAGATAACAAGCGACTGACCTCTGGGCCAGCTAACATCCATCGCCTGAGTGCAGATGGATCTTCTGTCAACCCAATGGCTCCACCATCAGCCTTGATGATGGCATTGGTCTGCTCATAGGCTTGATCTAGAGCCATTGCTGAGAAAGGACGACGGGTCTTGTGCACCACAAAGTTGCCAGCTTTAAACTCTTTGTCTAACTCTGGGTGTGAAATCTCTAGCATAAGCATGTCCCTGAGGTGGATGGGCAGCCAACGAGCATAGTTTGTATTGTTGTTGGCAAAGAAACAGGGTATCAGTTCATGTAGTGCCTGGCAGTAGAGAGCAAAATTTCCCTCGCGGAAAGATCTAATCAGCAGAAAGACAACAAGCTCCATGGATAGTACCATGTGCCAGAAGTGAAACTGTGGACTATCCTGTTTTCGGGAGTCACACCACTTCTCAAAGTCCAGTGCCTCTTCATCTTGATTTTCCTGCTCAGTACAGTACTCATCATATGCAGCTTTCAAGAGTTTGTACAAGCTGGAGGCTGTCACTTGGTGCATCTGTCGCGTCCTGGTAACACTTGCAGCTGACAGGAAGGACTCTGCAGTGCCAGATGAAGCCACACCAGCTTCAACTAGAGCTCCTGTCCATCCACTGGCTTGGAGGATAGTACCCAGCAACTTCAGTGCTGCCATCTCAATGTGCAGACCACCAAACATGACCAGGTACTTGTCCTCACCATACTGACCTGGCCACTGCCACTGCACCTGCTTTGCTATGGCGTAGATTGGCTGGTCAGCTGTGATGACAGGTACCTGGCCAGGGTTGAGGAAATCAACAACATCTTTTACTTTGTTCATTACATGTTTGACTGTAGCAACTGAATGAGCTGGATCCCGCAGGAGAGGAAGCAAAGAAGTAATGGTAACTTCAAATTCAGGGCTTCTCTTCATTGAAGCATGATGTGCTGACCATGTTAGGTTCAATGCATCATCAACTTCTTGTGTCACTGAGACCTTGTCCAGCCACTGGTACTCTAGTGCTAGTTGTGGCCCCAGAATATCTGTGGGTGGTTTTGGCATTGCAGTACCTGGTGGAACAGGATTTGTTGTCCGGAAGGAAGCTGGAGAGATATTTGTGAATGTATCAGGAAGTTCAGGAACTGACTTTACTTTCTCAGGCCCAAACCTGAGTTGCCCTCGTTCCTGTCCACTATTATCCTTTGTGGGATGTTGGAACAGAGAGATGCTTGTGCCATGAAAGGAGGTAGTTGCAGTTGTTGCAGAGGGATTGTGATCAATGTTATCCATCACTGCAGTAGTGAACAACCCTTTCCGCAGCACTGGAGGACAAACCACACCCTCCTCAACATACTTGCCGACTGTTGCATCTCCAAGTTGAGCAGAGATCTCCAGCACTCTGTCATAAGAGATACTGAGACCATGATCGAACAACATCTCAACCAGATTCCTCTTTCTGGTTTTGGCATAAACAGAGAGCCCCATGTACACGGGAAATGGGGTCTCTCTGTCTTTAGAATGCCTGTGAGTTGCTGCTCCTTCCTTGTAGCGGGTGTAGCAGTTGAATTGCATGAGCTGAGCAATTGCCTGGTCTGACTTTGATGCCCCGAATCTCAGCTGTGATTTTATGTCAGCACCATGCTCAACCATCCCCACAAATTGAAGCAGAAGGGGAGGTATAGCATTTTGCACACAACCCTGAGAAAATGTACCTTCAAATCTAGACTTGTGGTCAAGTATACATCTTCTGAGGATCTTTGCTGCTTTAGCAATGATAAGTGCATCTGAAAGATCTGTGGATTGAGCAAGCGCTTTGCCTACATCTTCCTGAAATGTAAGTATCACTTCTCTATGATCTGCGCCAGATCTGTGAGCCTCAAGTCCTGGAATTTCAGCCAATAGCTTTTCTTTCAGTCTAGTGGAATTCACATTTGGTGAGTCCACCCCCAGCTGTTCCAGACGCTTTTGGTACATGTGGCAGATATCTGGCATGCGAAATGTAACTGGTCCTTCTGAACATAGGTTGCTTTCAACAAGGTATGCAACCAATTCTGAGATCACCATTGGATACACATCTGGTTGTGACTTAGTGTCACGTTTCTCAAGGTTCCTCAGGTGCGCCCTTTCCCTGTTGTAGAGAGCCCGAAGGCAAACATTATGGTACTTGAACTCCTGTGCAATGACATCACCACCAGTCAATCTTGCAAGAAGCTTACCATCACCAAGCATCTCTGCAATGTCGCGCAGCCTCTTGTCTAGGCCCGTTGTACTGGCCTCTCTGAGGTCTGATGCAGGTGCCACTTTTTCACAGAAAATGCATGTCTGACTGTCATGACTTTTTCGCCGCAGTTTTGACTGACAAGCTCCAGTCTCAGTTTCACTGGTTTGACTACTGGAATGGCGCTTTTGTGCCCGTTGCAATTTAGTGTTGTTGAACAACAAGCGACAGCTCACATGGTATTTTGCCATATTTTTCCTGAGTGTGGCTTCTATGCCATCACCTTCATCCAGCCTCGTTGGATCTATTCTCAATGGCATGTCATTGATTTCGCTGAACATGGGAATGTTCCTTGCCAGCATTTTGTATCCATCATGTTCTGGGGAATGATGACTTGGAGTGGATGTCAGGCCCTCACCTATTTTGTCCTTCTGGCAAAGGCAACACAAGCTCCAATTTGTTTTCCGATTGGCAGATATCACATTCGCTTCTGCCATGATGTGTCTTGATTAAGGCCGAGGGGCTATCCTTTTACCACCCTAATCAAATTGTGCACACATTACTGTATGGGATTCAACTAGGTTCGGTTGCCCTACACCTAGCCCGATCATTCATCCAGTGCCATTTAAGTCCCGTGTGATCTGTACACCATCCGGGTAAGTACATGAACATTTGGCGAGACATGCATAACCCCCTTACCCTTGGCTCGGCTCTCCCGCGCTGGCACATCCTGTCAATTCAGGTGCGACTCTCTAACTAGTATCTAATAACTAAAAAACTACAGTTTAGTAGCTACATGATATGGGGCTGTTAGAAAGCATTTGGGACACTAAACTATGCATATACTACTACAACTAGTCTAATACTGCAGTGTTAGTAAAGCTAGATCAGTTGACACTGAACCCCATGCCGAGTTACACAGCAGTGATTGACACCAGTGTGCCCTGGTTGTGTGCTGACAATCACTCTTGTTTTTTTTTTAATTGCAATCACAGTCACAACTGTAGTTTATAAAAACGGTTGAATGGGATCTGCACCACACCAACCAAGATCCACATCCAGAAACGATTACATGTGTGTGTTAAATATGCTCAATTTACGATGGATAAATCATAATTTTCAAGGAGTAGCAGCCATTTTGGGCACCACATTGAAGGCTAACCTTCTTAAATTTATATCAGAGACAACAAAATCTGTAAAATTAGTATATAAGAGCATAAACATGGTTCACTTGGAAAATTAAATTAAGAAAAGAGGAAAAATAACAAAAAATTGTCACATTCTGGCAGCCATCTTGGAAAATGGCGGCCATCTTGAATTTTTGGCGTGGCCAGGACCCTTTTCTGAAAGAGAGGACATTAAAGCATATTTGTGGAGAATTTCATGCTTGTGTCACCATTTGAAGGATTCTTATGAAATATGCAATTAACCGCTGCACTAAATGTAAAAGATTATACTTTTTATTCAACGCCACATTCATCTTACTCAAGGATTGATTACTTTTTTATGTTTAATAGAGACATTGGAAGAGTAAAAACATGTAAAATAGGACTGATGGATCTCTCTGACCACAGTCCGATCTATATGGACTTAAACATCCAAAAATACACAAATAATACATTTTCCTGGAGGTTAAATTCAAATGTCCTGAAAGGACCACTGAAAGATGAATTGGAATCAGATATTCTCAGATATTTGGAAGAAAACGATAATGGAGAAGTATCCCCTTTAATACTGTGGGATGCGTGCAAAGCTGTAATAAGGGGAAAAATTATTGCAAAACTGGCAACCCAAAAGAAACTGAGACAAGAAAAACTAATCACACTAGAGTCAGAACTCAAGAACCTAGAAAAAGAACACAAAGACAACACTCATTCTAATGGCTCGCTCAAGATTAAAGAAATTAAAAATCAAATAAATGAGATCTACACAATAGAAATCCAGAAGAAACTTACATTTCTGAAACAAAAACACTATGAAGCAGGCAGCAAATCGGCAAAATTACTAGCCTATAAATTGAGGAAACAACAAACAGAAAGAGCAATCTACAAAATCAGAGACCCAGTATCAAAGGAAATAAAATTCAGAATTCAGGATATTCTTAAAAGCTTCGAGAATTACTACAAGAACTTATACTCCCACAAAAAACATAAAAACGCATCCAAGACATTCTTAAACACATTAAACCTTCCCCAACTTACGGAATCACAAAATAAAACCCTACTGTCAGAAATACAACCTAAAGAATTTGAAAAAGCAATTATGAAACTTAAAGCTAACAAATCCCCAGGAGCAGATGGGTATACAGCAGAATGGTACAAAACCTTTAAACAGCAACTATCTCCTCTCCTCCTGAAAACATTTAACTACGTCCTCCACACAGGGGAAATCCCCCCCTCCTGGAGAGAAGGGGTCATTGCAGTTATACCTAAACCTGAAAAGGATAAACTAGAATGCTCCAACTACAGACCAATCAGTGTATTAAATCAGGACTATAAGCTTTTTACCACTATCCTTGCCAAAAGGTTAGAAAACATACTGACAGACTTAATTCACTTAGACCAAACAGGTTTTATAAGACAAAGACAGACACAAGACAACATTCGACGCACTTTACACATAATTCATCATATAAAAAAATATAACTTAAATGCAGTCATATTCCGCGATCCGTGATCGCGGAATCGCGATCGCGGATACAAGCGGCTGAAATGAGCTTTCTCCGTAGGATTGCTGGACTCACCCTCAGAGATAGGGTGAGGAGCTCAGTCATCCGGGAGAGGCTCAGAGTAGAACCGCTGCTCCTCCACATTGAAAGGAGTCAGTTGAGGTGGTATGGGCATCTGATTAGGATGCCTCCTGGACGTCTCCCACTTGAGGTGTTTCAGGCACGTCCCACTGGGAGGAGACCCCGGGGCAGACCCAGGACTCGGTGGAGAGACTATGTCTCCCAGCTAGTCTGGGAACGCCTTGGTATCCCCTCTGAAGAGCTGGAGCAGGTGGCTGGGGAGAGGGAAGTCTGGGCTTCTCTGCTTGAACTGCTGCCTCCGCGACCCGGACCTCCGGAAAAGCGGTAGAAGATGGATGGATGGATGGATGGATGGATGCAGTCATATTGGGATTAGATGCTGAAAAAGCATTCGATTCGGTTGACTAGTCTTTCCTATATAGAATCTTATCCAGCTTCAATTTTCATAACAACTTCATTAGAACTATACAGGCATTATATAAAAAACCAACAGCTAAAATAAGGATTAACGGTAATTTATCATCATCTTTTGAGCTGGAAAGAGGATGTCGTCAAGGCTGCCCCCTGTCTCCACTGCTCTTTGCAATCTTCATAGAACCTCTGAGCCAATGGATAAGACAAAATCAAGAAATTCAAGGTATTACACTTGGTCAGAAGGAACATAAAATAGCACTCTTTGCTGATGACATTTTAATATACCTAGGGCAGCCAGACACTTCTCTACCAGAACTAATCTCAGTTTTTTCAGACTATGGAGATTTATCGGGGTACAAATTAAACATGCATAAAACCCAAGTTTTAACATTCAACTATGACCAAAATCATTTTTCACTAAGTGAACTCAAAACTAACTGGGAGTTGGAATCTATGAAATATCTGGGGGTCAATATCCCGAAACAACTCGACAAAATTATAACACTAAACTATGATCCACTGGTGACAAAAATAAAATCTGACCTAGCAAGATGGAATATGATACCATTCTTAGGTACTGCACAAAGAATTGAAGCAGTCAAAATGAATATACTTCCACGTCTTCTATACCTTTTCCAAACAATACCGGTAGAACCTCCCAAAAAAACATGGCAGGAGCTGGACAGAAGGATCTCAAGATTCATATGGCAGGGTAAGAGACCTAGAATCAGATATAGAACCCTACAGCTAAACAAAGACAAAGGTGGGCTCGCGCTGCCAAATATCAGGGACTATTTTATAGCTGCACAAATTAAAACTTTAGTAGAGATATGTAACCCAGTCTACACTGCACAATGGAAGGAGATGGAATGCCAAATAACAAGTGACATCCCCCTACAGGCGATAATAGGGAACAATGCCTTAACTAAACTCTTGAATAACACTAACCCGTGGATAGAGACCCCGCTAAAAATTTGGTTTAAGATAGTCAGAGAGAATCAAGCCAAAGAGCCCTATCGACTTCTGCAATGGATTGCCTATGATCAAGACTTTACCCCCAATAAAACAGACACTAGATTTAAAGAGTGGAAAGAGAAAGGGCTGACAAAATATTACGATTTTTTTAAGGGGCAAACTTTAAGAAGTTTTGAAGATTTGAAAAAACAAGGTCTAATAAATCAAGATCTTTACAGGTTCTTTCAGCTTAGACACCACATAAACAATATACTTAAAAAGAAGGATTTGGAAAGGGCCCAGTCAGGTGTTCTGAAGGTCTTCTTAATGGCATATAAAGGGATCCCAGGGATCAGATACATTTCTAAAATATACCAAGGTCTTCAAGACTTAAAAGGAGACAACACACCATATATAAAAGAGAGATGGGAAAAAGAGGGGAATTTCACTTTACAATTGGAAATATGGGAAAAGCTAAATAAACAGCAATGGAAAAGTACCTCATCCCTGCAGTGGAGAGAATTTGGATGGAAAAACTTGGTAAGATTTTTCAGAACACCTGCACAAAACAAATTTACCCATAAGGGGTTGAACTGTTGGCGCTTGTGTGGTGAAAAGACTGCAAATCATTTTCATGTGTTTTGGTCATGCCCAGTTATCCACCAATATTGGACCAATGTACAGACAATATTGGGGAAAATATTCAAAATAACAGTTCCCTTTTCTTTTGTAACTTTGTATTTGGGTTTACTACCGGACTCACTGGAAAGACGAGGAGATAAATACTTATTCAATGTTTTAATATTGGCAAGTAAAGCCCTAACTAAAAAATGGATGTTGAAGGACTGTCCTACACCTGAAGATTGGATTAACGTGATTCAAGACATTTACTCGATGGAAAAGTTGACATTCGCACTGAGACAGGACATGGATGGGTTCATGAACTTTTGGCAACCCTGGATCGCAAATGTGTCTTCCATTAGATCTAATCTTTGACAAATACCATTTCAGTAATGGTCCTGCTCTTTGTTCCAAGGCTACTCAGTTGCTCTTTTACTTTTAATTACTTAATTTTCTGTTTGTTTGCTTTTTGCTGTTCTGTTTGTTTGTTTATTCGTTTTTTTTATTTAATTCTCCTTAATTTCACTTTTTCTTTCACTTTAAAAAAAAAAAGGGGGTGTTGTAATAACTATCCTACCAATGTTGTCAAATAGCAAAAAATAAGGGAACATGTGATGAAAATGTAAACAGTGCAATGCTGTAATGACCTGTATACCCTTTACAAAAACTTAAATTAAAAAAAAAACAAAAAAAAAACTTAGACAATAAATTTGGTGTTGACCAGTGTAATGAGTTTATATTCTTTTGACAACGTACCACGTGACATTCTGTCAGCTCTGGACAAGATCATTTCTGGGGAAAGTACTTTTAACTTGTACACTTTAGAGTCTGTCTCTTGTTACCCCTATGTGAATAAAAAGTTGAATCGGTACTTTAACCAGAATAGATGACACAAGTACAGAAGGCGTTTAACAACACTGTAAATGTGCCTATAAAATATATAAATACACCATAAATACTTTAAAACAGAGTACACTGAGGACCGATTGTCAGCTGAATGTTTTATTCATTAATGATTTTGAACTACTTCACATACGTTACATTTTGTAAATGATATGGCAGGCATTAAACAGGTCATTGCTCCCCACTGTTAAAATACTCCATTAAAGCTGCCCTAATGTCATTCTACACTGGCATGGTCAGGTAGTGGTTGAACTGGAGGCTAACTGTGATCAGGTGTGTCTGGGAGTCCAAAGTTGTCACCATGTTCCTCACAAATATTATCAAGTATGCAGCAGGTGAGCACCATTTTCCTGCTCAGCTCCAGTTTGCAGTCATTCCTTGTCAGGAGGGACCTCCATCGTCCTTTCAAGCCACCGAAAGCCATTTCCACAACTGAACGTGCACGGCTCATCTGGTAGTTGTATTTACATTGTTCAAGGGAAAGTCTGCCTGTGTCGGAAAAGGGTTTCATCAGCCACTTCTGCATGGGGTCGGCTGGGTGGTGAAATCCGGTGTCCTGCCAAAAAGTGATCACCATCTACAGAAGCCAGGAGCGCCCGCTTGTTAAAGGTGGACTGCCTGGTCTCAGTCCACCTACAATGTGTCTAAATGTTCTGATGTTTTATCACATCTGAAAAATTATAGCATTGGCCAAAGTGTTGCAGTTTGGAAAACAACGTATAGAATTTACCAGATTGCAGTTGATTGCAATATTTATGTGCAAAAACATTGTTGTTTGGAGGTACATAGAATATATATTGATACAGCATCTTCATGTATATATGCAGTAAATCTATGCATTTTTCCATGTAACCTTGTGACTGCATTATTTTAATTGCCTTTAATCCTAGATCAAGTTTGTTTTGGGTTCAAAATGCATCATAAGTGTTAAATATATCTTGTTATAACTAACTAAGTACTGTTTATCTGTTGAAATATATATTTAACGGCTAATATAAACCCATAATAATATAGCCCCTGGTAATCATTTTTTGGGCAGCTGATCACTTTTTGGCATGACATAAAAGGTGACCTCCGTCTCGTAATGCGCTGTAACATCACCTATTACAGAATTGACATAAATATTACATTTAAAAGTGTAGTCAGTGCTCACTAGTTGAGCTACAGACTTGAGCTAACAATGGCTGATAACTTAAATATTGATAATTACCTGTCTCCTTAAACGTAGCCGCCGTTCTCTGTGATTAAGAATAAAACTGTTTTTGGATGGTAATACAGAATAATAAAATTATTATTGGAATAATAAAAGCAGCGCTCCCAAAGAGACAACAAACTCCTCATGTTGACAAGCTACTTCTTCTGTGCTGTTCTGCGGGGTTGCATAAAGGTGCTTCACACTACATAATGGCATAGCCCTAACGTAATCCCCAACTAGCTCCATATCGGTGGAGTTGAACTAGTTAAGCACTGGCACAAGCCCCAGAACCGAACTAGCACTGGTTCTTATTTTGGTGGAAATGAGGCAATTGAGTAGTCAAAGAGTGCTCAACGATCTCATCGAATCTCCGAATGATCTCTCAGTTGATCTTTCAATGAAATCCAAATTTATCCCACTCCGAAGGTAGAGATGGCTGAGAGGTCAGTTAGGGATCGCTGAGCATTTGACCAGTAGAGTTGATTGAAAGACCGTGGCGGAGAGATCATTTGGGAATCAATGAGATTGTTGAGTGTTTGTTGAGAGTTCATTGAGACAGATTTTTTTCCTTTGGTGGTTGTTGAGAGGGGCCCTCAAGAACAACTTAAGGTGTTGTCAAGAACAACTTAAGGTGTTCGTGAGGTGTATTTACGATCAACATCTTGTGTAGTTCTTATGTTGTTCCTATGGCATTCGTACAGCCTCCCTATGATGAGGGTTTTTTGTGGTGTGTTCATAGAAATCTTGGACAAAACCATCAACCTGGCAATGGACTTATGAACAGTCTATGAATGCCGGATTCTCCTATGGCCGCTTTAAGAAGGCCGTACAAAATAGTCCAGAAATCGTTCATACGGTGTTCGCAGCTGTTCCTAAGAATATTTGTGACCATAGCTTTAGAGATTTAACTGTTTGTGAAGTCGGTTTCATACTGGATAAAGGTGATTAGGGTTTCTACTGGGTGCTGTGACTGTTAGCTGGCATTGTATCATCTGTCTCTGTACTATTGTCAGCATTGTGTCATGAATTAGAGCTGATAAAATGGCTGATGGCATTGTCAGCAGATTCTTCACAGTGTTTTTCAGTTTATGAGGATGAAAAAAGGAGGAATAAAGGAGGAATTAATTCCATTAACTCAAGAAGATGATGAGATTTTGAATGAGAGGATGACCAAATGAGCTGTTGTCCTGCATTTAAGTGAGGTGCTGCTGTTAGAATGTGTGGGAAAACCAAATGGCATAATCTCAAGAAAGACAGATGGAAAAACAAGAGAGAAAGGGAGGAGGGCTGTATAAGGAAAAAGAGAAAGACATTTTGGCTATCATCTTTAGGAAATATAATGGTGGATTTAACCTTAATATGGCTTGTGCTTTTATGCCCTCATTTAATAATGTGCTCTTCAAAATGCTTAAAAATGTAGCTTTAGACAATAAATAGCCTGATAAGTGGAGACATACACACCATACTGAAATGAAAAACATAGAGGACAGCTGCAGATAGGACAGTGAGCTTGGATTACGAGGCACTTAAAAAAGCTGCGTTGGAGGCTCATGGGTGCATTCCAGAGACAATTTCAGGAGTTAAGGAGACAGCAGGGTCAGTCCTATATTAGATCTGTGGTGCAGACAGGAGGTGGTTTTTGGCCAGTGAGTGAACTTGTGCCAAACTCATAATTATCAGTGGCTAAGAGACTTAATCTTGCTAGAACAATTTTGGATCACTCTTCCTAGGGCGGCTGGAGTGACCACAGTGTTGCCAACGATAAACGGCACTGGAGTTGGCAGATGGTTATGAGATCGCCCATGATGGTAAGTTAGAAGACCTGTGAGAAGGAGATCACCGGAGGACAGATGTGATAACAGACCATTCATGATTGCCAGCCTTCAGCTGCATGCTAAAATGAACTTCACACTATGGTTAAGGTTGCAAGGACTTCCTATTTTTTCTCATCTCATCTCCTCCAGCAGGTGTAATCCCAAGGTCCTCCATGGCACCATTAATAGTACTGTCAACCCTGTCCCTTCTGCTCCTCCTGTTCATTCATTCAATGACTGCAGTAATTCTTTCTTTCTTTGTGGATCAGGTTGGTGCTGTCAGGGCTAGTTTTATTCACTTCTCTTCTTCACCTTCTAAAAATAGTTGATTTTAAGTTCTTCTTCACTGATTTCTTTACAGGATTTATCAGATTTAGTGGGCTGTATGAGTTCTCCCTCCTGCTCTTTAGACAGCTTACCTACTTCTGTGCTAAAAGGTGTAATCAGCTCAGTGGGAACATCTTTGGTCACTACTATTAATAGCTCATTTGAATATGGTTGTGTCCCCCTCATTTTAAACAAGCCGTTGTTCAGCGAAAACCTAAACTAGACTCATCTTAGTATCTTAGTACAATCCATGTATCTATACGAGTCATCACCTGTTCATCCCAGTGGTGGTCTGTGATGTGCAGTGGGGCAAAAAAGTATTTAGTCAGCCACCAATTGTGCAAGTTTTCCCACTTAAAAGATGAGAGAGGTCTCCAATTTTCTTCATAGGCATACCTCAACTATGAGAGACAAAATGAGATTAAAAAAATCCCGAAAATCACATTGTCTGACTTTTAAAGAATTTATTTGCAAATTATGGTGGAAAATGAATATTTGGTCAATAACAAAAGTTCATCTCAATACTTTGTTATACACCCTTTGTTGGCAATGACAGAGGTCAAACGTTTTCTGTAAGTCTTCACAAGGTTTTCACACACTGTTGCTGGTATTTTGGCCCATTCCTCCACGCAGATCTCCTCTAGAGCAGTGATGTTTTGGGGCTGTCACTAGGCAACACGGACTTTCAATTCCCTCCAAAGATTTTCTATGGGGTTGAAATCTGGAGACTGGCTAGGCCACTCCAGGACCTTGAAATGCTTCTTACAAAGCCACTCCTTCGTTGTCCGGGCAGTGTGTTTGGGATCATTGTCATGCTGAAAGATCCAGCCACGTTTCATTTTCAATGCCCTTGCTGATGGAAGGAGGTTTTCACTCAAAATCTCACAATACATGGCCCCATTCATTCTTTCCTTTACACGGATCAGTCGTCCTGGTCCCTTTGTAGAAAAACAGCTTCAAAGCATGATGTTTCCACCCCCATGCTTCACAGTAAGTATGGTGTTCTTTGGATGCAACTCCGCATTCTTTCTCCTCCAAACACAACAAGTTGAGTTTTTACCAAAAAGTTCTATTTTGGTTTCATCTGACCATATGACATTCTCCCAATCCTCTTCTGGATCATCCAAATGCTCTCTAGCAAACTTCAGACGGGCCTGGACATGTACTGGCTTAAGCAGGGGGACACGTCTGGCACTGCAGGATTTGAGTCCCTGGTGGCGTAGTGTGTTACTGATGGTAGCCTTTGTTACTTTGGTCCCAGCTCTCTGCAGGTCATTCACTAGGTCCCCCCATGTCGTTCTGGGATTTTTGCTCACCGTTCTCGTGATCATTTTGACCCCACGGGGTGAGATCTTGCGCGGAGCCCCAGATTGAGGGAGATTATCAGTGGTCTTGTACGTCTTCCATTTTCTAATAATTGCTCCCACAGTTGATTTCTTCACACCAAGCTGCTTACCTATTGCAGATTCAGTCTTCCCAGCCTGGTGCAGGTCTACAATTTTGTTTCTGGTGTCCTTTGACAGCTCTTTGGTCTTGGCCATAGTGGAGTTTGGAATCTGACTGTTTGAGGTTGTGGACAGGTGTCTTTTATACTGATAACGAGTTCAAACAGGTGCCATTAATACAGGTAACGAGTGGAGGACAGAGGAGCCTCTTAAAGAAGAAGTTACAGGTCTGTGAGAGCCAGAAATCTCGCTTGTTTGTAGGTGACCAAATACTTATTTTCCACCATAATTTGCAAATAAATTCTTTAAAAGTCAGACAATGTGATTTTGTGGATTTTTTTTTTCTCCTTTTGTCTCTCATAGTTGAGGTATACCTATGATGAAAATTGGAGACCTCTCTCATCTTTTAAGTGGGAGAACTTGCACAATTGGTGGCTGACTAAATACTTTTTTGCCCCACTGTATATAATGTTATCAAGGCAGCTTTGCTTTCCCTGGGTAATTCCTTTTCCTGTCATGCTGCTGTTCCACTGTAATTTCTCAGTTTGGGATCAATAAAGTCCATCCAGGATATTGTAAGTTTTTTATTTTTTATTTTCCCCCTTAAAAGATTTCAGTTTGTTTTTCAATGGGGTTGTACAGGTTATAGGTCACATTAATGGTGGAAAAAGTTTTGAAATGACTTATCTTGGTCTCATTTTTTACATCACAAAAACCTGGCATTTGAACAGGGGTGAGTAGACTTTTTATATCCATTGTTGTATATATATACATATACTGTATATATATACTGTATATACACACAGATGTATATGTGTGTGTGTGTGTGTGTGTGTGTCTGTGTGTGTGTGTGTGTGTTAGTGGTGTTGGACGATTAAAATGTTTAATCGCAATTAATCTTTTGGAATGTTGAGTTAATCGCAATTAATAATGCGTTAATCTCGTGTTTTTCCATACAGATACAATGTACCTTAAGTCGATAATTTTTCACATTTGTCATACTGTTATGATCATGGGAGTGGACAAATACGCTTGCTGTCTTCACCTGCAGGCTTATTAAAGCTTTCATCATATCCAAAATGACAAAAACTATCCAGAATATTCTCCAGAAAATTCTCAAAAGTATTACTGCATGTGCAAACAACAGAATGCCAGGGCTCAATAATGTCACTGAACAACAACTAGCCAGCAGCCCCAAAAGGAGCTTGCTCTTTCTCCCATAGCAAACATCCACAACTTTAAAGCAGATCAACACAAAACCTTGTGTGTCACAACAGACACAATTTCCCTTTTAGCAGAAAAATTGCAAACATAAACAAACAGCTATCTCGCCCGTGATGACACCCCACCGTGCTGCAAAAATGGCGGGGGAATGAATGGACATTACGAACAAAACTTGAGAATTTTTTTTTCACTGGTACATTTGGACCCAAAGCTACAGTGGTGTGAAAAAGTGTTTGCCCCCTCCTGATTCCTCATTTTTTTGTATGTTTGACACACTTAAATGTTTCAGATCGTCAATCAAATTTAAATATTAGACAAAGATAACACAAGTAAACACAAAATGCAGTTTTTAAATGAAGGTGTTTATTATTAAGGGAAAAAAAATCCAAACCTACATGACCCTGTCTGAAAAAGTGATTGCCCCCTAAACCTAATAACTGGTTGGGCCACCATTAGCAGCAACAACTGCAATGAAAAGTAGTAATCCAAGATGGCGACCAGGATGGTCACACTTTTTCAGTGCTGAGACAAAGTCACTGATTTTGCCATTAAAAATAACTAACCTACAGCGATCGGCGCTCGACACGCACGGGCTGAATTTCCACCTCCGTTGGATTGCCCCTTTAATCGCCTTTCTCCGGCCACTGTGTGTAAACTGACCAGCGTTTCCAGCGTTTCTTTGTGGTTCACTGATGCGCCCTACCCGAAGCGATTGCTAAGCTAACGCTAGTTAGCTTAATGCTGGCGCCAGTCTCTAAATAACTAACCTACAGCGATCGGCGCTCGTGATGGACACGCACGGGCTGAATTTCTACCTCCGTTGGATTACCCCTTTGATCGCCTTTCTCCGGCCACTGTGAGTAAACTGACAAGCGTTTCCAGCGTTTCTTTGTGATTCACTGATGCGCCCTACCCGAAGCGATTGCTAAGCTAACGCTAGTTAGCTTAATGCTGGCGCCAGTCATTCCACCTAACACCAGCCTGAATCGGAGCCCAGTTGCGAGGCCCAGCGGAGATACTACCAGGCAGGCGGCTATTTGTTGACGGGGCTCAGCAGAGATTTCACCCAGGCAGACGGCGGTAGGCGGCGGTGCTCAGCGGAGGACTTACCGTGACCCCAGCGGAGCTTGGTGGCAGCGGCGGTGTGCGACGAGACTCGGTTGGAGGAGCGGGACAGGAGCTCGGTTACGGCGGCCATGAGCAGCGGGACCAGCAGCGGAAGGGGCTAATTGGCTAGCTGAGGCCCAGCTGGATTCGAGGACGATCGGATCGGATACTGGCGACATAAGCAGAATTTATTTTACTATCCACAGATTTTTCTTTTTCTTTTTCTTTCCAAGAAAGACTGAAGATGGCTGCCACCGGATTAAAAAGTGGGCTGATGGGCACCACTTCTAAGCCTTCTCTGCTTATCTACTTCCTCTTCGTTTTGTCTTTGTGTGTCTGGACCTGCAACAAGAAGGATTTTCCGGCAAACTCAACTAAAGGTGAAGTTAAAAAGTTTTATTTATATGGATTTGGGCATGGACATCTCACCCTGTACTCTATGTGGTCTTTAAAAGCCCTGAGAAAAAGCTTCCAAAATAAGGCAAACATGGCTGTTAAGCAAAAATCACAATATGGCAGAGGGTATACAGTTAAAGTACTGTTAGTACTGCTACTTCTGGCAGGAGATATTCACCTTAACCCTGGACCTGCCACTATTAAACAGCAGACCACTGGGTTAGCACAAAACCGAGCTGTACAAAAGCAAAAACAACATTTATTTTTCCAAACTGTTAATCATGCACGAGTTCTTTGGGACACAAAGGCTAAACCAAAGGGGATCCTCGGCGGACATTTAAACATACGGAGCATAATCCCCAAAAGAGATGAGATTTCGGTGTTGCTGTTGGACTCAAATCTGGACTACCTTTGTCTCTCAGAAAGCTGGCTACACAGGAACATAGACACTAATATGATCGATATTGCGGGCTATCAGTGTTTTAGAAAAGACAGGCAGGTAGGGAGGGGAGGAGGTGTTTTAATTTACATCAAAGAGAAATATAAATGTCAACTGGTTGATTTGAATACTTCACTCGAATGTTTAGCTGTTAATGTATGTCTCTCTCCGGTAATGAATTTCAACATTGCAGTAGTGTACAACCCACCGTCACACAATTCTTCCTTTTATAATGAATTAAGTGATCTGGTTAAACAACTTGAGAAGAACAGAGAAACTAACTAACTACTAACTAACCTGCACTTATATAGCGCTTTTCTAGTCACAAAGACCACTCAAAAACAATAATTCATGGTGACTTTAACATTAACTGGTCTGATAAAAAGGACAAACAGAAACTGAAAACCCTCATGACTAAATTTAATTACCAACAAATGATCAAAGGACCCACCAGGATAACCAAACAATCCAGAACACTTATTGACATGGTATTTACTAATAAACCAGAACGAATAACCAGAACCTATAATCTTGTAACTGGTCTCTCAGATCATAACATGGTTCTTGCTGTCAGAAAACTTACTAAAAAGCGACTACAGTATTTTGGGGGAGTCGATATTGACAAATCAAATTTTATTATTCCCAAATCAAAAAATGAGGAGTTTGAACATTACTTAGAGAATCAAAATTGGGAGCAGCTCATGTCAATATATGAAGTAGATGATTGTTGTAATTTTATAACTGCAACAATCACAAAGTCTATAGAAAAATTTACAAAGCAAATTGAAAGTAGACAACAGAAGATTAGCCTACCATGGTTAAATAATGAAATAAGAAAACTTATGAAGAGGCGAAACTATGCATTGAAAACATCATTAACCTCTAAACTACAAAATGATCACCTTGTGTACAAAAGTTTAAGAAATAAAGTGGTACAAGAGCTGCAAAAATCAAAAGTATCTTATTACAATAAACTGATAGATCATGCAAAGGGTAACAACAGTTCCCTATGAAGGCATTTAAATAACTTAACTAATAAAAAAAACGATCCGAAGGGGGTAAAGGAACTTAGAATCAATGGCAAGACCGTCAGTGACAAGGCTACTTTGGCAAATGAATTTAATTCATACTTTGTGGGCTCTGTGGAAGACTTAACAAAAATTTTTGTGCTGCCAAATGTGCTCAACAACACAAATTCCATACTTCCAACAGATTCTTTTCACATCGATGAGGTAAATGAGGAGTTAATTGCTGGTATTGTTAAAACACTGTCAAACTCAAAAACTAATGATATCTACAATATGAGCACCTCCTTTCTCAAAATGCACAGCAAAATATTAATCAAACCACTGACTCATCTCATTAATCTCTCCATTAGGTCTAGTACATTTCCATCTGGCTGGAAAAAAGCTGTCGTCATACCAGTTCATAAATCAGGCAGTAAAGACGATATATGCAATTACCGCCCAATCTCTATCTTACCAGTCCTGTCTAAGGTTCTTGAAAAAGTTGTAGCTACACAGCTGATAGACTACTTACAAGACAGTCAACTTCTTCATCCACATCAATTTGGTTTTAGACCAGGATACTCAACAGAAACAGCAAATTGCTGCCTTATTGAAAACGTCAAACAGTCCTTGGACAGGGGTAATGTGGTAGGAGCTGTTTTTCTAGATCTCAAAAAGGCTTTCGATACTGTAAACCACAGTTTGCTTTTATCCAAAATGGTATCTTTTAACTTCTCCCCAGATACATTAGAATGGTTTGCATCTTATCTCCAGAATAGAGAACAGTGTGTAAAAGTTCACCAGGATAAATCCTCATTTTTAAACAACCGCATGGGTATCCCACAAGGGTCCATTCTTGGTCCTTTACTTTTCAGCATTTTTATTAATGACTTGCCGTTACACTGCTCAGCTGCAACATGCCAACTTTATGCAGATGATGCAGTTATTTACACAGCTGCCAAGACTCCAGCACAGGCTGCAGATGTACTGTCTACAAGTATGGTTGATGTCCAAGAGTGGCTCCTCCAGAACCATCTATTGCTGAACCTTCAGAAAACAGTCTCAATGTGCTTTTCAATCAAAAAATGTAACCTGCAACGTTTTAAAGTTAATATACACGATCATGACATCAGTTTAGCTACAGAATTCAAATACCTTGGCATTGTACTAGATCCTCAACTCAAATTTAATCTTCATATAAAGAAAATTTCAAAAACAGTAAAAAAAAATCTGAACTGCTTTAAATTAATTAGATATTACATACCTTATGAAGCAGCTGTACTGTATATGCATTCTATGGTTTTTTCTCATATATCATACTGTTTGACAGTCTGGGTTCAAGCAGCCCCTTCCACAATAAGACATATAGGTTCATTATATAATCAAACCCTAAAAATCTTGGACAAAAAGCCCATTAGGTGGCATCACTGTAATGTTTTAAAAAAATACAACCTATTGAGTTTTGAGAGTTTCATTGACCTCTGTTTTCTGAAATTAACGTTCAAATGTTTCCATAAATCAGCACCCGAGCCACTTGCTGGTTTCGTCCAAAGACAGGGCAGCAGCAGAGCCACCAGGAGTTCTGTTAACAATAACTGTAAAATATTCCACCGCAGAACCACATTTGGACAAACAGCTTTCTCTATAAAGGGCAGTCACATCTGGAACACAATGTCAAATGTAATTAAAATAATAACGGACTTTAAAACATTCACTAAAAAGGTTAAAAACTGGCTGAAAAATAAACAAGAATGTACTCATGTATGAATTGATTGTCTACAAGGTGAGAGTGAATGAAGGGAAGGAGGCCTGAAATAGGCAAATGTGAGTCAGGTTGTTATATTTGTGTATTTATAATATTTATAATTGTGTATTTATAATCTTTTTGCATTGATGTATGTGGTTATTGTGTATTTTTTTCCTTTTCTTTTCTTTACTTGATTCTCTTTTCTAAAGCCCATCCAGGGACAAGAGTTGCAAATTAGCTAATAGCTATACACTCTATGTACAACACATCAGATTGATTGTCATTGATTAATTGTCTATGTTTATTGCACTGTCCCTGTCAAATAAACTAATCTATCAATCAAGCATTTGCAATAACTGGCAAGGAGTCTTTTACAGCGCTGTGGAGGAATTGTGGCCCACTCATCTTTGCAGAATTGTTGTAATTCAGCTACATTGGAGGGTTTTTGAGCATGAACTGCCTTTTTAAGGTCATGCCACAGCATCTCAATCCAAAGTCTTCATTTTGTTTTTCTTATGCCTCTCAGTGGTGGACTTGCTGGTGTGTTTTGGATCATTGTCCTGCTGCAGAACCCAAGTGTGCTTCAGCTTGAGGTCACAAACAGTTGGCCGGACATTCTCCTTCAGCATTTTTTGGTAGACAGCAAAATTCATGGTTCCATTTTACCACAGCAAGTCTTCCAGGTCCTGAAACAGCAAAACAGCCCCAGACCATCACACTACCACCACCCTATTTTACCGTTGGTATGATGTTCCTTTTCTGAAATAATGTGTTACTTTTATGCCAGATGTAATGGGACACACACCTTCCAAAAAGTTCAACTTTTGTCTCGTTAGTCCACAGAGTATTTTCCCAAAAGTCTTGGGGATCATCAAGATGTCTTCTGGCAAAACTGAGATGAGCTTTTATGTTCTTTTTGCTCAGCAGTGGTTTTCGTCTTGGAACTCTGCCATACAGGCCATTTTTGCCCAGTCACTTTCTTATGGTGGAGTCATGAACACTGAGCTTAAGTGAAGCAAGTGAGGCCTGTAGTTCGTTGGATGTTGCTGTGGGTTTTTTTGTGGCCTCTTGGATGAGTCATCGCTGCGCTCTTGGGGCAATTTTGGTCGGCTGGCCACTCCTGGGAAGGTTCACCACTGTTCCAAGTTTTGGCCATTTGTGGATAATGGCTCTCACTGTAGTTCACTGGAGTCCCAAATCTTTAGAAATGGCTTTATAATATTTTCCAGACTGATAGAGGCTTAATTACTTTGTTTCTCCTTTGTTCTTGAATTTCTTTGGATTGCAGCATGATGTCTAGCTTTTGAGGATCTTTTGGTCTACTTCACTTTGTCAGGCAGGTCCTATTTAAGTGATTTCTTGATTGAGAACAGGTGTGGCAGTAATCAGGCCTTGGTGTGGCTGGCGAAATTGAACTCAGCTTTCCAATGATGTGACAAATCACAGTTAATTTATGTTTTAACGGGGGGGGGGGGTGTCACTTTTTCACACAGGGCCATGTAGGTTTGGATTTTTTTCACCCTTAATAATAAACACCTTCATTTAAAAACTGCATTTTTTGTTTACTTGGGTTATCTTTAATATTTTAATCTGTTTGATGATCTGAAACAAGTGTGACAAATGTACAAAAAAATGAGAAATCAGGAAGGGGGCAAACGTTTTTTCACACCACTGTATACTGTAGTGATTCACAAACAAATTAGTGCTCAATTAAGAAGTGTATCATCATAACACTCATATTACGGTGAATCAGAGAGAGAAAAAATAAAAATAAACATATAGATACACATACATACACATGCAGTAGTAGTAGTAGATTAGTTTATTTGACAGGGACAGTGCAATAAACATAGACAGTTAATCAAAGACAATCAATCTGATGTGTTGCACATAGAGTGTATAGCTATTAGCTAATTTGCAACTCTTGTCCCTGGATGGGCTTTAGAAAAAAGAATCAAGATAAAAAATATACACAATAACCACATACATCAATGCAGAAAAATTATAAATACACAATTATAAATATTATAAATATTATAAATACACAAATATAACAGCCTGACTCACATTTAACATAAATATTATAAATATTATAAATACACAAATATAACAGCCTGACTCACATTTAACACATATAACATAGCTCACATTTGCCTATTTCAGGCCTTCCTCCCTCCGTCACTCACTATAAACAAACACATTTATTCCTTCCCTTCATTCACTCTCACTTTGCAGACAAATAATTCATACATGAGTACATTCTTGTTTATTCTTCAGCCAGTTTTTAACATTTTTAGTGAATGTTTTAAAGTCCGTTATTATTTTAATTTCATTTGGCATTGTGTTCCATATGTGGCTGCCCTTTATAGAGAAAGCTGTTTGTCCAAATGTGGTTCTGCGGTGGAATATTTTACAGTTATTGTTAACAGAACTCCTGGTGGCTCTGCTGCTGTCCTGTCTTTGGACGAAACCAGCAAGTGGCTCGGGTGCTGATTTATGGAAACATTTGAACGTTAATTTCAGAAGACAGAGGTCAATGAAGCTCTCAAAACTCAATAGGTTGTATTTTTTTAAAACATTACAGTGATGCCACCTAATGGGCTTTTTGTCCAAGATTTTTAGGGTTTGATTATATAATGAACCTATATGTCTTATTGTGGAAGGGGCTGCTTGAGCCCAGACTGTCAAACAGTATGATATATGAGAAAAAACCATAGAATGCATATACAGTGCAGCTGCTTCGTAAGGTATGTAATATCTAATTAATTTAAAGCAGTTCAGATTTTTTTTTACTGTTTTTGAAATTTTCTTTATATGAAGATTAAATTTGAGTTTAATCTCTTTAATCATTGTGTGCAATGATTAAATACATTGCACACAATGTATTTAGTGTCAATAGAAAATAATTTAGAAAATTGGTATATTAACTCAAATAAATCACTCTTCCTGTGAAAATATAGAAAAGGCCACTGTAATATGGTTCTAACCATGCCCGATCAAAATTTCTGACCTGTAATTTCACATGCCACATGTTTAAATCATTCACATACCAAATCAGCCTGTGGTGGCTACTCCGAAGTGCTGCTCTATGAAGTTCGTTGGCTTACCAGTCTGTGAAGAGATGTTCCTTGACAGTAATGGTGACCCTCAGCTTCGTGGGGTACTGCATGCCGAATCTCACTCCAGGTTCGTCCCTCAACAGTTCTCTGGCTCTTTTATACATGGCCCGCCGCTTCATAACTGCTGCCGGGTAGTCAGGAAATATCAGAATACGTTGTCCGTTGAAAGTGATCCATTGCATTTGGGCCGCCTTCCGTAATATTTCCTTCATCTCATGGATGTAGAACAGCTTAAGAATAAGAGGGAGAGGGGGTTCACTGTCACCCAGGTGGACTCAGAGCATTCTGTGGCATCTATCAATAAATGGACATTCTTCCAGAGAAAGAGCATCTTTCAGGAGTTGAGCAGCAAAATCTCTTATTTTCTTACTCGACTCGGCTCCCTCCTTAACACACAAAATTCGAAGGTTTTGCCTCCTACTGCGCCCTTCAAGATTGATACATTTATCAGAAAGCTGGTCCATCAGGTTGCTTAAGCATCCCACTTCTTGCTCCAGCTTTGTAACTGTGTCAGCAGTGCTGGACGCGTTGTGTTCCAAGGCCACTAGCTTGCTAGCATGTTCAGCAATGGAGGCATTCACGGTTGCGATGGTGGAGGTGGTTTCACATTTGAAGGCTGTTCTCCCCTAGTGGATGAAAGCTGGTTGATTCTTGCCTCAATTATGTTTCCAATTTCTATCTTGAGTGAACAAAGCTCAGTATGGAGCGAGGCAATAGCTTCCAACACTGTATTATCTCCCGGGCTTGAGGCCTTGTTGGACGCAGTCTCTCCCTGGCAGCCCGAGGTAGCATGGGCCGCTTCGGTGTTCTTACAAGGTGGATTTGACATGGCTGCAATTCAAGTGAAGTCTCAATAGGAATCCGGTAGAGGAATCTACTAAGCACTTAACATTAATTTTTAGCCTGGGTATTTTGTTTGAGACAAATTTTGTAGAGTTTTGCTGCAGGAGCTGCGTGACACATCCTACTCAGGCACGGTCCCCAGGTAATGAATCTTGATATGCATGTCAATCCTTTGACCCAGACATGTTTTTTGTTTTGTTTTTTTACCTAAGAAACATCTCCAAATGTAGGTTGGTAGGCTTCTTCAGTAAATAAGAAATGATTATACATGTATAGGCTGTAGGAGTCTATGTATTTGTTTCATCGTGCCTGGACTTATGTAATTCCCTTTTTTCCTGTCTCAGTAAATCATCTGTAGACCACCAACAGTTGGTCCAAAATGCTGTTGCTAGGCTTTTGACCAGGTCCAACAAGTTATGTTATATATCTCCTGTTCTGGCCTTCTTACATTGGCTATCTGTTAATTCCAGGATTCAATTCAAAATTCTCATTTTAACATACAAAACCATTCATGGGGAGGCACCTGCTAATATTCAGTTTTCAATTAAATTCTATTTGTTTTATTTTGAATGTGTAACCATACAGTGAATTTGTACCAAAATTATAATTTTACATACCGAATACTGAACTGTCAAAAAATAGTAGTAAATAAACAAAAAGAACAAGCCATAACAAATAAAGCAAAACAAACGCATCTAAAAAAACAAAAAAAACAAAAACAAATGACAAGTACAACCAAAATCACACATTCAAAAAGGAGTGGGAGGAAAAAAACTTATCGAGTCCCACCCCTTCTCCCCAGCTTACACACCAATATATTAGATGAGCTCCATTCCTCATCTACTGTACTTATATATTTATATAGGGGAGCCCTCCTGCCGGGCAGCAACTGCCTCTCTGCTCCACCGAGAATGATCCTTCCACAGGTTCACCTACGATGATCCTCGCCCCGGCCACTGCGCCGCTCACACCAGGGCCATCTCCCCCAGCATGCAGGCTGCAAACCCATGTCCTCTCAGGTATTTTAGCAGGGACACTGAGGTTTTTCCAAATAAAATTAATCATTGTTGTCATATTTTCATGTCTGTGGGTAAAACATGTAATTTAAAAGAGTATTTCTTGCTCACACAGCCAAAAACTGAACACGTACGTGGGGCTGAAAAATTCATAGTGGTCAAATTTGACCAAATGTGGTTCATTTTTCAACATAGTTTCCCCTAAGGGCCACACACTTATTCCATCGGTGTTGCAGCATTTGGATCCCTGCAATTGAAAAATAAACCACATTTGGTCAAATCTGACCATTATGAACTTTTCAGCCAATGAATTTTTCAGCGCCCCCCCCCCCCAATAATCTGCCATCTTTCCCAACTTGTAAAAAGCTGAGCTCCTGCTTGCTCCTCGGCTCCTCCCTCTACCCCCGAGAGAGTCAAGTAGGGGTTGTTGTGTTAGAGTTTGGACCTTTATTTGTGTGGTATGGGTGGTGGCGGAACCGGAAGGTGGAGCCGCCGTGGCTATAAGAGGGCAGTGGGTAGGAGGGGCGGTCTCTTTGCCATGTCTCTGCCTGATGGCTGCGCTTGTGTGCTGTGTTGCACCTCTCGATAAACGTGTGTTTAGTTTGACACCTGGCCTCATTCTTGGCTCCTTATTACCGACATCACATTTGGCATCGAGGATGAAAGCAGGTATGGATGCATGTGTTACGCCTGTTCGGCCATTTTTGGAGCTTCCCAGTGAGCCACCCGTTCCTTGGTCAAAGTGGTTCATCGCATTCCAGACATACATGGTGGCGCTAAACCTTGGGAAGTTGGAGAAATTGAGGCCACATGCGTTGTTGGTCCAGAATCTCGGAATGGAGGGACAGCGAATTCTGAGCACTATGGGTGACTGTGATAGCTTTGAAGAAGTGGTTGAGCTAATGGCGCGCCATTTTCGTGCCCTGGAAAACGTCACTGTCCACAGAATCTAGTTTCGACAGTGCCGCCAACAGGTTGGAGAGTCTGTGCAGCGGTTCGTGGCAGACCTGAGACTGTTGGCCAGTGAATGCCAGTTTGGACCATTGGAGGAGGAGATGGTCCATGACCAGTTGGCAGAACATACCAGCTGCCCCGCTATTAGGTCAAAACTGCTTATGTTCTCAGGCGAACTGACGCTAGCTACAGCCATCGAGTTAGCTCAGCAGCTGGAGACTGCAGATAAACTATCACAGGAGCTGAGTGAGAGTGTGCCACACCGACAACTGGGATCACAGCCGATGGCGCATGCAGTGGACCCAGACAGCGATGATAGCGTGGAGGGTTATGCGGATGATGCCAATGCTGTGAAAATGAGGTCTGCCCCAGGAGCACCCATATGCATTGGTTGTGGTCCATGAAGCACCGCTTTAAGGCCAGAGTGTGTCCGGCAAGAGGGAGGTGTTGCGGCAAGTGCGGACACTTGCATCATTTCACCAGGTCATGCCACAAGTTCAAGCGGGGAAGTCCAAGATGCAGAGGACTCTCCTGCCCCCACGGCTGCCCATGCTGTGTCCCCAAGCACCAATGGACGCACGTACTGTATGGTGGAGATGGATGGGGTGGAGGTTGCATTATTGACTGACACGGGAGCGGTGGGCTCCATGTTGGACTGGGCAACCATGAGGTGTTTTTTCCCGCATTACAGGATTGGAGATGACCCAGCGCCGCTTTGCGGTTATGGTGGAGGGAGATTGGCCACGGTGGGAACGCTGAGACTGATGGCCTGGTACAAGTTGGCCGAGGTGTGTCACCTGAGGTTCACTGTGACAGTCCGTGGTGAGAACATAATGGGATGTGATCTGTTTTATGGTCTGGGCTTCACCATTAAAAGCGGTGCTGGGGAGGAGTGATTGGGCTGCGCTTTGTGGGACCAGCCGGTCCCGACAATGGGAGATGGGGCTGTGTAGGATGAAAACATGTCTGCCACCCTGGAGAATGTGCAAGACTAATATTGCCCAGGGCCATCGCAGGAGGGTCCCTGTGCCAGAGCTCAAGTCGCCCTGGACGAGGGTACTGGGCAGCACAGTGGGATGCCTGTGACAGCGGGTGACGTCGAGAGGCTGGCTCCACCTGTTCCCGTATCTCAGCTGGAATGGGCCGGTGAACAGGGGGTCACAACGGCGTTGGCAGTGGCAAAGGTAAAAGCGGTCAGGGCCAAACCATCTGGCACAGTAGAACGATGTGCCAAGCAGAAACAATGCAAGCCGAGTAGGGCCCCTCTGGGTGTTGCATATGTGGTCCAGACCCGGGAGGAGGCACGGTCACGGTGGATTCGGCCAAGTGGCGGATGGAGGAGCACCAGGGACGGCTGCATGTGGTGGCCAGACAGGAGGACGCCTATTTCCAACTATCAGATGGTTCATGGAGGCACCCAAATGAGCTGCGGCGTGCCCGGGAGAAGACTGGTGGGCTTGGGCCTGGACATGGGACTCCTCTGGTGGTGCTGAAGAGGAGGTGCACTGGGGTTGAGACAGCCAGTGGCGACCCGGGAGGTGATTTCTCCCCTGGGGCGGACTGATGGAAGGACAGTCTGCGGGGAAGGGGGGGTTGTTCTTATAGTTAATATCTGGTTTAGATAGTGTACAGGTGTGTATGCTTTGATGGTCATGTGGTACGGCTTATTTAGTGTTTTTTAGGGTGTTTTATTTTATGTATCTGATATTTGTATATGTTCATGGGGATTAATTTGATGTTATGTTTAGATTAGGACACGGTGGTATTTTGTTTTCAGTAGAATTGTTTGAAGTACAAGCGGCTGAATAATTCAATTCAACTTTATTTATATAGCGCCATTTCACAACAACAGTCATCTCATAGCACTTTCAACTGTAAGAGGAACCCCCACAGTTGCAGAAAGACCCCAGAAATCAGGCGATCCCCTGTGAGCAAGCGCTTGGTGATGGGGGAGAGGAAAAACTCCCTTTTAACAGGAAGAAACCTCCAGCAGAACCAGGCTCAGGGAGGGGCAGTCATCTGCTGCGACTGGCTGGGGGGTGAAGGGATAGAGAAGATGAAAAGAACAGACATGTAGAGAGCAAACAGCACGATGGGGACTCAATCTATGGGAGAGAACAGACAGATGTTAATGACCAGCAAAAAAAAAAAAAAATATTTCATTGAGAGCGAAGAAAGGAGTGAGATCCAGTACATTATTGGAGGTCTCCCGGCTGACTAAACCTATTAGCAGCATAACTAGGGGAGGGTTCAGAAACACACGATCCCTCCCTAATTGTAGGCTATATCAAAAAGGAAGGTTTTAACCCTATTCTTAAAAACAGAGATCGAGTCTGACTCCCGAATCCAGATTGGCAGCTGGTTCCACAGGAGAGGAGCTTGATAATAATAATAATAATAATAATAATCTGCTTTGCCGTGTGGGGTGAGGTGGCAGTCTACCCATCTCCCCCTAGTTTTAGTTATTTTGGAATGACTGGGTTAGGCCATTTGTATTGTGTTATCTCATTACTTTTAGTGCATGATTCGGGTTCCAAATTGGGGTGGGTCTGAATTGTGTGGTTTTTTGGCTTTTGTGAAGAGGGCAGAGAATGATGTGTTAGAGTTTGGACCTTTATTTGTGTGGTACAGGTGGCGGCTCCACCTTCCGGTTCCGCCACCACCCACGGCTATAAGAGGGCAGTGGGCAGGAGGGGCGGTCTCTTTGCCATTTCTCTGTCTGATGGCTGCGCTCATGTGCTGTGTTGTGCCTCTCAATAAACATGTGTTTAGTTCGACACCTGGCCTCGTCCTTGGCTCCTTATTACCGACATAACAGGGGTTTCAGTGCTTAGCCTGATTGGTTAATGTTATAACCAGTCAAGCTAAGCAGGAATACTGACATAGCTTGAAATACATTGTCCAAATCTGCTTTTTTTTTGGGGGGGGGGGGGGAGATTGATCTTAAGCAGACATTTACACCAGAAAAAACATACTTGGGAGTTTGGAATGATTTTTAATATAATATGTCTTGTAAATAACAAGAAACATGTTACAAATATGTTAAAAACAGAAAAAAAAACTTGATTTTTGCAGAAGTATCACTTTAATGTCCGGGTCTATTTAATGTTCCTTTCCCTGTGTATTGTCATCAGGATATTCAAATGTTTTCATTTCAGGTTGGTTATTTATATTAATCCTCAGAGGTATGTGGTTGTTGTTCCCAGGAGATGGCCAGTTTTCTTTTGCTGTTTGTATCATGACTGATCGTGTAGTTATTTATTACCTTATTGTCCCTTTGATGATCCTTATTGGTATTGATCCAGGTCCTCTAGTTTTCTGACGACTAACTTTGGCTTGCTCGGGTGATCCATTCAGCTTTATAAATATCTTACAGTTTGTGGTCCAAGTATTTTGTATTTTTCTCTGTTTTGTAAGATAGCCAGCTTTCCTGGCAGTGTCAGCATTTTGTTTGGTCAGATGTTTATTCATCAGCATCTGACCTACTGCATTTATTACCACTTATAACCACTTATAACCACTAGGTGGTGCTTGAACATGGAACAGCCTCCCTTCTCTCTTCGTGTTTTGTGCCATTTAGTGTTTAAATTACACCTAAGTGTATATTTAAGTGTTTAACGTCCACATATGATGCTGCACACAAGTTACAGTCACCACAGTCTTCTGGAGATAAGGAATATGACCAGACATTACGTCTTGGACCAGAGCATTACGAACTCCATGGCCTAGGACTTCTCCGCCAGACTTTCACACCCCCAGCCTCGACTGCTGTGTCTTATCCCAAATGGAGACGCCGCAGACAGTGTGAGCGAAGACGAAAGAGAGGTAAACGTGAAGGTATCCAAACATAGCTAGCTGCTAGCCCACACAGACTGCAGATTCCTTTTCTCATTCTGGCCAACATACACTCACTAGACAACAAAATAGACCACATACAGCTCCTGAGATCTACACAACATGATGAGTGGAACTGCTGTGTTTTTATCTTTACAGAACCGTGGCTAAATGACAATATCCCGGACTCTGCTATTCAGTTAGCGGGGCTAACATGCAATTGTGGTGATCATATGTTCACGGAGGGAGGGAAAACCTGAGGTGGAGTCGTGTCTGTTTACATCAGAGGTGTCCAATCATGTGCCATGGAGGGCCAAGACCCTGCAGGTTTTCTATTCTACCCAATCTCTTCAGCAGGTGTTTTCACTTATCAGCAATGAATGGGAAGAAATTCAGTGAAATCTGCTGCTGAAGACACTGGTTGGAGGTAAAGCCTGCAGGGTCTTGGCCGTCCATTGCACATGATTGGACACCCCTGGTTTACATCAATGATGCTTGGTGCTGAGATGTGACTGTTGTGCACAAACACTGTTCTCCGTTGGTGAAGTTTATGATCATCAAGTGCTGGTCCATCTACTTACTGAGGGAAATTGCATCTGTCTTGCTAGTCACCATGTATGTCCCACCCACCGCCATCAGCAACATAAGAGAGGCACTAGATGAACTCTACCAGGCCATCAGTGAGATACAAACAGCACATCCACATGTATTCCCCATCACAGCAGAAGACTTCAACCATGCAGTTTAAAGGCCCTCCTACCAAAACTACACCAACATGCAGACTTTCCAACAAGAGGAGACAACTTGCTGGACCTGGTGTACACAACTTGCAAGACAGCATACAGAGCCTCCCCCCTTCCCCACTTGGGTCTCGCTGATCACATCACCAGCTTGCTAAAGCCTGCATACAGACCCATATTAAAAGCCATCAGACCAACTAAAACACAGGTACTTGTGTGGCCAGAGGGGGCCTCAGATGCTCTGTAATACTGCTTCAGCACTCATGGGTCAGCAGGGTGAAGAGCAGCGGGCTGAGCATGCACCCTTGTGGAGCCCCTGTGCTCGGTGTGATGGTTTTGGAGGTGTTGCTGCCAACCCGCACGTTCTGTGGCCTCCCTGTGAGAAAGTCCAGCACCCAGTTACAGAGAGCGGTATTGAGTCCCAAGTGTCTGAGTTTTTGTATTAGGTGCTGGGGGATGATTGTGTTGAATGCTGAACTGAAGTCCAAGAACAGCATCTGCACATAGGAGTTCTTTGAATCCAGGTGGGTGAGGGCTGCATACCAGCCTACAGTACCAATCACATCATCAAGTTTGCGGATGACATGACGGTGGTGGGCCTCATCACCAATAATGAAGAGGCTAACTACAGAAATGAGGCAAGCCAACTGCTTCAGTGGTGTAAAGACAGTAATCTCTTCCTGAACGTGGGAAAAACCAAGGAGATTGTGGTTGTCTTTAGGAGAGGACACACACAGCATCCCCCTCTGATCATCAATGCAGCAGCTGTGGAGAGGGTGAGGAGCACAAAGTTCCTGGGGGTGCACATCTCTGAGGACCTCTCCTGATCCAACAACACCACATCACTGGCCAAGAAGGCTCAAACTCATCTCCATTTCCTCCGTAAACTCAGGAGAGCATGAGTTCACCCCCCCCCCCATCATGTGCTCATTCTACCAGGGCACTACTGAGAGCATCCTCACCAGCTGCATCACGGTGTGGTATGGAAGCTGCACCACCTCCTGCCAGAAGACTCTACAACACACAGTGAAAGAAGCCAGCAAGACCATCGGTGCCCCTCTGCCCCCCCTCAGACATCTATCACACCCGCCTCACCCACAGAGCCATCAACATTGCAGGCAACACCTCCCACCCCACACATTCCCTCTTCAGCCCCCTGCCCTCAGGAAAAAGGTACCAGAGCCTCTAGGCCCACTCCATAAGACTACTAAACAGCTTTGTTAACCAGGTCATCAGGACTCTGAACTCTGCCCACTGCCCCCCCCATCCCAGACCGTAACACACTCACCCACATAATAACCACCTCAGCTGTTTGCACAGAAAGACTTGGCACACCAACAATAATATATCTGCTGCTGTATGTCTCTGCACCATACTGCAACCATTTGCACAAATGCCATACCTGCTGCTGTCTGTTATTGCAATATTGATCATGTGCAGTCCTATCTGTCACTGTCTGCACCTACACAACCGCACTGAACTTGTAACTATGGGTATTACGGCTCTACTTTTTCTGTATATAGGATTGTTGGGTTTTATCTTTTATCTTTATTTGCACTACGGGATTGTTGGGTTTTATCATTTGTCTTTATTTGCACTATGGGTAGCATTACTGTACATAGACTGCTGCTTGTTGTTTTTCATCCTTATTCCTTCTTTTTTATAAATTGCGCACACCACTAAGAGAGAGAGAAATGGCATTTCACTTCTCCTGTAAGTCCTGTACATACAGAAGTACTGACAAATAGAAATCATTGAATTTCATATCCTCCCAACAGGTCTTTAAGGTCCTCCACTCATAATTTACTGGCTGTCCCTCATCATCATCATCATCATACTAGGCTATAAACTAATGGTGACAGTCTTTGAAACTGTAGCACCTAAATTTTGGAACTCCTTGCTGCATGAGCTGAGAACGACACATTCTGTAGATATTTTTTAAAAAGAGCTAAAGTTGTATCTTTTTAGACTAGTATTTCATACTTCAACATTTTTCTCATTAAACATATTTCTGATGGAGCCACTGACCTGAGATTTTCACCAGATATCAGTAGCAACTCAAGTAATCCATACATACAAAGAAATCAAAGCAACTGTGTTAACAAAACAAGTTTTATTAATAAAGTGGAGTGACACAGGAAATAAGTATTGAACACAGAAAGAAAAATGGGTGCAAAAAGGCCCAGAAAGCCAAGAAACCAGCTGAAATCCATCAAAATTTAGGAAACGATCCCATCTCCCATCAGTGCAAATAAATTTCCGCTGGTTAAGTTCTGACTGATAGCTTTTTAAAAGGTCTGTGAATATCAGATTGTCACACCACAAAGAACTCATGATGGGTAGAAGCAAAGAGCTCTCTCTAAACCTTCACAACCTTATTGCTGCAAAACATAAAGATGGCATTGGTTACAGGCACATTTCTAAACTGCTGAATGTTCCAGTGACCACTGTTGGAGCCATCATTCGGAGGTGGAAAGAACATCATTTTACCATAAACCAGCCACGACCAGGAGCTCCTCACAAGATTTCTGACAGAGGAGTCAAAAGAATTATCAGAAGAGTTATCCAAGAGCCAAAGACCATTCATGGAGAGCTCCAGAAAGACCTGGAGTTAGCAGGTACTGCTGTTTCAAAGAAAACAATAAATAATGCACTCAACTGACATGGACTCTATGCCTGCTCACCTTGCAAGATTCCATTGTTGAAGAAAAAGCATGTTGAACCTTGTTTAAAGTTTGCTGTACATCATCTGGGCAAGCCAGCAAAATACTGGGAGAATACAGTCTGGTCAGATGAGACCAAAATTGAACTTTTTGGATGCCACAACACACAGCATGTTTGGAGAAGAAATGGTACTGCACATCCCATCATGGTGTGGGGGTGTTTTTCACCGCATGTCTGCTGAAATTATATGAAGTCTGCCTGTCTGTACAGGCAGACTTCATATAATTGAAGGAAAGATGGATGGACAAATGTACAGATATCCTTGATAAGAACCAGTTGCCATTTGCCAAGATGCTGAAGATGAAACGAGGGTTGATATTTCAGTTAAGACAATGATCCCAAACACACAGCCAAGGAAACTCTCAACTGGCTCCAGAGAAAGAAAATAAAGCTGCCAGAATGGCCCAGTCACCTGACCTCAATCCAATTGAAAATCTATGGAATGAACTGAAGATCAGAGTTCATAGAAGACATTCATGGAACATTCAAGATTTGGAGACAGTTTGTGTGAAAGAATGGGCTAAAATCACTCCTGAGCAATGCCTGCACCTAGTTTCTCCATACAGGAGGCATCTGGAAGCTGGCTTTTCTACTAAATATTAAATGAATTTCACCAAGCGTGTTTAATACTTATTCCCTATGTCATTCCACTTTATTAACTATAACTTGTTTTGTGAACACAGTTGCCTTGATTTCGTTGTATATATGGATTACTTGGGTTGTTACTGATATCTGGTGAAAATCTCAGGTCAGTGGCTCCCTCAGAAATATATTTAATGAGAAAAATGTTGACATGTTCAATACTTTTTTCCCCGCTGTATAAGTACAATTGAAACCAGAAGTTTACATACACTGTATATTTTATTTTTATTTAACCTTTATTTAACCAGGCAGGACAGATTAAGAACACATTCTTATTCATAACTGTGGCCTGGAGGGAAGGGGCAAGGGACAACTCACATTCATAGCTCCCCAGTTGATGCCAATTAACCTAACCTGCATGTTTTTGGCCCTTGTGGGAGGAAACCATAGAAATACTAGAGTAAACCCACGCAGACATGGGGAGAACTGTCATGATCAGGCGAGCGTGCCTCCCCCCTTCCTTCCTGCTTCTGTTTTCAAGGCTCCAGAGCTCATCAGCACACCTGTGTGATTACACACCTACTGCCTCCTGATTCACCAGCTTATTTAAGGGCCAGAGTGTGAAGAGCTCTCCACTGGATCGTTTGGTTTGTGCCGCCTCACAACAGTTGTTCTGTTGTGTAAAAAATTAATTATTCAGAGTTATCTCACCTTCTCTTCTCCTCCACTCAGGTTTGCTGCCACCTCCAGTGGTGCATCTCTGGAGCTGTGTTTGTACACTCACCTGAGTCATCTCTGCTTCCAGACAATGGCTTCTCCATCCCAGTTCTTCATCCCTTCCTCCTCCTGTCCTGCAGCCTCCAGACCCCTTCACCTTTCCTACGCTGGAGTTTACTGCTGGGCTCTCTGCCAGTGTTTTAAGACCCATTACCTCAATTGTCATTCTCCCAAGTGCCATTCCCATCACTAATCATTCCTCTCCTCTCTTTCATCCTAGGCGGCATGTGGCTCCAGCGTGCAACTGTTTTCCTGTATATAGTGTGGCTTCTTGGTGGCAGGTTTCATTAATTGTGGTGTTTGCATTTATTCCTTAAAGTAGCGTGTTGTATATAGGGCTTTGGGTTTTATCATTAAAGTGGTGTAACTTTTCATGTGCATCTGAGTGTTCTTCTGAAGTGGTTGCCCAGCATTTAAGCCTCCTCAACAACATTAAATCATGACAAGAACATGCCAACTCCACACAGGAAGATCACCGTTGGTCAGTGGGTGGGATCGAACCCGAGATCCCATGGCCAAGGGTGAGTTGCTGTGCTGCCACAGTGCTAACCACTGTGCCACCATGCTGCCCAATAAATGTATAATGTATAATAAATGTATGAAGACACATAACTCTTTTTTCTCACTGTCTGACATTAAATCAGACTAAACTTTTCCCTTTTTAGATCAGTTAGGATTACCAAAATTATTTCTATTTGCTAAATTACTTTTAGATTGGATTTTGAGAATATTTTTTATTACTTTCTTCAAAGTCCAAAGTTTACATACACTAAGATTACTATGGTAGCATTGCCCTTAAACTCTATGACTTGGGTCAAACATTTGGGTTATCCTTCCACAAGTTTCTCACAACAGTTTGCTGGAATTTTGGCCCATTCCTTCTGACAGAACTGATGGAACTGAGTCAATTTTGTAGGCCGTCTTGCTCTCACACGTCTTTTCAGCTCTGCCCACACATTTTTTATTGGATTGAGGTCAGGCCTTTGTGGCCAGTCCAAATTATTGACTCTGTTGTCCTTAAGCCACTTAGTAACAAATTTGGTGGTATGCCTAGGGTACAACTAAATTTATTTAGTTTATTTAACTAAATAACGAAATATAAATTAACTAAATATATTTAGTTAATTTATTTTATGCACGCTTGGATGTTCAGGACTTCTCTGCTGAAAGTGAGGATCTGCTGAAAGCCCTCCCTTGTCTGGATCCAGATGAATCAGCCCCTTTTACCAAGGAGGAGGTGAGGCGCCAGCTTAACCGGTGTAAGCTGAGCAAGGCACCAGGGCCTGACGGCATCCCAGCAAGCGTGCTTAAGACCTGTTCACAGGAACTCTCGCCCATCCTTCATTCAGTCTTCACCCAAATTTACATGACTGCCATAATACCTACTATCTGGAAAACTGCTACCATGATCCCAGGTCCCAAAAAACCCGGCCCACAGAACTCAATCATTACTGTCCTGTTGCCCTCACTCCAATTACAATGAAATGCCTGGAGAATTTGTTGCTCAGCATCCTATTACCCATTGTTACTCCACAACTGGACCCTCTTCAATTTGCATACAAGGCTAAGAGGGGCACGGAGGATGCTGCGGCCTGCCTGCTGCACCTTCTTCTTCAGCACCTGGACTCTCCTGGTCATTTTTCTAAATACTCTTCGTGGACTTAAGCTCTGCCTTTAATACGATCCAAACACATCTGATGATCCAGAAGCTACACCATCTCAGCACCCCTCCTCAACTGATACATCTTATCTAGGCCCAACCACATCACCAGCAATCACCATCAACACTGGAGCTCCACAAGGCTGTGTGTTGAGTCCTTTTCTATATACACTTTATACCAATGACTGCATCAGCCCATCTCCCGTTATCATTTATTTCAAATACTCAGACGATACAGCTCTCCTCGCTCTCCTCACAGACAACCACTCTGTTCTGGATTATTGCAACACTATTACAGACTTCACTCAGTGGTTTGACAACAACCAGCTCCACCTCAACATCACTAAAACAAAAGAGTTAATAATCAGCCCCTTACTCCCCAGCACCCCATTGCTATTAATAACCAAATGGTAGGAAAAGTAGATAGTTTCAAATATCTTGGAGTTACATTGGACAATAAACTTACTTTTGACCAACACACCATGGATATTCAAAAACGGAGTCACCAGACACTATCAGTTATTCGTAAGCTCAGTGGACTTCATGTTGCTTCAAACCTCCTTCTGTTATTATATCAAAGTCTCATCCAACCCATTCTATTGTACAGTTCCACCTGTTTTTATAACATGCTCTCTGTTAAAAACCAGCCAAACTCACACGCATAATGAGTACTGCTAAGAAAATTATTGATCTGCCCACATCCAACCTTACTGAGCTTAATAACAGGGCCATTACACGCATTGCAATCTCAACAGAAGAGGACACTACACACCCACTATATGAATATCTCACTCCATTGCCTTCAGGATACAGGTACCAGACATTAAGATACAGAAGGGCTCGCTTTGGGAAAAACCTGATCCCTGCAGTCATAGCTGCCCTAAACTACAGACCCCACTGAGTGTGCCTTGGTTCACTGTGTCATTCTAATTTTTCTTGTAAAGTGTTTGTCTACCTTTGTTTTGTGTTGTTTTTGCCTGTCTATTATGTGGAGTTCTAATGTACAGGTCTGTGAAAAAGAATTTCCCCTCGGGGACAATAAAGTCTAAAAAAAAAGTCTAACTGTACAATAACAATAAAGCCTATTCTATTGTCCATTTGGAAGACCCATTTGTCCCCAAGCTTTAACTTCCTGGCTGATGTCTTGAGATCAGTGTTGCCAGATGTATGGTAATTATCATATTTGTACGGTAATTTTGCCCTCTGTATGCTGTATGATCAATAATTTCAAAAATCCCATAATGACCCCTTCATTACGTGGCTAAGTTAATACATTTGCAAACACAGCCAGGATACAGATCCTGCGCAAAGTGTGCATACATACTACGCTTGTTCTTACGCATCGTTTCAAGCGTGCAGGCTGCATGGAAGGAGACAGAAGACTTGCCTGGTGGTAGCAGAGAGGCGGCCTTGGATGGAGGCTACTGATGGGATCCACAGTACACTGAAACATACTGAGTTAAACTAAAAAGATCTGTGAGAAATAGTGGTACACCAAATCATTCAGTGTTGTACAGGAGCTCCAACTGTCTGCCATGAGAATCGGCTGAATGGAGTGGGCGGGACTTGTTTGCTGCTAAGTCGAGGGATTCAGCTGGTGATCCCCAGCTTTCACTGCAGTTCTGGTGAGTGATCCACTACAGTCCATTCACAAATAAAAGCTAGTACACTTGATCGAATTGTTCAAGTACATTACAGCACTAATGCAGGTACAGCAGACTCAGCAAGAAGCAACATTACCAGCAGGTTAAGAAATGAATGGGGAAAACAGACCCCAGTTTTACTAGGTGTTCAAACCTGTTATTGGCATTAGCACTAAAGCTTTCTGTTGCTGCTGCAATGTGCAAATGTTTGTGCAAAAATGTCACCGGATTGTGGTTCTCAATAAAACTGAAACAGATTTCTGCTTCAGTTATCAGAGGCATTTTAGTAGTAGTTTAGGGGTTTGATTGATGTTTATGCCTAATGTATAAACAGTTCTTCTCAAAATATTTATGAGGCAAGACCTTGATACATGATGATTCAACAGAAGTCATATAGAAGATAGTTAAGTAGGACTGATATTCTGGGCTGTTCAGTGCAGGCCAGGGCTTATCCTGTACTTCACACAGGTAGAGGTGCTTTTTTTTTTTTCAACCGATCTGTTATATTATTTAAAGGTAAAACTGTGTTATAGGCTGTAATATGCATGATCCATGATAATATGTTACTGAAGCAGATGGTCCTGAGCCATGTCAGAATGAAAACTGGGTGTGTACGATGATTTTCCTCAAAATACAATAATTTTAAGCCACTGGTACAATACTTCAGCATTTCCCATCTGGCAAAAATGCTTGAGATGTTGCTTCAATAGTTCCACATAATGTTCTTTCCTCATGATGTTATCGCTTTGGCGAAGTGCAGCAGTCCCTCCTGCAGCAAAATACCACCACAACATGATGCTTCCACCCCCATACTTCACATTTGGGATGGTGTTCTCAGGCTTGCAAGCTTCCCCCTTTTTCCTCCAAATGTAATGATGGTCATTATTGGCCAAACAGTTCAATTTTAGTTTCATCAGACCAGAGGACATGTTTCCAAAAATTAAGTGACACTCTTTTACCAGCTTCAGCCAGCATCTTCACAAGGTCTTTTGATTTTATTCATCTCACACCAAAATATATTAATCTCTGGGACACAGAACCCGTCTCCTTCCTGAGTGGTGCAATGGCTGGACATTCCCATGCTGTTTATATTTGTGTATAATTGTTTGAACAGATGAACGTGGCACCTTCAGGTATCTGGAAATTGTACCCAAGGATGAACCAGACCTGTAGAGGTCCACAGTTCTCTCCCTGATATCTTGGCTGATTTCTTTTGATTTTCCCATGATGTCACATAAGGAAGCAGTGTGTTTGAGGTGTGGCTTAAAATACATCCATGTGTCCCTCCAGTTAACTCAGATGTTTTCAGTTAACCTATCAGAAGCTTCCAAAACCATGACAGCATCATCTAGGCCAGGGGTCACCAACACGGTGCCCGCAGGCACAAGGTCACCCACAGGGACCACATGAGTTGCCCGTAAGCCTGTTCTGAAAATAGCACGAGTCACCAGTGAGCTTCATTTTAAATTTCTTAAATTCTGTTACCATTACTTTTGAATCACATATACTTTGATTTATTCTGGTTCAAAGGTCAATATTGTGCACATGAGAAGTTTCAGCATTTGGTGAGATAAGCTAGTGGGCGACGCGACAATGAGGAATTCAATGCGGATTCTACCTCCACAAACATGGCAGAAAAAAGAAAGAAAACTTATCGTTTTCATAGTGAATGGGAAGAAGAGTTCTTTTTTTACGATGGTGAAAGAAAAATGCGTGTGTCTCATTTGCAGGGTGACTGTGGCAACGGCAAAGTGACACAATGTTGAAAGACACTTCAGTACATGCCACGAAAGCTACCATGCTAACTACCCACCGGACAGTGCACTGCAGGCAGAGAAAGCACACAAGTTAAAAGCAACTTTGGGCAACCAGCAGTCTCTTTTCATGAGGCCACTGAAAAATTCCCAAAAAACAACCGAAGCCTCATTTAGAGCTATACAGTTTTTGATAAAGAAGAAGGCCTTTACAGACAGGGAGGTTTTCAAAGAAGCAATGATGATAATTGCAAACACTGTATTTAAAGATGCAAAGAATGGAACTGATGTCATCTCCACTCTCTCCGATGTGCAAATGGGGGCAAGTACGATGGTTAGAAGAGTGTTGGTAATGTGAGAATTTAACCGAGCAGCTGGACCGAGATCTGGCGAAGTGCCGGTGGTTCAGCATCCAGTGTGACAAATCCATGGACAGCAGCAGTACAGCGAAGCTGATGATCTTCATTAGGATAGTGTTTGATGATTTCTCCACAAAAGAAGAACTCCTGACACTACTGCCTATTAAAACAGCTATGAGGGGAGTAGAAATCTATACTGTGGTGAAGAAGCTTTTAGCGGAGAAAAAGGTACCATTGGAAAAGCTGGTATCTGTGACTACAGACGGGGCTCCTGCTATGACCCGCCGACATGCAGGCTTCATCGCACACTGTAAAGGTGACCCAGACTTCCCACCATTCCTGCATTACCATTGCATCATTCATCAGCAGGCCATATGTGCAAAAGTGACTGGATTTGAGCATGTGATGACTCCAGTCATGAAAATCATAAACGGCATCCGCTCCAAACCCAAACAACACTGGATATTCAAGGTGCTATTGGAGGAGCTGTCAGCTGAATATGGTGATATTTTATTACATACAGAAATCTCATGGCTCAGCAGGGGAGGGGTTTTACAGTGTTTTTTGTCACTTTTATGTGAAACCAAAGAGTTTATGCAATCCAAAGGCGAAGACATTGTTCATTTGCACATTGTACATAGTCTCACGTCCATATCACCTCTGCTGCTAAATTATCATTGTACAGTCTACTGGGTATTATCAGGGCACACGGCTTTATACAGAGGAATTCTCACACTGGATGCTAATTTGCACATTGTACATAGTCTCATGCCATCTCAAGTTCATATCATCTCTGATATTAAAATTACCATTGTACAGTCTATTGGGTATAATCAGAGACAAGTCATACTCAGTGAATTTTTATTTTACTCAGGGACAGGTTATAGTCACCCAGTGAATTTCCATTCTTCTTGTTTCCTCTAGTTTTAACTGCTTTAACTGTCCTAATTGCTTTTAATGTGTATTTATTAGTATTAAGGTGTTTATTACCTTTATTAGTATCAGTGTTGATGTGTATTTATTACCTTGGCATTCGTTGCGGAAAGCAGAGTAAGAATTTCATTGCTCAGGAAATGTTGCATTTCTTAACTGTGCACATGATAATAAAGCCTTTGAATCCTGAAGACGTCCCACTGCTGGAGGACCCTGAGTGGATATTTGACCTTACATTTTTAACGAACATCACCAGGAAACTAAACCTTTTGAACTGTGAGCTGCAAGGCAAATGTAAGACTGTTGCTGACATGATAAGTGCTGTAAATGCATTTAAAGCCAAGATGAACATTTTCTCTGTGCAATTACAGAGAAAAAAAGTGCTGCACTTTCCATCCGTGCAGTCAGTGCTGAAAGACAAGGCTTCTGCATTTAAGACTTTTGACAAAGTTGCAGAAAAGTACTCTCAAGTGATAAACAGACTTGAGCGAGAGTTTGAGAACAGTTTTTGTGACTTCGATCAGCTTGAGCCATGTGTGTCATCCATCCATCCATCTTCTACCGCTTTTCCGGAGGTCCGGGTCGCGGAGGCAGCAGTTAAAGCAGAGAAGCCCAGACTTCCCTCTCCCCAGCCACCTGCTCCAGCTCTTCAGAGAGGATACCAAGGCATTTCAAGACCAGCTGGGAGACATAGTCTTTCCACTGAGTCCTGGGTCTGCCCCGGGGTCTCCTCCCAGTGGGACGTGTGTCACGTGTGTCATTCATTCCCAATCCTTTCATGCAAGTGGACATAACATGCACTGCTGAACAACTAAGTGCAACATTCAACTTGGATGCTGGACAGGTGGAGATTGAAATTGTAACACTGCAAAACAACCTCCACCTCAAAGCCTAGCAAGTACAATGGTATATGCACAGCAGCTATGAAGGTTGCCAGCCTGATGGTTCAACCCGTCTCTGTGAATCAGCCTTTTCTGACATGAACTTAATCAAAAACAAACAGAACATGCCTCACTGATGCACACCTGTAAGACTCACTCAGAGTTGCAGTGTCAAGTTACACCGCAGATTACAGCACACTGGTGAACAGCATGCAATGCCAGGCTTCTCACTAACTGACAGATACCAGATGATGTAAGTGGCAACATTGTAGTGGCATGGCAAGATTAATTTAAATATTTTTTTTTTTAATATTTTCATAAACTGTGAGAGATATGATTTTGCTGTAGGGTGCTGTAGATTTTGAACTGAGCCAGCTTGGTTTCCCCCGGCTCGGTCCTGGCCTCTCTGTGGGTACGTGCCACGTTGTATGTATGTCAATATGTATTTCTGTGTGCTCTGCCGTACCCATAGCCACTGCTTTCTGGCCAGCAGCGGAGGCAGCCTCTTGGGCTCACGCTGGAGTGAGCGCTGTCTAGCCGTCTGCCGGTCTGACCACGCCCCCTCTCTATTACTGCCAGCTGTTCCCACTCCCGTGTGCCATCTCCCCGCTCCTTGCCCAGGTGTGCCCAATTTGTGCACCTTCATCTACGGTCTTCATTCACCGTATGGAGTCACGTTAAAGGACTGTATTCGCTTGGAGCTTTTGGATTTACTCGGACAGCTCCAGTCTGGTGAGTCTAATCTGTGTGTGTGGTTTCCCCGGTATTCTCACCCAGACTGTCGAGTGTCCTGGAGGACTCCTTGAGCCATTGTGTATGTTATGCATTTAAACTGTCTGTCAGTTGTAGGTGTTAATAAAGGTGTGTGTGGTGCAACCCAGTGCGTAAATCTTCGTCCTTATCTCCTCATCCATGCGCTATGGAAAAGTGCACGAGGAGGTCATGACAGATTTGGTGATATTACAAAATGTGATAAGATTTAAAAATCTGAAAGAGTTGATTTTTGTAGTCTTACATAATTGATAACTTGTAAAAACATGGTTCATGATTTGTTAAAAATGGGACATGAAGATTTCCTATGAAATGTTGTAGAAGTGATCATTTGTGACCCATGTTGGCAAAACGAGTCGGAATGCGTATCGCGTCATTACAAGCTACAGGCTCGAAAAGTCATAAACCATGTCTCTGTTTGCTAGCGGCAAGTCCCGGGAAAACCCCCGTGAGTGCCTGGTATCATTGTAAAGCTTAGAAATTGTACTTTCTAAAAATACATATGTTTTGGTGGAAGACATAACTCCCAACCGATCAAACGCGACTTTTAAACCTAGCCAAAATACAAACAAATCGGCTTTTTCCAGCTCCGTTTTTGTGCACTTCCTACAAATCAAATATCATTTTGAAGGTCTTATAATAAAAAATATGGAAAAAAATGTTACCTCAGTTTTGATAATTTCCTCAAAGTGACTCATTTTGCCAACACGGGTCACATTTGAAAATGAGACATTTACAGAGATAAGAAATAAAGTGTATGTTGAAATGTATCTGTTTCTCACCTTGTTAAATCATTTTTAATAATTATTGTGGGAATTTATTAATGTAATCAGTCTCTTCACATAGATGTATGTCAGTAATCATTAATAATAATATATAAACTTAAATGGTGCAACCTTTTTTTCATGTGTATAAAACTGGTAGCCTTTTGTAATACTCAGCACCCTTGAAGTAGAGCTCAGTTTCAAAAAAGTTGGTGACCCCTGATCTAGGCTTTCCCAAATTGTTTAAAGGCATAGTAATCTTAGTGTATGTAAATGTGTGACTTTGAAGAAAGTAAGAAAATTCTCAAAAAAATTATTTAGCAAATATAAAAAAAATTTAGCAAATAAAAATAATTTTGGTAATCCTAACTGAACTAAGACAGGAAAATACTGTGACCCTATACTATCGACAGTTTTTTGAGAGGAAATGAACTACATGTGATTGTCATTATTGTGTTTGTCATCATATCCAGTCAGTAGTAGGACCAACCTAAGAATATGTTCATTCAACTGCCAGAATATAAAAACTTCAACTAATGAGATCTCCAGTTTATGTGATAACCATGACATTGTGTTGTTGCAGGAACATTGGTTGTTCGAACACGAATTGTCTATTCTGAGCAGAATACATGGTGATTTTATAGGACAAGGTGTTTCCTTTATGGAATGGAAGAACGTGTTATCTTAGGTCGCCCCTATGGCAGCGTTGGTATCCTATGGTGGAAGTCACTTGCGAACAGTTGTGTTGTGAAAACTTACGAGTGCGTAAGAGTTACAGGTATTGAAGTCAACCTGGGTGACTTTCACTGTCTTATATTGTGTGTATATTTCCCCTGTGACAGTGTTGAAAACTTGGATGAATACTTGCACTGCATGGGTCTTGTTAAACGTATCACTGAGGATTTTCCAACTCCATATGTGTATATACTTGGTGACTTCAACGCTAATATATCACATTCAAGTTGTTTTGGAAATGAACTGGTGTCTTTTTGTGAGAGATACTCTTTACACATCTCGGACAGGATTATCTTACCAGGTGATACCTTTACTCATGTTAGCATGGCTCATGGCTCTACATCATGGCTTGATCACTGTGTGACTACATCCTCAGGCCATGATAACGTGTCCAATATCAGAGTTCTGTATGGTTATGTGAGTTCCGATCATGTACCTTTATCTATGGATATTGAGGCATCAAGTGCTGTAAGTGGCCCCCGGGGAGCTCCCTCGGCCACAACGGGTAGTAGGACATACAAATGGCGTGATGCCACAGCGTCAGACCTGTCCAGATATAAAAAACTTACTCGTAGGAAACTCTGTAACATCCATGCTCCTACGGACGCCATCAGGTGTCACGACCGTAATTGTGCGGCACACAGGGATGATATCGACAGGTTTTACAGCGATATTGTTGATGCTTTAAATTTTTGTGTGAGTGATTGCATTCCTAGTCACAGTGTGGCCACCCAATATAACGTCCCAGGCTGGAATGATGTTGTTAGCGAGGCTCACACAGCTGCTCAGGATGCTTTTTTGTGGTGGAGGAGTAATAGCAAACCACGTTTTGGTCCAATATTTGATAACATGAAAAGTTGTAGGGCTAGATTCAAATATGCTCTACGAGCATGTAGGCGCAATGAAGAAAGTATCAAATGTGACCAGTTAGCTAGTCATATGAGTGAACTGAACATGGTAGAATTCTGGAAACAAATGAAGGCCATGAGCTCCCACCGATCTGTTAGATCAAACACTATTGATGGTGTGACTGGTGATGTTAATATTGCTGAAAAGTGGAAATGTCAATATGAAGCTATTTTCAACTCAGTCAAGAATGTTTCAATAAAGGATTCTGTTATGCATGATGTTCGCCTGTATAATGACATGTTTGATACCTCCGATATTTCTGCTGTTACTCCTGTTGAAGTTGCTTCACTGATCAAAGTTCTCAAGAAAGGCAAATCAGCTGGCCCTGATTGTCTCACCAGTGAATGCCTCATCAATGCTGATTTCAATTTGTGTATTCTGTTGTCATTGTGTTTTAACTGTATGTTTGTTCATGGTTACATGCCAGATATGTTGATGGACTCTGTTATTATTCCCTTGGTGAAAAACAAGTGTGCCAGTCTGTCTGATATGAACAACTACAGACCTATAGCTATTGCAAATGTTATATCTAAATTGTTAGAGGGTTTAATTCTGAACAGAATTGAGGATTATCTGTGGACAAACGACAATCAGTTTGGCTTCAAGTCAGCCCATTCAACTGATAAGGCTGTTTACCTACTCCATGAATTTGTTGACTACTTCAGAAGCCAATCCACTAGTGTCTATGCTACGTTTCTAGATGCTAGCAAAGCTTTTGATAGAATTAACTACTGGTGTTTGTTTAGAAAACTGATTGATCGAGGTATTCCTATTTACATTGTTAGCATCCTGTTATACTGGTACAGAAGGCAGTCTATGGTTGTTAGGTGGGGCAATGTTACCTCATCCAAATTTCATGTGACCAACGGTGTTAAACAAGGTGGTATACTGTCACCCTTGTTGTTTAATGTCTATGTTGATGATCTCAGTGTACTGTTGAACAATACTAATGTGGGCGGCTCCATTAACGGTGCACTGTTAAATCACATTTTCTATGCTGATGATCTCTGTTAAGTTTGTCTACCGCAGCGATGCAACATCTCCTCTCAGAATGTGAAAAATTTGGTGAAAAAAATGACATCTTGTTCAACTGTACTAAATCTATGTGTATGGCTTTCAAACCGAAGGGTGTCAATACTTTGAATCCTGTTATGTCACTTTGTGGTAATAGCTTGAACTTTGTTGAAAAAGTCAAATACCTAGGTGTGTGGATTGAATCTGACAAGACCAATGTTGATTGTAACAGGCAACTCAGGAAACTCTATGCTCAAACAAATCTACTGTTGCGAAATTTCCATAGATGTTCTCCTGATGTTAAATGTATGCTGTTCAAGACCTTCTGTACCTCAATGTATTGCTCGCCTTTATGGTTTAATCGCAATGTTGCTGTTAGGAACAAAATCCATATTGCATATAATAACTCCCTAAGAAGGTTGTTAGATATACCACGTAGGTCGAGTGCAAGCAAGATGTTTGTGTCCTTGAACATTCCGTCTTTTGGCGAGTTGATACGAAAGAATGTTTACAGTTTTATGAGAATGTTGCTGGCATGTAACAATCATCTTATATCAGCAATTGTCAACTCGTCACTCACACTTCACTCCAGCATTTGGAAGTGGTGGCGTTCTATTTTATACTGAGTTCATTATTGTATGTTATTGTTGTTACAAGAGCGCCGAGTGACTGCTGATCTGTATATACTTTTATTTATTTTCGACTCGTTTTAGTTCTGCATTTAATATGAACCCTGAGTTTGAAATAAATGTTTGAATTTGAATTTGAAAAGTTTAGTCTGATTTAATGTCAGACAATGTGAACAAAAAGGATATGTCTATGTATGTAAACATCTAGTTTCAACTGTATATGATTCTTATTGACTTATGTGTTTTATATCATGATCTACTCTTTTATCTACTCATTTTATTGTATTTTGTGTGTTGAACAATGCCTTTTGTCAGTGAAGACTGTTGGAACTGTGGTTCCAGTAAGACGGGTATGAAAACGGGTGACTCTGGAATGGATCCAGCACCCGCATAGGAACTGTGCTGGTCTGAAAGGGTTATGAGAATGAGCATCACAGCTCGGATGGATTTTGGCTACACTGCTACCCTCTGACTGCACTTGGAGTGTAGCAGAGCTTCCTTTCTCAAGCTTCACAGATCAATTTGTCATGGTCCAGTGAGTGACAGAAGGTTATGAGGCTCTGCCCTTGTATAAACTGTATTTGGGATCTGAGTGACAGGATTTGTAGAGGTGGAGGCAGGTAATCTACAACTGACATTCTTTGATTTGGTCTTTGGAAATGATGAAGAGGGGGTTAACACTGCCCCGTGACTTCTAGTCACCCGGAACTCTCTCCTGAGACCCAATAGTTACCTCCGCCAAAGGGGGAGGTTATGTGATCATCAGCGTTGGTTTGTCTGTCTGTCTGTCTGTTTGTTAGCAAAATAACTCAAAAAGTTATGGACAGATATTCATGAAATTTTCACAGATTGTCAGAAATGGGGTATCCTACAGATAATTAGATTCTGGTGGTGATCCGGATCACCGTCTGGATCCAGGAATTTTTTAAAGGATTTTTTTTTTTTTTGAAGGATTTTCATGAAATTTTCACAGATTGCCAGAAATGGGGTATCCTACAGATGATTAGATTTTGGTGGTGATCCGGATCACCGTCTGGATCCAGGAATTTTTTAAAGGATTCTTTTTTTTTTTTTTTTTTACCTCCGCCAAGGAGGTTATGTGATCATCGGCGTTGGTTTGTCTGTCTGTTTGTTTGTTTGTTAGCAAGATAACTCAAAAACTGTATGGGGGGGAACTGTGGCCGCCATTACGGAAAATGCCATTTTCGTCAATAACTACTGAACCACTAATCCTATCATTGTCAATCCAATTGCTAGTCATATGTTTTCGTGGTCAAGGAATCTGAAAACGTACACACAAACACTGTATGGGGGGAACTGTGGCCGCCATTACGGAAAATGTCATTTTCGTCAATAACTACTGAACCACTAATCCTATCATTGTCAATCCAATTGCTAGTCATATGTTTTCATGGCCAAGGAATCTGAAAACGTACACACAAACACTGTATGGGGGGAACTGTGGCCGCCATTATGGAAAATGTCATTTTTGTGAATAACTACTGAACCACTAATCCTATCATTAGTGGTTCCTATCATTAGAATCCTATCATTAGAAGCCTGTCTTAAGGAAATCAAAGCCTGGATGACTTGTAATTTCCTGCTATTAAATTCAGATAAGACTGAAGTCATTCTTGTTGGTCCAAAAAACCTTAGAAATTCCTTTCCAAATCAAACTTTCAGTTTGGATGCAGTTACTCTTTCTCTTAATAGCTCTGTGAGGAACCTTGGAGTTATTTTTGATCAGGATTTGTCCTTCAATTCACATATTAAATTTGTTTCTAAGACTGCCTTCTATCATTTGCGTAATATTGCCAAGATTAGGAGCATCTTGTCTCAGAGTGATGCTGAGAAACTGATCCACACTTTTGTTAGCTCGAGATTAGATTATTGTAATTCTTTATTATCAGGCTGTCCTAAAACATCTTTAAAAAGTCTTCAGCTGATCCAAAATGCTGCAGCAAGAGTTTTAACAGGTACTAGAAAGAGAGATCATATCTCTCCGGTTCTGGCCTCCCTTCATTGGCTTCCCATAGAGTTTAGAATTAAGTTTAAAATCCTTCTTCTTACTTACAAAGCTCTAAACAATCAGGCTCCTTTTTATTTAAAAGATTTGATACTACCGTATTATCCTAACAGTGCACTACGCTCCCAAAATGCAGGATTACTTGTAATACCTAGAATCTCCAAAAGTACAATGGGAGGCAAAGCCTTCAGTTATCAAGCTCCTCTCCTGTGGAATCAGCTGCCAATCTGGATTCGGGAGTCAGACTCGATCTCTGTTTTTAAGAATAGGGCTAAAACCTACCTTTTTGATATAGCCTACAATTAGGGAGGGATCATGTGTTTCTGAACCCTCCCTTAGTTATGCTGCTAATAGGTTTAGCAGCATAACTAAGGGAGGGTTCGATCCCAGCCCCCGACCAACAGTGATCTGTGTGGAGTTTGCATGTTCTCCCCGTGTTGCGTGGGTTTACTCCGGGATTTCTCCGGTTTCCTCCCACATGCCAAAGACATGCATGTTAGGTTAATTGGCTGTTCTAAATTGTCCCTAGATATCTGTTTCCTATAGGCCCTTAGAATAGAGGGTTAGTATTAATGAAAGCGCTTTGAGTGGTCTTTGTGACTAGAAAAGCGCTATATAAGTGCAGGTTAGTTAGTTAGTTAGTTAGTTAGTTAGTTTAGTCAGCCGGGGGACCTCCAGTAATGCACTGGGCCTCACTCCTTTTCTCACTCTCAATGAAATATTTTTTTTGCTGGTCATTAACATTTGTTCTCTCCCATAGATTGAGTCCCCATTGTGCTGTTTGCTCTCTACATGTCTGTTCTTTTCTTCTTCTCTATCCCCTCACCCCCCAGCCAGTCGCAGCAGATGACTGCCCCTCCCTGAGCCTGGTTCTGCTGGAGGTTTCTTCCTGTTAAAAGGGAGTTTTTCCTCTCCACCGTCGCCAAGTGCTTGCTCACAGGGGTTGCCTGATTGCTGGGGTCTTTCTGCAACTGTGGGGGTTCCCCCTACAGTTGATAGTGCTATGAGATGACTGTTGTTGTGAAATGGCGCTATATAAACAAAGTTGAATTGAATCATTGTCAATCCAATTGCTAGTCATATGTTTTCATGGTCAAGGAATCTGAAAACGTACACACAAACACTGTATGGGGGGAACTGTGGCACTTGGCGGAGGTCTGCGCTCTCAGAGTGCTTTTCTAGTTGATATTGGAATTCCTTGAAACCTTCAGTGCATGTATGGTTACTTGAATGCTATTCTATGGCTAAGGCAGAGTCTCAGGTGGTCGGCCAGCACTCAGGTGATCCATAGTGATGATCCACTAACTGAATTCAACAATAGAAAAGCAGAGAAAGTGGGGAGACTGATCAGGCAGAAATGGCAGAGGTTCTAGCTAAAAATGTGGGTGTAAGTGAAGAGGCTGCCCCAGTGGAGCCTAGTGGAGCTCCTCAAAATTGTGAGTCTGTGGCACAGTAAGGGCCCATTTACACAGCACAGAGATCGTTGAGAGATTGGGACAATTTTTGATCTTTGGGATCATTTAGGAGATCCTTGGGGTTTTGTTTAATTTGGACAGAGTCAAAACTTTGAGGAGAACGTGGCCACGAGTGTGGAGATCACTGAAGATCATTGATAGGTCAGAAGTTTTAACTTCATAATAATGTGACACTGAATTACAGCTCTGTAATGAAGTACAGTTATGTTTATTTGAATTGTTGTTCATTTTTAGCCAATTGCAGAAAAGGCAAAATGAGTTAATGCAATAGAGAGCCTAAAGCTCAGATCACAAATACCCTTAGAAATGGCTGCAAACACTGTACACAATCAGCCGTAGGTGAATCCAGTGTTCGTAGACCGTAAGTTCGTGGCCAGGTCGATGGTCTCGTCCAAGATTTCTAGGAATGCCCCACGAAAATCCCTCATTGTAGGGCGGCTGTACGAATGCCATAGGAACAACGTAACAACTACGCAAGATGTTGGCTTAAGTATGCCTCAAGAATACCTTAAGTTGTTCTTGAGGGTCCCTTACAGTGGTTGTAGGAAACATCGTACAAATCCCCTTTTGTACAGAGATTTGTACAGTGTGTTTGAGGCGGTAGTGAGGCGCTCATAAGGTAGAAGTATGTCATTCATGCAACATTTGTACAGACAAAATGTGGCGAAAGCCTTAAGATCTATCAATCACTTGAGAGTGCCATGAGTTGCACAGAAATTTTATTAAGATGGCACTAAGTATGCCGTAGGAAGATCCCAAGGCACCGTTATGAAGAACGTAAGAACTCTAGGGCCATCATATGACAGAAAAGCACCTCATTTTTCAAGAATGCCTCAAGTTACTCTTGCCAATTCAAGGGCAGTAGTAAGACACTATGCCCCCCTCCACAAATGTCTATGAACTCCAGAATTCGTAGGAACTGGGAGATTCTTACAAACCCATCGTTTATAAGAATCTTTGTGACCGTAGCTTAAGCTAAGTACTGGCTCAGTGGCTTAAAAGGCTGAATCAGTGCATCCCTATTTACAAAGAAATTACATTGTAAATTTGCAGGCTGTATAATAAAGTGCTATGATTTTTTTAATGACAGATTGGTTACAGATGTATTGATGAGGGTTACAGGTGAGAACTGATCTAGATGCTGCTACTGTTACAGATGTTTTAATGAAGATACTGCTACCTCACTTTCAGTTTCACTCTGTGTTTTCTGTTGAAGCAAATCAAGTCTGATTTACGTAAGCTAAGTAGAATCCTCTCCACAGAGATTCCATCAGGGTGTTGGACTTAATCCCTGTGACATCTGACCTCAGTTTGTTCTGAGCTGTGAGGGTCCAATCCGTCTTCCCTGAAGACCCTCTAAGGATCAGGCTGTAGTAGTGCAGCGGTTTGGATCAGAAGCGAAATCTGCTTTGTCCCCGGGACTGCATTTGCCTCAGTCTTGTTTTATCACCACAGCTCAGCAGCATGTCCTTTTGTCCCGAAGAGTCGGAACAGAGACCAGGACAGGGATCACATTGCTCTATGCAGGGAGGAGGGGGCAACGGACCAAAGCCCAGATGTTCCTTCCTGTGTATGGGTTTCCATAGGATCAGGATGGCTAAAATAATGAATAAGCATAAATATATAATGTGATTAAATACCCACACAGATGAGCAGAGTTCTCACTGATCCTGCATTGGATGGACTTTAAATAACATCTGAGTTAGAAAAAAAAGAAGCCCTAACTGTATCTAAAACTTCAATAGGTGGATGATTTGTGGGCCTCGATCCAAGATTTACCCCTGGCAGGGTCTCCCAGGATAAGTTGGTCCTGTGTGCAGGGCCTAACTGTGATGCAAAAGACCCAAGACCGGGGTTTGGGGGATGGGGTTGTTGACCAGGATTTTGTTAATGAAGCCTGCTGGTGCATCACAGCCTCCCCAATCTGAGTCACAGAGGTGTTATCAACAAAAATCAGGTACCCTCTCATATTAAAAATAAATATGTAGAAATATGAAGAATATATTGAGCAGAAAGGAGATGACATTTGTCTACAATAGTGAAGTCAAGCTGGCCAAATGTAATAGATCTGAGTGAGCACTGCACTTCTCTTGCATGTGTAACTCCTTGTTTGGTTGCATAACATCTCTCATCAGGAGCCGTGAGGTTAATTGGCAGCAGCTGGGTGATCATCCTCACCTGCCCATGGCCATTTAAGTTTCAGTTGGAGAGCTGACCGCTGTGGGACCATCATGTTGGTAAACTTTCTCTTGTGAACTCCAGGTCTGAAAGCAGTCCGTTGCCTTGGTTTTCTGATTCCAGTTCATTTCAACCTCTCCTCCTCATCTCTCAGGTTAAACCTTACCTGCCTGCCACCTGATCTGAAATGCATAAACTCTTACCTCAGGACCCTCCATGGTCCGTGACCTATGAGTTGAATACACTAACCTGTAACTTAAACTATGGTCACAAAGATTCTTACGAACAATGGGTTCGTAAGAATCTCCCAGTTCTTATGAATTCTGGAGTTTGCAGACATTCATGGAGGGGGGCTTAGTTTCTTACGACTGCTGTTCAATTAGCAAGAGCAACTTGAGGCATTCCTGAGAAATGAGGTGCTTTTCTGTCATACAATGGGCCTTTACGTTCTTCGGTAGGATGCCTTGGGATCTTCCTACGGCATACTTACCCATCCCATCTTAGGAAAATTTTTGTGCAACTTAAGGCACTCTCAAATTGTTGGTAGGAAGATCTTATGGCTTTCTGCACATTTTGTCAGCACAAATGTCGCACAAATGATGCACTTCCACCTTATGAGCGCCTCACTACCACCTTACGCACACTGTACGAATCTCTATACGAACGGGGATTCGTACGACGTTTCCTATGACCAAAGGAAGGAGCCATCAAGATCAACTTAAGAATACAATAGGCTTTATTGTCAATGTACAGTTGTACAGTACAACAAAATTGTGGGTGCTCCACAAGACTTCTGCGCAATAAAGGAAGAGAGAAGGATTAGATACCCCCCCCCCAAAGAACAACTTAAGGTGTTCTTGAGGCATACTTACAGCCAACATCTTGCGTAGTTCTTACATTGTTCCTATTGCATTCTTACAGCCTCCCTACGATGAAGGTTTTTCGTGGGCCGTTTGTAGAAATCTTGGACAAGACCATCGACCTGGCCACGAACTTATGAATAGGGCTACCTTAAGAAGGCCGTACGAAATGGTCCAAGAATTGTTCGTACGGTGTTCGCAGAACAGTAAAGGTAGTTGTGACTGTAGCTTAAGATAAGTCTGGGTCAGTCTTACATTTTATGAGAAAAATCCCAAATAAACCTCCATGTATTAAAAATGCAACTGAGGAGCTGCAGAGAAAGCTTAACTTAAATCCCTTTTTCTGCATGACTGCCTGCCTGCAGTCTTTATCACTTTGAAAAGGTAAGCCTCCTTTTGTGGAGTTGTTTTTATATATGTCATGATTATTTTATTTATAAGGTTGCATCAATCACAAAAAAAGCATTTGATAGATACCAGCTGAGAGAGGAGTGCAGTTGTATGTGGACTGGCTGGAATCTATGCTAGAGGAGGGGATGTGAAGTCACCAGTTTCATAACAGACACATTTATCCACACAGTGGTGGCACAGACACCTGACAAAAAGATTGCACTCTGGAGCCTGGATCAAATGTTTAGTTTCATTACCCCCACCCCCCAAAAAAATCCCAGCGTTGTGTGGACAAATAGCCAAACTATAACAGAAATTTGCCAGTTTGGACTGGAGTCAGTGTCATGTAGACGGCCCCAAAGTCAGAGTCCCTGTTCCTCAGATGGGAAAGAGTTGTTGGGGATGAGATACTGCCTCAAGTACTTTAGTTTGTAGTCGTGAGCGAGAAAAGAGTAGAGCATCATATTGTTGTATGAGTTGGAAGTGTGTCTGCAGTAATGCAGACAGCAGACATCTGGAGGTACGTATATCCCCAGAGGCCTGAACTTCATAGCAGTCTAAGTAGAGATATTAAAGGTGCACTCTGGTAGCTCTAAAATCACCTCAAAAACAAATATGTATTGCCCAAAATAGTATATTGTGACTTTTTACCCACAAAAAAAAAAAAAACTTTAATTGCCTTAGAATTGCTTGGAAAGAGATTTTAAATCTTGCACCTACTTAAGTATGAAAGGATTTATGAATATTCTAATTAGTGGCCTACAAGGCTTGCACGTGATTGGTCACTACGCTCCCAACCTGCAGGGCTTGCACATGATTGGTTGCCACAACTCCTGGTAGGTGGGCTGCTAGTCTGTTCAAGATATTTCCGAACGTTAAAATTTAGCTTATATCTTCAAAAGTAAAAAGCACAACATTTTTCTGAAAATGGTGAAGGTGAGAAATAAATGTGTAGTTGCAGTTACAGTATGTGTTTACTTTTTACGAACAACCAGTCCCCCATCCACCGGTCACTGAGCGTGCGGGGGGGGGGGGGGATTGAATATGGCTGCTCTCAGCTCACAGTGCGGCGCCCATCTGCTGAGACCGTGATCTCGCACAGCGACATTCAAATCGGATTCCCCCCCTCCATCCCCCTGCTGCTACTCCTACACGTGATTGATCGCCTCGCCTCCACTGCTTTGCAATGCAAAACGGACACCTTCATCCCCCTCTGCCTCAATCTTGCTGCTCCTCGGATTCTCCCTCTTCCCCCGAGGTAGCCAAGCATATCCGTCTGATTGGTTAATGTTATAATCAATCAGGCTAAGCAGGTATACTGACAGCTAGAAACACTCTGCCAAATCTGCCTTTTTTGGGGGAGTGGAGCTTAAGCAGACATTCACAGCAGAAAAACACATACAGTCATGTGAAAAAATTTGGACACCTGTGTAAGCCTCCGTGTGTGTGTGTTTTAAACATATTTGGACATATGGATATTTAATATCAGTGTTAAAAATACTGGGAGATTTATGTAATACAACTAAGCAATTCCAAATGAATTAAAGACTTTTTTCAAATTTTCTGTAAAATGTAATTCTAAACAAATAGTGAGGAATAAATTAGGACATCCCTCATCTTTTTTAGGACACCCCCACATTCATTCCCACTTAAAATGGCTAAAATAAATGTTAAAAAATGCAAATAAAAACAAAAAACAAGTATAGTAAATATGTGAACATTTATTAATAAAGAACTGAATATTTAATGGGGTGTCCTAATTTTTTCACATGACTGTACTTGGGGAGTTTGAAATGATTTTGCTCTTGATATTTCTTGTAAATCACAAGAAACATGTTACAGACATGTTAACAACAGAAAAAGCTTGATTTCTGGTAGCTTGACTTAAATTTCTGTATCTTGGAGTTTGATTTAGTTTTTAAAAAAGTCCAGATCTTGATCTCTGTATCTCCATTTCCAACACCCCCCCACCCTCCATCACCACCACCTTTTTCTGGGTCAAATGTTGGCTTGCCCCTTGCTCATTAATCTCCTCGGTAAAATGCTGACTGAAGCAGCAGATGAACTTATTGCTGTGAATCAGACTCTCATTTCTTTAAATTGTTTACACTTTGATTTAATACATTTATGTGTTTCAGCTCCTGGAAGGAATGTTTTTAAGAGTCTTGTTGGCTCTGAGCACACAGCACCGAGCCAAAGCTGTTAAATTTGAAGCGTACCAACCCTCACTGTGATAATACTGCAGTATGTCAGACAAAAGTGGTCCTGCATACCCAGTAATATGATTGTCACTTAACACTGTCCTGTAAAAAACCCTCATCTACATCTCCTTCAAATGATAATGGAAAAACGAGAAGGAAGAATAGTATAACGAGATAACAGACATACTGTAGTGATATCATCAGACAGCTGTTAATTAGGGTTAATAACAGAACAAACACTCTCAGCTAAACTGGAGCACAGACTTGTTAGTACATTCCGCCACACAGTAATCCATGAGTTTCAGCAGATAATTACTCTCAAATGTTTGTACAGCCTGCAGGTCGGCCCATGGAACATCATCATTTTCATCTTGCATCATGTAAGCCAGTGAATGTCAGCCCGTGGACCACATCTGGTCCGCCAGAGCTTTCCATCCAGACCCTGGAACATTACTGAATTCAGAATTCAGAAACAGTTTATGTAACAGAATCACCAAAAGCATTTGACCTTCTTGGTGACACAGGTAGAGTGCCGGACTCCGGAGCGGGAGGTTGTGAGTTCAAACCCCCGGTTAGCCACCACCAGTTGGGCTTAACTTAACAGCCCGTCACAATTGGCGTTGTTGGCAGGACTTGGTGGTGGTGCATTGGCCCTATTCCCCAGATACCACCAGTGTGTTGGTCCCCACCACAAGAGATGTTGCTGGTAGGAATCACTGGTGTTGACATTGTAAGAAGGTGGACACCTTTAAAGCTTAAATGTACCTCTGACATCGGAATGATGTCAAAATCTGAGGGGGAAATATGTAACAGAATCAATAAAAGCATTCCTACTTGGCTTGCCAAGTGGGTCGACCCTCTTGGTGACACAGGTAGAGTGCCAGACTTCGGAGTGGGACGTTGTGAGTTCAAACCCCCGGTTGGACACCACCAGTTGGGCTTAACTTAACAACCCGTCCCCTTGGTCACATTAACTTCAAACTTTATTTCATTAATTAATTTATATTTATGAAAAGTTCTGATCGTCAAATTTCTGAGTGTAAGTCAATGTAGCATCAGATTATACTCCCCTTCCTTCCACATTCAGACCAAACGCGAAAGCACAAGTTTTTTGGGTGGCCGATTACATGTTAACTCAATGTAAGCATGTGAACATACGTGAATTTGCGTTGGAGTGAGAGACATCTACTGTAGTAATATTTTCCTTTAGGAGCCAAATAGTCAGAAATAGTCAAATCAAAGTTAACAGATAATGTTATGACAGTACAGGATTATGAGGAGACACTACCAGATTTTCTATTTCTATGCCATGTCAGAACAAGGTCTAATGTGTGGTGGAGATAATGGGTAGAATTTCCTACTTTCTGAGAAAACCCCATCAAGTCTGATCTTGAAATAAATGCCATATTAAGGCAATCACTGTCTACATCTACATGTACTAGTGCATACCTGTGCATGCCCATAGAAAGAAAGTGTAAGCAAACATTTCTGCATGCCCGTCGAAAGTTACTGTTACCATGGCAACAGCAACCATGGTGAAACCTGCCTTGGATCTTTGACATCACCACTTGCTCGTTGATGTCTGCCTTTGATCTGTGATGCCTGCCTTTGATCTTTGATAATGTCATAGTGAGTGCTATGATTATGAGTAATGCCTGCCTTTGATTTTTGATGATGTCATAGCGAGTCCTATGATTGTGAGTGAAGCCTGCCTTTGATCTCATAGCAAGTCCTATGATCATGACATCATGACATTGTGACAGACAGCGATTTCTTGAATTATATATAGAGTGATATTCCTTGTCTCCAGGTCATGGGTCCCAGTCCACATCCTCGCTTTAAGTGGGGATTTTCTGTATTTCACGTTATTATTATAATCCTGGGTTGCTATTATTGTTATTATTATTATTCTGTCTTGCATATTTATTTCTTCATTGGTCCTCCTCTTAGTTTAAGTTTATCAGCTATTTATGTATCTCGAGCCCTTGAGATGACTTTTGTTGTGACTGGGCACTATACACATAAGGTTGAATTGAATTGAATTATTCTTATCATTATCGTCATTATCATTATTGCCTTGGTCCTGTCTCCCCTCTGGTCCCCTGTGTGTGATTATCTGTGCAGCCCCACCCATGCCGTTTTCTGTAACCATGCCCTTCCATCTCTGTTTGCCCCTGCTTGTTACTTCTTCTCCTGCTTGCTACTGTTCTGTGTTATGTTGCTTACCTGTGTCTCTATATACAGTGGGGCAAAAAAGTATTTAGTCAGCCACCAATTGTGCAAGTTCTCCCACTTAAAAGATGAGAGAGGTCTCCAATTTTCGTCATAGGTATACCTCAACTATGAGAGACAAAATGAGAAAAAAAAAATCCAGAAAATCACATTGAAGGATTTTTAATGAATTAATTGGTAAATTCCTTGGTAAAATAAGTATTTGGTCACCTACAAACAAGCAAGATTTCTGGCTCTCACAGACCTGTAACTTCTTCTTTAAGAGGCTCCTCTGTCCTCCACTCGTTACCTGTATTAATGGCACCTGTTTGAACTCATTATCAGTATAAAGGACACCTGTCCACAACCTCAAACAGTCAGACTCCTAACTCCACTATGGCCATGACCAAAGAGCTGTCAAAGGACACCAGAAACAAAATTGTAGACCTGCACCAGGCTGGGAAGACTGAATCGGCAATAGGTAAGCAGCTTGGTGTGAAGAAATCAACTGTGGGAGCAATTATTAGAAAATGGAAGACGTACAAGACCACTGATAATCTCCCTCGATCTGGGGCTCCACGCAAGATCTCGCCCCGTGAGGTCAAAATGATCACGAGAACGGTGAGCAAAAATCCCAGAACCACATGGGGGGACCTAGTGAATGAGACCTGCAGAGAGCTGGAACCAAAGTAACAAAGGCTACATCAGTAACACACTACGCTGCCAGGGACTCAAATCCTGCAGTGCCAGATGTGTCCCCCTGCTTAAGCCAGTACATGTCCAGGCCCGTCTGAAGTTTGCTAGAGAGCATTTAGATGATCCAGAAGAGGATTGGGAGAATGTCATATGGTCAGATGAAACCAAAATAGAGCTTTTTGGTAAAAACTCAACTTGTTGTGTTTGGAGGAGAAAGGACACCATACCTACTGTGAAGCATGGGGGTGAAAACATCATACTTTGGGGCTGTTTTTCTGCAAAGGGACCAAGACGACTGATCTGTGTAAAGGAAAGAATGAATGGGGCCATGTATCGAGAGATTTTGAGTGAAAACCTCCTTCCATCAGCAAGGGCATTGAAGATGAAACGTGGCTGGGTCTTTCAGCATGACAATGATCCCAAACACACTGCCCGGGCAACGAAGGAGTGGCTTCATAAGAAGCATTTCAAGGTCCTGGAGTGGCCTAGCCAGTCTCCAGATCTCAACCCCATAGAAAATCTTTGGAGGGAGTTGAAAGTCCGTGTTGCCCAGCGACAGCCCCAAAACATCACTGCTCTAGAGGAGATTTGCATGGAGGAATGGGCCAAAATACCAGCAACAGTGTGTGAAAACCTTGTGAAGACTTACAGAAAACGTTTGACCTCTGTCATTGCCAGCAAAGGGTATATAACAAAGTATTGAGATGAACTTTTGTTATTGACCAAATACTTATTTTACTGAGGAATTTACCAATTAATTCATTAAAAATCCTTCAATGTGATTTTCTGGATTTTTTTTTCTTATTTTGTCTCTCATAGTTGAGGTATACCACTGATGAAAATTGGAGACCTCTCTCATCTTTTAAGTGGGAGAACCCGCACAATTGGTGGCTGACTAAATACTTTTTTTCCCCACTGTATGTCTTTTAGCGAGTCCTGCGGTCATATAGACTACAGTTTATCTGATGTCATATAGATATCATGTAGACGGTCCTATGCTCGCTGACATCATAGGAACATCATAGGACATCATGCAGACATCATAGGAACATCATAGGCGGCCTATGATCGTGACCTATAAATGTGACAGACACACAGAGATTTCTTGAGTGACAATAGAGTGATATAGAGTGATATTCCTTGTCTCCAGGGCATGGGTCCCAGCCCATGTTATTGTCATCATCATTATCATTATGGCCTTGGTCTTGTCTGCCCTCTGGTCTCCTGTGTGTGTTTATCTGTGCAGCCCCGGCCATGCCGTTTTCTGTAACTATGCCCTGCCGTCTCTGTTTGCCCCTGCTTGTTACTTCTTCTCCTGTTTGTTACTGCTCTGTGTTATGTTGCTTGCCTGTGTCTATGTGCATGTCTTTAAGCGAGTCCTGCTTTGACATCATATAGACAGCCTTCTGAGATCATAGGAACAGTGGGTGATTATCTGTGTAGCCTCGGCCATGGTGTTTTCTGTAACCATGCCCTGCCGTCTCTGTTTGCCCCTGCTTGTTACTTCTTCTCCTGCTTTTACTGTTCTGTGTTATGTTGCCTACCTGTATCTATGTGTATGTCTTTTAGCGATTCCTGCGCTCTGTATGGCGTCATATAGACATCCTTCTGAGATCATAGGAACAGCAGCCTTACGGTTTATCTGATGTCATACAGAGTTCCGTTTATGTGACGTCATATAGACATCAAGTAAACGGTCCTATGAACACCAACATCATAGGAACATCATAGGACATCAGGCAATGCCCCTGTTTGTTACTTCTTCTCCTGCTTGTTACTGTTCTGTGTTATGTTGCTTACCTGTGTCTATATACAGTATATGTGTCTATATACAGTATATATACTGTATATGTCTTTTAGCGAGTCCTGCAGTCTGTATGATGTCATATAGACATCCTTCGGAGATCATAGGAACATCAGCCTTATGGTTTATCTGACGTCATATAGACTACGGTTTATCTGACGTCACGTAGACATCATGTAGACGGTGCTATGATCGCCGACATCATAGAAACATCATAGTAGAGCATGCAGACATCATAGGAACATCATAGGCGGCCTATGATCGTGACACAGAGACACACACTGACAAACTGACAGAGATTTCTTGAATTTATAGAGTGATAGAGTGATGATGATTATTATTATTATCCTGTGTTGCTATTATTGTTATTATTCTTATTCTGTCTTGCGTATTTATTTCTTCATTGGTCTTCCTCTTAGTTTGTTTATCAGCATTATTATTATTATCATCATTATCATTATTGCCTTGGTCTTGTCTCCCCTCTGGTCCCCTCTGTGTGATTATCTGTGCAGCCCCGGCCATGCCGTTTTCTGTAACCATGCCCTGCCATCTCTGTTTGCCCCTGCTTGTTACTTCTTCTCCTGCTTGTTACTGTTCTGTGTTATGTTGCTTACCTGTGTCTATGTGTATGTCTTTGAGCGAGTCCTGCGGTCTGTATGACGTCATGTAAACGTCCTTCTGCTATGGAAGAAACACCAGCTTTACAGTTTATCTGATGTCATATAGAGTGTGGTTTATATGACGTCACATAGACATCATGTCAACGGTGCTATGATCGCTGACCTCATAGGAACATCATAGGACTTCAAGCGGATATCATAGGCCATCCTATGATGTCCTATGATCATGACACACAGACAAACTGACAGATTTCTTAATTTATAGTGATATTAAAGTCCCCTACTATAATTATTCTATCTGATTTAAGCACTAAATAAGATTAAAAACTCTGAGTAGGCTGAGGGAGGACGATAAACTATTGCAAATAAAATTGGTTTTAAGCTAAAACTGCTAAAATGCCCAAAACTGAGGACCAAGCCCTGAAAGGAATAACATGTTTTTTGCTTTACATTCACTAGTAATTTGGAATGGTAAATTATTGCTACTCCTCCTGCACGACCAGAACTTCTGGGATTTTGACAGTTTAAATAACCAGAGGGAGTTGATTCATTTAAACCAACATAATCCTCTTGTCCTAACCAAGTCTCTGTAAGGGATATTAAATCAATCTGATGATCAATTAACAGATCATGGACTAGCAGAGACTTGGGAGTTAGAGAATATTTACCACATTTAATTTTCAAATTATGAGGAGGAACAGAGGCCAAGTAATTAGATTTAAGAGGCTACATGTTTAATTGGGGTTTTATCAACTTCATGTTTAATCACATTGGGATGCTTATATACGTATATGTGGACAAAATTGTTGGTACCCCTCTGTTAATGAAAGAAAAACCCACAATGGTCACAGAAATAACTTGAATCTGACAGAAGTGGTAATAAATAAAAAAAAAAGTCTATGAAAATTAACCAATGAAAATCAGACAATGCTTTTGAATTGTGGTTCAACAGAATTATTTTAAAAAACAAACTCATGAAACAGGCCTGGACAAAAATGATGGTACCCTTAACTTAATATTTTGTTGCACAACCTTTTGAGGCAATCACTGCAATCAAACGATTTCTGTAACTGTCAGTGAGACTACTGCACCTCTCAGCAGGTATTTTGGCCCACTCCTCATGAGCAAACTACTCCAGTTGTCTCAGGATTGAAGGGTGCCTTCTCCAGACGGCATGTTTCAGGTCCTTCCACAGATGTTCAATAGGATTTAGATCAGTGCTCATAGAAGGCCACTTTAGAATAGTCCAATGTTTCGCTCTTAGCCATTCTTGGGTGTTTTTAGCTGTGTGTTTTGGGTCATTATCCTGTTGCAAGACCCATGACCTGCGACTGAGACCAAGCTGTCTGACACTGGGCAGCACATTTCTCTCTAGAGTACCTTGATAGTCTTGAGATTTCATTGTACCCTGCACAGATCCAAGACACCCTGTGCCAGATGCAGCAAAGCAGCACCAGAACATAACAGAACCTCCTCCATGTTTCACAATAGGGACAGTGTTCTTTTCTTGGTATGCTTCATTTTTGCATCTGTGAACATAGAGCTGATGTACCTTGCCAAAAGTTCCAGTTTTGTCTCGTCTGTCCATAGGACATTCTCCCAGAAGCTTTGTGGCTTGTCAACATGCAGTTTGGCAAATTCCAGTCTGGCTTTTTATGATTTGTTTTCAACAGTGGTGTCCTCCTTGGTCATCTCCCATGAAGTCCACTTTGGCTCAAACAACGACGGATGGTGCGATCTGACACTGATGTACATTGACCTTGGAGTTCACCATGAATGTGTTTAGAGGTTGTCCTGGGCTCTTTTGTTACCATTCGTATTATCCGTCTCTTCCATTTTTCATCAAGTTTCCTCCTGCGGCCACGTCCAGGGAGGCTGACTACAGTCCAGTGGATCTTAAATTTCTGAATAATATGTGCAACTGTAGTCACAGGAATATCAAGCTGCTTGGAGATGGTCGCCTTTACCTTTAACAGGCTTGTCTATAATTTTCTTTCTAATCTCCTGAGACAACTCTCTCCTTTGCTTCCTCTGGTCCATGTTTAGTGTGGTACACACCATGTCACCAAACAGCACAGTGACTACTTGTCACCCTTTAAATACGCCGACTGACTGATTACAAGTTTGTAGACACCTGTGATGTTAATTAGAGGACACATTTTGGTTGAACATGTCCCTATGGTCACATTATTTTCAATCTTTTCTAGGGGTACCGGTACCATCATTTTTGTCTAGGCCTGTTTCATGAGTTTGTTTTTTAAAGTTTTTCTGTTGAACCACAATTCAAAAGCATTGTCTGATTTTCATTGGTTAATTTTCATAGAATTTTTATTTATTACCACTTTTTGTCAGATTCAAGTTATTTCTGTGACTATTGTGGGCTTTTCTTTCATTAACAGAGGGGTACCAACAATTTTGTCCATGTGTGCACATTATATTTCATTTACTTTAGAGGGAGCAGACAGTGATTCTCTGATGAGGAAGACAGGGGCTAAGTTGAGGGGTGGCGGATGAAGAGGAGCTGCAGAGAGGTGTGTAAGACTGCGACTCTGCTTCCTGGTCCCAACTCTGAGTAGTCAAGGCTTTGGAACTTTGGATAAAAATGATGCCAGATCATTAGATAAATGAGATGCACCATCCAAAGTGGGATGAACGCTGTCTCGCCTAATAAGACCAGGTTTTCCCCAAAATGAGTTCCAATTGTCTATGTAGCCCACATTGTTTGCAGGACACCACACAGACAGCCAGCGGTTAAAGGATGACATGCAGCTAAACATGTCATCACTGGTCAGATTGGGGAGGGGCCCATAGAATACTCCAGAGGCCGACATTGTTTTGGCAAAGCTACACATTGACTCCATGTTAAATTTTGTAACTTCTGACTGCCGGAGTTGGATGTTGTTAATGTCAGCATGGATAACAGTTGTGGAGTATTTACAGTTACTTTCAGCCAGCTTTTTCAAATTTGATTCAGTGTCGCCTGCTCTGGCCCTGGGAATGCATTTGACTATGGCCACTGGAGTCTCTAGATTCACGTTTCTGACTACAGAGTCACCAATGATCAGAGTTTTTCCCTCAGTGGGTGTGTCGCTGAGCTGGGAAAATCTATTAGAAATGTGAACAAGTTGGTGGTGAACCAGGGGCTTGCAACTATGCTTCCTTCTCACAATCACCCACCCGTTCTCTCCTAGCTGCTCAGGAGAGGGTGACGAGGGACAGTTAGCAGGCCCTATGCCATAAGGTCAGGCTGCGACTAGGGGAAAAAAACGTTAACTGGCATTGACAGTGTTTCAATACAGCAGAGCTGGGATTATGAATAAAAACACACAACCTCACCTCGAGTGCCTCAAAAAGACAGCATTTATTAAACTTACCATTATCACTAAAGAGGCAGAGGTGTACCTAAACATCTGACACGAAGAGCACACCAGAGGAAGAGAGGAAGGTGAGCTAGTAGCCATGGCTAGCGGCTAACACAAAACTAACACAAACACTGATGAAAGGTGAACAAAAAGTTAAAGAGGATGATTAGGTGACACTGAGGCTGCATTCACACCAGGATAGTCCGGGGATCTTGGTTCGACTCAGCGGGGAGTGGAGAGAATTTTCACACTTTCGTTTGGTTTGGTTTGCATTCACACAGCACTTCACTCAAGCAGACCAAACTGCTTGGACAACGTCCCGTAGTTACAATAACTGCTCATTTATGGCACTTTAGCTGAAACCACCACTGATCAGGAAGAAAAAATCTCGGCGAAGAAGAGAAATCCGGCTCATCGATTGGCCAGGACTGTGTTATGCCGAGAATTGCTCGCTTGCCAAGAATTGCATCCCATCCACCAAAACTATAAAATATAACACTACAGCCAGGCTTGTAACCATTTGTGCATTTTTAGAAGTACCCATTATACAGTCTTAGAAGTAAAAATTGTTATTACCTCTTGTAAATTATCTTTAAATTATGTTTATTCGACGATGGGATGCAATTCTCGGCAAGTGAGCAATTCTTAGCATAACACCATTCCCTTCAGCCGAGGCGTTTGTCAACCACAAACTAATAAAAATAAAGAGCTCCACTGTCTGTATAAACCCCGGTGCTGCCACCATGACACTAAAGTTTTAAAAACATCGGTATTCTTGTGTGCAGCCACAAGCAGCTGAGAAATCTGGTTCTCAGACCAAATATCCATCAGAGCCTGCATTTCCTCCTCACTATTCCAAGTCCAAGAGACATTTTTTTTTAACTTTTCTCCTCGACTTTCTCCGGTAAAAGTATTTCTTGGATCTGCACGGCTGTCTTTATTGTTATTTTCTACCCAAAATGGGACAGAAGGACCGGGAGCTCTTCAGCTGAATCGGGATGTTGGATTTATTTACCCACGGATTCCTACCACGGACGTGAAACACATGTCACTTTAAACTTTTTCAGGAGACCATAAAGGAGCTCCTTGCTCCAAAGACAACAACATAGAATCTGTGAGCTCAGCAGATGGCAAGAGTGGAGCCCTGTGTACAAAAAATAAGATAGAAGTCTCTCGCTCTCCAGGTCGCAACAGAGGAGTCTTTTGCTCTTGAGACAGTACCTGAGAGACCTTCAGCGCAGGGGCTAACAGCAACTGAGGAGCGGCGACCCTACTGGGAGACAACTGGGGAGTGGCAAACCCACTGGGAGATGACTGAGGAGTGCTGACCACACTGGTAGACGACTGGGGAGTATTGACCACACTGGGAGATGACTGGGGCATGCTGACCACACTGAGAAGCTGTTGCTGAGGAACGTCAACCATGGAGAGTACTGGAGCAACGGCGTGCACCTCAGGGACTGCTGGAGCAGCAGTGTGCACCTTGGATACTGCTGTAGCAGGTACGTGCACCACAGTGGAAACAGGCATTGAGGGGTGCTCCTCCATCCCTGATGCAGCCAACTCAGACAGGGAGGAAGAGACACAAGTAGGTGTCAGGTCCATACAACAGCCAGCAGAAGAGCCCGGCAAGGAGAGCTCAGAAGCAGATGGAAACTGCAACTGGGTCTCCCCACTAGCAGCAAGACGAGCCCTTTTTGGCAATGATGTTACAGTGTTTCCTTTGGCTTAAACAGCTTGGCGCGGTGGCAACATATTTTTCCGAGGGGGGGGGTGCAGAAAAGACATAACACTATTGTAACCGCAATATGTTAATTTTATACTATTTCTTTTTTTAAAAATTTGCACAGTAACTTTGCATATGGAACTTACCATTTCAAGTACTGTACAACCGAGGCTTGAATGCTGGAATATTGGGCCAGTTGGGGTCCCACCCAGACGTCCTGTGTTTGGACTTTTTACTGGTGTCATCCTTCTCTCCTCCCTCTGCTCTCACCTCTCCTGGACCCTCTGCCTGAACACTTTACTCTCCTTGGCTTCTCTCTTCTGTCTCATCTTGCCCTCTCTGAGCCCTGTCTAATTCAGGTTCTCCGTCTATGGTGGTATACAAACAGGTTAGAAAATATCAAGTGTTATGTTTTGTCCTGCAGGATTTTTTTTTTTGTCATGGTTTATATACATAAATGACAAAAATGTGTATTTTTATTCTAGTGGGGGTTTTTTTTTCCATTGAGAGAGTAGGGAAAGGGAAAAAAACATTCATAATAGTAATTTACTCATGCATACTTAAATTATATGATCAAAAGTGAGTATAGTAGCCAGAAATTCTACTCATGTAAAAGCAGTGTTTGAAATTAATAATTAAAAGTAGACAACCAAAAATTTCAAGTAGAGTTAAAGGCACAAAGAGCACCCACTTAAATACTTGAGTAATAACTTCAGTCTTGAAGGTTTGAGATTTTTCTCCAAAATTTATAACAATTTTCTTATAGTTTTCTACTTTTCTCTGTAAAGTTATCTAAATTTGAAACCATTTTCCTCAAGTTTGTAACTTCCTCTTGTAAAATTGACTTTTCGTGTACATTTGAGACTTTATTATAAATTTGTGGATTATTTTATGGCTAACTTTTGTCTATTTTTTAAAATTAAATTACTGTGTTTTTTTTTAATAAATTTGAAACAGACTGTTTTGTTTTTTTACTTTTTCCGTATAACAATTTACACTTTTGACCATAATTTTGCCCAGCCAGAAGAGAACAATAATTTAACTCTGATTTCAAAGAAAAAAATTATTACTGAAATTGTATTTAATGAAATAAATTAACTTAAATGACCAAAGGTGCAGTTCCATCCATCCATCTTCTTCTGCTTAATCCTTTTCGGGTTGCGAGACGGCTGGAGCCTATCCCAACATCTTTGGGCAACAGGCAGGGTACACCCTGGACAGATCGCCAGTCCATCACAGGGCCAACACAGAGAGACAGACAACCATTCACTCTCACAGTCATACCTAAGAACAATTTAGAATCCCCAGTTGATACCAATTAACCTAACTTGCATGTTTTTGGCATGTGGGAGGAAACTGGAGAAATCCCGGCGTAAACCCACACAGACATGGGAAGAACATGCAAACTCCACACAGTTCACTGTTGGTTGGGGGCTGGGATCGAACCCAGGATCCCCCGGCTAAGGGTGAGTTGCTGTGCTCCCACAGTGCTAACCACTCCGTCACTGCACTGCCCCAAAGAGACAGTTATTTCTGTTATAATATTTCTATATATTTATAGACTTTTTTAGAAATCTTCTCACCACCCAGACAGCAGGAAAAACCTCCCTTATTTTGAAATCCAAATGTTGGCACATTTAATTTGTCTGAAGGCTTCTGGCAGATTAAAGTCACTGACTTTGTGAATTTCGGTCATCTTAACTTGCCAGTTACATAATAATGAACATAAATTAGTTAATTAATATTAACTAAGGTAAAGGTAAAAGCATCTCCTTTTTACTCTTGTCTGAAATAAGAAAAACAGAAAGCTAATAATTAAAAGGAAGACAAAATGAATCAACTTGAGCTCCTAACCACATCTGTTAGCTAAGCGACTCTTCCATTATTGCTCCCGTTACCAGCGGGTTAAAACCATGATAAATGCCTCCACTGCTTACATACCTCTTCTGATTTTTTTTTTCCACGATTAAAGTACTTTAATAAGCTCATGTTTCTCTCGGACAATGATGCTAGCGACATACTCCACTTTGTCCTCCAGCCTACTGACTGGAGCAGTCACGCAGGCGGGGCGCTTCTGAACACCATGCAGATGATGGTCACGCGCGTTGTTCATGTGCGTGCTTGCAGACCGTCATTCCTTTATATTTTTTTCTTAAATTTATATTTCCTCATAGAGTGGCGGTGTACATTCAAGTGTGGCGGGCCACCACCTGGAAACGTTACCAGAGGAAACCTTGTGTTATAAATACTAAAAAGAGTACTTGCCTTAACTCCTGCTCCTCTGCTGGCACTATTGCTGGAGAGGTGATGACCACCCCTAAAGACACAGGAGGAACAGCAGATGAAGTGCTCTCAAATGCAGCAGTGGGCATGGGCACCCGTGTTGCAGAGGTGGGAGCCGGCACTGCAGCTTGGGAGTGACGTGGAAATGGCGTTGGTGGTTGACTGTGGCGTGGGAACGGAACTGGAGGTTGACGATGACGTGGGGCTAGCACAGGAGGAACACAGTGGCGTGGGACCGACACTGGAGGGTGCTCCAAGTCATGATGAACTCCGCAACGCTGGAGCGAACACTGAAGAGTAGTGATGTACTCTCCTCCAGCTCATGGAGTGGCTGTGGAACCAGAGCGAGGCCGACTGTGGTTGCAGTTCAAGGAGAAGCTGAAGACGTCGGAGCCAGGGGTGCTGTCTCATTGGCACAGTCTCTGGCGTCTAGGGTGAACACCTCCCCTGTCTGTGGTGTGGCTGCGAGGCTGGTGAGTGGCAAGGAGAAGAGGAGGTCAGAGTCAGGGAATGCTGCGTCATTGGCACAAACTCCAGTGCCCCAATTAAATTCCTCAATAACCTGTGATATGTCCTGCGGAGGTTTGAGACAGTGGCCAGTAGTTCTGTCAGCTTGGGGTAGCACCGCAGACTGGGGTAGCCTCTAGTATCCAAGCCACAGCGTCCAGGCTCTCCAGGGCAGTTGTGGTTTGAGTTCGGACCCAGAGTAGCAGGCAGGACTTCGGTGCAAAGATGTTAATTTATTACAAAAACACAAATAAACAAACAGACACTGGAAATAACTCAGAAAACTTACAGCTATAACTCACCGGGATTAATCAGGGAACACAAAGAGCTTGACAGAACAAGACGACATGACCCAACAATGAACTGAGACAGACAGACATGGACACTAAATAGAGTGACTAATAATCACAGACACAGGACAGCTGGGAGAACATTCGAGGGCTGAACAGAGCACACATTGAGGGAGAGTGGCTATGGGTACGGAAGACATGAGGAGCTGGAACAATAGGTGAACAGAAAATACACAGAGACCCAGGACCAAACAGGGGATGACACAGAAGACCAAGACAAGGGACTCAGTGGAACACAGAGGGCAACAAATGCAAATGGTAAATCATAAATAATTACAAAACCAAATTAGGGGAGCACAGGGAAGACACAAATGAACATAAAGCGTGAGCAAGGAGAGAAGGCCAAAGCCCAGATCATAAAACTTCCAGCTCTTACTTCTCACTGTGACCAAAACATTAAAAAAACAACTAATTAAATCAGACCTGTTACTCCATCTTGGCTCAATTCCAATTTCATTTTCACAATTTCAGAACAATGTAATGGTTATTTCTGTTTTTGTTCTCTTTTCTTTTTTCCATCAATCTGCTCACAGCTGTTCGGGGATTTTGGGCAGCAGCATTACAAGCAGACATGCCCAGACTTCCCTCTGTCAGGTCACTGTCCCTAGTAGCTGTTCAAGAGGAACACAGAGGTGTTCCCAAACCAGCCAAGAGACATAATATCTGCAGTTTTGATTGACAAGATTGGCGCTTGTTTAGTCATCCTTTTACTTCGAAAATGTTAGACTGATTGTTGGTAACATGAACTAAACTTTTGCATAGGTTGTAAAGGTCTGACTGGTGAGTCAAACTCTCCCGCACCCTCATGCATGATTGAGAAGGTAAAATCAATAATGCAATAATTCTGAGATTGTGAAGAAAATCAAATTGCTTCTCCTGAATCTAAGGTTTTACTAACAACCAGATTTACTTCTTGATTCTAGTATGTCAGACAATATTTATTAAATACAATCAGACTGACAATTAAAAAAAAATATTCGCTACAAGTTTTACTGTGGCATCACAAATTTTCATTGCACCACCAAGTCTCCTCGTCTTCCTTCCTCTGTCCAGAGGATACACCACATACCTTTCTACCCATTTCCGTCAATACTTTTGCTGTACTTTCTCAGTCATCTGGTAATTCTTCCCTACCACCCAGAGCCTGTATCAACTCCTTCCTGAACTCTGTGCAACCTTCTTCCTTCTGTAACTTCCCCCACTTAATCTTTAGCTCTGCCTTCACTCTCTTCCACTTCTTGCTTTCCAAAGTCATCCTACAGACTATCATCTGATGCTGTCTAGCTACATTCTCCCCTGCCATCACCTTGCACTCTTATCTCTTTCAGATTACTCCTTCTCTATAGGATGTAGTCCACCTGTGTGTACCTTCCTCCACTCTTGTAAGTCACCCTATGTTCCTCTCTCTTCTTGAAGTATGTGTTCAATACCAGTTCAGAGCACAATACTACATATTCCTTATTTAAAACATGAAAATTTGATTTATTAGAGATATGGTGAGTATGTTCAGCAAATAAGATTTGTGAAATAAGTACAGTAGTGGTGTTGGATGATTAAAAGTTTTAATTGCGATAAATCTTTTGGAATGCTGAGCTAATTGTGATTAATAACCTGTTAATCGCATGTTTTTTCATACAGATACAGTGTGCCTTAAGTCGGTAAGTTTTCATGTCTGTCATACTGTTATGAACATGGGAGTGGACAAATATGTTTGCTGTCTTCACCTGCAGGTTTATTAAAGTTCTCAACATATCCAAAATGACAAAAAACTATCCAGAATATTCTCCAGAAAATTCTCAAAAGTATTACTGCATGTGCGAACAACAGAATACCAAGGCTCAATAACATCCCTGAACAACAACCAGCCAGCAGCCACAAAAGGAGCTTGCTTTTCCTCCTATAGCAAATATCCACCACTTTTAAGCCGATCAACACAAAACCTCATGTGTCAAAACAGACACAATTTCCCTTTTAGCAGAAAAATTGCAAACATAAACAAACAACTATCTCGCTTGTGATGGCATCCCACCATGCTGCAAAAATGGCGGGGGAGTGAATGAATATTACAAGCACAGCTTGAGAATATTTTTAGACTGGTACTCATCAACAGTTGGACCCAAAGCTATGAGGATGAAAACAGGTGAATTTCTGTCCGTGTCAGCTGCTGGAGGTCAGTTACAACCTAGCATGTAGCTACTAGCCAGCTAGCTATCTTCCACAGAAGAAGAACAGCCCAACATCCAGGCAAAGTTTTGGAGGAGGCTGTAACAATTATCCAGGTGAGAGCTCCGACAGATAACGTTGTAAATTTAAACATGACAGCACTTTGGGGATTTTCATTGCTGTAATCCAGCTTGTTTGACTTAGCAATGTTTGCATGGCACGCACAGTGTCTATGGCCAGAACGGCTTTGGTACGGAGAGTCGCTAGGCCAAAAAGTACTGTTTGCGCTTTCTGCCGTTAACTGCCGTTAACCACGATCACAAAATTTGTCGCCGTTAAGGGGGGCAAAGCATTAACGGGCGATTAATGCAATAATGCCAACACCACTAGAAATAAGACTTCAAAAGTGTCAACATTTGAATGTCCCCCATAGATTGCCACCTTGTTGTGATGGGGGTTAGTTTGCCCTAATGATCCTGGGAGATATGTGTCGTGGGCATCTTGCCCCTGGTAAAATCTCCCATGGCAAATTAGTCCAGGGTGACTTGACAGACCATGACTCAGGTCAGGTAGATTTGCATGGAAATTGTAAAAACAAAGACACAAAGTGCCAGAGATGGGGGGAGGCACTCAATGGTGAGTGCCTGCTGGCCATATTTCTGCCCATGGAACCCCAGCGGGTTTGGCCCGAACATTGGTCTGTCCTTCAGTGGGCTTACTTACTGCAGGAGGGATCATGGTGGCTTGATGCTATGTGGATTGAGTGGCAATCACAGGCGGAGACCTCGGTGGTCTTGTTCCCAGCTCTACTGACTATTGGGAAGTGGTGGGCATCTAAGTAGGAGGTGTTTCAGGTAAGTCCCAGTGGGAGCAGACCCAAGATCTGCTGAAGAGGCTATGTCTCCTGGCTGGCCTGGGAATACTTGGCGCCCTCCCTGAAGAGCTGAGGGGGGTACCCAGGAATAGGGAAGTCTGTGTTTCTCTGCTTAGACTGCTGCCTCCATGACCCAGGCCATCAGATATGTGGTGATGGATGGATGGATGGATGGATGTGTCAACTTCCTCCCCTCTGACCTCAGACTTAGACCCTGACCTGGGTTCAATGGTGGACTGTGCCTTCCCCTCCATTGTGTGCTGGTTTTGACCCAGACTGGGTTGATTTTCCTAAAAGCTCAGCAAAGCCCAGATCCTGATTAAAGGAGACAGCTGGATCAATGTGTGCTACTGTCTACTGGCTCCTACACAGTCCACATCCATCACATTAGACTGCATCACACTGTTTACATCCTACATTTAGGTAATCACTGCTCCTCCAATCACAAGGCTAACAGCCAGCTGGACACTGTCCAGCCTCCAGATCTGATCCAGCTACATCAGGCCCGAGACTGGTATTCTCGTATCAGACCTTACACAACTTCATCAGGACCACATTCTGCAGGATGTCTATCTAAGCACTGCTCCCAGAGGGCTGAGACAGAGAAGAAAGGTCAGATGATGAAATTCTCATTGCTGATTTCATTATTAAATTCAATGAAAGTGATTGCTATTACAGGGGATACATGCTGGGTAAATTTGGCAGCTAGACAAGGTCCCTTCTCCTTTTATTTCTCTCTCTTTTCTCATTCACACGTTGACCTAGTTCAATGTTGTTTCAATATTTTTTTTTTTAAATCACAGAGGGGCTTTAACCATTTTTTCTGACCTCCCTTGATATTACATGAGATCAAACCAGTAGCAGATGTCTTTAGTCCAAATCAAACTTATGAAGCAGCATGTTGTTGTAGCACTCACTCATCCATCAAACTTTTCTCCTTTATCTGAAATATCACTGGATTTTAACTGGTCTACATCTTCCACAGGAGGTTAGTTTGAGTAAAGTGATTCCACCTGTATAGACCAGTCTCTAGGGGTGGGGGGAAAAGATTGATTCAGTGATGGCTCACGATACTTGGCACTGGCAACAATGCATCAATCCAAGGCCCAATGCATAAGCCACATAGGCCGTTGCCTAGGGCACCCCCTGCTGGAGAGGGTGCCGCTGCAAGCCCTCAATTTTATTTTATTTTTAATTAATAAAATAAAATTCCTAATTGTCAGAGGTACTGTGCCAGTAGACAAGGCAGACAAACGTTTACAGCCCCAGGCCAGTAGGGGGCTTTTGAGGGCTGACCAACTTTGACTCACTTCAGCAATGCATCCTGTGGATTCATTCTCCGCTACAAACAGCTCCAGCTGGGTCCTGTGTGTTGCCTCTCAAATATGATTTATAATGACAAATCAGCAAAGGTAGGACAAAATTTATTGTGGTTGTTTGTTCTTGCTCTTCTTGTGTGTCTTTTGCCTGTTGCAGCTTTGAATCTGTCAGAATAATGACAGATGGTGTTTCAGTTTAACTGGCAATGGATTAACTGAGGAAGGTAAACAGATGTGCATGTGTTTTACTATTAAAACATCTTTTTCACGTAATCTCAAAATAAACATATTCTTCATCTGTGAAGTGGCTCGTATGTCAAATTTTCACCCATTTTTTACGTGAAAAAGATGTTTTACTAGCGAAACACATGCACATCTCTTTACCCCTCACCAGTTAATACGGTGTTGCTCGAACAACAAACCCTGGATCAACCCTGAGATAAAAACACTTCTGAGAGAGAAGAAGAGGATCTTCAGGTCGGGGAACAGGGAGAGGCTGAAGTCCGTACAGAGGGAGCTGAGGAGGAAGATCAGAGAAGGCAAGGACAGCTTCAGGAAGAAGATGGAGGACAAGGTGCAACAGAGCGGCATCGGTGGGGTCTGGAGAAACCTTAAAACCATCTCTGGGCTCCAGAATACCTCCCCCCAGGCCACGAGGGGCAGGGAGTGGGCGAACAATCTGAACCTGTTTTTTAATAGGTTTGGCCAACCGCCCTCCCCCCCCCCCAACTACACAACAACCACTGCTGCCTCTAAAGACATCGAGTCCTGCTGCCCACACCCCACTCCACCAACACCACCCACCCACTCCCAACACACAGCCCCCCAACATGACCCTCACTAAGGCCCAGGTGAGGACAGAGCTGAGGAAGATCAAGGCGAGAAAGGTGTCAGGACCGGACGGCATCAGCGCAAAGCTCCTCAAGTCCTGTGCAGACCAGCTGTGTGGGATTGTGGAGCACATCTTCAACCTGAGTCTGAAGTTGGAGAGGGTACCACAGTTGTGGAAAACATCTTGTGTGGTACCTGTACCAAAGACTTCCCACCCCAAAGACCTGAACAGCTACAGACCAGTGGCCTTGACGTCCCACATGATGAAGACCCTGGAGAGACTGCTCCTTGCTCACCTCCGCCCCCTGGTGGGACCAGCGATGGATCCACTCCAGTTCGCCTACCAGCATGGCATTGGGGTGGAGGATGCAGTGATCTTCCTTCTTCACCGTTCTCTGTCCCACCTGGAGAAGCCTGGGAATGCGGTGAGGATCATGTTCTTTGACTTCTCCAGTGCTTTCAACACCATCCAACCGATGATCCTGAAGGACAAGCTGCTGTGCGCAGGGGTGGACCAGCACCTGTCATCATGGATCCTGGACTACCTCACTAACCGGCCACAGTTTGTGAGAACCCGGGACTGTGTGTCTGGCACGATCATCGGTAGCATGGGGGCCCCCCGGGGAACGGTTTTGGCTCCCTTCCTGTTCACCCTTTATACTGTGGACTTCTCACACAACACAACACACTGCCATCTACAGAAGTTCTCTGATGACTCTGCGATCGTCGGCCTCATCTCCAACGGAGATGAAGCTGAGTACAGAGGACTTATCCAGGAGTTCGTGGACTGGTGCCATTGGAACTGCCTCCAGATCAACGCGAGCAAAACTAAGGAGCTGGTGGTGGACTGCCGCAGGCAAGGACAACCCCTCACAGCACCAGTAAACATACAGGGAACAGACATTGAGATGGTGACATCCTACAAGTACCTGGGTGTTCATCTCAACAATAAACTAGACTGGTCACACAATACCGACGCACTCTACAAGAAGGGACAGGGCAGGCTGCTCCTACTGAGGAGACTCAGGTCTTTTGGTGCACAAGGGGCGCTGCTGAAGACATTCTACGACACAGTGGTGGCATCAGCCATCACTTTTGGAGTGGTCTGCTGGGGCAGTGGCATTACAGCAGCCGATAGGAAGAGACTGAACAAACTGATCAAGAAAGCTAGATTTGTCCTGGGGCAGCGCCTTGACCCAGTGGAGGAGATAGGAGAGAGAAGGATGGTGGCTAAACTGTCATCTCTGCTGGAGTCCGAGTCCCACCCTGTGCAGGACATACTGAACGCACTGAGGAGCTCATTTTGCAGCAGACTACATCATCCTAGGTGTGCAACTGAGAGGTTTCGCAGGTCCTTCCTACCTACGGCTGTCAGACTGTATAACCTAAGCAGTGCTGCTCGCAGAGGTAGCAAAAAAACGTGACGACCTAATAGTATTGAATGCAAAAGACGCAATAGACTTACACAATGGTCCCCTCCAGTATACAACTAGGACAATATCGGTCGCTACGGAGGGTGACAATATGTATGGATACATATTCATACTATGTAGGATAACTAAGCAGACGGTTATGCTGTTTACTCCATCTAGCTACAATGCTCCGCACTGTGTGTATATATATTTATATATTTATTCCATCTAGCTACACTGCTCCGCACTGTGTGTTTATATATTTATATGTACATATGTACAGTATATTCGCTGCTCTTGTTTTTCTTATCTTCTTGAATGTTGCTCTGAGTGTTGCTATCCCTGTGCTGTTGCAATCCTGGAATTTCCCCATTGTGGGACTAGTAAAGGCTTATCTTATCTTACCTTATCTTATCTTAATCTGCCACCAGATAAACTGACACAGTGGTCTTCTGATTAATTTCCACTCTTTGTCTCTGCCTGTTTATCTGCGTTTCCTATTCAAATGTCCGGTGAACTGAGGTGAGGTGGTCAACGACCCATGTTGTCTGCAGGATCATTTAGCCGAGTCATCTGACATGTGTAACCAGGGCCGGAGTATTTAATTCACAATGTCAACACTAATTAACATCTGGGTTTCCTATAGGCCAGTACGTCTCTCAGTTGTGACCTGCAGATTTCATTAATACACAGTGAACAAGGAACAATATAGTGCCCCATTTCTGTGCCCAGAGTTAGAACCAAACATGATGAGGCAGTGTTTAGTTTTTATGCCCCTCACATGTGGAACAAACTCGTCAATGGAACGGTACTGCGCATGCGCCCGGAAACTCCCGCCAGAGTTGGCATTGGCAATCCACCAATACTGGGTGAACAAATGTCCATCTGTTTTCTTCCTCTGCCACTAGAGCTAAACAGCAATAGCTCCTGTTCGTTTTGATTGTCATTGTATTTACGTACCTCCATCACATCCGCCATTTAAAACATCTGCCACGGTGCTCTTCTTTGTGTTTGGATTGCAGCTCTTCAAATCAGGTTGGTGGCTCTTGGTTGCCGCCGACAGTATGGGCATGTGAACTGCAGATTATTTTCACTGCGCATGCGTGTACTCCAAAATTACAGAATGGATTTGGATGAAATTTTTACCAGAGATGGCCCTTGGGCTAGAGAGGAACCCATAACATTTTGGTGATAATCTGAGATTGCATAACTCCACCAAGGCTCTGGCAACGAGGCATCAGCACCTTGGTGCTTTCATTAGAACATTGTTACTCAGCATTTTGAAGGAGGCTTGCCCTATTTAAACCTCAGACATTTAGTTTGGTGTGCTTCTGACTGCTGAAGTGAGAGTGAACACTATAGTGAGATCGAAAGAGTTGTCTGAGGTCTTCAGAAAGAAGATTGTACTAGCTTATGAGTCTGGTAAGGGATTTAAAAAGATCTCAAAAGAATTTGAAATTAGCCATTCCACTGTCCGGAAAATAGTCTACAAGTGGAGGCCATTCAAAACAACTGCCAACATACCCAGTCCTGGCCATCCAAGCAAGTTCACCCCGAGACCAGACCCTGAGATGAGACCAAGATGCTAAAAGAAGTCTCCAAAAATCCAAAAATGTCATCACAGGACCTACAGCAGGCTCTTACTACTGTTGATGTGAAAGTGCATGCCTCTACAATCAGAAAGAGACTGCACAAGTTTAACTTGCATGGGAGGTGTGCAAGGAGGAAACCTTTGCTCTCTAAGAGAAACATGAAGGCCAGACTGAAGTTTGCCAGAGAAAATGTAGACAAAGACCAGGACTTCTGGAATGATGTTCATTGGACAGATGAGTCTAAAATTCAATTATTTGGACACCATAACAGAGGACGTGTTTGGTGTAGACCAAATACAGCATTCCAGGAAAAGAACCTCATACCAACTGTGAAGCATGGAGGTGGAAGTGTCATGGTTTGGGAATGCTTTGCTGCAGCAGGACCTGGCCAGCTCACCATCACAGAATCCACCATGAATTCTACAATGTTTCAGAGGGTGCTTGAGGACCACGTGAGACCATCTGTAAAAAAATTAAAGCTGAAGCTGTCATAAACGACCCTTTCAGGGCAGAAATAAGGCACCAATTGCCAGCTGTGAGTTTGCACATTTAATAATAAAGAAACACAAATGATAACCATGAAGGGATAACTTACAAAGTATCAGGCGAGGCTGGATACACTGGATGAACAAAAAGTAAAGCACACACAGAAATAAACAGGAATCAGATGGGGATTCCTGTCTGTATACAGAGAAGGTCGCTGGGAGGAATGAATCAAGCAAGCGACCTTAAATAGGCAGATGAGGAGAAACCAAATGTGGATCAGGTGGGGATGCATGAGTGAGAAAGTAGTCAAAGACAACTAAACAGCTGTGACAGGCCCCAAACAGATTTGACACACGGAAGTAACACACAGTGCTGTCAAAATAAAAGTACAGAGAAGAAACAAATAGTGACAGACAAAAATAAAAGCACAAACCATAATGAATGAAAAGCAAGAACAAATACATATACAGAAAATAACCAGCAAAACCTTGAGACCCGAGCACGGCTCTGACCCGGGCTCAGAATCATAACAGTGCCCCTCTCTCAAGGGGTGGATCCAAGACATCCCAATGCAACATCAAAAAAGGGACAAAAAATACACCCACTCCCCCCGCAATGGGAACAAAACAGAAAACAAACCCCAGGAGGATGGAGGGAGGATCCAGGCCAAGAGGGACAGGAACACAACAACAAAAAAAACACACACACACATGACCCACCACACTGACTAAATAAGGTGCCTATGGAACCCTGAAAATGTTGGGTGAAAGAGGGGACCGTTCAGGTGGTCTGCTAATGTCCCTGCTCCATCCGATCATCAGGTGGAAAAGGTTGGGTGGCCTACCAGGTCTTCAGAGCCACCAAAATGGAGGAGAGAGTTCATCAGGTGGCCTTTCCAAATTCCGAAGCCACCCAAGCAAACAAGAGAGTTCGTCAGGCAGTCTCCCTGCATCTCTGGGCCAACGGGCTGCGGAGCACCAAGCACCTGCCCCTGGAGGCGGCAGTCAGAACCCATACTTACCATGGACCACAGAAGCTAGGCGATGGGGACCCGACGAAGAGGATGGCGGCCCAACGAAGGACCCAGATGATGGTCATTGACGAACTCAGGTGGAGAACAAACCACGACGGAACCGGACGTAGACTGAGGACCTGCAGCGACCTTGGGCATAGGCGCAGCAGCCTTGGTAGCCCCAGACTGGGGCAAAGCAGCACCCTCGGTGGCTCCAGACTGAGGCATAGCAGCACCCTCGGCAGCCCCAGACTGAGGCATAGCAGCACCCTCGGTAACCTCCGGCAAAGAGACTGGACCCACAGGAACCTTGGACAACGAGAGCGGACCCACAGAGACTTCTGGTGATGGGGAAGCTGCACCCACGGAGGTCCCGGGCTGGGATGGAGCACCCACGAAGACCTCAGCCGAAGGGGCAGCACCCATGAAGAAATTGGGCGATGAGGCTGGACCCTCGGAGACCTCTGGTGATGCTGGATGATCCTCAGTGATCCTGGGGAAAGGCTCTGACAGGATGGACAGAGAAACAGGGTCAGGATCACTGGTGGCAGCGGAGCCCGGCGAGGTGAGCTCAGGTGCAGCTGATGGATGCACTTGGCGCTCTCCACCAAGAGCCAGGCAAGATCTCTCCAAAAGAGAAAAAAGTGAAAACAAGGAAGACCACTTGCCTGAGCTCAAGCTCCACCGCCGTCCAGGACTCCATCAATCCAGGCGGGGATGTCTCGTGCCAGGTCCTCTTGAGGTCCAGCTTCGACTCTGCTGCGGCGGCCACTACAGCAGGCATGGTGGTTAGTGCAGTCCCAGAACCTTATTTACCTTTTGTTCTTATTAAAGACAAAAATAGAAAGGAGATGGGTTTTTTTTTACCTTCTTTACATGCTTCGACTGTTCACTGCAGCCTTCGTCAGAAGTGTCAGCTGATTGCTGCGAGGTGTCCTTTTATCAGCTGACTTTTGTATGCAGGGCCAGCCCAGCAGACCTGTCAGATCCACCAAGCCAGCCCTGCTTTCCGCTGTCCGATGGTCGCTGGAGACCTTTTCTTGCAGCAATCAGCTGACACTTCTGACAAAGGCTGCAGTGAACAGTCAAAACATGTAAAGAAGGTTAAAAAAAAATCTCCTTTCTATTTTTTTGTCTTTAATAAGAACAAGAGGTAAATAATTAAAAGAAGACAAAGTGAACCTACTTGAGCTAGTCTCAGAACTTCCCGGCAAAGCGACTGACGCAGGTGGCTCGTCCGGCGTGGCTGCTGAAGGTCGTCTCACCATTAGCGCAGCATCCCGCATAGCTGAAGCCAGGGGACGCTCAGTCGTCAGCGCAGGTTTCAGGTCACAGGCAGCGCTCTCCCCCTGTCTGGGCCGTGGCTGTGGGACTGGGGCCAGGTCCTCCAGGACCGCAGGCTCCTCCATCGTCTGGCGGCTCAATCCTGGGACCAGCGGACACTCAGGGGAAATTGGAGGAGACACGGAAGGAGCAAGTGAAGGAAAATTATCTGTAGCAGTTGGTGAGGACTCAGAGGACTGCAATGACTGAGCCTCACCACCGGGAATCAGGCAAGGTAATTCATGTGTTGGTGGTAAAGAATGAAAAAGCACTTGCCTGTGTTCCCGGAGCATGATGGTTTCTGCTGCAGCAGGCTCAGTGTCATCCCGCTCAGTGTCATCCCTCTCCGTGGCTGTGGTGGTTGTGGGCCCCCCTGGAGAACATGGAGGAGCGGCCCCTGCAGCCTCAATGACAGTCGAAACTGGGGAAGAGACAGCCGGGCTCTCAGCAGCGGGAGGAGGCACCGTGGAGAAGAGGGGAACAGCAGCGACGACCCAGGAAGAGGAAGCTGACGAGACAGCCGGTGAGGAAAAGAAAGCTGCTGTGGTACCTTTTTGACATGGCGATGAGGAAACTGCTGGCTGAGAGGCGGAGGAGTTCTTCTGGCAGCCTGTATTTGGATAACGGCGGGAGGTTTGTGGCGTCGGCACCAGGTGACTCTCCTCCATCTGATCCAGTACGGCTGTGTCCTGGGGAGGAGCGGAGGTCGGTGCCAGAAGGCAGCATCTTGGAGCAGGTGGAGCTGGAGCTGAAGCCTGGCGAGGAGCCGATTGGACCGAGACCCGGGAGCATCTCCCCGTCGGCACAGACTTAGACTTCCTGGTTGAACTCTTCACCAACTCACGGTTCTCACGCTACAGAGCCGTAACCAGGGATATTCTCTCCCTTCCTTCGGCATGCTCCGTGAGTCGAGGATGACGCAGCACGGCCGCCTCCACAAGGCTCAGGTACATCAGAGTGTCCTTTGGGGTGGAATATTTATGAGCTATGGCTATAAGTCCATCAATGTCCATTAAAGGCTGACAGAGCTCCCACCCCAAGCTCATAGGGCACCCTCTCCTGCTTGCTGCCATCTCAGCAAAAGCGGACACCCAGAAAAGGGGAAAAATTGAACAATAGTGGAAAAAGAAAAAAGAGCAAACCCACAGCCGCTGGCGCCTACTGGCAGTGACCTTCTGTCATAGACGGCCCTTTCAGGGCAGAAATAAGGCACCAATCGCCAGCTGTGAGTTTGCGCATTTAATAATAAAGAAACACAAATAATAATCATGAAGCAATAACTTAGAAAGTATCAGGCGAGGCTGGATACAGTGAACGAACATAAAGTGAAGCACACGCAGAAATAAACAGGAATCAGATGGGGATTCCTGTCTGTATACAGAGAAGGTTGCTTGGAGGAATAAATCAAGCAAGCAACCTTAAATAGGCAGATGGGGAGAAATCAAATGTGGATCAAGTGGGGATACATGAGTGAGAAAGTAATCAAAGACAACTAAACAGCTGTGACAGGCCCTGAACAGATTCGACACACAGAAGTAACACATGGCGCTGTCAAAATAAAAGTACAGAGAAGTAACCAACAGTGACAGACAAAAATAAAAGCACAAACCATAATGAATGAAAAGCAAGAACAAATACATATACAGGGACTTCCGGTCATGGCCGCCACGTAGGAGGACGTGCTTCCCTCTACTCTGCTCCTAAAAATAAAAAAATCGGCAAATAACTCTCTCAATTGGAACAAAAACTATCCCAGCGTTTGGGCGAGGACATGCCGGTAAAGCCTAAGGCTGGGAAATCAGGTGGAGGAAAAAGTGAACCGCCGAAACAGTCCAAGTTAACGGACTTTCACGTCTGTGACGCAGCAGGAAAATCCCCAGATATGGCGGAACAAGCTAGCGGAGGAGCGGTGACTGCTGGTGACGGCACAGATGCGGTGCTCGCTGCCATTAGTTCAATGAGAGCAGACTTCTCCACTAAATTTGATGGGATTATAGCAGCGATTGAAGGAATGAGAAAGGAATTAAGCGACTGTATGGAACGGGTGTCGCAGGTGGAGCTCCGAATTGCCAGTGCTGAGGATGACGTCACCGGCCTACAATTAAAGGTGCGCACATTGGAATTAAAAAATAAACGTCTGGAAGATAATGTTCTGGATTTAGAATCCCGGTCGAGACGGAACAACCTGAGGCTGGTGGGTCTCCCGGAGAGAACGGAGGGTCTAGATCCATGCTCCTTTTTGGAAAAGTGGATCCCAGAAGCGCTGAATAACGCGGAGCTGCAGTCATCAGTCGTCTTAGAAAGCGCCCACCGAATTGGCCCACCGAGAGATAACAAGGCATCACCGAGGACGCTGATTATGAAATTCCTCAGCTACAGAGACAGGATGACGATCTCCAACGTGGCGCAAGCCAAAGGAGAAATTAAATACCAGGATCAACAGGTGCGGTTCTACCCAGATTTGGCCACAGGAATCCAACAATTAAGGAAACAGTTCGACCCCGCCTGTAAAGAGCTGCGCAACCTTGGGATTCGTCATGGAGTGATTTATCCTGCAAGACTGCTAGTCACGTATAAGGGCAGAACCCACATCTTCAAGACCCCTGAGGAGGCGCAGGAGTTCATCAAGAAGATCCAAGGAGAGACTAGTGGGAGCTAAGCATGAACAAAATATAAGGTAGAATATTTAAGCATTTGCACAGGCATCTGACTGATCTGAAGCATATAGCAAGTTTACAAAATATAGATTGTATTATATATTAAAACAAAAAAAACAAACCCTATGATGTACAAAGTTGCTATAAAATTTAGGAGTTAAGTTGGAAAACTACAGAAGAGAGTTAATGTTACGTCATTAAAAGCAGTAGAGTTAGGGTGATTGAGAGGAGAAAGAAAGAGTGGTTTTGACTGATCCTCGCGGATGTGGAGTAGTCAATGGCTATAGCGGGAGACAGATTTTTTTTTTTTTGATTTTGGGGGGATTACCACGAAAGTGGGAAGGGGGAATTTGTTTGTGTGTAGTTTGTAGGATGAATGTTCAACCACTCATGTTTTTGCTTCTCTGTGTGAGCATGTTTACATTGCGAGGTAATCTCAAACTTCTTATTGATCGTAGACCAAAGCGTTAATCTCAATTTAACCTCATGGAATTGCAGAGGTCTACAAAATTTAAAAAAAACTTAAACAAGTTATGAATAAAATAAAAGACATGGGTTCAAAAATTGTGTTTTTACAAGAAACTCATCTAATAGAGGAGGATGTAAAAAGAATTAGGAGAAGATGGCAAGGAAGTGTATTCACCACATCATTTTCATCCCGAGCCAGGGGAGTTATGACTCTCATACATAAATCAGTCCCATTTCAAGTGAAAAAATGTAATTGGAGACAAATTTGGAAGATATCTAATCATTCAAGGATCTTTGTTATTAGAAAATATAAATTTGGTGAACTTATACGGTCCCAATATAGATGATCAAAATTTCTTTACTAATTTATTCCTTATTTTATCTTCACTTACAGGGCAACATATAATAGCAGGGGATTTTAATTGTACATTGAATCCCGGTATAGATAGATCAACAGGACTGGACTGTACGCACAATGGATGCAGGATGATCATTAATCATTTTATGAAAGAATTGAGATTGCTAGATATATGGAGAGAAATGAAACCACAAGTTAAAGCCTATTCTTGTTATTCTAATATCTACAAGACATTCTCACGTATTGACTATTTTTTGATCTCCACAGAATTAACCCTCATCCTACCAACATATTTTACATACAAATAGTACCAACTGGGGTCCGTTTGGACCCCACACAAAATTTAACTGTTAATTGGATTATTAAGCAATACCAAAGTATTTTTTTCACTTAAAATGTTTTATTTGGTTAAAACAAAGAGTTGTGCTTGAAACATGATCCAAAAATTCCGGAATGGGGCTAGTTTGTCGGTTGCCTGCCTTTCAGCACGAGTAGCCCGGTTGTAATGTGTTTTTCAACCAGTGTGCCCTGGTGCGTTCAGGTTTTTGTGGGAAATTATCTAATTTCACTTCTTAATTGGTACAAGAAATGCAAATACTTTGCCATTGTTGTGCATGTGTTCTGTAGGGCCTACAGAATACAATGCTACATGCTACATGCTAGCATGTACTACATGTATGTAGCATGTAGTACATACTAGCATGTAGCATGCTACATACTACATGTAGCATGCTACATGCTAGTATACAATGCTACTTTGCTACAATGGCAAAGTATTTGCATATTTGCATGGCAAAGTCTACCTCGTTGAGCCATCATTCACTGAAATATAACACAAAATTCATACATTTAATATCATTAACATCATATTTTTCCCTGGGGTCTGATCGGACCCCAATGAAAAATCTGAACTGACAGTACAGAAGAAAACTGTATTTTAAATCAGATTTATTTTTTGTGATTCACAGATGATGACAAACAAAGTCAGAAAGCATGATAGCTGTGATCAATAATATGGCCGTGTTGTGCATAAGAACATATGTGTGGGGTCAATTGGGACCCCACTCGGTAGGATCAGGGTTAAGGTTCAAGATTCAAAACTGCTTCTATGATAATATTGTGATCTCTGATCATGCACCCTGCTGTCTAATATATGTAGATAAGAAATTGACAAAGGAACCAGGTAGGTGGCAATTTCAGCATAAATGGCTTCAGGATGAGGAATTTGTTAAGTACATAGAAAAACAGATGGATGAGTTCTTTGATATCAATACTACACAAACATCAGCATGTATAAAGTGGGAGGCTTTCAAAGCTTTTATTAGGGGGCATATTATTAGTTATACAGGTTCAAAATCTAAGAAGACTCGAGCGGAGAGAGTCTAATTGGAACATAAAATAAAAATTCTTCAAGAAAAAGTGTATGCAGGAAGTGACCCAAAGTTAGAGAACGAATTACTGATTCTGAGAGCTGAATATGACAAAAAATCAGCGAATAGAGCTGCCTCGAGTCTTCTAAGATTGAAGCAATCTTTTTATGAACAAGGTGAAAAATCAGGAAAATTATTGGCATGGCAGATTAAACAATTAGAATTTAAAACACCAATTACCAGTATTATAAGTAACGGGCAGCCAGTTGTAGATCCTTTAGAAATTAATAATGCCTTTAGAGATTATTATGAAAAATTATATAATACAAAAAATGAAACTGACTTAACAAAACTAAATGGGTTTTTGGACAGATTATCTACACCGTGTATTCCTAATGAAAACAGGGAGATACTGGAGTCTAAAATTAGTCAAGAAGAAGTTGGGCTAGCCATTGATAATATGAAATCAGGAAAAAGTGCAGGACCAGATGGTCTTCCAGTTGACCTCTATAAAAAATTTAAGAATAAATTAATAAAACCATTTTTGGAAATGGTTTTAGAAGCATTTCAAAATAGTAATTTACCACCATACATGAATAATGCCTTAATTATACTCTTGCCAAAACCAGGTAAACCCTCTAATAAATGTGAAAATATGAGACCAATAAGCCTATTAAATGCTGACTTTAAGATAATCTGTAAAATTTTAGCAAGATGACTACAAGAAATATTACCAAATATTATTAACCGAGATCAGAATGGCTTTATAAAGGGAAGACAAGGCTTCCATAATGTAAGAAGACTATTTAATATTATCTATTCTAATAAAGAAGCACCGGATACAGCTCTTCTATCATTGGATGCCGAAAAGGCCTTTGATAGGGTCGAATGGCCCTTTCTTTTTGAAGTTTTACAAAGGTTTGGAATTGGAAATAATTTCATAAAATGGGTTCAGATAATGTACAATAATGCTACAGCAGAAATCCTAACAAACAGCAATATGTCAAAATCAATAAATATCAAGAGAGGATGTTGACAAGGCTGTCCACTTTCACCTTGACTGTTTACTATGGCAATTGAACCTTTAGCGATGGCAGTACGTTTACATCCACAAATATATGGAATTAAAGTAGGACCAACAGAACATAAAATCTCCCTGTATGCCGATGACATAATTTTGTTTATGTTGAATCTTAAAAAAATCAATTCCGACCTTGCTGAATTTAATAAAGAATTTTGGGGAAATATCAGGATATAAAATAAATAAAACTAAATCTTCCATATTAATGCTAAATGAGACCCAGAGAAATCACCCAGCTCCTGAGGTAAATCAATTCAATGTTGTAAATCAGTTTAAATATTTAGGAATCCAAATTGTGCCTAAGCTAGAATTAGTCGCCAGTACCAACTATGAAGCCTTAATGACAGACATTAATGAGTTACTTCAGAGATGGATGTCACTACCAATGTCGATGATCGGGAGGATCAATATACTTAAAAGTAATATTTTACCCAAAATACTTTATTTCAATACATTCCTTTACCACCACCTTCAGATCTATTCTCAAGAATTAAAAAAAAGTTAGTGGAATTTTTATGGAACAATAGGAAGGCTAGATTACGTCTGTCTTTACTATATTTACCATTTGATCGTGGAGGTCTGAAATGTCCAAACTTTATGTTGTATTACTGGTCAGCACAACTGAGGTCTATGACATATTATTTTTCATCAAATGATCTCCCTCACTGGACTGAAATGGAATCATACAATTTACCTTTACCTCTTCCCATATTCATATACTCAGACTCGGCTAAAAAATTACAGAAACAAGTTAAAAATCCATTTGTAAAGCATATGATCAAAATATGGTGTGAAACCACAAAATATTTAAAAGAACCACACTTACTGTCACAATTTAGCCCAATATGGGGTAATCAATATTTTAAACCAGGGAGAGCGGATGCTGTATTTAAAGCATGGAATTTAAAAGGGATTCAAAAGATTCAAGACTTATATCTGTCATGTTCAGATAACATAATGTCTTTTGAAGAACTGAGGATCAAATTTAATCTTAATAGAACACATTTTTTTTTAAATATCTTCAGCTTAGGAACTTTATTCGATCAAATCAAAATAATGCTCTCATCCGACCTACTTATTCATCCTTGGAAAAAATTTTGACGAAAGATAGTAAGAGAAAGGGTGTTATTTCAGAGTTTTATAACTCACTGACATTATTCTCAAGTGAAAACTCACAGAAAAGATTGAATTATTGGAAAGAAGACCTGCAAACTGAAATTTCTGAGGAACAATGGGAATTGGCTTGTACAGAAGCTCAAACCAAATCAATAAATGTACGTCTTAAATTGATACATTTTAAATGGTTAATGCGGATGTATGTTACACCGGTGGAGTTAAATAGATATAACAAAAACGTACCAGATACGTGCACAAAATGTATGGAAAGTAAAGGAACCCTATTTCATTGTTTATGGGAATGTAGAAAAATTATAATGTTTTGGGAAGAGGTGAGGGTAACAATTGAAAAAATAATTTCAAAACAAATCATATTGAATCCTAAATTGTTTTTGTTGGGTCTGTATCCAGAAAAGCATAGCTTTAATAAGAATGAAAGAGCATTCATAGACCTCAGTTTGCTTAACACCAAAAAATGTATTGCACTACTGTGGAAAACGACTCATAGACCAGATGTGGCTCAGTGGTTAAGACAGATGTTAACAAACCTTCCACTAGAAAGAATAACATACATACTGAAATCAAAGGAAATTGTGTTTGAGAATATATGGAGACCTTTCATTGATTATGTAAAGAATTTAAACATAACTTTTGAAGAAGAAGGTGAATGATGTGTGTGGACCTTGTAAATTCCAAATTGGTGAATGTATAACATGTATACTTATGTAATGGATTGCCTAGACTAAACAGAGGAGCATTGTTGAAGACCTGTCTTTGTTAGTGGTTGTTGGTGTTTTTTAGTACAATTTTTATTTATTTTTTTTTAATTACTTTAGTGTTAGTGTTTGATTGTTTGTGTTGTGTTTGTAAAAAAGGTTCAATAAAAATATTGTGGAAAAAAAAATATATATATATACAGAAAATAACCAGCAAAACCTTGAGACCCAAGCACGGCTCTGACCCGCGCTCGGAATCATAACAGAAGCGGAACTGGACCCTGCAACATGACAATGACCCAAAACATACCAGTATATCCACCAAGGACTGGCTAAAAACTAAGAAATGGAGAGTCCTGGAATGGCAGAGTCAAAGCCCAGATTTTAATCTCATTGAGAAGCTCTGGGATGACTTGAAACGGGCTGTACATGCAAGAAACCCCGCAAACATTTCACAGCTGAAACAATTCTGTGTTGAGGAGTGGTGCAAACGTTCCTCAGACTGATGTCATAGACTGGTAGATGGTTACAAGAAGTTAGTTAGTTATTTCAGTTATTTCAGCCAAAGGGGGTAACACTAGCTATTAGGCAGTAGGGTGTCCTAATTTTTTCCTCAGTTAGAATACACATTTTTGTTGATATTTTTTGTTTAGTGAGTAAAGCAATGTTAATTTTTGTTATTTACCTGCAATTAAATCACCTTTTTTTTCCCCAAAGATAACTAAAAACAAGATTAGTCATCAATATGTGAACATTTCTTAGTAAAGAACTGAATATTTAATGGGGGGGGTCCTAATTTTTTCATGACTGTGTATGAAAAATGAAATTATACAAAATGCAGTCAAATTTTTTTTTTTTTTTGTTCTACGATATCATTACTAACACTGAACTGACATGACTGTATATACTGTTACATATTATTGTAATATATTACTGTGAGAGTGAATGGTTGTCTGTCTCTCTGTGTTGGCCCTGTGATGGACTGGTGATCTGTCCAGGGTGTACCCTGCCTCTCGTCCAAAGATGCTGGGATAGGCTTCAGCCCCCCACCCCCCACCCCCCACCCCCGCGACCCCAAAAGGATTAAGCAGAAGAAGATGGATGGATTATTGTTTAGCTCGACAGCAGCATGTATGCATGTTGCATTATAGATTTGTGGTTCTATCCTTATCCTCCTGATTGTCCGACTGAACAACCTCCTCCTGAGTAATTAGGAGATGGGGTACCTGAGCAGTAGGTAATTTGATGGGGAATGAAGGAGGATGCCACCCCCCTTGTTAGCAAAAGACCCAGATCACCCCCTTGCTAAGCTGCCATCCCTCCATGCCACTGAAGAGTGCAAGCATAGCATAGTAACGGACTGCATTTATGTACTCAAGTAGCCTTCTCACAAAGTTGTACTTTCATGCCTCCTTTTTTTTATGATTTTCCTAACACTTCTAAGAGGAAAATGTCCTAAACAGGTGAGAGGAATTTATCACAAAAGTGGATACCAGAAAAATGTTATAAATGTTCAAGAATGTTTACAACAAAAGCCTCATTAATTGCACAGAATATAGGGTGTTTATGAGAGAAAAAACTAGAACATTTCTATAAATCTGTGACTTCATTTTCGTCAATTTACGGTATTTTTTCATGGAAATGTGCTATATCTCCCCTGCATTTATCATTTTTTTCTCACAAATTTGTAACTTTTTTCTCATAAATTTGCAATTTTACTTGTAAATTAGCATTTTTTGTCATAGTTTTGCACCATTATTTGTGAAAATTTATATTTAATTTACATTTATAGGCTTTACCTTATTTGTGAGTCCACCACTATCACCCCTACTATCCACCTTGTATAAAAAACAATAAATCACATGAGAACAAGCAGGATTTTTTTCATCATTCAGCAACATGTACTAAAGAGGCATTTTTCACCAAATGCATCAACAAAAATCTGCATGGAGCAGTATTTTAGCTTAAAATCAAGATAATAGGTAAAAAAAAGTAACAACTGCTAGGAATGTTTATTATAAATATGCAGCTTTTTCTATATAATTTGTGATTTTTTTCACATAAAATATTTTTCTTTAACTTTAAAACTTTTTAATGTAATTTTTAAAAAATCTTTTTTCCATAAAAAATGCAGCTTTTGTTTATAAATTTTTATATTAACATACAGGTTTATATAGCCTGTTTTTTTCTTGGAAATATATAACTTTAAAAGTCTTCATGATGAGGAGTTAATTAGTTTTTAAATTAGACCTACATGAGGAAAGAGATGTTGAAGTCAGAGAAGTGTGAACTGTTTGATAGCAGAGAAATATTTAGAAGTTGCTCTGAAAGTCAGCTCACTAACCTGAGGTGCTGGGAATCTCATGGTCTCTGCTGCAAAAGAACACACTCCACCACTGCTTCCTCTTCCCTCATCTGCACCGTTTGACCCAATTTTCTTTCTGGGAAAAAGCCTCTACCTATATCCATTTCTTCCTTAACTTGTTAACTACTGATGAAGATGATCACATTATAATGATATTCATATGAATTAATTTTCCTTCTGACTGGAACACCGGCCCATAAGTGAAGCAGCCCATATCGGGAATCCTCCCAGCTCTCCTAATGAGCCACTCCAGACCTGTGCAACCCTATTCAGATAGCGGCAAGCCTACACTGAAAGGGGCTTACGTGATTTTATATATATATATATATATATATATATATATATATATATATATATATATATATATATAAAAAATCACATGAGAATGAGTATGAACCGCCGTTTTAAGGTCATGCCACAGCATCTCAATCAGATTCAGGTCAGGATTTTTCCTAGGCCACTCCAAAGTCTTCATTTTGTTTTTCTTAAGCCATTCAGAGGTGGACTTGCAGGTGTGTTTTGGATCACTGTCCTGCTACAGAACCCAAGTGTGCCTCAGCCTGAGGTCATGAACAAATGGCCGGACATTCTCCTTCAGCATTTTTTGGTAGACAGCAGAATTCATGGTTCCACTTACCACAGCAAGTCTTCCAGGTCCTGAAGCAGCAAAACAGCCCCAGACCATCACACTACCACCACCATATTTTTTGTGGTGAACCGAACTGTGTGTTGTTTTTCTCTCTTTCACTAATTATCTTCTACAGCTGCGGCCTCACTCACACCTGCATCTCCCAATTAGACTGCCTTTATTAGGAGTGGAGCCCTCCACTCCTGCACGGAGATGTAAAGGCTCCAACAGGGTGAAAGAACTCCTCGACACATGTCAACCCTTCCCATCAGCTGGGAGTTTCGTCTCCCTTTCAACTACTACTTCTCAACTACTACTTCTCTGCTCCTCATTGGTTGGGAGTTTCGCCTCCCTCTTCACAACCGTAAGCAACCTGTTTACTGGGTTTTGTCTTCATCTGCCTCTCCTTGTTCCCCATACCTGTGCACAGGTGGACCGTCCTCCAGGCGGACCAACCCAGCTCCAGGTGGCAGACCGGAACTCTTCCCGTGAGCCGGAGGCCCCACTCACTCATCAGTCCTCCATAAGTGCCTCAGCACCCAGAGTGAACTCTCTCCTCTCCCCCCTCAGCTGAGGATTCTCCTGCACTCGTCACTGTAATTATCTGCACTGGCACTACTTCACCTTCGTGGGACCCTGGTAACCTGGAGAAGGACTGAGCTGCTACTAGTTCCTCTCCAACACTCCCTTGCTCCATAAGATTATTAGTTATTCTGCTAATTCAGGCACTTATTGCAAGATAACTCATATCCTCATCTCTCCTCTCCTTGCAGGGTTGCCAGACTGCTCCCATTCTGCACTCACACACTCACACACACACACAGTCAATAAAGATCATTGCATTTCTAGTTGAGTCTGTTGTCTGCTCCTGGGTTTTACTTTAAATCATGTCAATTTTACTGATGGTATGATGTTCCTTTTCTGAAATGCTGTGTTACTTTTACGCTGGATGTAATGGGACACACACCCTCCAAAAAGTTCAACTTTTGTCTCATCAGTTCACAGAGTATTTTCCCAAAAGTTTTGGGGATCATCAAGATGTTTTCTGGCAAAACTGAGACTGAATGATAAAATTATCCATCCATCCATCCATCCATCTTCTACCGCTTTTCCGGAGGTCCGGGTCGCGGAGGCAGCAGTTCAAGCAGAGAAGCCCAGACTTCCCTCTCCCCAGCCACCTGCTCCAGCTCTTCAGAGGGGATACCAAGGCGTTCCCAGACTAGCTGGGAGACATAGTCTCTCCACCGAGTCCTGGGTCTGCCCCGGGGTCTCCTCCCAGTGGGACGTGCCTGAAACACCTCAAGTGGGAGGCGTCCAGGAGGCATCCTAATCAGATGCCCATACCACCTCAACTGACTCCTTTCAATGTGGAGGAGCAGCGGTTCTACTCTGAGCCTCTCCCGAATGACTGAGCTCCTCACCCTATCTCTGAGGGTGAGTCCAGCAATCCTACGGAGAAAGCTCATTTCAGCCGCTTGTATCCGCGATCTCGTTCTTTCGGTCATTACCCAAAGCTCGTGACCATAGGTGAGAGTAGGAACGTAGATTGACTGGTAAATCGACAGCTTTGCCTTAGAACTAAGCTCCCTCTTCACCACAACAGACCGGTACAACGTCCGCATCACTGCAGATGCTGCTCCAATCCGTCTGTCGACCTCTCGCTCCATTTTCCCCTCACTCGTGAACAAGACCCCAAGATACTTAAACTCCTCCACTTGGGGCAGGAGCCTGTCCCCAACCCGGAGAGGACAATCCACCTTTTTCCGGCTGAGGACCATGGACTCGGACTTGGAGGTGCTGATTCTCATCCCAGCCGCTTCACACTCAGCGGCAAACCGTCCCAGCAAGAGCTGTAGGTCATTGCTGGATGAAGCCAACAGGACAACATCATCTGCAAACAACAGAGATGAGATCCTGTGGTCACCAAGCATGACGCCCTCCATTCCCTGGCTGCGCCTAGAAATCCTGTCCATAAAAATTATGAACAGGACCGGTGACAAAGGGCAGCCCTGGCGGAGTCCAACTCTCACTGGGAATGACTCCGACCGAGTGTTGGCAATGCGAACTAAACTCTCACAACGGTCGTACAGAGACCGAATAGCTCGTAACAACAAGCCCGATACCCCATACTCCCGAAGCACCCCCCACAAAAATCCACGAGGGACGCGGTCAAATGCCTTCTCCAAGTCCACAAAACACATGTAAACTGGTTGGGCAAACTCCCACGAACCCTCAAGAATTCTCGAGAGGGTAAAGAGCTGGTCCGATGTGCCACGGCCAGGACGAAAACCACATTGCTCCTCCTGAATCCGAGGTTCGACCAACGGCCGGACTCTCCTCTCCAGTACCTTGGCATAGACCTTCCCAGGGAGGCTGAGGAGTGTGATCCCTCTAAAGTTGGAGCACACCCTCCGGTCCCCTTTTTTGAAGAGAGGAACCACCACCCCGGTTTGCCATGCCAAACCGGGGTTTGGCATGTCACACTGGTGCCGTGAACCCGGCATGGGAGTGAGGTTTAGGGGGGAGAGTGTAACGGATGCCAACTAGTACTGTTCGGCGTAGAACGTTAGTAAAAACCTCCCTCCCAAAGCCTCATACAGTATCGGTAGCGCTGAGCTATCGGTCGGACCTTTAGCTCAGCGCGATCGTGCTGTGTCTCCCATGCTCGAACTGTGTTAGTTGACTGAGAGGTCGCGGGTTCGTGTCCCGTGTGGGGCGAACTGCGCAGGATGATCTCTGTCACACAAAACCGGGGTTTTTTTTTTTTTTTTTTTTTTTTTTTTTTTTTTTTTTAAAAGGAGGCTCAAGGCCTGCCTCTTTTAGTTTAGCTTTTAACTAATTTTATCTGAATGATAAAATTAGTTAAAAGCTAAACTAAAAAAGGCAGGCCTTGAGCCTCCTTTTAAAAAAATCAATGCTCTCTGCAGCCCTGAGGTCCTCTGGCAGGTCGCTCCACAGACGTGGGCCAAAAAACTTGAACGATGCCTCACCGTGGGTTTTTGTCCTAACTTTAGGTATCATTAAAAGGCCAGTATCTGTCACGAAGCTGAGCATGGTGCATCACCGGGCTCAAACTCTTAAGTCATATCTAAGTATTTTCTGTATTCTCTCAGCGTTATATTAGTTTTCTGTGTAGTGATTCTAGATATGTTTTTGGCTGTCAGTATTTTGATGTGGTTTTCTTGTCCTTATTGTTATCTTATTTTTGCTCTCAGTGTTGATATTTCGTTTCCTCGTGGCATGAGCCTCACACCTGTTTCAGACACTCCCACTTTGTCATTATCTCCTCCGTGTGTTCTGTGTTAATAATTAGATCACCTGCCCGCTCATGTGAATCCACCCCTGCCATCAATTACGTTCTCAGTATTTATAGACTGTTGTTTTTGCTGCTCACTGCCGCAGTCTCAATTATTCCTCCTCATCCAGAGCCCTTTCTCTGCTCTGGTGAAATCATTCCTGCATGTAAGTTCACTTATTTTCTGTGTTTGGATTTTTGTTTTGGTGCACTCTGGCTCATTGTGTGTTTTTGTTAATAAATTCCACTAACTGCACTTCAGCATGTGGGTCTCTCTCTCTCTGCCCTGAAGGGCGATTCATGACAGTACCAGAGGACCTCAGGGTCCGTGAGGGACGGTATGGTAAAAGCAGATCAAATAAATAAGAAGGACCAAGACCATTAAGAGTTTTATAAACTAATAAAAAAAACTTTAAAATCGATTCTATAACTCACAGAGCGCCAATGCAGCGATTCTAAAACTGGTGTAATGTGCTCTCTCTTTCTGGTCTTCGTCAGCACACGGGCTGCTGAATTCTGTAATAGTTGTAAGTTACTGACTGTCTTTTTAGGAAGACCAGAAAGGAGAGCATTGCAGTAATCAATACGACTGGAAATAAAAGCATGCATTATCATCTCTGTTTCCTCGAGAGAGAAACGGAGAAAAATGGCAGGTTGGACACTGGTTTGTAATTGTTCAGAACTTCAGTGTCTAAATTATTTGTCTTCAGAACAGGCTTGACAATGGCTGTCTTAAAAGCACCAGGAAAAACTCCTGTCTGAATAATTCAAAATGTTAAGAACATCATCAGCTAAAAAGCTACAAATGGATTTAAAAAATGATGTAGGAATTTATCTAAAAGACAGGTTGCTGGTTTTAACTGGGAGATAACTTTCTCCAACACCTTACAATCAACCAGGTCAAAACTGTCTAGTGTTTCCCCACATAAAAACAAAGTTCAGCTGTATTAAAAGCAGTAGGTTGTAATAGACTAATAGCTGACCTTATAGTGTCACGTGTCTGAGCGTGTTTACTGAGCTCAGACACGCACGTTAATTCTAGTTCTGTTTATTTGTCATCAGTTTTATTTTCTGGTTTGTGACAGAGTCTTTCCCCTGTTCCTCCAGACACTTCCCACCAGCTGTCCTCTGTCTTCTGCCATCCAGCTGGGGGCAGTTGGGTTGATTAGGTTGCCGGCTCGCTCTGCCTGCCCGCACCTGCGCCTCATTAAACGGTATTATATTTAAGCACTGCTTATTCACTGCTTGAGTGTGGCTAAATTACGTCGTCTACATTAGTCTACAGTTGTCTCCTCGCTACATGTTGGCAGCCTTCAAAGCCTTACCTTCTCGAGAGCGTGCTTTTGCTCCGAGGCACCGATGTAAGTGATTCCTGTTTGCATTTTGTTTTGTGGGTACCTTTTGACATTTATGTTTCCTTTGTTAATAAATGTCTTTAGCACAACCTGCGTGTGGATCTGTCCTCTCTGCACCTCGTAGAGGCGCACATGACATATAGTTTCTATTTTACTGCTGAAGTGAGCAGCAAACTCCTCACATTTGGAGTCTGTAGACATCCTGCTAGACATGTTAAAAACCGGGTTTATAAACTGATCAGTTATTGAAAAAAGAGTTTTGGGGTTATTGTTATTATTGTTGATGAGTCTGGAAAAATGTGCCTGTCTTGCATCTTTTGGTGCTTTATTGTAGGTGGTAAGCTGATTTTTTTTTTTTTTTTTTAATTTGGAGGTTAATTTCTAATTTGTTTTTTTCTCCATTTTCTTTCAGCAGCTCGACATTTCTGTTTTAGTTTAATTTAGTTTAATTTCTTCAGTTCTCCAGGGTGGGTTGGATTAGTGGAAAGATTTTTTGTTTTAAAAGGAGCTACTGTGTCGAGTGCTGTTTCCAATTTTCAACAAAATCACAAGACGAGGGAAAAAATCAGCAGGAATGTCACTTAAAAAAATCAATACATTTAGCAGCCACCTCAGCAGTGAGATGGTGCCTCCTCACAGTGCGTTCTGGGATAAAATCATCATTCTGTTTAAAACAATTGATAGTAAAAATATACAAAAATGATCAGAGATGGCTAAATCTGAAATAGAGGTGATGTGTGTTGACAGGCCTGAGATGATGACTAGATCCAGAGTGTGACCTTTAAGATGGGTGGGTTGTGAGATACATTGGGTGAAAATTCATACAGTTAAGAACATTTAAAAAAATCAGAGTCAAAAGAGTCTGATTCATTATCAATGTGTAAGTTCGTCGGCCTCCGTCGGTCTATGATGACCATGGAAGAGAATCCTAAACGTCTACTCTGCTGGAACAACACCGCCTGTGGCTGAACAGGCCGATGCGCGAATGGCAGTCCCTGTCACACAGGTCGCACTTGTGGGTGGTCTCCGTGCTGCTGGGTCTGTGGCGGTTCTTCCTGCGGGTCCTTTTTTCATCTGCTGCAGCAGTCAGTCTCTCTTCATCCGCCTTGAGCTGTCTGGTCAGGGTGCCTCTCCATTTGGAGCTGTCCGTTGCAAGGTCCTCCAAGCGCTCTGTGTTGATCTCCAGGGCCTTCATGTCTCTCTTGCAGACATCTCTAAAGCGCAGCTGTGGGCGGCCAATGTCTCTCCTGCCAGTTGCCAGTTCTCCGTAGAGGACGTCTTTGGGGATTCTGCCATCCTCCATACGGTGAACGTGGCCTAGCCAGCGGAGCCTGCGCTGCCTGAGTAGAGTGAACATGGAGGGAAGGCCAGCGCGGGACAGAACTTCTGTGTTGGGCACTTTGTCCTGCCAGGATATGTCCAGGATGTGGCAAATGCAGCGCAAGTGGAAGGAGTTCAGTCTCTTTTCCTGCCGGGCGTATGTTGTCCACGTCTCACTCCCATAGAGCAGTGTGCTGATGACGCAGGCGTTGTACACTGCCATCTTCGTCTTGACAGAGAGTTTGGGATTCTCCCACACTCGTGTGGTGAGGCGAGCGAGTGTGAAGGCTGATTTTCCAATCCTCTTGTTGATCTCTGTATCAAGGGAGAGGTTGTTGCTGATCGTGGACCCCAGGTACGTGAACTAATTCACGACCTCCAGCTCGTAGTCGTCGATGGTGATGGTTGGTGGTGCTTCCGTGCCTTGCGCCAAGACGTTAGTCTTCTTCAGGCCGATGGTAAGCCCGAACTCCTTGCATGCCTGGGAGAAGCGGTCCATCAGGGTCTGAAGCTCCTGCTGTGTGTGGGTTGCGACTGCAGCGTCATCTGCGAACAGCATGTGATTAGAGCCTCGCGTACTTTGGTTCTGGCCTTCAGGTGGGCGAGGTTGAAAAGCCTGCCGTCAGATCTTGTGTGCAGGTAGATTCCCTCTGTTGCTGTGCTGAAGGCATGCCTCAGGAGCATAGCAAAGAAAATCCCAAAGAGGGTTAGCGCAAGTACACAGCCCTGTTTCACTCCGCTGCGTATGTTGAATGGCTCTGAGACGTTGCCATCGTGCTGCACTATCCCCTGCATGTTGGTGTGAAACGATTCGATGAGGCTTTGCAACTTTGGTGGGCATCCTATCTTTGGCAGGATCTTGAAAAGGCCCTCTCTGCTGACCAGATCGAATGCTTTAGTGAGGTCGATGAAGGCGATGTACAGGGGCATGTTCTGTTCTCTGCATTTCTCCTGGAGTTGGCGGATGGAGAATATCATGTCAACAGTCGATCGCTCAGCGCGGAAGCCACACTGAGACTCGGGGTAGACACGTTCGGCAAGCTTCTGTAGACGAATGAGAACAACTCATGCGTAGACTTTGCCAACAACGCTGAGGAGGGAGATGCCCCTGTAGTTGTTGCAGTCGCTTCTCTCCCCTTTGTTTTTGTAGAGGGTGATGATCTTGGCGTCCCTCATGTCCTGTGGTACGGCACCTTCCTTCCAACACTGGCAGAGGACGTCATGCAATGGCAGCAGTAGGGCGGTCTTGCAGTGCTTGATTAGGTCAGGGGGTATGCCGTCGTTGCCGGGTGCCTTGCCAGCAGCCAAGCTATCAATGGCCTTGCTGAGTTCGTCGATGGTTGGCTCGGCGTCAAGTTCGTCCATGGATGGCAGGCAGTCGATGGCATCAAGGACTGACGGTGTCACGGTGTTCTGTTTGGAGTAGAGGTCGGAGTAGTGTTCCACCCATCTCTCCATCTGCTTGTTCTTTTCTGTGATCATCTCCCCAGTGGAGGATTTGAGGGGGGCCGTCTTGCTCTGAGCCGGACCAAGTGCTTTCTTGATGCCATCGTACATACCACGGATGTTCCCTGTTATGGCAGCGGTTTGAATGTCTTGGCTGAGCTGAGTCCAGTACTCGTTGGCACAGCGCCGAGCAGTCTGCTGAACTTTGCTTCTCGCAGCCCTGAGAATCTGGAGATTCTTCTCGTTTGGGTACTTCTTGTACTCAGCAAGTGCTGAGCGCTTGGCTTCAATGACGGGGGTCATCTCTGTCAACTTGGCATCAAACCAGTCCTGTGACTTCGAGGTCTTCCTCCCAAAGGTAGCCAAGGCTGTGCGGTGGATGGTGTTTCGCAGCTCTTCCCACTTCTGCTTTGCGGATTCTCCTTCTTGTGGTACACCAAGTTCCTTCTCAAAGGTGGAGGCAAACTGCTCAACAAGTTCTGGTTGAGCCATCTTGCTGGTGTCAATCCGTGCCTTTCCAGGCTGTCTAGCACAATGGAATTTCTTCAGCTGCAGCCTGACCTTGCAACACACCAATGAATGGTCTGTGTCGCAATCTGCACTCTGGAACAAACGGGTGATTAGCACGTTCTTCAGTGAGGTGCGCCTGGTCAGGATCAAGTCCAGCTGGTGCCAGTGCTTTGAGCGCGGATGTTGCCAGGAAACCTTGTGTTGGGGCTTGGTCTTGAAGAACGAGTTTGTGATGCACAGATCGTGATATGTGCAGAGCTTGAGCAGCCGCTAGTTAAAATCACCTAAAATAATAATCTGATTGTATTTGCTGTGAATAATGGAGAGAATCTGTGAAAAATCAGAAATAAAAGATGAGCAGCATTTGGGAGGCCTGTAAACACACATACAAAATCTAGGAGGACTGGTAAAAACAAAGGAGTGGTGTTCACCAAAAGAGGGATAAAAATCAATGGTAATGTCTCTAAAATTCAACGATGGTGATACAATAGTTGCCACACCCCTTCCCTTTTAAATGCATAAGCAACTACTAATGATGTCGTGCAGCCCTGAACGGGTGTCCCAGGGGTCATTTTCAACCTCTATCAAGGGCCAAGGGGTAGGAGTAGGGGAAGGGGTAGGGATACAAGGACGGATAATTTTTTGAAACATAAGGAGTTGTTCAGAACTCCTTATACAAAGATATAGAGTGATGATAATCAAGTCAGTGGTGGGAATGCACCTGCAAGCTGGTTTCCAACTGCCAATCAAATCTAAAAGAAGAAGAATTGGGACGAACCCCAAATTTACCTGTACTTCACTCGCATTACGAGTGTGCATGTGCGGACTATGCGACCCGACATCTGGTTCAAAGGTCAGGACTACCAAACATTCCGCTAGACGCCTTGCTTTTGTGTAGAGACAGTACTGTCACACCTGAACAATTGCCGTTTAAAGTCTGTTTCAAGCTTTAAATCTCCGTTATGCCAGGTGCACAATGTGCCGCAGTGAAGTGTGGGAACGGTATGTATTATCTAGAGTGGTGGAAAAAGCAAACTTGTAGCATACATGCGTGTAACTTCGGGACCAGCGTGTGCACAGGTCCACCGCCATTCACGTTATATACATTCCCCACGGAGCTGAAGGATCCGGACGGATGTAATTGTTGGATTAAAGCAGTAAGTCTATATTATAACATAATTAAATAGTGTTGTGTATTGTTCAAGCTCTAGCCTAACTGACACGAGTCTAAACCCTGAAGTAGTAGGTATGGATAGGCAGGCCTGGATCTAGTATATAGTTCTTTGTATATTGGTAATGAAGCTTGATCTACGCACACATGTAATTAAGGCCATTGATAAGTAGGCTGGTATAAAATAAAACTGCAAATCATTGAAAATGTGTGGTACTTAAACTATAGTAGTATCAACCTATAGATCTAAGTAAGCAGGCTATGCCTTGTAGTGAAATTTACTCAAAATGACAAAACCAATGTTGAGCTGTCAAACCACTCTCTTACCTTCTTTGTAGTCATTTCAGAGTCTCGCAAGTAAGGGTGCTTGGTCCTTTGACAACAAAAAATCTGCTGTCAGCGTACATACGGGGGGGGGGGGCATTTTGGCCAATTTCCGCAACATGGCTGTGAATGCAAGTGCAACTAGCTCATCCTTGTGTTTGTGGGTACAACCGGGAAGACCCCTACGCATACAATATGCTCGTAGATCTGGAACTTTCCATAAATTAAATGTATCAATAGAGCATGCTTGGTAGTCACATTCCCATGATGCTTTGCGCGAGCCGAGATGCGAAAGTCACTTATTAGCATGTGATTCTCAAATTTAACATATTAAACATAATTTTCCAACCACAAAATTGTGGCTAGTAAAAAGGCTGAGTGGCTAGTAACTTTGGAAAATCACTTGCCACAGTGGCTGGTGAGCAAAAAAGTTAATGTCAAGCACTGCTTAAAGGGCCAGCAGCTGATATTGTTCATGGCTTGAGAGTCTCTAAACCTCATGCAACTGCCAATGACTATCTTAAAGCATTAGAGACAGCTTTTGGGACCACAGACAGTGCAGCTGATCTTGTGGCGAAGTTCCGTAATACATTTCAGCGAAAAGGCGAGAAACTGTCAGCATACTTACTCAGACTTGACAAACTTTTGTATGCTATCCATCAAAATGGTGGAATTGAGGTGGCTGACATGGACAGAGTTCGCATTGAACAAGTCGCACAAGGTGCCCTGTCACAAGATTTTACTGCTCTGCGTATAAGAATGACATTCAAACTCAGACCCCTTCCAAGTTTCCTTGAGCTCCTTCGTGAGGTACAAGAAGTAGAGGTATTGGTCCTTGAACGACAGAATATGAAGAGTGTTGCTGAGTCTGGTAAGGTAAAATGTGCAGAATGTGTTACAGCCTCGGTAGTATCAGTACAATCTGAGCCTGCACCAGTGTCTGTCGAAGTGGATGGTGAATCTGCACTGGAGATGCCAAGGAAAGAATTTCAGGGGCTCAAGAAAAGGAGCGACCTGATGAAGTAGAGGTGACACGTTCCACACAATGTGACATGCTAAAAGAGAGGAACGCTAATCTGCTGAGGGGTTTAGTTGGTCCTAGCCCTACTGTCTTGGTAAAAGTTGACAGCATTTACACCAAAGCTTTACTCAATAGCGGCTCCCAAGTTACCCTACTGTATTGTTCATTTTTTGACAAGTATGTGAAGCACTTGTCTTTAACCCCTATTGCGTGTCTCGAAATTTGGGGTCTTAGTGCAGAGTGCTATCTATATGATGGCCATGTGTGCTTGAAGTATGAGTTCAATGATGATGTAGTCATCTCATTCATGAATTGTTGAACATGCTGAGCATAAAGAAATCCTGTACTACCCCCTACCACCCTCAAAGTGATCCCCAACCAGAGAAGTCAAACAGAACTCATCTTGACATGCTTGGAACCCTTGAAACACCTGATAAGAGTAGGTGGAATAGGCACCTCAGTTATCTTGTGCATGCATATAACTGTATGCTGAATGAGTCGATGGGTTATTCCCCCTATTTCCTAATGTTTGGACAGGCTCCCAATCGATGTTACCTTTGGGGTATCAAGTAATGGCACTTCCACAAAATCCTATCTGAAATACAGTGGTGTGAAAAAGTGTTTGCCCCCTTCCTGATTTCTCATTTTTTTGTATGTTTGTCACACTTAAATGTTTCCGATCATCAAACTAATTTAAATATTAGACAAAGATAACACAAGTAAACACAAAATACAGTTTTTAAATGAAGGTGTTTATTATTAAGAGAAAAAAATCCACAACTACATGGCCCTGTGTGAAAAAGTGATTGCCCCCTAAACCTAATAACTGGTTGGACCACCCTTAGAAGCAACAACTGCAATCAAGCGTTTGCAATAACTGGCAATGAGTCTTTTACAGTGCTGTGGAGGAATTTTGGCCCACTCGTCTTTGCAGAACTGTTGTAATTCAGCAACATTGGAGGGTTTTCAAGCATGAACCACCTTTTAAAGGTCATGCCACAGCATCTCAATTGGATTCAGGTCAGGACTTTGATTGGGTCACTCCAAAGTCTTCATTTTGTTTTTCTTAAGCCATTCAGAGGTAGACTTGCTGGTGTCTTTTAGATCATTGTCCTGCTGCAGAACCCAAGTGCGCTTCAGGTTGAGGTCATGAACAGATGGCCAGAATTTCTCCTTCAGGATTTCTTGGTAGGCAGCAGAATTCATGATGTCAAGATGTGGGCTGGACCCATGGCCTCACCTGGAGTTATTTTGTGTTTTTTACATTTCATTATTGGTTATTAGATTTGTGATCCCGTTCTTAGCTCTGTCATTTGTTTTGGTCATGTCCTCTCTGTGATCCTCTGTTTCACGTCTGCGTCTTCCTCGGTGTGTGTATTCAGCCCTGCCCCCTGTCACTGCCAGCTGCCTCAGCTGTCAGTGATTAGGTCTTCCCATCTGTCTTGTGTTGTCTTGATTGTTCCTCTGTCTCCATTTATACCGGTGTCAGTCTGTCAGTTGTGGCATCCTTGTTTCCTGTTTGCTGTGTCATGTTGCCGTATACCCCACGCTTCAGTCCAGCCTGTTCCTGCCTTGTTATGAATTATCCCACCTGTCTGTAAGTCTACCTAGTTTGTCTCTGTTCAGCCCACGAGCTGCTTTGTTTTCTGTTTTTGTTATTTAATAAATCATAGTGAATCAAATCCGCCTCACAATTGGGTCCTCTTCCTTGCCTCAGAGGGGCGATCCTCATGCATGATTCCATTTCCACAGCAAGTCTTCCAGGTCTTATAGCAGCAAAAGAGCCCCAGACCATCACACTACCACCACCACATTTTACTGTTGGTATGATATTCCTTTTCTGAAATGCTGTTACTTTTACACCGGATGTAATGGGACACACACCTTCCAAAAAGTTCAACTTTTGTCTTGTCAGTCCACAGAGTATTTTCCCAAAAGTCTTGGGGATCATCAAGATGTTTCCTGGCAAAACTGAGACAAGACTTTGTTCTTTTTGCTCAGCAGTGGTTTTGTATTGGAACTCTGCTATGCAGGCCATTTTGCCTAGTCTCTTTCTTATGGTGGAGTCATGAACACTGACTTTAACTGATGCAAGTGAGGCCTGCAGTTCTTTGGATGTCGTTGTGGGGTCTTTTGTGACCTCTTGGATGAGTTGTTGCTGTGCTCTTGGGGTAATTTTGGTTGGCTGGCCACTCCTGGGAAGGTTCACCACTGTTCCATGTTTTTGCCATTTGTGGATAATGGCTCTCACTGTGGTTCGCTGGAGTCCCAAAGCTTTAGAAATAGCTTTATAACATTTTCCAAACTGATAGATCTCAATTACTTTGTTTCTCATTTGTTCCTGAATTTCTTTGGATCACAGCATGATGTCTAGTTTTTGAGGATTTTTTTGGTCTACTTCCCTTTGTCAGGCAGGTCCTATTTAAGTGATTTCTTGATTGAGAACAGGTGTGGCAATAATCAGGCCTGGGTGTGGCTAAAGAAATTGAATTCAGCTTTCCAAAGATGTGACAAATCACAGTTAATTGTCAAATTGTTAATTTGAAGTTTCCTGTGCCATGGATGCCATTATAGTGAAGTGCTTAGGACTTGCTTCTGCAGGAGAGGTTTCAGCCCACGCCCGAATGTTTGTCAAGAGGTTGTCCCCTTTTTAGGCAGCCTTGGGTAAGGGTTTCTGGAGAGACCCTGATTGCTACCATCATTGGGCTCACCTACGAACAGTGAGTACAGCACTAGTTCCACCGAGGATTTATGACATGAGGTCCAACATGCATGCCAACGTGTGGTACCACAGGTGATCTAAAGCTGAACTCCTGGGTACAATTTGTGTTTGTCTATTTTTTATTTCTTTTTGTTGTTGTTGTTGTTTTATCATTTTAAAAGCATTTAATTTTACGTCCGTTCAATAAATTATCGAATGTACACTATGTACACTTTATTCCTGTGCTGTTATGTCATTGTTAAAAGGGTGTTTGGGGTAAACAAGAGTTGCATGGGAGGTAAGACTCACACAATGCAGCTATAACATCAGCTACCCAGGCCTCTTTGCACTCTTGCCGAGTGCTATGCTCATAACTGAATACACTGCACACACTGTGGTTGCACTTAGTTTTGAATGTCCTTCACTCATTCACCTCCCATGCTAAGGTGTCCTTGACTAATTAGTAAACCAAGCGAATTGAGTTAGGAGGGGTTACAGGTACAAGTGTGTATACTGTTACATCGCTACTTTTTGTGGTTTGTGTATGTGATTTAATTTGGATTACTGAAGGGAACTACAAAACATGCTGACAATCTATGACAGTACCTTTAGATGCTTCAGCATGCAAATATCCTATGACCAAACTGAAACAATGACGTTTAATGTGGATAAAACACTGATGGAGTAGGAAAGCTTGGTCACCATTGGTACAAAGAGGCTAAAAAACGTCAGGAACTTCAAGTATCTTGGATATACAATAACTACCTCGCTAAACACCCCACAATCCCTCTACGCAAGAATAGGAGCTGCATTCCAGAAATGGGAAAAACTAAAACACGTTCTGACTGACAGGCGTATACGGCTTGCAACTCGAGTTGAAGTCTTGACTGCATGTGTACGATCAAGACTTCTGTACAGTGTCCAAGCCTGGGCGTTATCAGAACAAGAACTTAGAAAAGTGGAGATTGTATGGCATAGCTTCCTTACGAAGATGGTGCAAGGAGGGTATGGATGCAGGAATGCCAAACGTAAAAGACATGTGGATCCCCAAACAGTCGACTGGAGTTTTAAGATATCTAATAAACAACTACGCAAAATCACCAGTGCCTTACCCATCTGTAAATTCTGTTAGACACAACACCTGAAATACCTGGCCCATCTGTGCAGGTTGGAAAACAATACCCTACAAAAACAGCTGCTGTTTGAATGTACACATCACAGGAGATGGGGCAAGGTAGAAGGTATACTTGACACTGATCAGCAACAAACTCGGAGACTGATGATGAACAAAATTGACTTCTTGCAACTTCTGGACATGAAATTTCAGAAAGAGCGCCCCAAGGTTGCGAATCAGCCAAGTGGGAAGCAGTGATGATAATGGGTGGGAAAGCCAAGACCTTTTCTAAACCTGGATGAGAAAGGAGGAGGACATGGAGGTGGCAACCCCACACCATGATGATGCAACAGGAACAGCAACTAGGGAGGAAATTCACCTGGCAGAGGAAAGCAGAGGGAGATCCTCTGTGACGCTTGAAGTGTCAGAAGGCACCTGTCTGATTGTTAGTAGGATTTCTTTAAAAAAAAAAAAAAAAACTACTGACCCACATTGAACTAAATGAATTTGGTGACACTGTGGAGCTTGGGTCATAGTGCAACATTTTATTTCATATATGTATAGAAAGCACTAAAACAGCAACAAAGTCAGCACAACTTTGTTCCCCAGACGTTGCTAAATCACTCCAAGTGTCCTGAGATGAACCAATTTGTGATTCTTGATCAGTCTGGGAGCATTTAAATGAATCCACTTGCTGCAGTGCTGCATGTGTTCATGTGTGCTGTAGTCTCTACTGCTTCCAGTCTCTCCTCCCTCAGCTCAACTCTCGGCAGGTTGCTCTCAGCCCTGCAGATGTTTCCTCTTTGATCTGCCTCTTCTTCATCAAACGAGGTGATGCTGTAGCCTTTAATGCATCTGTCACAGTGCAGCCCAGTGTTCATCTCTCCTCCGTCCCAACCCTGTCAGTCTGCAGCCTTGCAAGATACAATAACCTGAGCCATCAGTGGCCATGCTTAAAGTGTGCAATAATCAACAAATTATCAATAATTCAGAGACGAGGCGATTCTGACAGCATCAGAAGGGAAAAAAAAAAAACTCTGAGGAAGTCCCACACTAGCAGAAAACAGCTGAGAGGAGGAAACTGAGGATGCTGAAGGTGACCCTGCTGTGCTGCTCACACACTCAGTATATTCATACATGCAGACTTGAAGAAAGCTCATATTAAATCCTTCCAGGTGATCTCAGTCTCCCAAGACTGCCCTCCAACAGAGAAAGACCACAAACCATTCTGAATTACACCTAATATTTATGTCTGAAAAGTGTAATGTGTGTTAAAAATAGATCCCCTCTCTGTTAATACTAATGTTATTGGGGTTTTTTTCCTTAACTTTAACCAAGAAGTTTTAATGATAAACCCTAATTATTTCTGTGCTTAGAGAGCCTCTAGATTTGCATTTTATGAGTAAAGGAAGTGAATCAGCACCCTGGAAGTGAACTTTGAGTGCTTGAATAAACAAAAGGGAACCTTGGCTGCTTGCAGGGAAACACTGCCTCTAAGCTTTATTGGAAAGGAAAGATTTACGCCTCTTCTTAAAAACACAGAGAGATTCTACCACTAAAATCCAGCAGCTGGTTCAGTAGGAAAGGAGCCTAATGACTGAGACTTCTACCTGCCGTTGTACTTTTGGAGACTTAAGGTATTATAAATAATCCCTCATTTTGAGAGCACAGTTGTCTATTGGGATGACAGGGGACCTGAAGATCTTCAAGATTACATGGAGCCTGATCCTTTAGAACAGGGACATCAGATTCAGTGCCCTGAAGGTTTTCTTACCGGTCAGTTACAAAAGCTGGTGTTTTCACTGATCAGCAATCAGTGGGAAGGACTTCAGTATAATCAATTCAGTTCAACTTTATTTATATAGCGCCATTTCACAACAACAGTCATCTCATAGCACTTTGAAGGTGTTGAAGAGACTGTGGAAAGAAAACCCACAGGGTCCATAGCTTGGCATCCCTGCTTTTTAACTTTATACTTAATGAGAAGGAAGCCAAATATGTGAGTGATGTGATCTCTCCTGTTAGAGCCTGTTAAAACTTTACCTGCAGTATTTTGGACCCATCAGAGACTTTTTAAAGTTTTGGGCAAACAGATAATAAGGAATTACAGTAACCTAATCTACAAGTAAATCTACAGTCACAAAGATTCTTACGAATGATGGGTTCATAAGAATCTCCCAGTTCCTATGAATTCTGGAGTTCACAGACATTCGTGAAGGACAGCATAGTTTCTTACAGCTGCTGTTCAATTCTTAAGAGCAAGTTGAGGCCTTCTTGAGAAATGAGGTGCTTTTCTGTCGTATGATGGCCCTAGAGTTCTTTCAGGGATTTATTTATTTATTTTAAACAGGCCGATCACCTTCATGCCACGCTGCATTGATGCAGTAATTCATGCAAAAAGAGCCCCAACCAAGTACTGAGTGTGTACATGGACAAACTTTTCAGTTGGCCAACATTTCTATTAAAAATCTATCTTTTAATCTTGATCTTGTGTAATATTCTAACTTTCTGAGAAACTGAATTCTGGGGTTTCTTTAGCTGTAAGCCATAATCTTCAAAATCAAAATAATTCATGCCACTGCTGTCAGAAAAAAATGACCTCTGACCTTGACCTCGAGCTTAATATCACCCAAATTCAAACTTGTCCAAGATTTTTCATAGATACAACTGTAGCATCAATATCAAGAGCCTCCCTGATTTCACTCTCAAGTCATCATGTTTACAAGAGTTATGGAAAATGTGACCTCTGACCTTAAGATCAAGTCACTCAAATTCAAACTTGGCCAAATTAAAACTCGTTCAAGAATTTTTTGAGATAGAACTATGGTATCGATTTGAAAAACCTACAACATTTCTTTCTCTAGTTATCGCATTCATAAGGTAGGTGTTGACACCGCTGCTGCCCATCCGCATGGCGATGTGACACCAATACCCCATCAATCTTTTAGAGGCTGAGTGGTAAAAAAAAACCCACTTCAACCACTGTGAAACAATTCCTTTAAGTCCAACAGAGTGTTGTAATCTGTGAAGTAAAATACTACAATCAACAGAATTGAAAACTGAACAATGAACTAAAAGGACAAGTACAGAGTATCCATTACTGGATGCTATTGAAAACATTCACGTGACGTCACCACTCATCACATGACTTTATTCATTAGGCATTTTGGAAGAAGAAGAAAGTTAACACTCCTAGCTTTTTAAGTAATGGTTTAATTACAGTAATTGTTATTCTAATTAATAGTATTTGAATATCTGAGGTATGTGCTCAATAGTTATGAGTTAATTATTTAAATTATCAGTTATTTTATCTAATCCTGAAATATCGTAAGTGGAGTAAGGAGGTCCAGATGAACACAAACCAAAGCCATTATAATTGATGCTGTTTTAGAAAAAAAAAAAAAAGATTAATTCTGTCTCTAATGGATCTCTTATTAAAATTGTTTTAGTGTTTCTATGGGATAGTTTTAATACAGTGCATCCAGAAAGTATTCACAGCGCTTCACTTTTTCCACATTTTATGTTACAGCCTTTTTCCAAAATGGATTAAATTCATTTTTTTCCTCAAAATTCTACACACATTACCCCATAATGACAATGTGAAAAAGTTGTTTGGTTTTTTTTTTGAGATTTTTGCAAATTTATTAAAATAAAATACTTAGAAATCACATGTACATAAATATTCACAGCCTTTGCCATGAAGCTCAAAATTGAGCTCAGGTGCATCCTGTTTCCACTGATTATCCTTGAGATGTTTCTACAGCTTTATTGGAGTCCACCTGTGGTAAATTCAGTTGATTGGTCATGATTTGGAAAGGCACACACCTGTCTATATAAGGTTCCACAGTTGACAGTGCATGTCAAAGCACAAACCAAGCATGAAATCAAAGGAACTGTCTGTAGACCTCTGAGACAGGATTGTCTCGAGGCACAAATCTGGGGAAGGGTACAGAAAAATTTCTGCTGCTTTGAAGGTCCCAATGAGCACAGTGGCCTCCATCATCCGTAAATGGAAGAAGTTCAGAACCACCAGGACTCTTCCTAGAGCTGGCCGACCGTCTAAACTGAGCAATCGGGGGAGAAGGGCCTTAGTCAGGGAGGTGACCAAGATCCTGATGGTCACTCTTTCAGAGCTCCAACGTTCCTCTGTGGAGAAAGGAGAACCTTCCAGAAGGACAGCCATCTCTGCAGCAATCCACCAATCAGGCCTGCATGGTAGAGTGGCCAGACGGAAGCCACTCCTTAGTAAAAGGCACATGGCAGCCCGCCTGGAGTTTGCCAAAAGGCACATACATGAATGACTCTCAGACCATGAAAAACAAAAATCTCTGGTCTGATGAGACAAAGATTGAACTCTTTGGCGTGAATGCCAGACGTCATGTTTGGAGGAAACAGGCACTGCTCATTACCAGGCCAATACCATCCCTACAGTGAAGCATGGTGGTGGCAGCATCATGCTGTGGGAGTGTTTTTTATCAGCAGGAACTGGGAGACTAGTCAGGATATGTAATGTAATGTACTTTATTTATATACAGTAGCCCTTTAAAACAACCCGTAGGTGACCAAAGTGCTTTACAGAAAATAAACAGCATTAAAAACACACACAGCATTAAAAACAAATAACATAAACAAAGAAATAAGAATAAATACCTAAAAATGAGAATAAAATAAAAACAAATGCCAAGACAAATATCACCACTACTGGGTATTAAAAGCCATCCTAAACAAATATGTCTTAAGTTCTGTTTAAAAAGGGCCAGGTCAGAGATAGCACGTAGGTCAGGGGGGAGATTATTCCAGAGCCTGGGGGCGACAACAGAAAAGGCTCGGTCACCCCAATGTTTATACCTTGACCTAGGCACATCCAGCAAAAGCTGATTGGATGACCTCAAAGCCCTGCCTTGGTCACGGACAGTCAGAATCTCAGACATATAAACTGGAGCAAAGCCATTAAGAGCTTTAAAAACAAAAAGCAAAAGTTTAAAATTAATTCTAAAATGGACTGGAAGCCAATGAAGTGAAAAGGACCAGAGTAATGTGCTCTTGCCTAGGTGTGTTGGTCAAAAGACGGGTCGCTGCATTTTGCACAAGTTGAAGGCGGCCGAGAGAAGACTGAGAGATGCCAACATAAAGTGCATTGCAGTAATCAAGTCGAGATTAAAGCATGAATGGCTATCTCAAGATCATGACAGCTCAGGAAAGGTTTGGCTTTGGATAAACATAATTGATAAAAGCTCATCTTGACTACATTGTCAATCTGTTTATCAAATATTAAATGGCTGTCAAAAATCACCCCCAAATTTCTGACAGCTGAACTGAGCCTTAAAGAGAGGGTACCAAAGCCAACCGTTACAGTATCCCCAAACACAATACATTCTGTTTTTTCTTCATTTAAGTGTAGAAAATTTTGGCTTAACCACAACTTAATGTCAATGATGCAGTCCAATAGAACACTTTGTGAGTTAGTTTGTTCTGGGTTCAAAGGTAAATAAAGCTGCAAATCGTCTGCATAACAGTGGAAAGACATGTTATGCCTGGCTATTATTGACCTGAGTGGCAGCATATATAATGAAAACAGAATAGGGCCAAGGATAGAGCCCTGTGGGACCCCACTGGAGAGAGAGGCACTAGAAGAGGACATGTCATCAATCATTACAGAAAAAGTTCTATTAATTCAAACCACTTAAGTGCAGTGCCATGGATGCCAACATGGTGATTCAGGCGTGACAAAAGGATAGTGTGGTCCACAGTGGCAAAGGCTGCTGTAAGATCTAGCAGCACTAAGACCACAGGGCATTTGGCATCAACAGACATCATAATATCATTGTGCACCTTAAGCAGGGCAGACTCAGTGCTGTGACGAGATCGAAACCCAGATTGAAACTTCTCAAAAATAGAATTGTCTTCTAAAAAAGACTGCAACTGTATAAAAACAGCTTTTTCTAAAACTTTAGATAAAAAGGGCAAATGAGAAATGGGTCTAAAATTAGATAAAACTGAAGGGTCAAGGTTAGGTTTTTTAAGAAGGGGCCTAACCACAGCAAGTTTAAAAGCAGGTGGGACAAATCCTGAACTAAGGCAGGAATTAATAAAAACCAAAAGACCAGGCCCTACAGTATTAAAAACCCTTTTCAGTATTCCAGCGGGAACAACATCCAGTGAGCAATTTGTTGGCTTCAGAGACTTCACTATATCAGCAAGTTAAATTAAATTAAATCACCCTTTATTATCATTCAACTGTACAACCAATCATGTACAGTAGAACGAGATTGTGTTTTACCTATCTACTGTGTTAATCACACACACCCCAAGTGTAGAATCAGAGGGCCGCTGCCATGCAAGGCGCCGCCACAAATTTCCCTCCTCCATTCCATTATTGCTGAGCACCAAGCTGGACGGCAGGAAGTTCCACTTTTATATGGTCTTCGGCATGACCCAGCTGCGATTTGAACCCCTGCCTCCCGGGTGTGGGGCGGATGCTCTACCAGTGATGATAAAGAAACTAACTCAAACTGTTCAAACACAGCAGAGTAACCCGGGACAATAGACAAGCTTCCATTAAAACTGTTATTAATAACTCGTCTGACAGAGTCCACTTTATCAACAAAAAAGTGAAGAAAAGTCTCACATGTTGTAAACGAATCGTCTGTCACAGTCTGAGTGCATAAAAGAGTTAATTGTGTTAAATAGCACTCTAGGACAGTGACTGCTGCTGGAAATAATATCAGAGAGATACTGAAATTTTGCCTTTTGCACGGTCCTCTGGTAATCGGCAAGACAACCCCTAAAAATTCCCAGAGACATGTAATTTGTCCTTTTTCCATCTCCGTTCAGCCTGCCTGACCTGCTGTCTAATGGCACGGGTAGCGTCGTTTAGCTAGGGATCTGTTTTTGGTTTAGCCGATTTAAGCCGAAATGGGGCAATAGAGTCCAAAAGGACTCTATTGGATAGAGTCTCTCTATTAAAGGATAGAGAGAAAGATGAATGCAGCAATGTACAGAGACATCCTGGATGAAAACCTGCTCCAGAGCGCTCTTGACTGTCGTGGTTCGAGCGCCAATCTCGTCCGCACTCAGGCCATGCAGTATTTTCCGCCCAGCTGGTGTGTGTGTCCCCGATGGCTCTCCGAGCTCTTATTGTGACAGTGCTCGGAGGGGCTTCCGGCTGTCAGAGCGGAGCTCTCTGACAACTGAGCTGCATTAGCGATTGCCATCAGCTGTCCCATCCTGAGCCCTATTTAAGGGATCAGCTGAGGGCTGTGCGTCGCCGCAGTCTCGTCAGACAACCCCTCGTCTGACACCGTCGAGCGTTCCTCGCCGAGCTTCCCTGGTCAGACGTTAACTACCCTTCATCTGTTATTGTAAGTGTATTTCATCGTGATCTGTTTCCTCCTCGTCATAGCCTGTGTTATAGTGCTAGTGTGTTTTATCCCCCCGTGGCTCATTCCTTTATCGTTTTCTTTCCTTTAATAAACTGTGCAAACTCACCGGCTGATATGTGGCGTCTTATTGATGGCTCGTGAGGGCTGTCCATGACATTGACACCAAGATCTGGAATAATATACCACCAGCAATCAGAGAATATACCACACATGTGCATGACACACATATTTCCCGCCTCTTGTTTGTTGCTGTTGTTTGTTGTTGCTGTGAGATGCTTGGGTGCATGTGTGTGTGTACGCATACACAGCACTTCACTCGTGTGACATTTGAATGTTCTCTTTTGTAGCACCTTAACTCTTACACTTTAGTATATTCACCTTGTACAATTTCATTGCAGATGTTCTTCTCATGTGTGATTGTGTGTTTTTTGTGACCCACTGGGGGACTACAGATGCAAATTAGTAGTATTGCTAAATGTGGCATACTTACATTTATACTTACATGTAATACTTACATTTATACATTTATACAATATTAATGTTCATTAGTATGTAATGTCCCTTTCAAATAAACATTAAACTTAAACTTGACCTCAGACTGGGGTGACGGTTCATCTTCCAGCAGGACAATGATCCTAAGCACACAGCCAAGGTATCAAAGGAGTGGCTTCAGGACAACTCTGTGAAGGTCCTTGAGTGGCCCAGCCAGAGCCCACACTTGAATCCAATTGAACATCTCTGGAGAGATCTGGACATGGCTGTGCACTGACGCTTCCCATCCAACCTGATGGAGCTTGAGAGGTGCTACAAAGAGGAATGGGCCAAACTGCCCAAAGATAGGTGTGCCAAGCTTGTGACACCATAAAAAAATACTTGAGGCTGTAATTGCTGCCAAAGGTGCATCAACAAAGTATTGAGCAAAGGCTGTGAATACTTATGCACATGTGATTTATTTTTTTATTTTTGATAAATTTGCAAAAATCTCAAAAAAACACTTTTTTTCACGTTGTCATTATGGGGTATTGTGTGTAGAATTTTGAGGCAAAAAAACAATTCATTCCATTTTGGAATAAGGCTGTAACATGACAAAATGTGGAAAAAGTGAAGTGCTGTGAATACTTTCCGGATGCATTGTATATTAGAAGATTAGTTTATCTCTAATAGATCTCCTATTAAGGATGAGTGTGGCTTATATGGTTCATATATCCATACCTACATATGTATAGACACAAGAGGAATGTTTAGAGATTGCATATGTGGAATGACCTCACGTCTCAGAGCAGGACAATAGGTCTGGACCGCCTGCTGAGATCACCGAGGAGATGGAGGCGCAGCGGTGAAGACCTGAAGGGACTTCCTGACCCCCCAGGGTCAGGTGGAGGAATGAGAGGACAATTGAAGGAGATAACAAGAATGTGTGATGTCGGCTTTTGTTATGTGGTGTATAAGTATGAGGGTCTGACTGCGTTCAGCCTCTTTTCTGCTTCTGCCTTGGGATGAGACATGTTGGGGATGGGAAGCCGACAATAAACCTGATTAATAAAATCACTCCACTTCCTTATTTCAAGCTCCCCACAATGAGCAATTTATTTTTCTAGTGTTCCTATGGGATGTTTTAAATAAAAATTGGAAAACAATCTCTCTGAGCTGAATTCATTTAACCTAATTTAGGGGAATGCCATTCCCTTTCTAATCAACAAATTTTCTGCTTTAAGTTGAGGGCTATTGCATTGATCCAATGACTCTGAACAGGCTTTTTCTTTTTTTAATCCACCCATGTTATCCCAGTGAGTAGTGGGACAATGGTAAAGTCCAGCAAGTAAAACAGGTTTTCATCTAGTCATAATCAAATCTGTAAAATTGACAACAAAGACTTCTACAAGCTCCTGGATAGCCACAGGGGAAGACTGCTGTATTAAGGACTCCATTATTATGTGCCAAAACACAGTACAACATTAAAAAAAAATGCTCAATCTGCTCTTAAATCTGTTGCATTTCCTTAAACACAAGCTGTGTGTTCAAATGTATTGCTTAGAAAAACTTCTGGGCGGGAGGAGCGAAAGACAGAAGAGAATTTAAGACAGTCTGCCTTTAAAATCTTGTCTTATCGACAGTGTTGCCAACTTGGCGACTTTCTCTCGAAATCCGGCAACTTTTCAAATCCTCTTGGTGACTTTTTTTTTTTTTTTGGTCAAAAGTGTCTAGCAACAAATCTAGCAACTTTTTCTGGAGTTATCGGAGACTTTTCTGGTGTTTTGGAGACTCTGACGTGAAAGCGCTATTGCTCCGCAGTTACTGTCGTCAACAAGCAGCAGGTGCTACTGTGAGCCTCTCCCCATCCCAAAGCACTCACAGGCGGTCAGTCTCACAGTAGCCTTGTGCAGCAGTTAGCTTCAGTCAGAGAGGAGACCCACGCTACTTGCGTCCAGACTGCAAATGAATTGCGCGTGCACAAACCCCCCACCAATCCCCCATCTTACAGAGCAGGATGTAAATGTTTTTCCACTGTCAGAGTCACACTAATAAATCAGTGCATTTGACTTACAGCCTTAGTCACATACTCACCTTGTCCACTGTGTGCGTGTATCTCTAGCTAGCTAGTTCATCATGTTGCAGTATGCTCAAAAATACAGAAAGGAGTGGGAGGGAATCAAACCCTGCCTGTACTGTCCCAAGCCTGGATAAAGGAGGAGGGTTGGACATAGGGCTAGCAATTCCACCCCACATAAGTCTTTTGATTAAATTTGATATTCTAACATTTAACAATGCAGGACAAAATTGACTTATGTAATGTGGGTCTAGACAAAGCATTAAAGTCATGAAGTTATTTTGAGAAGTGATGGCCTATTTAAATGTGCAAAATTAAAACAAAAAGAATCAGGAGAAGAAAGTTAATTTGTAGTTCTAAACTTTTAGGGTGGTTTTTTTATTCACTTTTTGTCTCTCCCATGACAAAATTCTTCTCTCCTACAGCGTCCATTACAATTACATGCAAATGACCAATTATGCACATTAGGCAATGATGTCATTTAGCAACTTCTAGTGACTTTTAAGACAGCCAATAGCTATTTTCCTTACTGAGAAGTTGGTAACACTGCTTATCGAGTTCTGGGCCATTTGTTCTGGTGGAAGAATGAAGACAAGATAAAGTTGTGGTCACAGTTACGGTCACAAACCAGAATCTCCCAGTTCCTATGAATTCTGGAGTCTGCAGACATTCGTGGAGAAGGGCATAGTTTCTTACAGCTGCCGTTCAATTCTCAAGAGCAAAGAGTTGCTTTTCTGTCCTACAACGGCCCTAGAATCCTTACGTTCTTCATAAGGGTGCCTTGGGATCTTCCTACGGCATACTTACTGCCATCTTACAAAAAATTTTGGGCAACTCATGGTACTCTCAAATTGTTGGTACTGTAGGAAGATCTTACAGCTTTTGGCACATTTTGCCGGCACAAATGTCGTGTGAATGACATTCTTCTGCCTTATGAGCGCCTCACTACTGCCTTACACACTCTCTATAAATCTCTGTACAAACAGGGATTCATATGATGTTTCCTATGACCGCTGTAAGGGGCCCCCAAGAACAACTTAAGGTGTTCTTGAGGCATACTTATGGCCAACATCTTGCATAGTTCTTACGTTGTTCCTATGGCATTCGTATGGCCGCCCTACAATGACGGGTTTTTGTGGGGCATTCGTAGAAATCTTGGACAAGACCATCAACCTGGCCATGAACTTATGAATGGTCTACAAACACTGGATTCTCCTATGGCCACCTTAGAAAGGTTGAATGAAATGGTCCAAAAATCATTTGTATGGTGTTTGGAACCATTCGTAAGGGTATTTGTGACTGTAGCTTAAGCAGAATTGAGTGCAAGACATTGGTCCTTCAGAAGATTCAATCTCAGCCCCAAAGGACAGCTCGGACAGATATAAACTATCATAGTCCTTTTGCACTAACCAGGGCTCTCTTGGGAGCAGTAAATAAATCTGATGAACAGTTATTAAACTGTGAACTAATCAAGACTTAAGAGAAGAGAGCTAATATTTAATAATCCAACTTGGACTGAATGTCATCTTGCCAAACAAGACCACATTTTCCCAAAAGGATTTCCATTTGTCAATGCAGCCCATGCCCTTTCCTGGACACCACGCAGAGAGCCAGTGGTTGAAGAACGACATCCCAGGAAACATGGTATCACTGATTCGATTAGGGAGGGGTCCACAGAATACTACAGAGGCCGACACTGTTTTGGCAAAGCTTCTTGTTGATTTCACATTACTTTTAGTGACTTAAGATAAGATAAGATAAGCCTTTATTAGTCCCACAATGGGGAAATTGCAGGATTGCAACAGCACAGGGATAGCAACACTCAGAGCAACAATCAGAAGGCAAGAAAAAAACAAAAAACAAGAGCAGCTAATATACATATGTACATATTACTATAAATATATATATACAGTATATACACAGACACACAGTGCAGAGCATTGTAGCTGGATGGAATAAATATATAAGTATATAAACACACAGTGCGGAGCATTGCAGCTAGATGGAATAAATATGTAGATATATAAACACACACACAGTACAGAGCATTGCAGCTAGGTGACTTCTGACTAGATATCAGTAATGCTGCCATAAATAACAATGTTGGAGAAATTATCTGATATGTTCATTAATTCACTGAATGACAAGTCTTCCATCCGTCCATCCATTTTCTACCGCTTTTCCAGAGGTCCGGGTCACGGAGGCAGCAGTTCAAGCAGAGAAGCCCAGGCTTCCCTCTCCCCAGCCACCTGCTCCAGCTCTTCAGAGAGGACACCAAGACGTACCCAGGCCAGCTGGGAGACATAGTCTCTCCAGCATGTCCTGGGTTTGCTCTGGGGCCTCCTCCCAGTTGGACGTGCCTGAAACACCTCAAGTGGGAGGCGTCCAGGAGGCAGCCTGATCTGGCTCATTTCGATATGGAGCAGCAGTGTTCTACTCTGAGCCTCTCCAGGATGACTGAGCTCCTCACCCTATCTCTGAGGGTGAGTCTAGCAATCCTACGGCATAAGCTTATTTCAGCTGCTTGTATCCGCGATCTCGTTCTTTCGGTCAATACCCAAAGCTCATGACCATAGGTGAGGGTAGGAACATAGACTGACCGGTAAATCGACAGCTGTGCTTTAGAGCTCAGCTCCCTCTTCACCACAACAGATTGGTACAACGTCCACATCACTGCAGAAGCTGCTCCGATCCATCTGTCAATCTCTCGCTCCATTCTCCCCTCACTAGTGAATGAGACCCCGAGATAGTTCTTGGGGTCAAACTCCTCTACTTGGGGGAGGAGCTTGTCAATCCACCTTTTACCGGCTGAGGACCATGGACTCAGACTTGGAGGTGCTGATTCTCATCCCAGCCGCTTCACACTCAGTAGCAAACTGTCCCAGCAAGGTCTGTAGGTTATTGCTTGATGAAGCCAACAGGACAACATCATCCACAAACAGCAGAAATGAAATGCTGTGGTCACCGAGCATGACACCCTCCAATCCTTGGCTGTGCCTAAATATCCTGTCCATAAAAACTATGAACAGGATTGGTGACAAAGGGCAGCCCTGGCAGAGTCCAGCTCTCACTGGAAACGAGTTTGACTGGATGTTGACAATACGAACCAAACTCTTGCAACGGTCGTATAGGGACCGGATAGCTCGAAACAACAAGCCCGATACCCCATACTCCTGCATCACCCCACCCACAAGAGACCATGAGGGACACGTTTGAATGCTTTCTCCAAGTCCACAAAACACATGTGGACCTGTTGGGCAAACTCCCATGAACCCTCAAAGATTCTCGAGAGGATAAAGAGCTGGTCCGATGTGCCACGGCCAGCACAAAAACCACATCCATCACTACCAGCTCTGCTTGTGTTTTGACGTGGCATGGATAAGAACAGGGTTTAAAATACAAGACTGCGCGATAATTATAATTAGATAATTAATTAGCAAATAATGCGAGAAAGATCAATGCGAGACCGAGGAGAACCAATTGCGATCACGTGATAACAACAAGGCAATGCGATGTAGCAGCTCTCCACCTTGATTTGTGTGCTCTAATAATACATAAGTAGCCCATTAATTTTAATTCTATGAAGTGTTTGTATGCTATGTCAAAGTTTTTACCTTCTCTGACACAGTGGTGGAGGAGAAGACCTCAGAAAATAGCAAACGATCTTTGACTCATTTTAAATGAAGAAACAGCTATTAAATACCACAAGACACTGCGGCATTTCCTTGCAGATACAATCTGGCATTCCTAATTGCATTTCATTAGGGATCAAAATCCAATGAGCCAGATTCATTCCGGATCAGGTGAGGATGAGAACATTGATGAGAATGGGAACTATATGCTGCAGAGTCTGAATCGCAGCTGTAATGGACTGGATCCGGAGTCAGTGTAAATCCAGGATTAATCTGGCCCTTCACCCCGGACCAGTTTGCCTTAGGAGATCCTACCCAAGATGCTCCCGACAATATAGCTCCTGAGATCATTCAGGCACTCAAATTGGGCTCAAAATGGGCTGCACGGTGGCGCAGTGGTTTAGCACTGCGGCAGCACAGTTTTACCCTCGGCCGGGGGACCGCGGGGATCATGAGATCGTGGGTTCGATCCCAGCCCCCGACCAACAGTGAGCTGTGTGGAGTTTGCATGTTCTCCCCGTGTTGCGCGGGTTTACTCCGGGATTTCTCCGGTTTCCTCCCGCACACCAAAAACATGTAGGTTTAGGGCGCTCGCGCACGCAGCGACCAGCAGCCGGTGGCTTGTCACCAGACTGCAAACCAAGTCTACCTACGGGTACAAATAAGTAACAAAAAAAAAAAAAAAAAAAAAAAAATTCCTCCACCATGAAAAAGTGGCGATCCACGGAGGGGTGCTTAAATTTCCATTGATATATAAATAATATGCAGCTATATTTTTTTAATTAAACCAGGTGGCAGTTAACAATTGGCTAAACTAAGACATAAGAACTGGGATGACTTGTAATTTCTTACTGCTAAAGTCAGACAAAACTCTAGTTACTGTATTTGACCCTAAAATCCTGAGAAATTTTGTCTCTAAAGCCCCTGTCACTCCTTAACAATTTAGGCAGTGTATGCTAACATTTAAAAAAATTTGGTGAATATGCTGGCGTACGCCTAATAAATTAAGGGTAAGTTTAGTATAAGTTAAGAGCATGCTAAAGAATGCAGGTATACATCGTAGTACGGTGAGGTCATCTAAAAATTTTGTTAGTTAATTCCCTTCCACAGCATGTGGGAACCCATGTGGCATATAGAGGCAGTGCCTATCTGCGTTTCACTGACCCTAGGCCACACAGCTACTTTAAGCAGTGAAAGCTACAGTGGGGGTCAGTCCTCTGGTAGCTCTGTGCGTTAACACGTTAACTTTCCTTTCCCTGTTCTATTATGTTGAGCACCAAGCAAGAAGATGGAAGTACCATTTTTATATGGTCTTTGGCATGACCCAGTTGGGGCGTGAACCCACAACCTCCCAGCTGTGGGGCAGATGGTCTATCACTAGGCCACCACTCCATGTGCACACAAAATTTTTAGATGTATCCAGCGTATGGCTCATATGTCCTGCATATGCGGACCATAAGTTGTAAGTTATGTGATCATTCACACGCTACTTATAAGTTACTCATAACTTGAAATATATTGAGATAATGTCTAGTGTACCAAAAAACTTATTTCTAACCTATGACTAACATGCTTTGAACCTGTGTAACTTACTGAACGTGTTTCTAATTTACATCTACTGTATAATGGCATATTGGCAGTGTTTGTTCACAGGAGGAACTTGTCAAGACTCCATGGTGAGCAGATGTCCATGTCAAACTGGTCTTGTTCTTCTAGTCAGACAAAGTAAAGAGATGTTTCATACCTTGACATGATTCGACTGTCATCTGACGTTCGTGCCGTGTCACATCAGCAGTTTTATCCTTTCTGTAGGCAAGACCAATCTGACAGATTTGACAGATCTGCCAGGTTGGTCACGCCCCCCGCGGTGTCATGGTCTTTGGAGGAGAGAATATGATGAAGCCTTCATGCTCTGGCACACCTACAATTCAGGCATGGCAACAGCAGTTTAGCATAAGTTAGACTATCACTTCATGTGGTGCCTCGGTGCCGAGCAATGTCTCTTATTTTATGTGTGTGTAAGAGAAACAGGGGGTGATGTATGTGCCTGTGTGTGTTGTGTTTGTGGGTATGTTTATGGGAGGGTTGGAAAGGGGGGATGTATCATGTAAAATATGTAACTAAATGTGTCTATTGTTTTTATCTATGTAAAGCACTTTGTGCAGCATCTATTGTTTTAAAAGTGCTATACAAATAAAGTTTGATTGATATCATTGGGCAAAAGTTGTGAACGGCAGCAACATGCTGAGCATTCTTTGGTTATTTGAGCATTCTTTGGTTTTGGTAAGTTATCTATAAGTTATCAAAATGTTATATATCAGTTACTAATACATATGTAGATGTCAAACTCATTATGGATATGTGAAAATTGAAAATTTTGGCCGTATGCCAGCATTTTAGAGGAATTTTGATATATAGGCAAATGCTGCCTAAATCGACAAGGTGTGACAGGGGTTTAATCAGATACTCTAGATCAGGTCATGGAACAGTACCAAGTAAAACAAAAATAAAATGCACCACGTTCCAAATTATCATGCAAATGACGTTTGACTATTTAGGAAAATCAGAGACAATGCAAATGACAGTCAGTATAATTTTCAAGTCATCAACCATTAGAGCATAATTCAGATTTTTTTTGAACCTCCCAATGATATTTTTTTGCAAAAATAAAAAACTCAAAATGCACTGTTCCAAATTATTATGCACAACAGCGTTTCAAAACATTTTATTGGTTGTAAAGAACTGAAAATGGTCATTTGTTGAATTTGCAGCATTAGGAGGTCATATTTACTGAAATCAAAATCCATTTCAATCAAAAACATCTTAACAGGACAAGTTGCATGTTAACATAGGACCCCTTCTTTGATATAACCTTCACAATTCTTGCATCCATTGAACTTGTGAGTTTTTGGAGAGTTTCTGCTTGAATTTCTTTGCGAGATGTCAGAATAGCCTCCCACAGCTGCTGTTTTGACATGAACTGCCTCCCACCCTCATAGATCTTTTGCTTGGGGATGCTCCAAAGGTTCTCAATAGAGTTGAAGTCTGGGGAGGATGACCCACACCATGAGTTTTTCTCCTTTTATGCCCATAGCAGCCAATGGCACAGGTATTCTTTACAGTATGAGATGGTGCATTGTCATGCATGAAGATAATTTTGCTACAGAAGGCACGGTTCTTCTTTTTGTACCATGGAAGAAAGTGGTCAGTCAGAAACTCTATATACTTTGCCGAGGTCATTTTCACACCTTCAGGGACCCTAAAGGGGCCTACCAGGTCTCTCCCCACGATTCCAGCCCAAAATATGACTCTGCCACCCCCATGCTGACATTGCAGGCTTGTTGGGACATGGTGGCCATCCACCAACCATCCACCTGGGCCATCCAGGGTTGCATGGCACTCATCAGTAAGCAAGACTTTGAAAATTAGTCTTCATGTAATTTTGGGCCCACTGCAACCATTTCTGCTTGTGAGCATTGGTTAGTGGTGGCCAAATAGTAGGTTTATGCACATCTGCAAGCCTCTGGAGGATCCTACATCTTGAGGTTTGTGGGACTCCAGCGGCACCAGCAGCTTCAAATACCTGTTTGCTGCTTTGTAACAGCATTTTAGCAGCTGCTCACTTAATCCAATGAATTTGTCTGGCAGAAACCTTCTTCATTATGCCTTTATCTGCACAAACCCATCTGTGCTCTGAATCAGCCACAAATTTCTTCACTGAACGATGATCATGCTTAAGTTTTCGTGAAATATCTGATGTTTTCATACCTTGTCCAAGGCATTGGACTATTTGACACTTTTCGGCAACAGAGGGATCCTTTTTTGTTCCCATATTGCTTGAAACCTGTGGCATGCTTAACAATGTATAACATCCTTCTTAAGTAGTTTTCCTTTGATTGGGCTCATCTGGCAAACTAATTATGACAGGTGTCTGAAATTTATATCAGTGATCCAAAGAGCCCTGAGACACAATACCATCCCTAAGTTTAATTGAAAAACAAAAAAATGAGTGTTAATGACACTAAAATCCTATTTGCATAATAATTTGGAACACGGTGTAAAATGAAATGAATAATACATCAGCAAAAAAAGAAAGTGTGTAATGTTAGAAAAATTCACCCGTTAGGTGAAATTTCAAATCCTCCGTCTCCCCCCACAGCGTGGCACCTCAACATCGGCCATCAGGCCCAAACATAGTAGTCATTTCCCTGCATCTCTGCTCTGACTGCGTGCTCTTAAAGCCCAGGGGCCCAGTTCTTCCTGCGAGAAATGCCACTCGGGGCACGTTGCCCAGGACAAGCCCAAGACCTTGAGCCGACCCAGAACTGCGTGCACACCATGGCTAACCCCCAGTGAGCCCCTCCTCCTGATATGACTCTCTTTTGAAAGCAAAGATTGCTTGTGGGTTTAATTTTTGAGCGTCGGTGTGTGAAGATGCGCAAACAGACACAACAGACAGGAAGTTGGGCACGGGATGAGAGAGAATATTCAGTCATTTTTCAAACGTATTCACTTTTATAGTCAATACCCGGTATCAAGCGGTGTGCAGGCCATGGTTAAGGGATAAGGACCTGCACTTATATAGTGCTTTTTTTTAGTTTCAAAGAGCTTCACTAGTACTAACCCTCTATTCTATGGGCCTATAGGAGACAGATACCTAGGGACAATTTAGAATGACCAATTGGCCTAACATGCATGTTTTTGGATTGTGGGAGGAAACCGGAGCACATCAACACAGCCCAGGGAGAACATGCAAACTCCACACAGAAAGGTTCCTACCCCTGCCAGCCTGGGGTTTAAACCAGGAACCTTCTAGTTGTGAGGCAACAGTGCTAACCACTGTACCACTGTGCTGCCACTCTGGTTGAGGCTGATGATGATCTGATCTACTAATAGTTCTGTGAGGAACCTTGAAGTCATTTTCGATCAGAATGCCCTTCAATTTGCATTTCCAAAATTAGGAACATTTGGTGTCAGAGTAATTCTGAGAAAGCAGTCCTTTTTTGTTACCTCTAGATTTGATCTTGGTCATTCTTTTATTGTCATGCTGTCCTAAAACATAACTGAAAAGTCTTGAAGTCTATTTTGATATTGCATCCAAATGCAAAAAAAGAGAATAAACAGCGCAAATATAACTGAAAGGAAACACCGCACATGTCCAGAGGACATCTCCTACCCAGTCACAGCTCTGCAGCTCCATCTACACCACAGACAGACGGGCAGACAGTTTAATGTTTCAGTTAGAGAACTGCTTTATTGTTCTTCTCTGCTCTCTGATTGGCTGAAACTATCAGACATTACCCCTCGCCCCATTTCTCTCTCTAACACACACACACAGACACACACACACTTCTATTAAAGTCCAGCAGCAGCTGAAGAGGTCGATAATGAAATCTGTTCTCTGAGCTCAACTCTCTGATCAGTCTCCTCTTCCTCACTCTTTCCTCCATCCTCATCCTCCATCCCTCCCTCCTTCTCTTCCTCTTCCCCTCATGAACTGTTCATCTCCGTGTGGAAATATTAATCTTTTCATTAAGAGAATTTAATTGGCAGCAGACGAGAGGGGAGACAGGAATGGCTTCAAAGCGCATCGACCCTCTGAATAAAAGAAGATTTTTCTCCCAGTTCGCTGAGCTGTTACTGAGCTCTGTTTACTCTGAGGAGGTCACTGTACTGATACTGCCAAACTAGTTCAGAACAAGTCCAATCATGACCCAGTCCTTTAGATTACACTGAAAAAAAAATGAAAATACCATCAGACCTAAAAGTCCAAACCATATTCTTTTGATATTCACCAAAGCAGGGGTCTGCAACCTTTGCCAAGCAAAGAGCCATTTTGTCCAGCTGAGAGCCACAACAGCTATTTGATCATTAAAATAAGGATTACGCTGCTTATAAAGTTTCATACATAACAATGAATATACAAGAAATGTCGTTTATGTAGCATTTATGAATTCACAACAGAAGAAAACTGATGGAACTTTGCTATTATGTGGGGGGGCTTTTCAAGATGGCGGCGTAATGAGAGGTTGGCTTCGCTGAGCTGTAGTAGTAGTAGTAGATTAGTTTATTTGACAGGGACAGTGCAATAAACATAGACAATTAATCAAAGACAATCAATCTGATGTGTTGCACATAGAGTGTATAGCTATTAGCTAATTTGCAACTCTTGTCCCTGGATGGGCTTTAGAAAAAAGAATCAAGATAAAAAATATACACAATAACCACATACATCAATGCAGAAAAATTATAAATACACAATTATAAATATTATAAATATTATAAATACACAAATATAACAGCCTGACTCACATTTAACATAAATATTATAAATATTATAAATACACAAATATAACAGCCTGACTCACATTTAACACATATAACATAACTCACATTTGCCTATTTCAGGCCTTCCTCCCTCCGTCACTCACTATAAACAAACACATTTATTCCTTCCCTTCATTCACTCTCACTTTGCAGACAAATAATTCATACATGAGTACATTCTTGTTTATTTTTCAGCCAGTTTTTAACATTTTTAGTGAATGTTTTAAAGTCCGTTATTATTTTAATTTCATTTGGCATTGTGTTCCAGATGTGACTGCCCTTTATAGAGAAAGCTGTTTGTCCAAATGTGGTTCTGCGGTGGAATATTTTACAGTTATTGTTAACAGAACTCCTGGTGGCTCTGCTGCTGTCCTGTCTTTGGACGAAACCAGCAAGTGGCTCGGGTGCTGATTTATGGAAACATTTGAACGTTAATTTCAGAAGACAGAGGTCAATGAAGCTCTCAAAACTCAATAGGTTGTATTTTTTTAAAACATTACAGTGATGCCACCTAATGGGCTTTTTGTCCAAGATTTTTAGGGTTTGATTATATAATGAACCTATATGTCTTATTGTGGAAGGGGCTGCTTGAGCCCAGACTGTCAAACAGTATGATATATGAGAAAAAACCATAGAATGCATATACAGTGCAGCTGCTTCGTAAGGTATGTAATATCTAATTAATTTAAAGCAGTTCAGATTTTTTTTTACTGTTTTTGAAATTTTCTTTATATGAAGATTAAATTTGAGTTGAGGATCTAGTACAATGCCAAGGTATTTGAATTCTGTAGCTAAACTGATGTCATGATCATGTATATTAACTTTAAAATGTTGCAGGTTACATTTTTTGATTGAAAAGCACATTGAGACTGTTTTCTGAAGGTTCAGCAATAGATGGTTCTTGAGGAGCCACTCTTGGACATCAACCATACTTGTAGACAGTACATCTGCAGCCTGTGCTGGAGTCTTGGCAGCTGTGTAAATAACTGCATCATCTGCATAAAGTTGGCATGTTGCAGCTGAGCAGTGTAACGGCAAGTCATTAATAAAAATGCTGAAAAGTAAAGGACCAAGAATGGACCCTTGTGGGATACCCATGCGGTTGTTTAAAAATGAGGATTTATCCTGGTGAACTTTTACACACTGTTCTCTATTCTGGAGATAAGATGCAAACCATTGTAATGTATTTGGGGAGAAGTTAAAAGATACCATTTTGGATAAAAGCAAACTGTGGTTTACAGTATCGAAAGCCTTTTTGAGATCTAGAAAAACAGCTCCTACCACATTACCCCTGTCCAAGGACTGTTTGACGTTTTCAATAAGGCAACAATTTGCTGTTTCTGTTGAGTATCCTGGTCTAAAACCAAATTGATGTGGATGAAGAAGTTGACTGTCTTGTAAGCAGTCTATCAGCTGTGTAGCTACAACTTTTTCAAGAACCTTAGATAGGACTGGTAAGATAGAGATTGGGCGGTAATTGCATATATCGTCTTTACTGCCTGATTTATGAACTGGTATGACGACAGCTTTTTTCCAGCCAGATGGAAATGTACTAGACCTAATGGAGAGATTAATGAGATGAGTCAGTGGTTTGATTAATATTTTGCTGTGCATTTTGAGAAAGGAGGTGCTCATATTGTAGATATCATTAGTTTTTGAGTTTGACAGTGTTTTTAACACTAGAAGTCCCAGAGAGGGGCCATTTGGCCTTTTTGGCTAGAAAACCCATAGGGGGACCATCAAGTGGCCACAAGAGGGCTAATGTCTGGGTCTTCTAGTGTTAACAATACCAGCAATTAACTTCTCATTTACCTCATCGATGTGAAAAGTATCTGTTGGGAGTATGGAATTTGTGTTGTTGAGCACATTTGGCAGCACAAAAATTTTTGTTAAGTCTTCCACAGAGCCCACAAAGTGTGAATTAAATTCATTTGCCAAAGTAGCCTTGTCACTGACGGTCTTGCCATTGATTCTAAGTTCCTTTACCCCCTTCTGATCGTTTTTTTTATTAGTTAAGTTATTTAAATGCCTCCATAGGGAACTGTTGTTACCCTTTGCATGATCTATCAGTTTATTGTAATAAGATATTTTTGATTTTCGCAGCTCATGTACCACTTTATTTCTTAAACTTTTGTACACAAGGTGATCATTTTGTAGTTTGGAGGTTAGTGATGTTTTCAGTGCATAGTCTCGCCTCTTCATAAGTTTTCTTATTTCATTATTTAACCATGGTAGGCTAATCTTCTGTTGTCTACTTTTAATTTGCTTTGAAAATTTTTCTATAGACTTTGTGATTGTTGCAGTTATAAAATTACAACAATCATCTACTTCACATGTTGCCATGAGCTGCTCCCAATTTTGATTCTCTAAGTAATGTTCAAACTCCTCATTTTTTGATTTGGGGATAATAAAATTTGATTTGTCAATATCGACTCCCCCAAAATACTGTAGTCGCTTTTTAGTAAGTTTCCTGACAGCAAGAACCATGTTATGATCTGAGAGACCAGTTACAAGATTATAGGTTCTGGTTATTCGTTCTGGTTTATTAGTAAATACCATGTCAATAAGTGTTCTGGATTGTTTGGTTATCCTGGTGGGTCCTTTGATGATTTGCTGGTAATTAAATTTAGTCATGAGGCTTTTCAGTTTTTGTTTGTCTTTTTTATCAGACCAGTTGATATTAAAGTCACCATGAATTATTGTTTCTCTGTTCTTCTCAAGTTGTTTAACCAGATCACTTAATTCATTATAAAAGGAAGAGTTGTGTGACGGTGGGTTGTACACTACTGCAATGTTGAAATTCATTACCGGAGAGAGACATACATTAACAGCTAAACATTCAAGTGAAGTATTCAAATCAACCAGTTGACATTTATATTTCTCTTTGATGTAAATTAAAACACCTCCTCCCCTCCCTACCTGCCTGTCTTTTCTAAAACACTGGTAGCCCACAATATCGATCATATTAGTGTCTATGTTACTGTGTAGCCAGCTTTCTGAGAGACAAAGGTAGTCCAGATTTGAGTCCAACAGCAACACCGAAATCTCATCTCTTTTGGGGATTATGCTCCGTATGTTTAAATGACCGCCGAGGATCCCCTTTGGTTTAGCCTTGGTGTCCCAAAGAACTCGTGCATGATTAACAGTTTGGAAAAATAAATGTTGTTTTTGCTTTTGTACAGCTCGGTTTTGTGCTAACCCAGTGGTCTGCTGTTTAATAGTGGCAGGTCCAGGGTTAAGGTGAATATCTCCTGCCAGAAGTAGCAGAACTAACAGAACTTTAACTGTATATCCTCTGCCATATTGTGATTTTTGCTTAACAGCCATGTTTGCCTTAATTTGCCTTAATTTGTGCACCAACTCATTAACTTTTAGGCAATATTTTATCTTCTGTTGTTACCCGTGGGGTACTTATTGTAATATGAGCATTGATACCTACTTTCTGACTCGTTCCAGCACAATGCCACCCAGAAATACTAAAAAAAGCAGTAAGACTTGCGATGCTGATAACTTGGCTAGCTTGGCTAGCATAGCTAGCATGGCTAAGACAACTTCCACGGCTAACATGGAAAGCTTGGCTGACATGGAGAGCTTAGCTAACACAGAGCTAGTTGAAGTACCAACAGCTAGCAAAACTACCACCCTTGACCTTGCTCTTTGCCAGGTCATTGAAGAAATTACGGGGAATATTACAAAAGTCATCAACCACAAAGTTGATTCGCTAGCTGATATGCTTCGGGCTCAGGGCTCAGAGATAAAGGATCTGGCCAAACACACCACAGAGGCTGAAGACAGAATTGCGGTGCAGGAAGAGGATATGAAGGAAGCTACGGGGCGCATACAGGCACTGGAGAAACAGGTTGAGGTGATGGCACAACACACTGATGATCTTGAAAATAGAGGTCGGAGGAAGAAGGAAGGGGTACCACTGGCAGGCACCAGTATTTTGTGTTTGCAATGCTCTACTTCCCGTTCTTTGTCTATGTAGATCACTTTGCAATGTATTCTGGTAGTGTTACATCTGGAATCAACAATATTGTGTTGCCTTCTCTATTAAGGCCTATAGATACACTGCAAGATCAGAGAAATTTGTTCTCTCTCCCAGGCCTGCAAGAACAAAATGACGTCATTTTGTTTGGGAGTTCTAGCAGCTTGTTCTTGACACATCATTGTGGCAGAACTTTTTTCTTGCGTGACGTCCAAGAACTATTGAGTGAATGGTCAGAAGTTTGAATTTCCCAGGAGCACTGCACTTGAGTTTCTTGTGAAGTATGAAATGCCCTGGCCAGAAAGAACTTTGTTTTTGTTCTTGCCCCTCAAGAAAAAGAAAAAAAAATTCTCTGTTCTTGCGGAGTATGTAAAGGCCTTTAGGATAAAGAAGTCAACTTTATGCAGATGAGGAGCAGAGGCATTGAAAGGGTTGCTTTTGTGACCTTGTGGTGAACTTATAAATTAATGTGTTAGTGAAAACTAAATATATATTCGTAAACTAAACCATTTATGTCTTGCCTTACTTGTTTTCAGAAACATGTTTGGTTGCTTAATTTTGAAGATGTAGGAAAACATTTATGAGCCAACCGCCAACTGGGATGGGCAAATTTACACTGTTGTACAAGCTGTACACTGACTACTTTACATTGTATCAAAGTGTTATATCTTCAGTGTTGTCCATGAAAAGATAAAATAAAATATTTACAAAACTCACTTTTGTGAGAAACTGTATACAGTATATAACAAAAGTGTTTCAGTTGAAAAATGTAATAACATTAATTTGAAAATAACAATTTGAAATGATCTCCCTGGTGCCTGCCAGTGGTACCCCTCACCTCTTTGTTGTTAACATGCAGTTTATATGGCATTTTGACCTACACATTGCAATCCCAAAACCATAATAGGGTGAGCCCGTGTTCTGAGTTTGGTGACCCTATCTTTACTTGTTCTATAATAATAGCACAAAGGAAATGTTAACCTTGACCTTTGGACCCCAAATCCATAGTTGTAGGTCACGTTCTCAGGTTGAACAAGTGTACTAAGTGTGGTGACCCTTGCTTTTCTCGTTCTATAGTAAAAGGGCATAAGGAGTGCTAACCGTGACCTTTGACCTTTTGACCCCAAACCCACAGTCAAGGGTCAGGGTCTCAAGATGAACATGTGTACCAAGTGCAGTGACCCTAGCTTTATTTGTGCTATAATAATAGTGCAAAGGGGATGTTAACTTTGACCTTTGATCTTTTGATCCCAAACCCATAGTCAGAGGTCAGGGTCTAAGCCATCCAAGATTTGTCTTAAGGTGCCTTCACACCAAACGCGAATGGGCAAATTTTCCACGCACCACGACTGCATTATAACTCAATGTAAACACGCAAATAGACAGGCGAAATCCCCAATATAACATCGTGCTTTAGGTTTACATTATCTGATGGGGGGGGGCTCACCTGAAAAAGTTGTCCTTGTCTCCAAAACTTTACAAGATGACAGGTGTTTCCATTGCAAGCTTGCTAGCCTTGTTAGCATGTCCGTGGCAGGAATCCATGGGTAAATAACTCCGACATCTCGATTCAGCTGAAGAGCTCCCAGTCCTTCTGTCTCCAGGTGAGTGGCAGTCTCATTTTCAAACTAGTTTACTCTCCAGTGTTGATACTTTTACTCCAGTGATGGCAGAATCTCAAAGCTAGCGCTAACCCTCGGACATGAATGCACGAATGTGCGAGTTTGCATGTGCTCACCTCTTTCCATTGGCTTTGTATGGATTTGCGCCGCCCGTTCATGTTTGGTGTGAAGATACCTTTAGACATATTAATTTGAAAAGGCTACATCACTTCTTTCTGTAGTTATTGTGTTTACAAGATTAAGTGTTTACAAGATTAAATAAGCACAATTGCAATTATAATATATTATAATAAATAAACAAATGCAATAAGGAACTAAGGAATATACCATAAGTAGTTATGGGCAAATGATACCGAGGCTTCAGAGTTTGTCTCACTCTTCAGTGTGTCGGAGCTTGTATCAAAACACTAATGTCATATGACCAATGATGTCCGAAGTTTCAAACGTTACCGCTGCCTCACTTCACGCTTCATCAGTTCAATATGTTTTGAAGCTTTCATCAATTGGTCAGTCTGAGGAATCAATCCACCTCCTCCCTTAGGACTCACCGGGGCTGTCACCCCACAGTGTTCGGGCTACAGCGAAATTGTGCTGCCTGCTGTGCTCTACGTATTTACCGATCATGGACTTAAGGCACTTGAGAATTCTATTGGTCCGGATTGCAAGCTAGCAGGACTGCTAGTGTCCCATTTGGAACATTATGTATCAACGGAATGTGTAAGTAAACAATTGGGACTGCTACGCAGCAGTACTGCTAGGCGTTCCATATCTAACGTTCCATATGTAAGGCACTTACGAATGTCAGGATCGCTAGCTAGCAAGACCTAAGAACAGGTACAGAATACGGACAAAATGGTAGCATATGGAACATTCCACATCTAATGTTACATGTACGTGTTTGTAAAATACTTGAGACTGCTAGCTAGTAGTACCTGTCCATACGGAATTCATACAGAACATGGACAGAGCATGTACGGGACGTGGATAGAACATGTACGGAAGGTTCCACACCGTACCATTCATTCCATGTTTTAGTAATCTCCATCATTTCCATCTATAGCAAAACATGGCATATTTGATACCAATTAATAGAGTTTGGTTAAAAAACCAACTTCATATTTTGTGCTTATATCAATGTAGAGATGCTCTTTCCTGTGATAAAACTGTTTATATGGTAGACCCTCTCATATGTGAGCAATATGCATTTGAAATATAGGCGCTTTTTTCATTTTTAATGCCTCATAAATCAGAAAATGTTATTTCTTTTACAAAAATACTTAGTCACTACAATAGCACTGCAACGTAAGAAATAAATACCAAAATTTGAAAGATCTGACATGCTTCACTGTGGAGATACAGAGGAGCAAAATTGCTCTGAAGCACAGATGAATTATTACAGAGTTACAAAAATAATTTTTTTTGTAAGTTGTCTGTGTTTTTTCAACTGATTTAAAACAATTTTGCACCGCTGAATCCGAAAATGACATCCGTTTCTCTCGATAGGTCAGGTTTTTATGCTAAGTTGATTTTTAAAAAATCTGATCTGACTAAATCGATTACATTTTTGTGACATTATCGGTTGATTTTTGTTAATATTTCTCATAAAAAATAGATTTTAAAGAGAAAAAATAATTTTCTAACACAATTTATTGATTAAATGTTACAAACTTCGATTACTGTAAATTGAATAGCAGACATTGATAAAGGTAAGTACATGTAAATTGAATGTTACGTCATCATTGTTCAAAATTCAGAGCTTCAACTTCCATTTATTCGAACCTCTAGAATGCTTTGCGGCAGGGATGTCTCTCTTCAGAGTCCAACAGTAGTCAGCCATCATGACAATTTATGACATGTCATAAATTGGTGCATGCAAACTCTTCACAGTTCAAGAAATTTCAAGAAATAAAGAATTTTGCATCATATAAAGTGAAAATACCCGTACATGTAAACAAAAACGTAAAAAACATGTCGCTATAGTTCAAAAAGTTGACCTGATTGAGCAAAATCAATGTGATTTTTGGATTCAGCACATCAAAATTGTCCTAAATCAGCTAAAAAAAACAGACAATAAATGTGGTGTTGACCTGTGTTATTTATTTTACAGTTTTCAGCAACCCACAATTTGGATCTTACAGAATTTAAAGACAACTTGTACCTTAGAACAACTCCTAAACATTTTATGCAGTATCTATAGTGTCATGAATAGCTCAAAAGTAATAATTTGTTGAACTTAGCATTTTTTGTACCTCTCATTTTCAGCAGCACACCCCATTTTCAGAGCCCTAATATTTCAGAAACTAATGAAGATATATGGCTGAAAATTTGTATGATGCTTACTGAGATTAAAAGCATTATTTTGTGAAGGTATGGAGCCGTTCAGATACGGCAAGTCTGGAACATTTTCAGAAATCCGGTGATTTGATGTGAATTTATCCAATACAGAAAGCCCTGCTGAGGCTAACTCACAGGAAACATGGCCCCAACAAGATATCTGTCAATTGAAACAAAGAAAAGGATTAACAAAAACTCTTTTAAGGAGGTGATTTAACCAGGCGTGAGGTTGATGTGGGTTGTTCCTAGTCAGATGTGTCTAAAATTGGGAGCAAGTTCAAACAAAATGGCAAACTTGTAGAAGTGAAAATGCCTTTGAATCTCTATGCCTTTAAAAGAGAAAATGCACATGAACAAAAATGAAAAATACCTTTTTACTACCCACCTTTGCTCTTCACATCTAGGTTTAAAAATATCAAATATGTGATGTCCCTGTTCAGCTCAAGGCTTTTCTAACCATTGACAGGTGCCACAGTGACTTCACTCACTTTCACACCGTGTGCTTATTTTTGATATATTTGAGGGACAGACGGTCAAAGCTTTATCCTCAGATAAACCATACAGTCTCTCTGACATCACAGCTGGAGGAACAGGAGGTCACATCACCCAACAGTGCTAGGCAACGCAGCAGATGGCTCTGACCCAGGTTTGGTTCAGGTCGCATTGACTCTCAGCGTGCAGCGCTGTTGGTCAGTTGGCTACTACCTAGAGGTCGGTGCCCCACCGTAAGCTTAATGACCAGCTTTCAGCCATTAAGGACTGACACCCCACAGCGAAGTCAGTTCAGGTTCATGTTATACATCCTCCAGAGTTTCTCTGGTGCTGTGAGAGAGAGAAGTTAGTCTCTTTGTTGAAGAGGGCGGCAATCTTCATCACTGCAGCTGTTCTTGAAAGGTAACATGCTGAGGACATGATTTCAGATTCTGTGACTATTTATTTGTATACTCCCGAAAACATTTCTTAGTTATTCCAAGGGATGCAGTGAGTCTTAAGCTATGCTCACAAATACCCTTAGGAATGGCTGTGAACACCATAAGAATGATTTTTGGACCATTTCGTACAGCCTTGTTAAGGCGGCTGCAGGAGAATCTAGCATTCACAGACCGTTTTGTCCTAGATTTCTATGAACAACCCATGAAAACCCCTCATAGTAGGGTGGCCATATGAATGCCATAGGAACAAGATGTTGGCTGCAAGTATGCATCAAGAACACCTTAAGTTATTCTTGAGGGCCCCTACGGCGTTTCCTACAAAAGGGCATACAAATTCCTGTTCGTACATTGTTCACGGAAGTACGTCATTCATGCGAGATTTGTGCCAACAAAATGTGCCAAAAGCTGTAAGATCTTCCTGCCAATAACTTGAGTGCTGTGAGTTGCACAAAAATTTTCGTAAGATGGCAGTAAGTATGCCGTAGGAACATCCCAAAGTACACTTACAAAGAACATAAGAATTCTAGGGCCATCCTACGACAGAAAAGTACCTCATTTCTGAAGAATGCCTCAAGTTGCTCTTGCGAATTGAAAGGAAGTCGTAAAAAACTATGCTCGCCTCCACGAATGTCTGCGAACTCCAAAATTCGTAGGAACTGGGAGATTCTTACGAACCCATCATTCATAAGAATCTTTGTGACCGTAATTTTACTTCTACATCCTCCACACATTGTTTAAAAACTTTTTCAGCTCATTGAAGTTTGTCTTCTCTCTGTTAGATTGTATATATTGTCTCAACATTCTCTTGTTTGCTTTTTCTCTTTCAACTCACCCCCAACCAGTTACAGCAGATTGCTCCCCCTCCATCAGCTTGGTTCTTCACGTCTGTGTTCACATGAAAAGGGATGTAATGGGTTATGTCATTCTTTCCCCGCACATCTATGGACCGAAAAAAACTGATGGTGTATCGCCTACTTCAATTCAGGAATAAAGTGCCATGGTGGTATGTGGTATGGTGCAGACGTGTTCAGAATATGTAAAGCTGACAGTATTAAGGGGAAGCAGACAAGCCCAGTGTTGGAGTAGACGATTCAAAAGTTATAATGCACTGTGCATTTATCCATAAGAAAAGTACAAATGCAATGAATACAAGAAACTGTCACACAAAATAGCAAAGGGGGGGGGAACATATTGTTCCAAGACAATGATGGGGGAGAGCATCTGCCCCACACCCGGGAGGCCAGCACTTATGCACCTTACACAACAGGAGCAAATTATTTAAAATTTTTTTGGACCAATTAAGAAATGAAATTAGAAAATTTCCCACAGAAACTTAAAAATTCCAGGAACCCCAGGTTGGGAACCACTGTTCTATATGAAGACGTCCCTATATGGTCTAAATTTGGTTCAATCAACTTTATTTATAAAGCACTTTAAAGGTTGAAAAATGAAGATGAAAAGCTGCCTAAGGTTTTTTTTTTTTTTTTTTAAAAAAGAGAGAGAACATAGTCACCAACAGCCTGATCCTTTCTTGACAGTGCTTCCCCGACCGTTATATTGCCCCCCCGGAGTGTCAAGTTAATTTTATTTTTCTATATAGCGCCAGATCACAGCAGAAGTCATTTTAAGATGCATTCACTATAGAACAAGTCTTTACCTTGTCCTTTTATTAAACAAACTAAATATCCTTATTTTATTTATCTTATTTACATGACAGCAGCTCATTTCTGTCTCTTCTCCTCTTCGCTCTGGTATCATGCGGCAGGGCGGAACTCCGCAGTACGTAAACACCGGCGGTGTCAATCAAAAAAATTTGTCGATGCAGATTTTTATTATTGGCGACTCATTTAATTTTAAAGTTAGTAAACCTAGGGAAAACACTGAGTTGTGCGTGGCAAGGCACCTACACCAGCATCACTGGGCAAGAGGCAGACTACATCCTGGACGAATCAGCAGTCCCTCACAGCAACTGGAGTTCCCAGGTCCCAGAAGTTCACAGCCAAGTTCCTATATTTTACTTAACAGTAAATATAAATATATCGGTCCATAACCAGGAAACGGGCGGGAAACATCTGTGCTGACCCGTCACACCCCGGCCACAAACTGTTTGAACTTCTATCTTCTGGTCGACGTTACAGATCACTGAAGGTCAAAACCACCAGTCACAGGAACAGTTTCTTTCCTCAAGCCATCACTCTGATGAACTCCTAACATTCACCTAGTCCTACCTGTTGCTGTACTCATGACTTTTCATCCATTCTTACATTGCACATAACTCTCACACTGCTTTTTACTTCATTCACATTATATCACTGAATCTGAGTTCACATTGAAATACTGTATGACTGTATATTTTTTCATATATTTCTGCAAGTGTGGATAGTCTGAGTAAATAACTGCATATATTCCTGTATATATTTGCATCCTTTTATAGAAACATGGACAGACTAATTTACTGTACATACTCTGTTGTCATTGAATCCTTATTTAAATCTTATTTAAATCTTACACCTGAACGAGAGCAAGTTTTTAGCCAAAGTCAAATTCCTTGTATGTGTTGTGCATACTTGGCCAATAAAGCTGATTCTGATTAACGGATCAATGGTTGAGCACAGCTGCGCACTCAACCCACGGGGTCAATGATGAGCTGTGCTACAGTATCGTGAATAGCTCAAAAGTAATAATTTGTTGAATTTAGCATTTTTTCTGTACCACTCATTTTCAGCACAACAACATTCCTTCACAAAGATGTGGAATTATGCCATTCCAAGTAAACAATAAAACAACACTTCAACATAGCAGACTTTCTAATTTATTTATTTATTAGGGACAATGCACATGAATTAACATCAGTTAAAAAATAGGCATAAATGTGCCGAAGTTTGCAGAAGCTAATTTACATTCGGACTCCCTCTTGCAGGTGAAAGAACAAAAAATGTGTTACATAAAAGTGGAGTGATTTAAACAACAACACAAGACAAAAAAAACACATTCTGACAAACAATGCAGACAACACACATTCAACCATAAGAATAAGCGGGACTATAAAATGCATAATTTGCAAAGTGCATATTTGCTTAGGTGCATAATTGGGAAAGAAAATGAACAATGCATTTTCAATAATGCATTATATTTCATAGCTTTGGTATGCCATCTCTGCTATACAATAATACATAAAATGTTTGTGTGTTTCAGGTACATCTGATTGCATTTGCTGTGCACCGGAACAGCCACATGGAGTCACTCTGGGTTGCTGGTGGTCAGGGTAGGCAGACATCATGTATGGATGCACAACAGATCAAGTGCATGAATCAGCAGGCTAAGGTGCTCTTCAGCAAAGATCATGTCCTGGAGCTCAACTTAGCTGCCCCCATGCCCTACCCTAATGAATACAAGGACCCAGATGAGGAGGAGCTCCCTGGAGTGGAGTATGCCATGCGCCAGTCAACCAGCTTCACTGCGAAGGATTACTATGCCCAGAAAGGTAAAGGACTCTATCACACAATACAGCAATACACATATATCTGAAGCAAGGATACCCCTGTACTTTTCATGCAATGACAGTCAATATGCAATGAAGATAACTTTAATGTCAATATGAAACAAAGAAACCTTGCATATTTTTACATGATATTTGTGTATGAATGAATCTACAAGTGGTTGTTGGAACTGCCCAGACTTTGCAGTGGAGGAAGAGCAGTCTCGTGAAGAAGAGGAGTCAAATGAACAAAGGGAAGAGGAAATGGCAGATGAGGGTGTCGAGATGTCTGCAGAGCCAGAGGAGGACCTAACTGACATCATCTGTCGGGAACATGCTGTCCTCACACAAGCAGAAGAGATGGAGGAGGAGGTAGTCTTGCTCTGCAGGATGTGCTGATGACCCAGAGCCATCTGCATCTGCCAGGATTAGAGGAAGTGGAAGCATTGGCCCTGCTGCTTCTAAAACTGACAGACAACAGTGACCACCACCTAATGCCAGCTGACCTGAGGCAGAAGATTGTTACAGCTGCCACTTCTCTACAAGAGCACAACAAAACTGCTGCCAGCTTTGTCAAGAAGTATGAATCCAGGTGGGGCTACACCCTGTTTGGCCGGTGCCTTGGGGCCGACACACCTCAGAGCAGAGCAGCCCAGAAGACAAAGTTCGGTTGGATGAGGTTCCCTCAGGCAGCACGGGTGACTAAGGAGAGTCGTCTGCTGTACCTCATCATCAAGATGTTGAAAAATCGGCCACCAGCAAGTCGCCTCTCCTCCCCCAGTAAAGTCACGACTGCAATAAAGGGCCAGTACAAAAGGATCGTAGACCGAGTTAGGGACGATCCTATCCTCTGCTTCAACTCCATTCCTCTGCCCAACCTAAATGCCAAATCCATCTCACCTTCATTACAGGGAAAAGATAAAGGCCAACTACAGAGCTACAGTAATGCCCAAAGTGAAGCCCCACCACAGAGTGCTGTCAGATGAACCAACACCAGAAGCTCCTACTTTGCCAACATCCCTACCACCACACATTGACCTCAGGTGCAGTACGAGGACCTTCACCATGTAGCTGGGAAAAGATGTGGTCTGAAGCCAAGGTAAGTTGTCTAAGCATTGTCATGAATGCCCCTCCGGGGCAGAAAGACAAACCCACGCACTTAACCACAGTAGTGACATTTATTAACAGAAAAAAACAAAGTCCCAAAAGTAGTGTTGACAAATACAAAAAAATGCAAACAAGAATAACTTACACAGATATGACTCTCCATACCTGAGGACACTCTGGAGAAGAGGAGGGGGAGACTGTCCAAGGGAGAGTAGTCCAGTCTAAACACAATTGAGACTGCCGCACTGATGGAGGGAAACGGCAGTCTACAAATAGTGGGGGAATGACAAGCGGCAGGTGCAAGTGGCCAGATGACCTAATTTACAACTGCTTGCAGCTGGAAAGGCTGACAGCGAGCAGCTGATGGGCGTGCCTGGGAGATGAGGAGGGTGCTTGTGCCACAAAACAGAAAATAGACCAATATACACAAACAGAAAACTAACAAAACCAGACTCACAGATAAACAATACTAGAAATAAAGTGAGGGTCTGAGCTCAGTAACAAGCCAGAGCTCAGACACATGACAGAGACCCCCTTCAAGAGATGGATCTCAGACACCCCATGGCAACACCAAGAAGACCCCCCCCCCCCCCAGAGAAGGAGTCCAGCAAAAAAAAAAAAAAAAAACACCCTGTGAGGGAGGTGGGGGAACAGGCTAAGGAGGAAAAACAACCCAGCTCATGACCCACACCTGTGCCCAGTCAGATCCCTAGGCCCCCAAGGTCCCAAAGCTCAAGGGTTCCTGTGGCCGACCGAAGTCCCAGGCCAGCTGGACGGCCAGGTGGAATGAGTCGGGTGGCCGGCCTGAGAAAATGGACCCAGCGACCCAGTCTTTCGGGTGGCTGGCCAGAGTTCTTAAGCCACCAGGACCGGATTAGTGATCCAGGGGGCAGCCCCCCCACTGGAAGGCCCAATGGCAGGAAGCAGGACCAGAAGAGGGGGACCACAACGGCGTCTGATGGTGGAGGAAGAGGGACTATGACGGTGTCCGGCAGAGGAGGAGAAGAGGAACCCCGATGGGATCTGGCAGAGGAGAAATGGTCTCGGCGTCCTCAGGCTGGCCGGCAGCACCCTCGGTGATCCCGGGCTGGGACAAGGTTGCACCTGCGGTGGCTCCGGGCTGGAGCACGGCAGCACCCGTGGTGGCTCTGGGCTGGAGCACGGCAGCACCCGTGGTGGCTCTGGGCTGAAGCACGGCAGCACCCTCGGTGGCTCCGAGCAGGAGCAATGCCACACCCTCGGTGGCTCCTGATGGGAGCAATGCCGCCACCTCGGTGGCTCCAGACGGGAGCAACACCGCCACCTCGGTGGCTTCGGATGGGAGTGGGGCTGCACCCTCAGTGGGCCCCGGGCTGAGGCGTAACGCCCATGGTGGACCCAAACTGGAACGCAGCACCCACATTGGTTTCAGGCTGGGGCGCAGCACCCACGAAGACCCTGATAGAGGAGGTGGGATCCAGACGAGAGCCTCGGGCAGAGGGGAAGCTGCACCCACGGAGGACCTGGCCTGGGTTGGAGCTGCACCCACGGAGACCTCTGGCAGTGCTGGAACGTCTCTGGTGACCCTGAGAGACAGCTCAGACACACAGAGAAGGGGATTCAGGGTCACTGGCAGTGGCAGAGCACAGCGAGGCGAGCTCAGGTGCAGTGGGTGGCTGCATCTCGCCCTCCTCACCAAGAGCCAGGCAAGATTGCTCTTAACACAGACGGGAGGAAAACAAAGGAGAGCACTTGCCTGAGTTCAAGCTCCACTGCCGTCCAGGACTCCGGCGATACAGGCGACGATGGCATCTCGGGCTCGGCCCTCTGGAGGTCCAACTCGGGTTCCCACTCTGCTGCTGCGGCCTCCACAGCAGGCATAATGGTCGTTGCAGTCTGAGAGGCCCCAGGCAAAGTGGACCATGCTGGTGGCTCTCCTGGCGTGGCAACTGGGGTTCGGCTCACCACTGGCTCTGGGACTTCCAGAGCCACGGCCTCCTCCGTTGTCCGGCGGTCTTGTTCCAGGGCCGGCGGACACTCAGAAGGAAAAGGAGGAGACATGGAGAGGATTGGTGAGGAATCATCTGCTGCAGCCTCTGCCTCTCTCTGAGCCTCATCACCGGGAATCAGGCAAGGCATAATATCATAAATTAAAGCAGAAATAAATGATTGTCTGTCATCCCGGTGTGCGATTTTCTCTGCTGCAGCAAGTGGGCAGTCATCCCTCTCCACATCTATCGTGAACCTGGGCCCCTCAGTGAATTGTGGAGGAGACAAAGACAAAGCTGCTGGAAGCAGCCAGAAAATTTTTACCTATTGTCCGGCAACTAGGAAGTCAACCACTTCTGGTTTTGACGGTGTTGTGTACACTAGTTTTGAACACTTCGAAAGTGTTGTAGATGAGGAACTACAAAAGAGGAAAAACAACTAAGGAAGACGATCCCGGTCCGCAGGCCTCCGCACCTCCATGGGGCGCGTCCACAACGGGCTCACCATAAGGCCCCTCTGACTGAACTGCCTTCCTCAAGTAAAGAACTGTTTAGCTAGAGACACGGCTGACAGCAAGCAGTGGCAAAATAAACCACTCGGCCGCGTCGGGTCATGCAGCAGTCTACCCGCTGGCTCTAGCTAGTTCGGGGTGGTTTATTGTAACAAATTGGGGAGGGTTAATTTGGTTGTGTGTGTGTGTTGTTCTGTTTTTAATAAAGGTTGTGTTCCCAGCAAACGCCACTCTCTGTCGGTCCTTCCAGTTTTCCAGACAAAACAGTACCATTCCAGCATTACCACATGTGCAAAAGTGGACTACTGTGAAATTCATGCATCAAGATTGTGACACATTAAAAACAGACAAAAAGTGACCAAAAAAACACTTTCAGGAGCCCCATCAAAATGGAGTTCAAACTAGAAAGACAACATTTATGAGCAAATGCAGGATATTTACTACCCTAGATTGTTTATTATGCAAGAATAGTAAAATTTCCTTAATTAAATGAATTGGGTCCTTTTTTGCATAATGAGTATCTGAAAATGTTTGACTCTACCTAAGCTACCTGCATATCAAGGAAAGGCAACTTTATTTGTATAGTCCATTTTGTGTACAAGACAATTCAAAGTGCTTTACAAAAAGCATTACAGCAAGTTGCAGAAGGAATACGTAAGAATTTAAAAGCAAACTAAATAGTAAATCAACGAAACAAAAACAAGCTAAACTAGAATACGACAGAAATAAAAGTTAAGCGTACATTGTAGGAGATTAACAATTGTTCTACTGAAAGGTCACGGCAAATACAGTTTTGAACCTCAATTTAAAGCAGCTGAGAGTTTCAGCAGCCCTGATGCTTTCAGGGAGTTTGCTCCATATGTGAGGAGCATAAAAACTGAATGCTGCCTCACCATGTTTAATTCTAACTCTGGGCACTGATAGCAGGCCTGACCCTGATGACTCTGGGTGGCTCATAATGGACTAGCAGATCTGAAATATATTTTGGCCCTAAACCATTCAGACCTTCATAAACCAAAAGGAGTATTTTGAAATCTATTCTTTGACAGACATATGATCATATGATCTACTTTCTTGGTCTTAGTGAGGACTCGAGCAATTTTCCCCCTTCATGATCTCCCTATTTAGCAATCTCCAGGACCCAGGATAGGGAATTGGGGGGAGGGGGGTCATAAGCCATTCCCAGCACCTTTCTCCTACAAGTCCTTACATGGGCCCTCAACAGACCAATCATAGAGGCCAATTAAGCGCTCAACACTGCTCAAATGACCAATCCTTGACCAAAGACAAATACGAACATCCGTGCTGCTGGAGCTCCAGACGACAACGACGACGATGATGATGATGCTCTACTTTCACTGGCAGGTAATTTTATATTCCATATTTAAGCATAGTTAAGTGTTTAACCTTTTTAGCCAGTGCATAGGATGTAAGATTGCTGTTTAGTTAGTTATTGTATGTGTATGAAACTATATAGTGCTTAGAGTTATTACTTTGTTGCAAAAATATTCTCCTCAGTTGTTTCTCTTGTGATTATTAACATATCTTTCTCTCTTTTCACACTGTAAAATTGTGTGTGCCATTGTTGATATATGGAAGTACAGTGGGGTAAAAAAGTATTTAGTCAGCCACCAATTGTGCAAGTTCTCCCACTTAAAAGATGAGAGAGGACTCCAATTTTCATCATAGGTATGCCTCAACTATGAGAGACAAAATAAGAAAAAAAAAATCCAGAAAATCACATTGAAGGATTTTTAATGAATTAATTGGTAAATTCCTCAGTAAAATACGTATTTGGGACTTCCGGTTATGGCTGCCACGTAGGACGGACGTGTCTCGCTCTGCTCTGCTCCTGGAGAAAAAAAATCGGCAAATAACTCTCTCATTTGGGACAGAACGTATCCCAGCATTTGGGCGAGGATATGTCGGCGAAGCCTAAGGCTGGAAAACCAGGAAAAGGAAAAAGCGAGCCGCCGAAACAGTCCAAATTAACGGACTTTCAGGTCTGTGACGCAGCAAACAAAACTCCATATATGGCGGAGGAGGCTGGCGGCGGTGCGATGTCTGCGGGGAATGGCGCAGATGCGCTGATGGCTGCCATGAGTTCAATGAGAGCGGACTTTTCCTCTAGATTTGATGGGATTATGACAGCGTTGGAAGGAATAAGAAAGGAATTGGGTGACTGTGTAGAACGAACGGCGCAGATGGAGCTCCGTCTCGCTAGTGCTGAAGATGACGTCACCCGTCTTCAATTAAAGGTGCGCACTTTGGAAAAAAAAAAAAAATCTCTGGAAGATAATATTTTGGATTTGGAATCTCGGTCGAGACAGAATAATTTGAGGCTGGTGGGTCTTCCAGAGGAATCAGAAGGTCGGGACGTATGTTCCTTTCTGGAAAAGTGGATTCCGGAGGTGCTGGGCAGCGAGGAGTTGCAATCAGCAGTGGTTCTGGAAAAAGCACATCGTATTGGCCCACGGAGAGATAAGGGACCGCCGAGGACCTTAATTATGAAGTTTCTTAGCAACAGAGACAGGATGAAGATCTTCAACGCTGCACGTGCTAAAGGAGAGATTAAACACCAGGACCAGCAGGTGCGGTTCTACCCAGATTTGGCCACAGGAATCCAGCAATTGAGGAAGCAGTTTGATCCCATACGTAAGGAGCTGCGCAACCTTGGGATTCGTCATGGTGTAATCTATCCTGCGAGACTGCTGACCACGTATGAGGGCAGAACCCACATTTTCAAGACCCCAGAGGAGGCGCAGGAGTTCATCAAGAAGATCAAAGAAGAAGAAGAGACTGGTGGGAGCTAAGCATGAACAAAATATAAGGTAGAATAATTAAGCATTTGCACAGGCATCTGACTGACTTGAAGTAAATAGTAAGTTTACAAAAAATAGATTGTATTATATATTAAAAAAAACAAAAACAAAACAAACAAACAAAAAAAACTATGATGTACAAAGTTGTTAAAAATTTTGGAGTTAAGTTGGAAAACTACAGAGGAGAGTTAATGTTACGTCATTAAAAGCAGTAGAGTTAGGGTGATTGGGAGGATGAAGAAGGAGTGGCTTAGGCTGTTCCCCGTGGGTGTGGAACGGTCGATGGCTATATCGGGAGACAGAATTTTTCTTTTGATTTTGGGGGGTTTGCCACAAGTGTGGGAAGGGGAAATTTGTTTGTGTGTAGTTTGTAGGATGAATGTTCAACCACTCATGTTTTTGCTTCTCTGTATGAGCATGTTTACACTGCAAGGTAATCCTAAACTCTCTATTGATCATGGACCAAAGTGTTAATCTTAATTTAACTTCATGGAATTGCAGAGGTCTACAAAATTTAAAAAAACTTAAACAAGTTATGAATAAAATAAAGGACATGGGTTCAAGAATTGTGTTTTTACAAGAAACTCATCTGATAGAGGAGGATGTTAAAAGAATTAGGAGGAGATGGCAGGGAAGTGTATTCACCTCTTCATTTTCATCCCGAGCCAGGGGAGTTATGACTCTCATACATAAATCAGTTCCTTTTCAGGTGAAAAATGTAATTGGAGACAAATTTGGAAGATATGTAATCATTCAAGGTTCTTTGCTATTAGAAAATATAAATCTTGTGAACTTATATGGTCCCAATATAGATGATCAGAAGTTCTTTGCTAATTTATTTCTCATCTTATCATCACTTACAGGGCAACATATAATAGCAGGGGATTTTAATTGTACATTGAATCCAGGTGTGGATAGATCAACAGGACTGGATTGTACGCACATTGGATGTAGGATGACTATTAATCATTTTATGAAAGAATTGAGATTGTTAGATATATGGAGAGAAATGAAACCACAAGTTAAAGCCTATTCTTGTTATTCCAGTACCTACAAGACATTCTCACGTATTGATTATTTTTTGATTTCCACAGAATTAAGGTCCAAGATTCAAAACTGCTTTTATGATAACATCGTGATTTCTGATCATGCACCCTGTTGTCTAATATATGTAGATAAAAAATTGACAAAGGAATCAGGTAGATGGCAATTTCAGCATAAATGGCTTCAGGATGAGGAATTTGTCAAGTATATAGAAAAACAGATAGACGAGTTCTTTGACATCAATACTACACAAACATCAGCATGTGTAAAGTGGGAGGCTTTCAAAGCTTTTATTAGGGGACATATTATTAGTTATACAGGATCAAAATCTAAGAAGACTCGAGAGGAGAGAGCTAAATTGGAACATAAAATAAAAAGTCTTCAGGAAAAAGTGTATGCAGGAAGTGACCCAAGGTTGGAGAATGAATTACTGATTTTGAGAGCTGAATACGACAAAAAATCAGCGAATAGAGCTGCCTCGAGTCTTCTAAGATTAAAACAATCTTTTTATGAACAAGGTGAAAAATCAGGAAAATTATTAGCATGGCAGATTAAACAATTGGAAATTAAAACACCAATTACCAGTATTATAAGTAACGGACAGGTAGTTATAGATCCTTTAGAAATTAACAGAGCCTTTAGAGATTACTATGAAAAATTATATGATACTAAAAATGAATTTAACAAAACTAAATGGGTTTTTGAACGAACTATCTATACCGTGTATTCCAAATGAAAACAGGGAGATATTGGAGTCTAAAATTAGTCAAGAAGAAGTTGGGCTAGCCATTGATAATATGAAATCAGGAAAAAGTGCAGGACCAGATGGTCTTCCAGTTGACCTTTATAAAAAATTTAAGAATAAATTAATAAAACCTTTTTTGGAAATGGTTTTAGAAGCATTTCAAAATAATAATTTACCATCATACATAAATAATGCCTTAATTATACTGCTGCCAAAACCAGGTAAGCCCTCTAATAAATGTGAAAATTTGAGACCAATAAGCCTATTAAACGCCGACCTTAAGATAATCTGTAAAATTTTAGCAAGACGAATACAAGAAATTTTACCAAATATTATTAATCGAGATCAGAATGGCTTTATAAAGGGTAGACAAGGCTTCCATAATGTAAGAAGACTATTTAATATTATTTATTTTAATAAAGAAGCACCGGATACAGCTCTCCTATCATTGGACGCCGAAAAGGCCTTTGATAGAGTTGAATGGCCCTTTCTTTTTGAAGTCCTACAAAGGTTTGGACTTGGAAATAATTTCATAAAATGGGTTCAAATAATATACAATAATGCTACAGCAGAAATCCTAACAAATAACAATATTTCAAAACCAATAAAAATCAATAGAGGATGTCAACAAGGCTGTCCACTTTCACCTTTACTGTTTACTATGGCAATTGAACCTTTAGCGATAGCGATACGTTTACATTCACAAATATATGGAATTAAAGTTGGACCAACAGAACATAAAATCTCCCTGTACGCCGATGATATAATTTTGTTTATGTCGAATCTAAAAAAATCAATTCCAACCTTGTTGAATTTAATAAAGAATTTTGGGGAAATATCAGGATATAAAATAAATAAAACTAAATCTTCAATATTAATGCTAAATGAGACCCAGAGAAATTACCCAGCCCCTGAGGTAAATCAATTCAATGTTGTAAATCAGTTTAAATATTTAGGAATCCAAATTATGCCTAAGCTAGAATCAGTCGCCAGTGTCAACTATGAAGCCTTAATGTCAGATATCAATGAGTTAACTCAGAGATGGATGTCACTACCAGTGTCGATGATCGGGAGAATCAATATACTTAAAAGTAATATTTTACCTAAAATACTTTATTTATTTCAATACATTCCCTTATCACCACCTTTAGATCTATTCTCAAGAATAAAAAAAAAGTTAGTGGAATTTATATGGAACAACAGGAGGGCTAGATTACGTTTGTCTTTATTATATTTACCATTTGATCGTGGAGGTCTGAAATGTCCAAATTTTATGTTGTATTATTGGTCGGCACAACTGAGGTCTATGACATATTATTTTTCATCAAATGATCTCCCTCACTGGACTGAAATGGATTCATACAATTTACCTTTACCTCTTCCCATATTCATATACTCAGATTCGGCAAAAAAATTACAAAAACAAGTTAAAAATCCATTTGTAAAGCATATGATCAAAATATGGTGTGAAGCTAAAAACTATTTAAAAGAACCACAGTTATTGTCACAATTTAGTCCAATATGGGGTAATCAATATTTTAAACCAGGGAGAGCGGACGCTGTATTTAAAGTATGGAATTTAAAAGGGATACAAAAGATTCAGGATTTATATTTGCCATGTGCAGACAACATAATGTCTTTTGAAGAGCTGAGGATCAAATTTAATCTCAATAGAACACATTTTTTTAAATATCTTCAACTTAGAAACTTTATTCGATCAAATCAAAATAAAGCTCTCACTCGACCTATTTATTCATCCTTGGAAAAAATGATGATGAAAGATAGTAAAAGAAAGGGTATTATTTCAGAGTTTTATAACTCATTGACACTATCTTCAAGTGAAAATTCACTGAAAAGATTAAACTACTGGAAAGAAGATCTGCAAATTGAAATTTCAGAGGAACAATGGGAATTGGCTTGTACAGAAGCTCAAACCAAATCAATAAATGCACGCCTTAAATTGATACATTTCAAATGGTTAATGCGGATGTATGTTACACCGGAGGAGTTAAATAGATATAACAAAAATATACCAGATACATGCACAAAATGCATGGAAAGTAAAGGAACCCTATTTCATTGTTTATGGGAATGTAGATTAATAAGAATGTTTTGGGAGGAGGTGAGGGTAACAATTGAAAAAATAATCTCAAAACAAATCATATTGAATCCTAAACTGTTTTTGTTGGGTCTGTACCCAGAAAAGCATAATTTCAATAAAAGTGAAAGAACATTCATAGACCTCAGTTTGCTTAATGCCAAAAAATGTATTGCACTATTATGGAAAAAGACTCATAGACCAGATGTGACTCAGTGGTTAAGACAGATGTTAACAAACCTTCCATTAGAAAGAATAACATATATACTGAAATCAAAGGAAATTGTGTTTGAGAATATATGGAGACCTTTTATTGATTATGTAAAAAATTTGAACATAGCTCTTGAGGAAGAGGGTGAATGATGTGTGTGGACCTTGTGGATTCCAAACTGGTGGACATAATATGTATACTGATGTGTTGGATTGTCTGGACTGGACGGAGGAGCATTGTTGAAGACTTGATTTTGTTGGTGGTTGTTGGTGTTTTTAGGGCATTTTTTTTTTTTTGTAGTATTTTAGTGTTAGTGTTTGATTGTTTGTATTATGTTTGTTAAAAAAAAAAAAAGGTTCAATAAAGATATTGTGAAAAAAAAAAAATACGTATTTGGTCAATAACAAAAGTTCATCTCAATACTTTGTTATATACCCTTTGTTGGCAATGACAGAGGTCAAACGTTTTCTGTAAGTCTTCACAAGGTTTTCACACACTGTTGCTGGTATTTTGGCCCATTCCTCCATGCAGATCTCCTCTACAGCAGTGATGTTTTGGGGCTGTCACTGGGCAACACAGACTTTCAACTCCCTCCAAAGATTTTCTATGGGGTTGAGATATGGAGACTGGCTAGGCCACTCCAGGACCTTGAAATGCTTCTTACGAAGCCACTCCTTCATTGCCCGGATGGTGTGTTTGGGCTCATTGTCATGCTGAAAGACCCAGTCACGTTTCATCTTCAATGCCCTTGCTGGTGGAGGGAGGTTTTCACTCAAAATCTCACGATACATGGCCCCATTCATTCTTTCCTTTACACGGATCAGTCGTCCTGGTCCCTTTGCAGAAAAACAGCCCCAAAGTATGATGTTTCCACCCCCATGCTTCACAGTAGGTATGGTGTTCTTTCTCCTCCAAACACGACAAGTTGAGTTTTTACCAAAAAGTTCTATTTTGGTTTCATCTGACCATATGACATTCTCCCAATCCTCTTCTGGATCATCCAAATGCTCTCTAGCAAACTTCAGACGGGCCTGGACATGTACTGGCTTAAGCAGGGGGACACATCTGGCACTGCAGGATTTGAGTCCCTGGCGGCATAGTGCATTTCTGATGTAGCCTTTGTTACTTTGGTCCCAGCTCTCTGCAGGTCATTCACTAGGTCCCCCCATGTGGTTCTGGGATTTTTGCTCACCGTTCTCATGATCATTTTGACTCCACGGGGTGAGATCTTGCGTGGAGCCCCAGATCGAGGGAGATTATCAGTGGTCTTGTATGTCTTCCATTTTCTAATAATTGCTCCCACAGTTGATTTCTCCACACCAAGCTGCTTACCTATTGCAGATTCAGTCTTCCCAGCCTGGTGCAGGTCTACAATTTTGTTTCTGGTGTCCTTTGACAGCTCTTTGGTCTTGGCCATAGTGGAGTTTAGAGTCTGACTGTTTGAGGTTGTGGACAGGTGTCTTTTATACTGATAACGAGTTCAAACAGGTGCCATTAATACAGGTAACGAGTGGAGGACAGAGGAGCCTCTTAAAGAAGAAGTTACATGTCTGTGAGAGCCAGAAATCTTGCTTATTTGTAGGTGACCAAATACTTATTTTACTGAGGAATTTACCAATTAATTCATTAAAAATCCTTCAATGTGATTTTCTGGATTTTTTTTTCTCATTTTGTCTCTCATAGTTGAGGTATACCTATGATGAAAATTGGAGAGCTCTCTCATCTTTTAAGTGGGAGAACTTGCACAGTTGGTGGCTGACAAATACTTTTTTGCCCCACTGTATACTTTAGACACGTGCGTTGCTTTTATGTGGTGTGTGTTGCTTTCACCTAAATTAGAATTGTGCTAGTTGGGCGGCGCGGTGGCGGAGTGGTTAGCACTGTGGCAGCACAGCAACTCACCCTTGGTCATGGGATCCCTGGTTTGATCCCAGCCCCTGACCAACAGTGATCTGTGTGGAGTTTGCATGTTCTCCCCGTGTCTGCATGGGTTTACTCCGGGATTTCTCCGGTTTCCTCCCACAAGCCAAAAACATACAAGTTAGGTTAATTGGAGACTCTAAAAGTGGCCCTAGGTGTGAATGGTGAAGGGATAGCGGCGTACCGTGGCTGCTTCATCCACCCAGGTGGATGCCCTCAATTTCCCCTTTAGGGATCAATAAAGTATACAAAATCAAAAAAAATCAAAATGAATTGTTCCATCCATCCATCCATCCATCCATCTTCTTCCGCTTAATCCTTTTCAGGTCGCCGGGGGGCTGGAGCCTATCCCAGCATCTTTGGGCGAGAGGCAGGGTACACCCTGAACAGATCACCAGTCCATCGCAGGGCCAACACAGAGACAGACAACCATTCACTCTCACAGTCATACCTAAGGACAATTTAGAATCCCCAGTTTGGTGCCAATTAACCTAACTTGCATGTTTTTGGCATGTGGGAGGAAACCGGAGAAATCCCGGAGTAAACCCATGCAGACACGGGGAGAACATGCAAACTCCACACAGATCACTGTTGGTCAGGGGCTGGGATCGAACCCAGGATCCCCCGGCCAAGGGTGAGTTGCTGTGCTGCCGCAGTGCTAACCACTCCGCCACCGCGCTGCCCCTAGTTGTGCTAATTGTTTGTACGGCTTCAAATGATTTACAATAAAACACAAAGCTTTGTTGGCAAATGGTGCAGGGCAAATTGGTGTATATTTCATATTAAAAATGACATGAGGTGTTTATATATTTTGTTTTTCTTAGAGAATGTATCTGGTTTTGCTTGTGAGTGGATAAATAGGGAATGGATTAATTAGCAAATTTGCAGGCATGTTCAGTAATAAATGCTTCTTTAGGTGGCAACTTTTTATTCAGTGACATTGTATAGTTTTGGAATTATGAGCCAAAGAATGCACGTCAAATTGTAACCAGTGCAAAAAATAATAATAATAATAAATGTCAAAACATTTACAGACACAAAGTAATTCAGCTCACAATTTGGTATAGCTTTGATTTTACAAGTGCACATGTTGATAGACATGTTAGGGAAGCACTCTTTTTTGATTTGCTGGATTTGGGTCTATGTTGGAGAGGTATTAATGCCAAAATTGCAGTGGCGTAGCCCGGAATTTTTGAAGGGGGGGGCTGAACCCCAACCACCATTCTGAACATCCGGAGCGAAGCTTTAGCTTCAGCCCCCTGTCAACTACAGCTTTCTTAACATTTTCAATGCAAACTACTCAAAACCTGCTCTTTACTTACATTTTTCTTTTTATTTTCTCCCTTTTTTCCTTTTTTTTGGCTACGCCCCTGGAAATTGGGACTCAATTGTCATGTAAGTAAACCATTGCAAACTAATGTTCACAATGATAAAGATAGTAATGTTTGTTTTATGCTCACTAGATCTCTTTACAAGTTTCAAACCTTTAATTATAGACAATAGTATAACATTGTATACACTTAACACTTAATTGCCATGTAATAACAATTACATATAATAACAAAAAATGTACAAAATGTTGTATTCATGTATTGCAGTTGAGGAAGAGGAGGCCCTTGTAGAAGAAGAAGGAGAAGAGGAAGAAGAGGAGGCGGAGGCTGAGAAGGAGGGCATCAGTGTGGAGGATGAGGCTGCAGAGGACTCCACTGACAGTGTCAATGTGCAGTACGCCGTTCTTTCTGCGGAGAAGCAGGTGAGCAAGGAGGCCAGTCTTGCCCAGCAGGACATCCTGATGGACAGCCGAAAGCCACACCTGCCAGGGTTTGAAGAAGTTGAAAACCTTGCAGTGGCCCTCGTCAAGCTGGCAGATGACACCGACAGGCACCTGGTACCTCCGGACAACTGGTACTCATCAACAACTTGATGAGTACCAGTCTAAAGAAATTCTCAGGCTGTGTTTGTAATGTCTGTTCACTCCCCCGCCATTTTTGTAGCACAGTGGGGTGTCATCATGAGTGAGATAGTTGCTTGTTTATGTTTGCAATTTTTCTGCTAAAAGGGAAATTGTGTCTGTTGTGACACACAAGGTTTTGTGTTGATCTGCTTAAAAGTGGTGGATGTTTGCTTCTCTTACCTTTTATTTTATTGATTTTATTGACTGTGGTTTCTACTCGTGCTGAGTTTTATATTGTTTTGTTGGTTTTATATTATTTTTGTGCTAGTGTCCTGCCCCTTGCTTTTATGTTTTTATGTGTGCCCTTGTTGTACAGCACTTTGTGTAGTGAGTGCTGCTTTTTAAAGTGCTTTATAAATAAAGTTGATTGATTGATTTGCTATGGGAGAAAGAGCAAGCTCCTTTTGTGGCTGCTGGCTGGTTGTTGTTCAGGGACGTTATTGAGCCTTGGCATTCTGTTGTTTACACATGCAGTAATACTTCTGAGAATTTTCTGGAAAATATTCTGGATAGTTTGTCATTTTGGATATGTTGAGAGCTGTAATAAACCTGCAGGTGAAGACAGCAAGCATATTTGTCCACTCACAAGTTCATAACCATATGACAAACTTGAAAAATTATCGACTTAAGGTACACTGTATCTCTACGGAAAAACATGCAATTAACGTGTTATTAATTGCAATTAACTCAACATTCCAAAATATTAATCGCAATTAAAAAAATTTAATCGTCCAACACCACTAATACGTATACATTCATGTTATATTGTCAGAAAATGGTAATGATTTGTGACCATACAGGACTATCAGTTGATTTTAAACTGAAGCTCTTAACCTTGTCTCGGATGGGTTATGAGTTCAGCATTAGTTACCATGGTGATCTAGCCAGATGAAAAGAGAGTCACCTTTATGATGCTGAAGATTTGGATTTAGCATCAATTTAACTTGCTAAACTGGTAATGTCATTTTGGAGTATTGCCCATCACAGCAGCACTCAGACTACACTGCAGACCTACAGGTCGTGAACAGTTTCATCAGTGCTGTGAGTGGAAAAAAAATACTGCTGAACTCCTGTCATTCATCAGTTGGTGTGTCTACTGAGAACCTAGTACTGGCAAAGGGATCTCAAAGACCATTTCAACTATTTAAATAATCACAAAATGAACACTCTACGGATGATCAGAGACAGATACCCAGGGCCAATTTAGAATCACCAATTAACCTAGTGTATCCTTGGACTGCGGGAGAAAAACCCAAAGTACACCTACGTAAGCAGAGGGAGAACATGAAAACTCCACACAGAAAAGATCCTACCCCCACCAGCCTGGGGATTTGAACCAAGAACAGAATACATGCATGTTAGGTTAATTGGTGATTCTAAACCTATTCTAACCCTATAGCTATTTGTCTCTGATAAAGCTACGGTCACAAAGATTCTTACAAACTATGGTTTCATAAGAATCTCCCAGTTCCTATGAATTCTGGTGTTCACAGACATTTGTGGAGGGGGGCATAGTTTCTTACGGCTGCTGTTCAATTTGTAAGAGCAACTTGAGGCAGTCTTGAGAAATGAGGTGCTTTTCTGTCGTACAATGGCCCTAGAGTTCTGACGTTCTTTGTAAGGGTGCCTTGGGATCTTCCTATGGAAAACCTACCAACATCTTACAAAAATTTTTGTGCCATTCACGGCACTCTCAAGTTGTTGGTAGAAAGATCTTACGGCTTTCAGCACATTTTGTCGACACAAATGTCACACGAATGACATACTTCCACCTTATGAGCACCTCACTACCACCTTATGCATGCTGTACGAATCTCTGTACGAACGGGGATTCATACGCCGTTTTCTAAAACCACTATAAGGGGCCCTCAAGAACAACTTGGAGGGCCCCTGAGGCATACAGTCAACATCTTGCGTAGTTCTTATGTTATTCTCATGGTATTCATGCAGCCACCCTGTGATGAGGGGTTTTTGTGGGGCGTTCATAGAAATCTTGGACTAGACCATTGACCTGGCCACGAACTTATGAACTGTCTATGAATGGTGGATTCTCCTACAGCCACCTTAATAAGGCTGTACAAAATGGTCCAAACCATTTGTAAGGGTATTTGTGACCATAGTGTTTGTCTGTAGAATAGATGGTTAAATAGATGGTTAAATAGATGGTAAAAATTCTATGAAAATTAACCATTGAAAACCAGACAATGCTTTTGAATTGTGGTTCAACAGAATTATTTTAAAAAACAAACTCATGAAACAGGCCTGGACAAAAATGATGGTGCCCCTAGAAAAGATTGAAAATAATGTGACCATAGGGACATGTTCAACCGAGATGTGTCCTCTAATTAACATCACAGGTGTCTACAAACTTGTAATCAGTCAGTCGGCCTATTTAAAGGGTGACAAGTAGTCACTGTGCTGTTTGTTGACATGGTGTGTACCACACTAAACATGGACCAGAGGAAGCAAAGGAGAGCGTTGTCTCAGGAGATTAGAAGGAAAATCATAGACAAGCATGTTAAAGGTGAAGACTATAAGACCATCTCCAAGCAGCTTGATGTTCCTGTGACTACAGTTGCACATATTATTCAGAAATTTAAGATCCATGGGACTGTAGCCAACCTCCCTGGACATGGCCGCAGGAGGAGACGGATAATACGAATGGTAACAAAAGAGCCCAGAAGAACCACTAAACACATTCACGGTAAACTCCAAGGTCAAGGTACATCAGTGTCAGATCGCACCATCCGTCGTCGTTTGAGCCAAAGTGGACTTCATGGGAGACGACCAAGGAGGACACCACTGTTGAAAACAAATCATAAAAAAGCCAGACTGGAATTTGCCAAACTGCATGTTGACAAGCCACAAAGCTTCTGGGAGAATGTCCTATGGACAGACGAGACAAAACTGGAACTTTTTGGCAAGGCACATCAGCTCTATGTTCACAGACGCAAAAATGAAGCATACCAAAAAAGAACACTGTCCCTACTGTGAAACATGGAGGAGGTTCTGTTATGTTCTGGGGCTGCTTTGCTGCTTCTGGCACAGGGTGTCTTGAATCTGTGCAGGGTACAATGAAATCTCAAGACTATCAAGGTATTCTAGAGAGAACAGTGCTGCCCAGTGTCAGACAGCTTGGTCTCAGTCGCAGGTCATGGATCTTGTAACAGGATAATGACCCAAAACACACAGCTAAAAACACCCAAGAATGGCTAAGAGTGAAACATTGGACTATTCTAAAGTGGCCTTCTATGAGCCCTGATCTAAATCCTATTGAACATATGCGGAAGGAGCTGAAACATGCCGTCTGGAGAAGGCACCCTTCAAACCTGAGACAACTGGAGCAGTTTGCTCATGAGGAGTGGGCCAAAATACCTGCTGAGAGGTGCAGAACTCTCACTGACAGTTACAGAAATCATTTGATTACAGTAATTGCCTCAAAAGGTTGTGCAACAAAATATTAAGGGTACCATCATTTTTGTCCAGGCCTGTTTCATGAGTTTGTTTTTTTCTGTTACCATTGTGGGTTTTTCTTTCATTAACAGAGGGGTACCAACAATTTTGTCCACGTCTGTATAAGCATCCCAAAGTGATTAAACATGAAGTTGATAAAACCCAAATTAAACATATAGCCTCTAAATCTAATGACTTGGCCTCTGTTCCTCCTCATAATTTGAAAATTAAATGCGGTTTGTTAAATATTCTCTAACGCCCAAGTCTCTGCTAGTCCATGATCTGTTAATTGATCATCAGATTGATTTAATATCCCTTACAGAGACTTGGTTAGGGCAAGAGGATTATGTTGGTTTAAATGAATCAACTCCCTCTGGTTATTTAAACTGTCCAAAATCCCAGAAGTTCTGGTCGTGCAGGAGGAGTAGCAATAATTTACCATTCCAAATTACTAGTGAATGTAAAGCAAAAAACATATTCCTTTGAGGGCTTGGTCCTCAGTTTTGGCCATTTTAGCAGTTTTAGCTTAAAACCAATTTTATTTGTAATAGTTTATCGTCCTCCCTCTGCCTACTCAGAGTCTTGCAACAGGATAGTTACCCAAAACACATAGCTAAAAACACCCAAGAATGGCTAAGAGTGAAACATTGGACTATTCTAAAGTGGCCTTCTATGAGCCCTGATCTAAATCCTATTGAACATCTGTGGAAGGAGCTGAAACATGCCATCTGGAGAAGGCACCCTTCAAACATGAGACAACTGGAGCAGTTTGCTCATGAGGAGTGGGCCAAAATACCTGCCGAGAGGTGCAGAAGCCTCATTGACAGTTACAGAAATCGTTTGATTGCAGTGATTGCCTCAAAAGGTTGTGCAACAAAATATTAAGGGTACCATCATTTTTGTCCAGGCCTGTTTCATGAGTTTGTTTTTTAAAATAATTCTGTTGAACCACAATTCAAAAGCATTGTCTGATTTTCATTGGTTAATTTTCATAGAATTTTTATTTATTACCACTTTTGTCAGATTCAAGTTATTTCTGTGGCCATTGTGGGTTTTTCTTTCATTAACAGAGGGGTACCAACAATTTTGTCCACGTCTGTATACAGGTCCTTATCCCTTTTGAATATGGTGAAGTTCAGAGAGGATATTACATTACACACTAAATTAATTCAGCACCACCTTTTGTAATTTAGAATAATGAAACGCATCAGCAAAGCTGGCACATGCAGCACACTACAGATTAGAGCTCAGCGATCAACCCAAACATAACTGAAACTGGCATTCAAAACATCTAACCAACAGCATTTTGTTCATCTTGCTTACTGACGTTTTTCCAGTTAATGCTTTCTGCATTGCATATATTCTGGTGCTATCCCTCATGTCCACTTACCAGCCACTATAGTATATACGCCAGTCCATCTGCTCATTTATGCAATGTCTATTCAGCCAATCACATCACAGCAACTCAATGCATTTATTCATGTACATACGGTCAAGATGAGCTGCTGAAGTTCAAACTAGTTCAGGTTGTAGCATCAGGTGATGAAGAGCTGCTTTAGTGCTTTGTGTTGCAACAATAACAAGACAGTCATAGCCTTCAAAATCATGCTGGACCCTTCCATACTCCCTACCAATACCCCACTGTTGTACAACATGAAAAGTGATATGAGGGACATACTCTCTAAACTCTAGAACAGAGTGGAAAAATAACATTTTATCAACTACTGGTGTTGGTACCTAGTATGGACTAAATGCTTCACCTGAAGTACTCAAACTCTCTGCATTCTGGAACGGAGACGACATCAATGCATGCCCTCTACTGAGGGGCTTCTGGCGATTCCCACACCTAGTACCTGTCATGAATCTGGACAAGCACTGCATTATCTTGCCTTGTGTTATACCCCTTTACTCAGGGGTGGAGATCACTGAGACATCTGGCCAATTTTTGATCTATCAATGATCTTCAGTGATTTCCACAAAGTTTTCACTCAGTCCAAAGCACACAAGGATCTCCCAAATGATCCCAAAGATCGGCCCAGTCTCTCAATGATCTCCATGCTGTGTAAAGGGGCTCTTACTCTTTGCTTTGTTGCATAATGCCTCTCATCAGGAGCCAGGAGGTTAATTGGCAGAAGCTGTGTGATCATCCTCACCTGCCCATGGCTACTTAAGGCCTAGTGCACACAACAACGTTTTCGTTTAGAACCGGAGAGAAAGATCTGTGTGCACAGGACTTATCACAGAACCAACCTTGCGTGCACACGGATCCACTGAAGGTGTAGAAACTGCTGTTGTAACTAATGGGTGACAAGTAGAAGTTTTACTCAGAGGGACTTTGGATTATAAGACTGCAACTATAAATGCAAGATTCCCCCTACAAGAAACAGATAAATATTTGTTTTTTTCAAGTTGAAAGAATGATGAGTCATAAAAAAAACCCTGTGTAATTGTGGACAATAAAATAATCTGACTTACTGACAGCTAGTGTGAATATCTGATAGGGACTCTTCACTCACAACTTTTAGAAAAAAAACATTCCAAGTAAGAAAAAATAGTGATATGATGTGATGTTGGAGGGCTGAGGAACTGAGGAACATTGGCTGTCTCACAATGATATTTTTTTTCATCATTTAGCAAAGATAAGCAACATTTTAGGATTATTTCAGTCTAAATCCTCCTTGGTTATAAATTGTTCTTTATCTAAAAGGCTGCATCTATTGTGTTAAAAAAATTAAGAGCCCTTTTTTTCCTAATCCTAACTATAAACACATCAAGCTTAAAATTTAATCATGAAGTGTGTATTTCTGTGGAAAAATACAGCACAAGCTCCTTGGTGTGTGGATTGGCTCTATTGTAAATTGGGGCTGTAACGTCACCGTTGTTTCTTTCTGTGCACACACAGGCAGAAAACCGGTGCCAATAAAACCTTGTGACCTCCCAGACTGTAAGCAGAAACTTGCTTCAGTTTTCTGAACCCACTAGACAAACCTCTACTCCTTGTCCCCCAGGTAAAGCCTTACCTGCCTGTCAGCCTGCTGCCAAATCCTCCTAGGCTCCGGCACGCTCACCCAGCAACCTGTCCCCTCCTGGCTACTTCACCTCTCCTATGCTGGAAAACCTCATCTGGACTCATGGTCCCCTGGGAAAAGACTCGTGTAAAGCTATAGTCACAAATACCCTTAGGAACAGCTGTGAACACCATACAAACAATTTCTGGACCATTTCGTATGGCCTTAAGGCGGCCGTAGGACAATTCAGCATTTGTAGACCATTCGTAAGTTCGGTCTATGAATTCATAGGAACTGAGAGATTCTTTGTGACCGTAGCTTAAGAAACTCATACACTCTAAAATATCAAACTAACACTCCTTACCCAGGCAGTGGCAGGAGCTTCCTCAGAAATTTGAGAAGAAAAGGAGAAGAAATGATTCAAACATTGTGAATGTATTTTACATAATATGTATATTATTGTGTAACATGTAGTCAGAATCCTGTCAGAAGTCCACAGGAGTTAATGGGCTTGCCACTATGAGAGCATTAATCAGCTGATCAGAAATTAGTTTGTTTTTGTTGCTAAGTAGGCGAGCATATGTTCTGAAATTATTTAACCAATCAGAAATCAGCTTATATTTGTTGCTATGAAAAATTCTCCTTGCATTGAAGAAAAAAAAAACGGAAGGAGGTGAACGTCTAACAGTTAGACGTTCGCCTCCTTCTGGCTAGTAGCCAATTATGGTCCATCTTTTGACATTGTCACTGTATTGACACATTTCAATGCACTAAATGCTACTGATGAGCACGGACGGGATATCCAGCAGAATTTACTTGCTAACAGGCTTAGGAAACTAGTTGAACACCAGCTTTGGACAAAAAACAGTCCAAGGCCTTCCCCTAAACTGGACATTATAAAGTCTGGATACAGCAGGACGGTGTTCAGGATACCTGCAGCTAACCTGCTGAACAATACTATCCTTGACTTTGCATTTTGCAACCACTAAATTAAAATTGGATTTGATGACAGGAAGATTTATCCAGATCCATGTAAAGACACGGTAACCAGTGAGTTAAAATCTGTTTCTCTTCTGTATGTATCTATGATGTATGCCGTTTGATTTTCAACTCTTTACATAATTGTGGAAAATATTTTTTCATTGGTGCTCAGTTTGAGTAACGAACAGCACTTAACGGGACACCAAATGTCCAAATAATGAATGAAAATTTTTTTTATGGGACACCAAAAGCCCACCAAGCACCCCCAAAAATCAGTTAAATCATTTGTCTATTTAATGACAAATGGCCATTCTTGTAATAACCAAGGAGACACAACTCTTAAATAATGTATTAAATCATATCAAACAGGCTTGGATGATATCAACTCAACAAACGGGACACTTACAAATACTTGACTGAATTATTTTGGCCTTTGTGTGTCCCATTTGGTCCTGTCTGTTGTTGGTGCTGGGGTCTGGATGTGTCAGCTTTTCTTGGTCAGATTTTCTCATGCTGAGTGAGGCTGGTGTAGTGTTGTCTTGAGTAGTGTGTGGGTCAGCATAGTGATGTTTTCTTGGGGCTTTACAAGGGCAGCATTTAATATCTGTGGAGCGAAAGACTTGAGGTCCTTGCAAGTATAGGTGCGTGTCTGCTCATGATTAATTTGCCTCCTCGGTGGGATCACCCATGAACAGCTACTGCACCCAGGGACCGTCCGCTATCTGCATTCCCTCTGCTGGAAACTCACCTGGACCCGAGCTCCCCCAGAATATTCAAGTAAGGATTTATACTCATGTAATATTTGCAATAATAAACTCTGGCCTCAAGACCCTCTTTGGCCCATGACCAATGGGTTAGAGACCCTCACCTGGAAGACACTGCTGCTCCCACAGTAACAACTCACAGCTGCAAATATCAAACCAATGCTTACTGCGATTAAGCTCCATTCACTTAGCCCTCTCCCTTCTCTCCTCCCTACAGGAGTTAATCTCCCCACTAAATTAACTCACTTGCCTCAACTCCCATCTCAGTGTGAATACGTTCTGCTGTCCTCACCTTGTTCAATCATGGCAGCACCTGCTTAAAACCCTGCACGTGATGAGTCTGAGGCAAATGTTAACCCTCTCACCTGTTCATCTTCCATTCATCAGCAGGATGGGTCTCTCAGTCGTGTTTGGGAAGTGGGCTGGGTTCGACTAGAGGTGGGGAGTAACACGTCACTTTACTCAAGCACATGTACTCAAGTAACTTCCCCCCCCCACACACACAATTGTACTTTTCTGAGTAGTTTAATTGTTGGGTATTTTCTACTTTTACTTAGAGGATAAGGGATAAGGACCTGTACTGACAAGTGCATCTCAATAGATTAGAACATCATCGAAAAGTTGATTTATTTCAGTAATTCAGTTCAAAAAATTAAACTCGTTTATTATATAGATTCATTACACACAGAGTGATATGTCAAGTGTTTATTAGGGCCTGAGCCAGTGACGTCAGTGGGCGAGAGCCCTAGTGTATTTGTTAGAATTATTATTTTTTTTTCTTCTTCTCCATCTAAGATCTCATTCTTGGGGTAGTGAACGTGCATGAAAATTCACCATTTTTTGCAGGGGCCTCAAGACTGGCAAAAAATTGAATATTTTGGAGGAAATATAAAGGACCCCACAAAAATGGCTCTACAGCGCCACCTAACATGTGAAATCAATGGGGAGTGGCACATGCTTACTTTCGCGTAGAAAGATGAAAATCGGGTTAGATGTTGATCATGTCAAGACATGCAAAAAACTAAATAGAAGTGATGGTCTACACCCAACAGGAAGTCGGCCATTTTGGCAGGAAGTGGCAGTGACCTGATTTCCACCTCGTGCATTTGATCAAACCCGTCCTAGGGTTTTTGTCCAATTGAGCTCATCCATGTGCCATTAAAAGTTATTGAAAGCTTTTTTAAAAGTTTGACGGTTTGGCTGTAGGGGTGTGGCAAAGTTTGATGCCTCACCATGATCATTCTATGACCATTCTGACGGCAATAACTCTGGTATGCATTGTTGGATTTCAACCAAATTCAATATTATGGATATCAGTCCAATTGCAAACAGTTCTATAGAACAATATTCATAGAAATCTACAGCGCCACCTAGTGGTTAAAGGAAGACTCGCTGAAAACTGTTTTATTTATTACTCACATGCCACTTGCCAGAATGACGTGAAATTTTACTTTTGTAACCCTACACCTGTGACCATTAACAAGTAAGACATTTACACAAAAGAATAATTATTTGTGCTTACTATGTTAACATAGCAGATGTACTGGGGACTATAAACTATAAACCATTTCATATGTGAAGTAAATCTTAAATAAAATCTTCAAAACATACTCACTGATTGCTTCTAATGTTGCAAGTGATTGATTCAATATATTTGAGTTAAAATAACCACAAATTCAAATTTTTGTCAACTCCATCAGGTTCATATTTTGCTAATTTGTCATATTATTTTGTGAAGGATTGTTGGTCATATGTAAAAATATAATCTGTCTCCTACCATTATATTATGTTTTCAACTTTAAAAATCACTTTGGTTGCTGTTGAGGTTAAAGTTAATATTCCAATATAGAGTCCAATTAAAAAAGGGCAAAAGGAAACCTTCATAATATAAAAATATACACATGTTGAAAGTAACTTTCTTCTAGGTTTCGTCAGTCTAGGTAAGAACTTGACCTTGGTATAGTTTTTGTAGGTCTGGCATAATGTGACTTAAAATTAATGTGTGTTTCTGGTGTCTGACGGTGTTGACAAAAAATAGGTGATGGAAAGGCAAAAAGCAGATGTAGTAGTGACTTTTACCTCTAAATATAGTATATAAAATGTTACAGCACTAGCTGTAGTATTAGATTTGCTCGTTTGTGGTTTTTACAGCATCTCTCCTCACGCGTGTTCCTGAGCCGGGGGGGGGGGGGGGTTCAGGCAAGCGGACATTTTTCAGCATGAACCCGACACTTCATACACGCGGCCATTACAGAGACTCAAGGAGATGTTCACCAGCGGGCCAGAGTAAGGAATGATGTTGGAAAACTAGCAGGTGAGTGTTTTGTTTTGGGTTTTTTTTAAATCACACACTGTTTTTCCCTAATGTGTTCTCTATATACTCACTGTAAACACGGAAGTGAGCACGGTGCAGCGCCACATTTGATTGATCAGATTGATGACGTACACGTTTGCGCGCTACTCGGGGACAAAGTTGATTGGCGAAATTGGCGGAAGTTGACAACAGTTGGCCAAAATTGCAGGGCAGCTGCGGTGATTGGACAAAATTTAAATTATGCAGAACCTGCTGAATTTGTGCAAAATCACAACATTGCGATTGCAGAATCACAACATTGCGAAATCCTGGAGGGACTGCATGTTGTTCAATTTATTTGAGCATCAATTTATTTTTTTTTTTTCAGTTTTATATTCCGTTTTGTCCCAAGTCTCAAGAGTCAGTAAAAGGTTTGTTCCAGGTTCCTCAGACCTGACGAGTTCCATAACTATCACATCCATAACAGAGCCCCAGGGGCCTCATGTACAAAGGATTGCACAGCTTTCATACTGAAAGATGGTGTAGTCACAAAATCTGAAAAGTGTGTGCGCACAGAAATTTCCAGATACATGTACATAAAACTGTTTGTACGCCAGATCCTCCACTCCTCCTCTTAATACATCCCAATTCACCAGAAAGCCAGCACATTTGCATCATCTCTTTACTCTACCTCTGTTCCTAAATAAAACCTTCCCAAGATAAAAGGGTCTTGATTAAAGTTGAAGTTCAGATGGATCGCTGCTTATAGACAGTGTTGCTGCCAGGTGACGCGACTGTGGAGCCGGTGATCCGCAGTCACCCAGTGGGAGAAATCCTTTAATCTGCCACACACATACAGTATATGGGACAGACACAGAGACGTGATGTTAACAGGAAGTAAACACCACCGGACAGACACTACTCCAGTGTTACAACTGAACTTAGACTAAACCAAATTTGTCCACTGTCACAATCCAAATTCTGCACAACAGCCAGGCGGAACACACTGAGTTGCACAATATAAATGCCTTTTATTTCCAGACTCTAATCTCAAATCTGAGAAATGTGGTATCAAGCAGACAGTGGTGTGGAAAAGTGTTTGCCCCCTTCCTGATTTCTTATTTTTGTTTTGTATGTTTGTCACACTTAAATGTTTCAGATCATCAAACAAATTTAAATACTAGACAAAGATAACACAAGTAAACTCAAAATGCAGTTTTTAAATGAAAGTGTTTATTATTAAGGGTTAAAAACATTCCAAACCTACATGGTCCTGTGTGGAAAAAGTGACTGCCCCCCTGTTAAAACATACAATAACTGTGGTTTGTCACATCTTTGGAAAGCTGAGTTCAATTTTCTAGCCATTTCTAAAGCTTTGGGACTCCGGCAAACCACAGTGAGAGCCATTATCCACAAATGGCAAAAACATGGAACAGTGGTGAACCTTCCCAGGAGTGGCCAGCTGACCAAAATTACCCCAAGAGTGCAGCGACGACTCATCCAAGAGGTCACAAAACACCCCACAACAACATCCAAAGAACTGCAGGCCTCACTTGCCTCAGTTAAGGTCAGTGCTCATGACTCCACTATAAGAAAGAGACTGGGCAAAAATGTCCTGCATGGCAGAGTTCCAAGAACCACTGTTGATCAAAAAGAACATAAAGGCTCGTCTCAGTTTTGCCAGAAAACATCTTGATGATCCCCAAGACTTTTGGGAAAATACTCTGTGGACTGACAAGACAAAAGTTGAACTTTTTGGAAGGTGTGTGTCCCATTACATCAGGTGTAAAAGTAACACCGCATTTCAGAAAAGGAACATCATACCAACAATAAAATATGGTGGCAGTAATGTGATGGTTTGGGGCCGTTTTGCTGCTTCAGGACCTGGAAGACTTGCTGTGGAAATGGAACCATGAATTCTGCTGTCTACCAAAAAATCCTGAAGGAGAATGTCCGTCCATCTATTCATGACCTCAAGCTGAAGCACACTTGGGTTCTGCAGCAGGACAATGACCGAAAACAAACCAGCAAGTCCACCTCTGAATGGCTTAAGAAAAACAAAATGAAGACTTTGGAGCGGCCTAATCAAAGTCCTGACCTGAATCCCATTGAAATGCTGTGGCATGACCTTAAAAAGGTGGTTCATGCTTGAAAACCCTCCAATGTGGCTGAATTACAACAATTCTGCAAAGATGAGTGGGCCAAAATTCCTCCACAGTGCTGTAAAAGACTCCTTGCCAGTTATCGCAAATGCTTGATTGCAGTTGTTGCTGCTAAGGGTGGCCCACAGTTATTAAATTTAGGGGGCAATCACTTTTTTTTTTTCTCTTGCCTTCTGATTGTTGCTCTGAGTGTTGCTATCCCTGTGCTGTTGCAATCCTGGAATTTCCCCATTGTGGGACTAATAAAGGCTTATCTTATCTTATCTTTTTCACACAGGGCCATGTAGGTTTGGATTTTTTTCCCCCTTAATAATAAACATCATTTAAAAACTGCATTTTGTGTTATGTGTTTACTTGTTATCTTTGTCTAATATTTAAAGTTGTTTGATAATCTGAAACATTTAAGTGTGACAAACATACAAAAAAATGAGAAATCAGGAAGGTGGCAAACACTTTTTCACACCACTGTACATTTTCCACAGTCCACAGGAGCATGCATTTGGGGCCAGCTCCACTGCAGCATGGATCTGTGTGATGGCTGCGGGAGCCATAGAGTCAGATCATCATACAATAGATGGGCGTAATGTTGTTGGTGGGGCTGTGCGATATGACCATATACGTATATCAGTGACACGATTGAAAAACATCTACCGTTTCATATGAAATTTTATCGTTTATATCGGGACACATACCCCATTTCTACTTGTCACCACCCCGCCTCTCCCCCGCAGTGCGTCAGGTGGGTTCTGGTGGTTAGCGCCACAGCAGCTAACGGCAAGCTAATGTTTTGTTGCTACTTCTGTGGAGTCGCTACTTCTGTGCCAGAGATGTGAGACTTTTCCCCACCATGCTGTTTCAGAGAGGATAGCCGTCTAACCTCGTTTTAATTGGATGTAAGTAACGTTAACACTGTCTCTCTCTAATTATAAGATGGCAAATGCTAAATGACGATGCTAACTTGTCGCTAATAGGAAACATAGTGTATCAGACCATCGCTCTGGTTTAAATCACTGCTGAGTTTCTTAATTTTGTCTGAAAAAACATTACTAAAACTGCAAAAGTGCGTGACAGCGGCCACATACAGACTAAATAAATAAATTAAAACGTGTCGGAGGAACAAACTGGCTCTTAATGTAACTTGATTTCTAATAATTTTTAACTAGTCAAATGGCGATAATGAATAAAAGTTGAAGTCATCTCAAATGCACATTAAAAAAAACAATTTTATAACACTGCAAAATTAAGAGGGAAAAAGTGCATAAAATTAATGACATGAATTTGTACAATTGATTTTTTTTTTTAGTATGTAATTTAAAATGTAGAAAAAGAGATGGTCCTTTTATTGGTTATTGTATATCAACTGTAGAATTTACTGAAAATGTATAATTGTGATTGTTGGGTATGAGAGTGAGTGTGTATGTGAAGCCGTGCCCACCCACTGGGTGACGCCAGCCGGGCACGGCCCACTCCGTATATAAACCCCTGCTCTGTAATAATGTAATAAAGCTGAGAGAGTTGGCTGCATGAAGACTCGCCTCCTGCTCCATCACTTCTCAGATGTAACAGTGATTTATATCATTTGAATGAATGAATGAATCTTTATTTCGGATAGATTAAAAGAAAGGAACAGAACGATATACCGGGGGATCCAACGAGGTTGAATTAAACAATAACTCCTTGGATTATACAATTCAACATAAATTATCTGAAAAGGGTGATGGCTGAAGCCGCAGCTTATATTGCCCACCCATGTTCCATCTAAGAAGTCAAAAAAATAAAAGTAATTGCAAAGCTAAAACAAAACATGACAAAACAAAACTAAGCAACAACGCAGACTGGATATGACAATCCTTATGTGATTTTACATGTCATCTTGTATATATGTTTGGAGTATTTCTTACTTTAGTTTTTGTTTAAATTATCCAAGTGTTGTACATGATTTTAATTTGGCTCCAAAAGCGTTCCACAGTCTGACTCCTTGCACTGAAACACAGTGTTGCTTGGTGGTGGTTCTCACTGAAGGTTTTTGAAATATACATGTTTCTCTGAAATGATTTTGTTTCTCCCTTATTTGGAACAACTTTATCATTATTGTTGATGATAACTTTATCGTTATCAAATAAGATTACTTGTATCGTGATATGAAATTCTGGTCATATCGCACAGCTGTAGTTGGTGACATAAGTACGACATTAAAATAAGTGGCTAAAAATATGAAAAGTCTCAGTTTGGCTCTTTGTAATCCACAGTCTGTGCATCTCATCCAAGCAGTGCTGTATGAACGTGTCTAAAAAATAGAATATGAGTCCCAATTTACTAATTCAGAGCTAAGTCATAGTCATCAAAATATAAAGGTTTTAAATGTCTCGCTTTACTATCGGTATGAATATAGAAACTGAAAACTCAAAACTGCAGGAAAGTTTCTTTTTAAACTGAATTATGAACTATTCTCTTCGATTCCAATCTAAATAATTTTTGTTAGCGTGCCACAAATATACAGCGCATCCGTGCACAATGCAGCATGTCTTCTAGTGAAAATGCCACAGCTGATTTTGCTTTAATTATATATCATGAAGATCCAATAATTATTTGAAATGCATTTTGCTGAATTCTTGGCAGCAAAAGTGCCCACTACAGTCTCTGGCAAATTTTGATGTCTGCTGGTTTTGGTCCATGAGTGAGGCAGGTTATCTGAGGGAAATTAGTTCTCATTAATCGGGTTTTCATTGCGCTCAGGCCAAGTTAGGGAGGTAAATCATGGCATTATTGTGTTTTTTTTTCACAGACTAATTTATAGACAAAGCATTTTAACTGAAGTGGAAACATTAAAACATTTTGAAAGTTTCAGCTGTTTTGTAGTTCGGCAGACCCACCTGACAGAGCCAAACAGAATTTTGCAGACACCCCACAACTTCTCACGGCAGGTGGAAACTTTGTGGCTCAGCCCACAGATTGTCACGTCACGTTTGTTTTTACACATCTCTCTCTGTGCGCGAAAACCAAAAACCGTGTTTTTGTGTGTGTGTGTACCATCACAACCCACCTGAAAATGGGCACATGGGGGAAGGGGGGGGGTCTCCCTCGTTTTCCACTGTGCATTCAGCCATAAATGGTCAATACAAAGCACCTCACGAATGCTAATGCATAGTAGTGCGGTTGATTATCAAATTATTTTGTTCAATGATTTTGCTGCCCTGCAGAGCCAGCGCATCCATCTTGCTGCATTATGCACAACACAGTATTTACTGTATATGGTGACAGTAAACAGAGTGATCACTTTGGAAGATCTTACAAGAATGCAATGACATTCCCACCCAGAAAATTCTTCTTGTTAACATGTCTGCAACATGTTTTTATGATCTACAAGACATACAGTATCAAGAGCGAAATCACCCATAAGTGTCATGTCTGTGTTTTTCTGCTGTGAAAGTTCAGTTTCCTTCCTCCCCCTTTAAAAATGCAAGTTTAAACAGACTGGTTCCCCATATTTGTGATGTCATGAATATAATCAGGACTAAGTACTGGATATGGCCTCGCAGGACGATGGCAGAACTAAGGAGAAAGCTTGGCCTCCAGTGCCAGTTAGCTATTTTTCTACAGCTGCTTTGAAAATATAACCCAAATTAAGATGGGTTTTACCAATAAACTGCTTTAAAGGACCGATGCAGTTCCAACCATTATCCTGTGCCACTGTGCAAACATGTGGGCGTGTTGTTCAACTAGTTAAGTCTTTTTATCACAGGATTATTTGTTTGTGTAATATAGCGCTAGCTGCCTTTGCCCTGTCAATGTGCCTAATACTGTAGTCTACTAATGTCAAAGTCTTGTGCCAAACAGGCAATGTGCTAGAGAGAAAATGATCCACACATATCAGATCAGCCTGGATGCCACACAGTGTTGATTTGTTTGTTCAGACTTTTTTGGAGAGACGCTACTCTCAGTGCAGTAAAGAGCACAGCTTCTGATAGGTCACACATTTTGGTGTAATATGAGACTTCCAGTTTTTATTCAGAGTTTCCTGCACTTCAATATGCATGAAAATTCTGACAATGAATTTTAGCGTTGATGCAGCATTGCAGCAACTCCGAAACCACTTTTCCCTGAGCCATTTGCAAAAGCGTGTTTTAGCATTTTTGTGGCTGGGAATGGCTCAGAATGTAGTCATTCAAATGTAAAGTTTTTTTGTGGGCGAAAGCAGCAAAGCTGTCCAGCCAGCATGTCCATGTGGGCCCCACCAAAGGTTAAGTCTGGGCGATCTTATGGGTCCCATGTGGGTTTGTCCACATGGACTTTACCTGTTTTCTTATTTTCAACTTATTTTGTCACAATTTGTTATTTTCTTGTAAATCTGTAACTTTTTCCCCCTAATTTGATCAAAAATTTGTAACTTTTTTTTACTGTAAACTTGCAACTTTTTCTGATAAATTTGTAAATTTTTTTCTTGTAAATTTGCAGATTTTTTTTTCCTCATAAATTTTAGTTTTCTTTTAAAATTGTGACTTTTCTTGCAGATTTACTTAATTTTTCTTGGAATTTTGGAACTTCCTCATAAATTTGCCACTTTTTAACTGTAGTCTTGCAAATTTTTCTCATATTTTTGTTACTTTTTTCCTTGTACATTTGCTATTTTCCTGTAAATTTGCAAGTTTTTCTTGTAAATTTGGAACTTTCTCACAAATTTTCAACTTTTTTTTTTACTGTAAACTTAGAACTTTTCCTTGTAAATTTGGGACTTTTTTCCTCAATTTTTTAATTTACTTACTTATATAATTGCTACTTTTTTGTTAATTTGCAACTTTTTCTAATTTTTTTCCTCATAAATTTGTGACCTTTTTCTTGTAAATTTGCTAAATTTTTCTTGTAAGTTTGTAACTCCTTTTTCTTGTAAATTTGGAACTTTTTTTCTCATAAATTTGTGACTTTTTCTAGAAAATTTGTGCTTTTTCTCATAAATTTGCTACAATTTTTTTTTCGTAAATTTATCACTTTTTTCTTATAAATTTTCACATTTTTTTTCCTCATAAATTTGTAACTTTTTTTGCATAATTTTTCCTATGGTGCTAGTGTTACTGAAACCTGCTCACCCACATTAAACCCATGTGGGACCCAGTTGAGTTTAAAATGGGTAAACAGAATACCTGCTTAGCTGTGCCACAGGGAAAGTCCATGTGGGCAAACACAGATGGGGCCAACATGGAACCCACATGGGACCCATAAGACAGCCCAGTTTAAACCAATCGTAGGGTCCACATGGAAATGCTGGCTGGGTGGTGACAACTTTGCAAACTGGCGATGAGCAGGGACCTGAGATTTACATAAAGGGTAAGCCAAGGGCAAAAAGTTACACAGAATTGGTTGTTTTATGCCCTCCTGCCTGAGTTGCGCTTGCATGGCCTTTCTAATTTTAGACTGCATGTACCGGTCACTTCCAGTGCCATACGGATCAGTAGCCTCTTTTGCAGTAGCTGCTCAGTACTGAGTTTTTTCTCGCTTCTATTATATTAATCCTTTTTTGTTACAACTTTTTTCTCGCTCTTGTCCATAATTTCTCCATCGTGGGACTAATACAGGTTTATCTTACCTTATCTTAATACACTATCCCACTGCACTGCAATCAGTCTGAAAGGCACAATGGTTTGTGCAACCTAAATCTACAGTCACAAATACTCTTACGAACAGCTGTGAACACCGTCCGAATGATTTTTGTAACATTTTGTACAGCCTTCTTAGGGCAGCTGCAGGAGAATCCAGAGTTCGTAGATCATTGGTAAGTTCATGGCCAGGTCAATGGTCTTGTGCAAGATTTCTGCGAATGCCCCATGAATACTCCTCATTGTAGGGCGGTCGTACAGTATCTCACAAAAGTGAGTACACCCCTCACATTTTTGTAAATATTTTATTATATCTTTTCATGGACAACACTGAAGATATGACACTTAGATACAAATTAGTCAGTGTACAGCTTGTATAACTGTGTAAATTTGCTGTCCCCTCAAAATAACTCAACACACAGCCATTAATGTCTAAACCGCTGGCAACAAAAGTGAGTACACCCCTAAGTGAAAATGTCCAAACTGTGCCCAAAGTGTCAATATTTTGTGTGGCCACCATTATTTTCCAGCACTGCCTTAACTCTCTTAAGCATGGAGTTCACTGGAGCTTCACAGGTTGCCACTGGAATCCTCTTCCACTCCTCCATGACGACATCACAGAGCTGGTGGATGTTGGAGACCTTGCACTCCTCCACCTTCCATTTGAGGATGCCCCACAGATGCTCAATAGGGTTTAGGTCTGGAGACATGCTTGGCCAGTCCATCACCTTTACCCTCAGTTTCTTTAGCAAGGCAGGGGTTGTCTTGGAGGTGTGTTTCGGGTCGTTATCATGTTGGAATACTGTCCTGCGGCCCAGTTTCCGAAGGGAGGGGATCATGCTCTGTTTCAGTATGTCACAGTACATCTCGGCATTCATGGTCCCCTCAATGAACTGTAGCTCCCCAGTGCTGGCAGCACTCATGCAGCCCCAAACCATGACATTCCCACCACCATGCTTGACTGTAGGCAAGACACACTGGTCTTTGTACTCCTCACCTGGTTGCCACCACACATGCGTGACCCCATCTGAACCTAATAAGTTTATCTTGGCCTCATCCGACCACAGGACATGGTTCCAGTAATCCATGTCCTTAGTCTGCTTATTTTCAGCAAACTGTTTGCAGGCTTTCTTGTGTATCGTCTTTAAAAGGGGCTTCCTTCTGGGACGACAGCTATGCAGACCAATTTGATGCAGTGTGCAGCACATGGTCTGAACACTGGCAGGCTGACCCCCCCCCCACCCCTTCAACCTCTGCAGCAATGCTGGCAGCACTCATACGTCTACAGTATTTTCAAAAGACAACCTCTGGATATGACGATGAGCACGTGCACTCAACTTCTTTGGTCAACCATGGCGAGGCCTGTTCTGAGTGGAACCTGTCCTGTTAAACCACTATATGGTCTAGGCCATCGTGCTGCAGCTCAGTTTCAGGGCGTTGGCAATCTTCTTATAGCCTAGGCCAGGGGTGCCCAACCTGGGGCTCCTGGAGCATTCAGGTTTCTGTGGGAAATTTTCTCATTTCACTTCTTAATTGGTCCAAAGATTTGCAAATAATTTGTCATTGTTGTGCATGTATTCTGTAGGCACCCTTGCACCCATGTACAACAAGAGCAAATTATTTTCAAATATTTGGACCAATTAAGAAGTGAAATGAGAATTTCCCAAAGAAACCTGAACGCTCCAGGAGCCCCAGGTTGGGCACCCCTGGCCTAGGCCATCTTTATGTAGAGCAACAATTCTTTTTTTCAGATTCTCAGAGAGTTCTTTGCTATGAGGTGCCACGATGAACTTCTAGTGACCAGTATGAGAGTGTGAGAGTGATAACACAAAATTTAGCACACCTGTTCCCCATTCACACCTGAGACCTTGTAACACTAACGAGTCACATGACACCAGGGAGGGAAAATGGCTAATTGGGCACAATTTGGACATTTTCACTAGGGGTGTACTCACTTTTGTTGCCAGCAGTTTAGACATTAATGGCTGTGTGTTGAGTTATTTTGAGGGAACAGCAAATTTACACTGTTATACAAGCTGTACACTGACTACTTTGTATCAAAGTACTACTGTACTACTGTACACTGACTACATTGTATCAAAGTGTTATACTGTATCTTCAGTGTTGTCCCATGAAAAGATATAATATAATAAAATATTTACATAAATGCGAGGGGTGTACTCACTTTTGTGAGATACTATATGAATGCCATAGGAACAACGTAAGAACTTCGCAAGATGTTGGAAGTAGATATGCCTCAAGAACACCTTAAGTTGTTCTTGAAATGCTGTACGACTCTGCATTCATACAGAGATTTGTACAGCATGCGTAAGGCAGTAGTGAGGTGCTCATAAGGTGGAAGTACGTCACTCGTGCGACAGTTGTGCCGACAAAATGTGCAGAAAGCCGTAAGATCTTACTACCAACGACTTGAGTGCTGTAAGTGCAAAAAAAAGTTTGTAAGATGGCAGCAAGTATGCTGTAGGAAGATCCCAAGGCACCCTTACGAAGATCATAAGAACTCTAGGACCATCGTACGACAGAAAAGCACCTCATTTCTCAGGAATACCTCAAGTTGCTCTTGTGAATTGAATGGCAGCCATAAGAAACCATGCCCCCGTCCACAAACGTCTGTGAACTCCAGAATTTGTAGGAACTGGGAGATTCTTAAGAACCCATCGTTCGTAAGGATCTTTGTGACCATAGCATAAGTGAACCAGTAGGAGTGGGCCTGCATTTTTTTTTTCTCTGAAACTCAGACATGAAACCTCCACATTTCCTTCACAAACTCAGATGACCTTTTTAAAATTCACTGACCTCTAAATGTGCCACATGATTCACCAGCTGTTTCTCTCCCGTATCACAAGACTTTAACAGCACTATAACAGTTTTATACTGAAACGTGTCACACAACACCTCCCTCAGTTCTTCCTCAGACAGAAGCATCTGCGGTTCAGCTGGTGGCTCCTCAACAACAATAAAGGTACACTACCCTCCACATTCTCTGACTCCAGCCATGTGTACTTTTTCCATTGCAGTTGTTTGTTCCCTATTCATGGTTCTGAAAGAATGACATTGATGAAAGAGGCTGAGTCTTGTTTCGTCGCTTCATTTTTTTTTATCATCTTCTGTCCATCACAGAGCCTGACTGTCAGAGAAGAGAAGAAGAGCAACACTGGGATAATCCTTCACTGATCAAAGAGTCTCTAAAGAGTAAAAGATATTTGTTTTCAGCTTAGAGACATGCTGGATTATTCCTCACACACACACACACACACACACACACACACACAGAGCAACAAAAAAACACTGGAGACACACAACGAATGCTACAAACCGCACAGAAGCACACAACGGCACACAGCGAGCCAGTGAAGCCGTCACACCGCTGCAGGATGTCACAGCCGCAGAGAGCTGTGATGTAAGGAGGAGAAATGTTTTTTTTCCCCCATCAGATTTCCTCCAATGATGAGCCTAAACAGCCTTCTTCAAGGTCACAACTCAGAAGCAACATTTGAAAATGACATCACAACTGCGCGGTCATGACGGCTGAATGCTTTCCCTCTGAGGAAGCCAGCAAAGTTTGGTGTCTAAAAACGCCACAAGGCTTGACCATGTCGCCACTGAGAGCGTTTAACCGTGTCACAGCTCTGCAGAGCATGGTGAGGCCCACCGATCACATCAGTGAATATGACCTTTGTTCTTTTCAGGATTGGTACAGAAGACCATGTGACTGGAGATTCTACAGCATCAGATTAGACAGTGAAACTGGGGCTGTCTTAACGAATGGGTCACATTCTACTGTGATACTGGGCATTTACAACTTGGATATTTAATAAAATCTAATGGGGAATAATTACCTTAGTTTTTAGCACTCGTCAGTAACAGTGCTGCTTCCCAGCCAGCATCCCCATGTTGGCCCTACTAGAAGTCTAATATGGGCTGTTTTATGGGTCCCATGTGAGTTTGTCCACAAGTTCCATGTTGGATGGGAAAAAAGTTGCAAAATTATTAGAAAAACGGTTGCAAATTTATGGGAAAAAGTTGCAAATTTATGAGGAAAAAAGTTGCAAAATTAATAGAAAAACGGCTGCAAATAGATGGGGAAAAGGTTGAAAATTGATGGGGGAAAAGTTAGAAATATATGAGGAAATTTATGAAAAAAATTGCAAATTTATGAGGAAAAGTTGCAAATTTATGAGGGGAAGAAAGTTGCAAAATTAAGAGGAAAAAATTAAAATTTATGAGAAAAGTTGCAAATTTATGAGGAAAAGGAAAACTAATGAGAACAAAGTTGCAAATTTACAGGAAAGTGAAAATTTATGAGGAAAAAAAGTTGCAAATTTATTGGAAAAAGTGAAAATTGATGAGGGAAAAAATAAAAATTTACAAGTTGCAAATTTATGAGGAAAAAAGGAAAAATTATGAGAACAAAATGCAAATTTATGGGATAAAGTGAAAATTTGAGGAAAAAAGTTGCAAATTTATTGGAAAAAGTAGCAAATTTATGAAAAAAAAGTGAAAGTCTACAAGAAAAATGTTGCAAATTTATGAGAAAAAAGTTGCAAATTTTGTGGTGGTCCGAGCGCCCGGGTCACTCAGTATTTTCCCTTTTCTCCCCTATTATTTTCTGCTCTGTTATTATTGGTTCTCCCGGGGCTTTGATTGTGACAGCGCCGCGGCCGGACTTCCGGCTGTCAAAGTCCAGCCGGCACTGTCACAGCTGATTGTGATTTTGGTAATTGCATTTGCTCCTCTCCTGTTTGGTTCATTGCTTTTTGTCATCAGTATTTAAGGGAGCAGCTGAGGCTCACTCCTCGCTGCGACCTACGTCAACATTAGACTGGAGTCCCTACGTCCGGCTCCAGTCCTGTTCCAGTTTCCATCCTCGCTACTATGTATCTGTAAGTGTTTATTCTATAGCGTCAGGTTCCGCCCTTACTACTTTCTTGTATTGGTGTTAGAGTTCTTTATTTGTGCTCAAGTTTAGTGTTGTAGAGACTGGGTTAATCATCTCAGACTGGATGCAGAGGGTAAACAGAGAAGGACAATGGCTATGGAGATTATGGTGAGGTGGCAGGAAGAAGGAGTTGGGGGGAGAAGGGATGAATGTATTGTGATGTGAGATGTCATGCATATGTGAGATGGGTGGTTGGTATAAAAGGAGAACCCATGGTGTACTGAGACATGCTTTTCTGTGTATGACTGATGTTAGAGTGAATAAAGTCTTCTGCTGCATAAATCAGTCTTGTTATTTACACTCTCCACACTGGTGACCCCTTGACGAATTATGGAACACGAGGCAAGAACCCCGGAGTCGGCCCAGACAGGAAGCCCCAGCAACGCGTGCGCCGTTTCAGTCAAACTACCAGACTTTTGGCTGCACGACCCGCGGTCTTGGTTCCACCACACCGAGGCTCAGTTCGCCCTCCAGGGAATAACAGCAGACGACACCAAATATTACTATGTGGTCGCAGTGCTGGACGCTCGCACGTCTCAGTAAGTAGTGAGCCTGCTCCAACAGCCTCCAGCCCACGACAAATACGGGACTCTCAAGGCCGCGCTGACCCGGCGCTACACACTCTCGGACTGTGAGAGAGCAGAGAGGCTCCTGAGGCGCTCCGAGTTAGGAGATGGTTCGGTGGTTGAACTGATGGAAAAGATGTTGGTGTTAATGGGCACAGACGATGGGCATTTTCTGTTTGCCCACCTTTTCCTCCGGAACCTCCCAACAGAGGCGAGAGCAGTTCTTGCCAATTCGCCATTGCTGGCCACGCGTGACTACCGTGCGCTAGCCCAGGAGGCAGATCAGATCATCCTCACCACCAGAGCCCTCACAGTGAACGTGGCGGCGTCGGAATCCAGCGAGACGACCAGCGGAGGCGAGGAGCGGCCGACGGTAACGGCAGCGGAGGCCAGGAAGCACCAGAGAGACACGCTCTGCTTCTACCACCACCGCTTTGGGGAGAACGCACGCAGATGTGCACCACTGTGCCAATTCAAGTGCTCGGGAAACGCCAAGGTCGGCAGTCAGTAGCAGCTGCGACCGCTGGTGAAGAGAACAAGCTGCTCTACATGACGGACTCGCGCTCGGGGAGACTGTTCCTCGTAGACACCGGAGCCCAGAGGAGCATCATCCTGCCGTCCTACGCCGACTGGCTAGCAGGACCTACCGGTCCCGGGCTGGTAGCAGTAAACAGCTCGGGCATTAAGACTTTTGGTGAGAGAACACTGACTTTATCCCTACACGGCCGTATGTACGAGTGGACTTTTGTCATAGCGGCACTGAGTTTCCCAATCCTGGGAGCTGATTTTCTGTGTGCACATGGGTTACTAGTCGATGTTGCTAACAGGCGCCTGGTTAATGCACTGTCTTTTGATTCTCTCCCCTGTACAGCTCGAGGGGCCGGGCCAATAACGCAAGCCAACATCACAGCTCCAGGCGGTAAGTTCCACACACTGCTCACTCAGTTCCCAGCACTCACGGTCCCGACGTTTTCGGCGGCCAGCACGAAACACGGGGTGGAACACTTTATCACCACCACTGGGCCACCCGTTTTCGCACGACCTCGGTGTTTGGACGCAGCTAAACTGGCCATAGTGCGCGAGGAGTTTGCCAACCTAGAAAGGTTGGGCATCATCAGGCGATGGAACAGCCCATGGGCATCCCCGTTACACATGGTTCCTAAGTCCGAGGGATCATGGCGACCGTGCGGAGATTTCTGCAGATTGAATAACGCCACAGCGCACGACCGCTACCCGATTCCCCATATTCAGGATTTTTCTGTTCACCTCGCCGGAGCACGCATTTTTTCTAAAATAGACCTGGTCCGCGGTTACCACCAGGTCCCAGTGCGCGCGGAGGACATACACAAAACAGCGGTAATAACTCTGTTTGGCTTGTTTGAGTTTTTACGCATGCCCTTCGGATTAAAAGGAGCGGCACAGACATTCCAACGCATGATGGATGCGGTGTTGCGCGATCTCCCGTTTGTGTTCGTCTACCTGGATGATATCCTGGTGGCCAGCGCGCCCGAGGATGAACACATAACCCACCTCAGGACGGTTTTCCGGAGGTTGGAGGAGCAGGGGTTAATAATCAACCTGGCGAAATGCCAGTTCAGCGTGATGGGGATTGATTTTTTGGGGCACCGCGTCTCACAGGAGGGAGCGATACCCTTGCCCGACAAAGTGCACGGCGTGGCGAATTTTCCACGGCCTCAGATGGTCAGGGCGCTGCAGGAATTTTGGGGGATGGTTAACTTTTATGACCGGTTCCTCCCCCATGCAGCTCAACTCATGCAGTCATTGTACACCGCGCTCAAGAAACAGAAACCCGCGGACAGAGTCGAATGGACTCCGGAGCGAGAGCAGGCGTTCTCTGAGGTTAAAACAGCCCTGGCAAACGCCGCACTGTTGGCGCACCCGGACCCGGGGGCCCGGATAGCGCTCACTACTGACGCCTCGGATGTAGCCATAGGGGCCATCGTGGAGCAAAGCGTCGCCGGTTCCTGGCAGCCGCTCACTTTTTTCAGCAGGGCTTTGCGCGACAGTGAGCGTAAATACAACGCGTTCGACAGAGAGTTGCTGGCTCTCCACCTGGCCATACACCACTTCCAGTTCTGGCTGGAACTGCGTTCGTGGACCACAAGCCGCTAACATTTGCGATGGCCAAGGTTTCGGAACCATGGTCGGGCCGGCAGCAGAGACAGCTGGCCGCGATCTCGGAGTTTACTACCGATATTCAGCATGTGTCGGGTAAACTGAATGTGGTAGCGGACTGCCTCTCGCGCACAGTAGTGGCCCCAGTCTGCATGGGGATAGATTATACAGCCATGGCCGCAGAGCAGATTGGCGATACGGACGTGCGCGCGCTCCAGTCTGGACCAACAGGGTTAAGGCTGGAAAGCAGAGTACTGCAAGACACCCCCCCCCCCAATCTGCGACGTCTCCAAGGGACGCCCGCGCCCGGTGGTCCCAGTCGCTTGGCGCCGCCATGTGTTTGAGTCAGTTCACGCTCTGGCGCATCCAGGGGCGTGCGCGTCAGTCAAAATGGTGGGAGTGAAGTTTGTTTGGCCAGGCCTGCGCAAACAAGTGAAAGAGTGGGCTGCACCCTGCGTAGCGTGCCAACGAGCCAAAGTACACAGACACACGAAGGCTCCTTTGGAGCCGTTTCGTATCCCGGCTAAGAGGTTCGACCATGTTCACGTGGACCTCGTGGGTCCCCTCCCACCATCGCAGGGGTGCACGCACCTTCTGACAGTGGTGGACCGCATCACATGCTGGCCAGAAGCAGTCCCGCTGGCAACAACCATGTCCGCGGACGTGGCGCGTGCTTTTTTCACAACATGGGTGGCATGTTTTAGAATCCCGTCGGACATCACGTCCGATAGGGGCCCTCAGTTTGTTTCAGACCTCTGGTCCGCGATGGCCCGTAGCCTGGGTGTTGCAATTCATCACACAACCGTGTACAACCCACAGGCCAATGGGTTATACGAGCGTTTTCATAGGTCACTGAAAGCAGTGCTCAGGGCTTCGCTGACGGATGCAAATTGGGTAGACTGGTTGCCGTGGGTTTTATTGGGGTTGCGTTCCGCACCAAAAGAGGATTTGGAGGCTTCCCCGACGGAGCTTGTTTTTTCTCAGACGCTGCGGCTGCCCAGGGAATTTTTGCCAGATAATCCTGCGCCAGACAGCTGCCCGTCTCAGCGTTTGCAGCATAGAACAGACACAGGCACGCTGCCGGGCCCGGCCCACCACTGTTTTCCACACGCTTTTGTGCCAAAAACTTTGAAGAACGCGGCGTTCGTGTTTGTTAGGCACGATGCCCACCGCCCTCCGTTGCGCCCACCCTACGATGGTCCGTTCAGAGACAAACATTTTTTTGTTAGACTTGGGGGGTCGTCGGGAGAAAATATGCATAGACAGACTTAAGCCAGCCTTTGTGGTGGCGGACGAGCAAGTGCTGTTGGCTCGGGCCCCTCAGTGCGGAAGACCCCCACTGAGAACTCCCCAGGTAAACTATTCATCAGAGCAGCCACACGGGCAAGTCAAAGGTTTCACCCCCCTCGCCATGGCCCCCCCTGCAGACAGACACACCTCCAGGAGCCCCCCACCAGCACAGCAGCGCCACGGAGGCGGTAAACCCCCGTTACAGCAGATATGGGAGGAGACTGAATCCAAAAGGTCGTGAGGACTGAAACTCGGTCTGAGATTCTGGGAGGGGGGGGGGGGGTGTAGAGACTGGGTTAATCATCTCAGACTGGATGCAGAGGGTAAACAGAGAAGGACAATGGCTATGGAGATTATGGTGAGGTGGCAGGAAGACGGAGTTGGGGGGAGAAGGGATGAACGTATTGTGATGTGAGATGTCATGCAGATGTGAGATGGGTGGTTGGTATAAAAGGAGAACTCATGGTGTACTGAGACATGCTTTTCTGTGTATGACTGATGTGAGAGTGAATAAAGTTGTCTGCTATATGAACCAGTCTCGTTATTTACACTTTCCACAGTGTATGTTTTTTCCCACATGGCTCTTTATTTTGTATTTTCTGTAATAAACAAGCAAACTCTGTCGGCATCTGGCGCCTCATTTATGCCCTGAATAGGGTAAACATGACAAATTTATGAGGAAAAAAGTTGCAAATTTGTGAGGAAACAGTTGCAAATTTGTGAGGAAAAAAAATGAAAATTTACAAGAAGTTGCAAATTTATGTGAAAAACATTGCAAATTTGTGAGGAAAAAGTTGCAAATTTATGAAAAAAGGGAAATTTATGAGGAAACAGTCACAAATTTATGAGGAAACGGTTGCAAATTTATGGGGAAAAAGTTTCAGATTTATCAGAAAAGTGAAAATTTATGAGAAAAGTTGCAAATTTATAGTTAAAAGTGAAACTTGATGAGAAAAGTTGCAAATTGATGAGGAAAAAAGTTGCAAATTTGTGAGAAAGTTGCAAATTTATGAGGAAAAGTGAACATGAGAAAAAAGTTGCAAATTTATGTGGAAAAAGTTGCATAGTTTTGTTTTTTTTTCCCCTTGTCCTGTCAGGCAGCTAGGCAAGCAGAAGAGGGATCTGTCACCCTTACTGTGCCAAAACAGATTTACTTTGCCAAAAGGAGTTTATACAGTACCTAACTATGTAATGCATATCGTTGTAAACTCCTCCTGTAATAACTTTTAATACTTTATTTTAATTATTTTACCCATGGAAGACCCGACAGGATGGGGAATAGGTAAAGGAAGTGTGTGGAGGGGGCAAGAAAAGGGAAGGGAACAGACAAAAAAACAAACAAAAGACAAACTGCTTCTTCCACCGAAGATGTCTCAACACAAGTCTGGTTTCCGCACCTGTTAAAGGAAAGACACTTGTGCATGTACATCTGCGTGCATACGTACTGTATGAGAGCGCGCACAAAATAAGTGTGTGCATGTGAGTGGTTTGTAAGGAAACATACGAAGCAGGTGCCGGTCGCAGCAGCTCTCTCCCCCTCGGGAACCCCGAGCAAGCAAGGCAGCGCCAACAACCCCCACAGGGCACAAACGTCCGAGGTCAGCAAGCCCCAGGAAAGCCAGGCCTCCGCCCCCAGAGGGACGATCGAGGGAGGCCAGGTCACTCGGCGGCCATTGCGGCAACCCCACACCCCCGGACCCAACTGCCCCCTACCCCCCCAGCGGGGCCAACGTCCACCCCTGGGCCCCAGGCACCAGGAGGCCAGCGACCCCATCCCCTGGGCCAAAGACCGGCCCACACACCCCGACGCAAGCCCCCCCAGGCACCCCCACAGCAGGCCCACCCCAGCACCACCGCCACACACACCCGGGGACCCCCATGTCCAAAGAAGTCCCCCCGCCCAGGGGAGGCCACATTGTCGAGAGGCACTACCCCCCCCCCTAAACCAGTACCTCCCGACTCGCAGACACACCCCTCCCGACACCTTCCCACCTACATGCTCCCATGCACACCCATATGCACTAACTCACTCTCACTCACCCAGACCAACCCATTCTCTCTCACTCCTGTACCCATTCAAACTCACCCCTCATTCACACTTGTTTCATAAGGCGGCTGCGAAGCAGATGCAGTGAGCCTGAACACGCACTAGTGCACGGCAGCGGCTAGGGAGACCGCCAGCGCAGTCCACAGAAGCAGACCCCCACCCGTGGCGCCCTTCTGAGCGACTCATCAGCAGACCACCGCAGGTGCCCCGAGATGCCACTCGACATGCAAAGCGCCGCACAAAACCGATCCACCATCACCACCTCCATTTATCACTCCCTCGCTCTCACTCTCACTTACTTTCATATTCAGTCCCTCTCTCACTCCCTTGGTTGTATCTATACATTCAGCAGCACCCAGGGATTTTGACAACATGATGGGTCCCAGGCTTCCCACTGGGCCCCCACGCCCCCAGCAGGAGGAGGGCAACAGGTTGCAAATTTATGAGGAAAAAAGTTAGTTGCAAATTCATGAGGAAAAAAGTTGAAAAATTATTAGAAAAACGGTTGCAAATTTATGGGAAAAAAGTTGCAAATTTATGGGAAAAAGTGAAAATGGATGAGAAAAAAGTTTCCAATTTATGAGAAAAAAGTTTCCAATTCATGAGGAAAAAAGTTTCCAATTTATGAGGAAAAAAGTTGCAAATTATGAGAAGTTGCAAATTTAAGAGGAAAAAAGGTGCAAAATTATGAGAGGGAAAAAGGGGAAAATTTATGAGAAGTTACAAATTTATGAGGAAATTTATAAGAAAAATTTCAAATTTATGAGGAAAAAGCAAAAAATTTGAAGGAAAAAAGTTGGAAATTTACGGGAAAAGTGAAAATTTATGAGAAAAAAGTTGCAAATTTATAAGGAAAAAAGCTGAAAATTTGAGAAAAGTTGCAAATTTATAAGGAAAAAAGTTGCAAATTTATAAGAAAAAAGTTGCAAATTTATGTGGAAAAAGCTGCAAATTTACGAGAAAAAAGTTGCAAATTTATGAGAAAAATGTCATGATTACTAGTAATATCAGCCCACGTGCAAGATGCTACATCAGAGAATGCGCACACAGTGCAGAGAGGCAAAGTTTTAAACAATTTTATTGAAAAGAGTAATGCAAAGTTAGCGGAAAACACCTCACTCGCCAGAGGAGCACCCAGCGAGTGAGAGCAGAGAGCCCAACAAGGAACCCAGAAAGACAAGGAGGAACTGAAACAGGAGCTGCAGATGAGTATGGCTGGTGAGATGTCTGACCGGGTGGAGAAGGCGATCTGGAGTGAACATGATGATGGACGAGCAGGTGAGCGCACAACAAACCCCCGGGGACACACCACAGAGATGGCAGCAACCCAACGAGCCAGCGCTGGAGCGTTCACAGACTGGTCCTTTTAAGCGCTGGCAGTGAGGAGACAGCAGGTGTGTCCACTCACGCAGAGGTACTGATTACCTGCAGAGCCGGAGACCCTCCCACAGGACGGGAGGGGGAGTGCACTCACCAGATCAAAAAAGTCCCCCCCCCCCACCAAGGGACGCCTCCTGGGAGCCCACCGGGCTTGTTGGGATGGATTCAGTGAAAAGCTTGGACCATCCCTTTGTCATGGAAGTACGACCTGGGAATTCATGACCTTTCTTCAGGTCTGTAGCCCTTCTAGTAGACCAAATACAGCAGCCCCCGGCCCCAATGGCGAACGTCCAGAATTCTCTGAATGGTGTAGGTGGTCTGACCGTCGAGGATCTGAGGGGGAGGAGGAGGCTTGGGGGGAGGGGGGCAGAGAGGACTTATGGAGAGGGGCTTGATCTTAGATACGTGGAAGGTCGGATGAATACGGAGAGCCAGCGGAAGGTCCAGGCAGACTGTCACATCATTGATGATACAGAAGATGGAAAATGGCCCCAGGAAGCGAGGTGACAACTTGCGAGATTCAGTCTTTAAAAGCACCTGGTCTGACAGCCACACCTTCTGCCCAACCGTGTATCTGGGCGCTGGAACCCGCCTGCGGTCCGCGTACAGTCGGTTCCGTTCAGTAGAACGAAGGAGTGCAGCGTGGGTGGCCCTCTATAGTCAACGATAACAGTGGGCGTGGGCCTCTACAGATGGCACAGCGACCTCCCTCTCCACCATGGCCAACAGGGGGGAGTGTACCCCATCGATGCCTCAAAGGGTGTTAATCCTGTAGCTGAAGAAATTGCAGAGTTGTGGGCGTACTCCGCCCAGGTCGAATGAGTGCTCCATGTTGATGGGTTGCAGGATGCCACACATCTGAGGGCGGCCTCCAGGGATTGGTTAGTGACCTCAGCTTGCCCGATGGTCTGGGGATGGTATCCGGATGCAGGCTGGCCAAGGTGCCCAAGGTACGACAAAAAGACTTCCACACTTGAGATATGAGTTGTGGTCCCCGGTCAGACACAATGTCCAGGGGTATGACGTGATTGGTGAAAAGGATGGCAGTCTCTGAGGTGGAGGGCAGTTTGGGGAGAGGTACTAAATGAATGGCTTTAGAAAATCGGTCGACAATGGTGAGGATAAAAGTGTTACCGTTAGAGGGAGGAAGTCCAGTGATGAAGTCCAGAGCTACATGAGACCAGGGGCGGCTGGGAATCGGGAGGGGGTGAAGCAGACCGGCGGGAGGGGAGGAGTCAGATTTATTTCTGGTGCAGACTTGACATGCTTTAACATAATCCTGGACGTCCGACCACAGTGTGGGCCACCAGAATACCCGCTGAATGAGGTCAATGGTTCGGGAAACCCCTGGGTGACAGGCAAAATGACTAGTGTGACCCCACCTGATAACTTCGCTGTGGAGGCCAGCTGGGACAAACAGTCAATCCTTAGGTCCTCCCTCGGGTTTGGGCTCAGTGACCTGGGCCTGTTGGACTCTCTGCTCGATTTCCCAAGTAAGAGCACCTAAGATACATGAAGGGGGCACAATGGGTTGGGGGAGGGAGGAGGGGGCTGAGTGGTTGGAGGTAAACTGGCAGGAGAGAGCGTCAGGTTTAATATTGTCAGAGGCCAGCCTATAGGTGATGGTAAGATTAAATCTAATAAAGAATAAAGCCCAATGGGCGTGCTGGGCATTTAATCGGGGGGCCAACCGGAGATATTCTAAATTTTTATGGTCAGTCCACACCACAATAGGATGGACTGCTCCCTCCAGCCAGTGCCTCCACTCCTCCAGAGCCAATTTAATGGCCAAGAACTCTCGATCCCCTATGTCGTAGTTCCTCTCGGCCGGTGTGAGCCACCGAGAGAAATACGTGCATGGGTGGAGTTTCTGATTCAAGATTCAAAGTCTTTATTATCATGTGCACAGTTAAGAAATGCTGCATTTCCTGAGCAATGAAATTCTTACTTTGCTGTCCGAATGAATGCCAAGGTAAATGTTACAGAAACAACAATTCTAATAGGTCACGACACACTAACACAGTAACTCAATCCTAATACTAATGGATGCTAATAACACACACCAACACACAGTTAGGCAGTAGAGGAATGAAACTGAAAATCCCTGGATGACTAAAGTGATAGTGGTATATTGATATCAGAGATGATGTGAACCTGAGATGGCATGAACCTATGTACAGTGTGCAAATGAGTATTGTGCAACAAGCAGTGTATAATTACAAATTATTTCTGTAACGATAGTACCAGCAGACTGTGCATGATAAGTAGAGCAGATATGATATGGACATCAGACGGGTGATACTATATCTACTGTACAGGTGAGCAGTGTGCAAATTTAGCAGCTGGTGTGAGACTGGCTGATCGGAGGTCGAACGCTGCGAAAGGACAACGCCCACCCCCGAATCAGAAGTGTTCACCTCTACAATGAATTGGAGCTGAGGGTCGACCTGGGCCAAGATGAGTGTTGGAAAACAGGCTCTTCAGTTTAAGGAAGACCCGTTCAGCTGCCTCGGACCAGGTGAAAGGCACCTTGATCAACGTCAGCTGCGTAAGAAGCTGTGCCTCCCCATTGTAATTTCTAATGAAGCAACGGTAGAAATAAACGAATCCTAGGAAGGATTGAAGCTTTTTACAGGACTGGGGTGTTGGCGAATCAAGCACAGCCTTCACCTTGTCCGGATTGGCCCTCAGCAACAATAAAGCCCAGGAAGGAAGTGGAGCTGGTGGAAAACTCGCACTTTTCGACCTTCACAAAGAGCTGGTTTTCCAAGAGCCGCTGTAACATGACCCTGACATGGACTGAGTGCTCCTCTGGCGTGCGTGAAAAAAATCAAACTATCGTCAAGGTAGACAAAAACAAATTGATTAACCATATCGCGCAGGACGTCATTAATCATTCGTTGGAAGACGGCGGGGGCGTTGGCGAGCCCAAAGGGCATCATCAGATATTCAAACTGCCTCAGGTGAGTTTTAAATGCCGTCTTCCATTTGTCCCCCTCACGAATGTGGACTAAATGATACGCATTACATAAATCCAACTTAGTAAACACCCGCGCACGATGAAGGAGCTCGAACGCAGAGTTGATCAGGGGCAAAGGGTATTTATCTTTGACGGTGATGGGCATTTAACTCACGGAAATCTATGCACGGCCGCAGAGATCAGTCCTTCTTTCCCACAAAGAAAAACCCCGCCCTAAGAGGAGCCAAGGAAAGCCGAATGAGGCCGGTGTTCAAAGAGTCCTTTATATAACTTTCCATTGCCTCCCTCTCCAGTCCAGAAAGGCTGTAGAGCCCGCTGGAAGGCAACCGTGCACCCGGGAGGAGGTCGATAACACAGTCATAAGAGTGGTGAGGAGGCAAAGAAAGGGTCCTTGACTTGCTAAAGACCTCCCCAAGGTCATGGTAGACCTTGGGTACAAGGCTGAGATCCAGCGGCTCTACTGGAGGAGAGGAGACGGAAAGGGAGGGTGAACTCTCGGCTGAGCAGAGGCAGGATGCTAAGGGCTCCAAGAAGAAATGGAATTTTGTGCCCAACTGACGATAGGGTTATGCATCCGGAGCCACGGATACCCCAGAACCACAGGGGATGACGAACTAGGGAGAATAAAGTATGAAATGGTCTCCCGGTGGTTCCCGGACAGAAGGACGGGAATCGGTGCCATGCGTTCAATAATAGATGCCACACAACTCCCAGATAGTGCGGCAACATTTAGCGAAGCCGGCAGTTTAGTTGTAGGAATGCCAATTTCCTGTACGAGCCACAAAGAGATAAAATTTTGCTCTGCCCCTGAGTCAATTAATGCCGAAATCCTCCTCTCGACCCCCGGCAACTGAATGAGGACCGGAATTGAAAAGTTACCAGCGGGATGAATAGAATTCCCGCCCGTCAGACACCCCCCCCCACACACACACACACACAGCTACCAACGGGCCGCGTCTTTTTGGCTTAAGGTGGCAATTGAATATTGTGTGCTCAAGTGAGCCGCAATACATCAAGCACCGGCTCTCCTCTGTCACTGGTGCTCCTCCGGAGTCAGTCGGACTCGGCCAAGCACCATAGCCTCAGAGGAGTCGGTCTCACCTATGCCAGCAGCCAGGGAGAACATACGCGAGACAGGCGGGCCGGAGGTGGCCTTCAGCTCCTTCGCGCATGTGGTAGCGATTATCCAAACTAACGGCTTGATCGATAAGCTCATCCAGAGAGGAGGGAGCAGCATGAATTTCCAGGTCGTCGCGAAGGGTGGTATTGAGATCCTGGAGGAAGGCGCTTCTTAGGGAAATGTCATTCCAACCAGAATCTGCCGCGATGACCCGAAACTCCAGAGTAATTGGCTGCTGACCGACTACCCTGGCGGAGAGACAACACACGACTCATGATGTTGCCGTCACTCTCCGAGTGATCGAAAACTTGCTAATAAATCTATCAAGAGTAATGAGGGCCCTCCACACTATCTAAAATAGACTGAGCCCAGCTGAGGGACCGGTCTCGTAGCAGGAGGGTCATAAAGTGAATTTTAGACATATCGTCCGGGTACTCTCCACCCACCTGACGCAGATACAGCTGAACCTGACACAAAAACCCCTTACATTTCCTCACCTCCCCTGCAATTGAGGGAGCAGAGGTGGTTCAGCAGATGGTAAAAGAAACTGGAACGGCAGGGGGAGGGAGAGGGCCCAAATGAGACATGTGACTAAGATGTTCGTGACCGTGCTCAGCTGCTGCGTAATGGTCTGCAGCTGTTCAATCAGCACGGCCACCTGCCTCTCTGCTACATCGAGGCGGTAAAGTGTGGAGTGCTCCATTGATGCAACACCTGCTGAGCCTAATTCGTGGCTGGCTCATTCTGTCATGGTTACTGGTAATATCAGCCCACGTGCAAGATGCTACATCAGAGAATGCACACAACGCAGAGAGGCAAAGTTTTAAACACAATTTTATTGAAAAGAGTAATGCAAAGTTAGCGGAAAATGCCTCACTTGCCAGAGGAGCGCCCAGCGAGTGAGAGCAGAGAGCCCGAGGAGGAACTGAAACAGGAGCTGCAGAGGAGTATGGCTGGTGAGATGTCTGACCAGGTGGAGAAGGTGATCTGGAGTGAACATGATGATGGAGGAGCAGGTGAGCGCACAATGAACCCCCGGGGACACACCGCAGAGATGGCAGCAACCCAACGAGCCAGCGCTGGAGCGTTCACAGACTGGTCCTTTTAAGCGCTGGCAGCGAGGAGACAGCAGGTGCGTCCACTCACGCAGGTGTATTGATTACCCGTGAAGCCGTGGAACCTCCCACGGGGCAGGAGGAGGAGTGCGCTCACCAGATCATAACAAAAAAGTTGCACATTTATGAGGAAATAGTTGCAAATTTATGAGGGTAATAAAGTTGCAAATTTATAGGAAAAGTGAAAATTTATGAAAAAAAGTTGCAAATTTATAAGAAAAAGGGAAAATTTACAAGAAAAAAGTTGGAAAATTTACAAGAAAAAAGTTGGAAAATTTACAAGAAAAAAGTTGGAAAATTTACAAGAAAAAAGTTGCAAATTTGAAGAAAAAGTTGCAAATTTATAAGAAAAAAAAATCTATGGGGGGAAACTTGCAAATTTATGGGAAAAAAGTGAAAATTTATGAGAAAGTTGCACATATGTGGAAAAAGTTGCAAATTTATGAGAAAAAGTTGCAAATTTATGAGGAAAAATCTGCAAATTTATGAGGAAAAAGTTGCAAATTTATGAGGAAAAAGTTGCAAATTTATGAGAAAAGTTGCAAATTTATGAGGAAAAAGCTGCAAATTTATGAGAGTTGCAAAGTTAGGAGAAAAGTTGCAAATTCATGAGGAAATTTGAGAAAAAAATGCTAATTTGTGAGGAAAAACGTGCAAGTTTATAGGGAAAAGTTAACATTTACAAGAAAAAAGTGACAAATTTATGAGGAAAAAATTAGAAAAAGTTGCAAATTAAAAACATAGCAAATATCAGTAAATAAATTATAAATTCATGACAAAAAGTCCCAAATTTATGAGAAAACATAGCAAGTTTACAGTAAAAAAAAGCTGAACATTTTTTGACAGTTACAAAATTACAAGAAAAAGTTAGCAAAAGTCATTACAAGGAAAACTAATAAATTTATGAGAAAGTTGCAAGTTTACATTAAAAAAGTTGCAAATTTATGAGTTTCAAATTTTCAACAAAAATGTGTCAAATTTGCAGGAAAAAAGTCACAAATTTACAAGAAAATAGCACTTTTATGAGAAAATAAGTTAAATTGGGTATATGTGGTATTGGCTATTGCGACCAAAGCATCATCTAGCAAATTGTTTAGCCCAAGCTGAACAAAATCCAACTTGCATAAAGGCAAATTCACATGTATTTGCCTCACCCAGAGCAAATGTGCGTGTCTTTCTGTGTAATCGAGCCATGATTCACACCAAGTATAATCAAATTACAAGGCTAAATCCTCATTATTATAAATGCTATAATAGACTACAAAATGTCATTTTATACAATTTTTGGTTGGTGACGTCCTGTGGGATTTTTTCCAATGTAAAAATGTGCTACGGCTCGGCATCTTATTGTGGTAGAGGGGTGGTTTGGTAGGGTCTCCCAAGGCAAACTGGTCCAGGGGAAAAGGTTAAGAAAAGAACAGTCCAGGTACAACAAGGATCCACTGTACCCCGACTTGTGTGGTCTTACCGGGGCCAGGCTCTAGAGCCAGGTCGGGGGAGGAGCTTACTAGCAGGTGCCTGGCAACTTGGTTTCTGCCCATGGAACCCAGCGGGACTCAAATTAAATGAATGAGAACTATAGGACACTCAGAACACACAAACCTCCAACAAGGCTCCATCCACCCACCCACCCTTCCCTTTGTCCATCCATCCATACCGTCGTCTGTCTGTCCAGCCGTACATTGCAAGATACGGCCCTGGCAGAGGTATGTGCTCATGGATCATCCAGTTCATCTGCAGCCTGGGGGCCACCACTGGTTAAAATTGCATCAAAATCCAACCAGTAGTTTTTGCATAATCTTGCTAACATGTTGCAAGAATATAATTCCTTGGCAGAGGTATGCACTCTCAGATGACCTCCAAAATCTAATGGGTTTATCAGTAGCCTAAGGGCCACCTCTGGTGAAAATTTCATCCACATTCATCCTGTAGTTTTTACAAAATCCAGACAAACAAATAAATGCCGGCAAAAACATTACTTCCTTGGCTGAGGAAATAACCAGCATGGATGAGGTTACATTGGTTAGAGGTTCTGAATCTTCGTTGCTGTTATGATTAATGGTCCCCTTTTGTTGGTGTGATATTTTTATTGGTAGTTGAAGACATTTTTGTTACCAATCCGCTGCCTTCTCTGCTTGTTTGTATTTGGGTTCTTATCCTGCCTGCCACCCTATCTGTCTCTGGTTCTTCAGTATTTTGCAACAATGTCATTCTAGTCAGAACATCACAGATTGATTTAAAATTAAACTCCAGCACGAATTTCACCTGGAACATGGTCTGTGAAGTCAAAGTGTTCTGATTACTCCCCAAACAACCTCAAACTCAACAAATGACCTTGAGATGGAGTAAAAACAGAAGGGAAGGAGGAGGAAGGGTTAGTTCACAGTCAGAGCATTGAGGTCCCCTGGGAGTTCATCAGAGTCGCATCTGTAACCTGCCGCTGTCTTAGTCTGGATATTTTTATGTGTGTTATCTTTGGAAATGTTTTCCACCAGTGTCAGAGGGCCTGAAGGCAGCTCAGGGCTCAGAGTGTGTATTAGTTCATATGTGTGTGTATACGTATTACAGTGTGTCTGCCGCCAGCTGGTCTGAGATCTGATACGTTATCAGCAGCCTGTTTATCCGCCTGCTTGGCATCAGCAACTAATTATCAGCTCGTTAAGTCTTCTAACGAGGGAGACTTGACGAGATTCTGGACTCAGTCCGACCACTCGCACGTGAACACATCTGCTGTAGCGATAATGCATCAGTGGGAAAAGACAAACCACAACAACTACAGCTCCCATAGTGCACTGCTGCAGGAAACAAGCCACATACAGCGGGGAAAATAAGTATTGAACATGTCAACATTTTTCTCAAACATATTTCTGATGGACTCACTGACCTGAGATGTTCACCAGATATCAGTAACAACCCAAGTAATCCATACATACAAAGAAATCAAGGCAACTGTGTTCACAAAACAAGTTATATTTAATAAAGTGGAATGACACAGGAAATAAGTATTCAACACGCTTGGTGAAATTCATTTAATATTTAGTAGAAAAGCCTTTGTTGGTAACAGCTTCTAGAGGCCTCCTGTATCGAAAAACTAGGTGCAGGCATTGCTCTGGAGTGATTTTAGCCCATTCTTCCACACAAACTCTCAAATCTTGAAGGTTCTGTGGGTGTCTTCTATGAACACTGATCTTCACTTCATTCTATAGATTTTCAATTGGATTCACATCAGGTGACTGACTGGGTCATTCTAGGAGCTTTATTTTCCTTCTCTGGAGCCAGTTGAGAGTTTCCTTGGCTGTGTGTTTGGGATCATTGTCTTGCTGAAATGTCCACCCTCGCTTCATCTTCAGCATCTTGGCAGATGGCAACAGGTTCTTATCAAGGATGACTCTCTACATTTGTCCATTCATCTTTCTTTCAGTTTGATGAAGTCTGCCTGTACCATGTGCTGAAAAACACCCCCACACCATGATGGGATGTGCAGCGCCATTTCTTCTCCAAACAAGCTGTGTGTTGTGGCATCCAAAAAGTTCCATTTTGGTCTCATCTGACCAGACTGTATTCTCCCAGTACTCTACTGGCTTGCCCAAATATTGTGCAGCAAACTTTAAACGAGGTTCAACATGCTTTTTCTTCAGCAATGGAATCTTGTGAGCTGAGCGGGCATAGAGCCCATGTCAGTTGAGTGCATTACTTATTGTTTTCTTTGAAACAGCAGTACCTTCTAACTCCAGGTCTTTCTGAAGATCTCCATGAGTGGTCTTTGGCTCTTGGATAACTCTTCTGATAATTCTTTTGACTCCTCTGTCAGAAATCTTGCGAAGAGCTCCTTTATAGTAAAATGATGTTCTTTCCACTTCCAAATGATGGCTACAACAGTGCTCATTGGAACATTCAGCAGTTTAGAAATATGCCTGTTACCAATGCCATCATTATGTTTTGCAACAATAAGGTCTAGAGAGAGCTCTTTGCTTCTACCCATCATGAGTTCTTTGTGGTGTGACAATCTGATATTCACAGACCTTTTTAAAGGCTATCAGTCAGGAATGAACCAGCTGAAATTAATTTGCACTGATGGGGGATGGCTTCCTAAATTCTGATGGATTTCAGCTGGCTGCTTGGTTTTCTATGCTTTTTTGCACCTCTTTTTCTTCATGTGTTCAAAACTTATTCCCTATGCCATTCCACTTTATTAAATATAACATGTTTTGTGAAGACACTTGCCTTGATTTCTTTGTATGTATGAATTACTTGGGTTGTTACTGATATCTGGTCAAAATCTCAGGTCAATGGCTGCATCAGAAGTATGTTTAATGAGAAAAATGTTGACATGTTCAATACTTCTACTACAGTGGGGAAAATAAGTGTCTTGTCATAACATTAGCTGCTATATACTGATTGGTGATAAAGCAGCCAGACATGGATCACCCACAAAGACAAATTATTGACTGAATTATTTCAATGTTATGGGCCTCTTTTCAAATATAGGAATCATCCTTCAATTCAGTTCAACTTTATTTGAATTAAATTGAAATGAATCATTATGACATCAGATTATATGTCATGGCGACCCTGAAAGGGAGCAACTGCAGGAAGATTCACTTACCATTGTTATATTATGTACATTATATACCATATATTATATACAGTACAATATGTTTTTTGTATGTAGAAGTCATGTTTCACATTTTGATCATTTTTTTAATGATAGTGTCTGTTATTGTGTGTTTGCTTTGTGAGCTTAGCTTAGCACAGCACAGCTATTCTGTTATTTATGTCCCATTCCAAGTAAAGCTACAGTCACAAATGCCCTTACGAATGGCTGCAAATAGGGTGCGAATGATTTTTGGACCATTTCGTATGACGTTTTTAAGGCGGCCATAGGAGAATCCAGCATTTGTAGAGAGTTTGTGGCCAGGTCGATGGTTTTGTCCAAGATTTCTATGAATGCCCCACGAAAACCTCTCATTGTAGGGCGGCCATACAAATGCCATAGGAACAACGTAAGAACTCCACAAGATGTCGGCCATTAAGTATGCCTCAAGAACACCTTAAGTTGTTCTTAAGGGCCCCTTACAGTAGTCGTATGAAATGCTGTATGAATCCCCATTCATACGGAGATTCATACAGCGTGCATAAGGCAGTAGTGAGAGGCACGTAAGGCGAAAGTATGCCATTCATGTGACATTTGTGCCGACAAAATGTGTGGAAAGCCATAAGATCTTCCTACCAACGACTTGAGAGTGCCATGAGTTGCACAAAAATTTTCATAAGATGGCAGTAAGTATGATGTAGGAAGATCCCAAGGCACCCTTACAAAGAACGTAAGAACTCTAGGGCCATCATATGACAGGAAAGCACCTCATTTCTCAAGAATGCCTCAAGTTGCTGTTGTAAATTGAACCGCAGCTGTAAGAAACTATGCCCGCTTCCACGAATGTCTGTGAACTCCAGAATTTGTAGGAAGTGGGAGATTCTTATGAACCCATCGTTTGTAAGAATCTTTGTAACCATAGCTTCACAGCGCACGGGCTGTAATGAAACTGTGAAACACACCAAAACCTATACTCCAAGTTGTCATCTTATTTTTTAATCATTAACTTATGTGCATGGCATCCTTTGGTTATTGCTAACAGCAGTTCGTTGCCAATTAAAATGAGTCCTTGCCATAACAACCACTAGTAACATGTCCCCCAGGTTCATTTATGTCCATGCAGTATAGGAGTGGGTTAAAGTTCAACAAGAAAAATTGATAACACAGTAGCAAATGTAAGTTAATCAGGCTAACAGCAACAGGCAATGAATGCTGCCCACATAAGTTCCCAATACAATAAGCCAGATAAAGTTTTAATGTTTCAGTGTTTCACAGGTTCATTGCAAACCATACACTGTTTTTTGGAATAGATGTTTTAAGAGGGATATAAAGAATAAGATAGCTATACTATGTCAAGCTAGCTGTGCTAAAAACAATGGTCATTGGACAAAATTAATAATATAAGCCAGATAACTGGGTGTGAGATGTGTTTGGTGCATTTCATCAGTTCATTACAGTCCATGCGGGTTATTTAGATTGGGCAAAAAATGTAAACTAGAAAAGCACTCAGAGCACATACCTCTGCCAAGGCTCCTTCCATCCTTCATGGATCACCTCCAAAAGTAATGGGTTTGTGTGTAGGCCAGGAGCCAGTTCTAATGAAAATTGCATCAAAGTCTATCCAGTAGTTTGGGAAGATTCTTGCTAACACACTGTGAGAAGATAAGAGGCTTGGCGGAGGTATGCGTTCTCAGATCATGACCAAAATGTTTGGTCATGATGGTCATGATTAGTCAAACGGTTTACTCTCTAGCCCAAATTTTCATATTCTGGTGAAAATTTCATCCAAATCTGTCCAGTAGTTTTTGCGTAATCCTGCTAACAAACAGACAAACCACCCGATTACATTACCTCCTTCTTCTAAACTTCTAAACTTCTAAATATCAGGACTTTCACCCCCACGGACCTCCTCCCAGTTTTTCTAGCCCCTGCCGCCGATCTGGTTTATTGTTTGGCTCGGAAAGTGAGACGGCGGAAGAGAGGAAGACGAGCGGGCGCTCTCGTACGACTTCGCAGGAGAGGCTCGCGAACGGCGCTGCCTGGCATATTTCTGTCCAATACCAACTCTCTCTCTAACAAGGTAGATGAACTGAGACTGCTGATGCGTTTTAAGGACCTCGCCTCCTCAGCTGTCCTCTGCTTTACTGAGACCTGGCTCCGGGAAAATATACCGGACAGCGCGCTGCGCCTCGACGGCTTTCAGCTCTTCCGTGCTGATCGTGACACAGAGCTTTCCGGCAAGACCACAGGAGGCGGTGTCTGCTTCTACATCAACTGCAGCTGGTGCTCTGATGTAACGGTAATTTCCAAACACTGTTCTCCTGCCTTGGAATTTCTTGTTATCAATTGCAAGCCCTTCTATTCCCCGCGGGAGTTTGCTTCTTTCATAATGATCGCTGTGTACGCCCCTCCCGACGCGGACACGCGCGAAGCTCAGCGCGTGCTCGCGGATCACATTCAACACACAGAGCGGAGTTTTCCAGACTCGCTGATTATTGTGGCTGGCGACTTTAATCAGTGCAATCTGAGCCACGATCTCCCCCGCTACAAACAGTTTATTAAATGCCCCACCAGAGGATTAAACACACTGGATCACTGTTACACCACAGTGAAAGACGCATATCGCGCTGTCCCTCGAGCTGCGCTGGGATTATCTGATCACGTGATGGTTCACCTCATTCCCACATACAGACAGAGATTGAAGCTCACTAAACCTGTTGTGAGCACTACGAAGATACGGACCAGTGATGCTGAGGAGAAGCTGGAAACGTGCATGGAAATATCTGACTGGGGCATGCTTAAAGGAGCCACGCATGATCTGGATGAGTACACGGACACTGTGAACTCATATATCCACTTTTGTGAAGAGAACATTCTTCCATCACGCACCAGGGTGAGTTACTCTAATGACAAACCCTGGTTCACAGCTAAGCTCAGACAGATCAGGAAGGAGAAGGAAGCAGCGCTGAAAAGTGGAGACAGGGACTGCTACAGGGAGGTTAAATACCGGTTTAACAGAGAGCTGAAGAGGGCTAAATCTCTATACTCAGAGAGACTCCAGCAGCAGTTCACTGCTAATGATTCGGCTTCCGTGTGGAGAGGACTGAGGCAAATCACCAACTATCGACCTAAGGCTCCTAAAGGTCAGGATGACAAAGCCCTTTGTCAAAGATTGTCCCAACACTATGCCCGTTTTGACACCTCGTCATCTGTGTCCAACTCCCCCCCTCCCTCCAGCTCCACAGCCTCCACATTCCCTACTTCATTTAAGGCACCCCCCCTCCTCCCCCCCTCCCCTTATCATCAGTGAGCAGGATGTGCTCAAACAGTTCTCCAGACTGAACCCGCGCAAGGCCCCCGGCCCAGACGGCGTGTCTCCCTCCACCCTGAGACTCTGTGCGAAACAGCTGGCTCCTGTATTCACAGACATTTTTAACACCTCCCTTAAGTTATGCCACGTGCCATCCTGCCTCAAATCCTCCACCATCATCCCTGTCCCCAAGAAGCCACAGATCACTGGACTTAATGACTACAGACCTGTAGCGCTCACCTCTGTAGTCATGAAGTCCTTTGAGCGCCTGGTCCTGTCCCACCTCAAGTCCATCACCACCCCTCTCCTGGACCCGCTGCAGTTTGCCTACCGAGCCAACAGGTCTGTAGACGATGCAGTCAACCTGGCCCTCCACTCCATCCTGCAGCACCTGGACTCCCCGGGAACCTACGCCAGGATCCTGTTTGTGGACTTCAGCTCCGCATTCAACACCATCCGCCCCGCTCTGCTCCGGGACAAGCTGTCCCTGCTCAACGTGCCTGACTCCCTCTGCAGGTGGATCATCGACTTCCTGACGGACCGGAGGCAGCATGTGCGGCTGGGAAAGACTGTCTCAGACTATACTAGCATCAGCACCGGATCACCCCAGGGCTGTGTACTTTCCCCCCTACTCTTCTCCCTTTACACCAACTCCTGCACCTCCAGCCACCAGTCTGTCAAGTTGATCAAGTTTGCGGACGACACCACCCTCATCGGGCTCATCTCCAACGGCGACGAGTCCGCCTACAGGAGAGAGGTGGCCCAGCTGGCGTCCTGGTGCAGCAATAACAACCTGCAGCTGAACGCTCTGAAGACAGTGGAGATGATTGTAGACTTCAGGAAAGTCACTACTCCTCTGCCCCCCCTCACCCTCTCAGGCTCTCCCATCACCACTGCTGATTCCTTCCGCTTCCTAGGCACTACCATCACCAGGGACCTCAAATGGGAGCTGACCATCAGCTCACTCATCAAAAAAGCCCAGCAGAGGATGTTCTTCCTGCGGCAGCTGAGGAAGCTCAAGCTACCCACCAAGATGTTAGTGCAGTTCTACACAGCCATCATCGAGTCCATCCTCACCACCTCCATAACCGTGTGGTACGCAGGAGCCACTGCCAGGGACAGACTAAGGCTGCAGCGCGTCGTGCGCACTGCTGAGAAGGTGATCGGCTGCAAGCTCCCATCTCTCCAGGATCTGTACATCTCCAGGACCCGGAGGCGTGCTGGCCGGATCATAGCCGACCCCTCACACCCTGGTCACGTACTGTTTGCCCCCCTCCCCTCTGGTAGAAGACTTCGGTCCATCCAGACTAAAACCTCCCGTCACATGAACAGCTTCTTCCCCTCTGCCATTAGACTGCTGAACACTAAGTGACTTATTGACTCTCGTGCACCATGTACAGCAGCTCAACCAGACTCATGTCAATCATCACTGTTTTCTTCCTGCATTACCGACTGCACTATATAGTTCTCCACAGTATCTGCTGCTGGCTAATATATATTTTAACTGTTGACCAGTATCACTTAATCTTATCCTACACTTTATTACATGTATAGTTTATTTCTCTTATCTTATCATGTTTAATGTTGCAGCATTGTACCGAGACAAATTCCTAGTTTGTGTACTACATGAACAATGGCAATAAACCTGATTCTGATTCTGATTCTGATTCTCCTTGGCGGAGGTAACAACCCGATAGCTCTGCTCAAACAAACTAAGCTAATCAGGCTAATAAACTATAGTTATGGCCTAATCAGAATCAGCTTTATTGGCCAAGTATGCACAACACATACAAGGAATTTGACTTCGGCTAAAAACTTGCTCTCGTTGTTCAGGTGGAGGATCTAAATAAGGATTCAATGACAACAGAGTATGTACAGTAAATTACAGTCTGTCCACGTTTCTATAAAAGGATGCAAATATATACAGGAATATATGCAGTTATTTACTCAGACTAACCACACTTTGCAGAAATATATGAAAAAATATACAATCACACAGTATTTCAATGTGGACTCAGATTCAGTGATATAATGTGGATGAAGTAAAAAGCAGTGTGAGAGTTATGTGCAATGTAATAATGGATGAAAAGTCATGAGTACAGCAAACAGGTAGGACTAGGTGAATGTTAGGAGTTCATCAGAGTGATGGCTTGAGGAAAGAAACTGTTCCTGTGACGGGTGGTTTTGACCTTCAGTGATCTGTAACGATGACCAGAAGATAGAAGTTCAAACAGTTTGTGGCCGGGGTGTGATAGGTCAGCACAGATGTTTCCCGCCCGTTTCCTGGTTATGGACCGATATAAGTTCTCAATGGAGGGTAGGTCGGTACCAATGATCCTCTCCGCAGACTTAATGATCCACTGCAGTCTGGTCTTGTCCTGTTTAGTGGCAGATCCAAACCAGACAGTGATGGAAAAGCAGAGGACAGATTGGATGATGGCGGTGTAGAAGACAACCAGCAGCTCCTGAGGCAAATCAAACTTCTTGAGCTGACGCAGAAAAAACAACCTCTGCTGGGCCTTTTTCCGGACAGTGTCTATATGGGAGGACCACTTCAGGTTCCAGGAGATTGTGGTACCCAGAAACTTGAAGGAGTCCACAGTGGACACTGTGCTGTTGAGGATGGTGAGTGGGGGGAATGAAGGGGGGTGTCGCCTGAAATCCACAGTCATCTCCACCGTTTTGGCTGGGTTAAGTTCAGGATGGTTCTGGCTGCACCAGAGGATCAGCTGCTCCACCTCCCGCCTGTATGCAGACTCATCATCATCCCGGATCAAACCGATGACTGTGGTATCGTCCGCAAACTTCAGGAGCTTCACCGAAGGGTCCTCTGAGGTGCAGTCGTTGGAGTAGAGGGAGAAGAGCAGTGGGGAAAGGACACATCCTTGGGGGGCGCCAGTACTAATTTTTCGGGAGCTGGATGTAAATCTCCCTAGCTTCACCTGTTGCCACCTGTCAGTCAGAAAGCTGGAGATCCACTGGCAGGTGGAGGGGGGCGCCTTGAGCTGGAGGAGTTTCTGATGAAGAATGCCTGGGATGATGGTGTTGAACGCTGAGCTGAAGTCGACAAACAGGATCCTGGCGTACGTCCCTGGGGAGTCGAGGTGTTGCAGGATGTAATGTAGTCCCATATTCACTGCATCATCCACTGACCTGTTTGACCGGTAGGCAAACTGCAGTGGGTCCATCAGGGGGCCTGTGATGACCTTCAGGTGGTTCAGCACCAATCTCTCCAAGGATTTCATGACCACAGAGGTCAGGGCAACAGGTCTGTAGTCGTTTAATCCTGTAATAGAGGGTTTCTTGGGAACTGGAATGATGATGGAGCGTTTGAAGCAGGAAGGCACTTCACGCAGCTCCAGTGATCTGTTAAAGATCCGGGTGAAGATGGGGGCCAACTCGTTGGAGCAGACTCTCAGGCAGGACGGAGACACACCATCAGGTCCTGCAGCCTTCTTGATCTTTTGTCTCTGAAAGACCCGGCGCACCTCCTCTTCACAGATCATTAGTGCTGGTGGGAGGTCAGAGTGGAGGAGGGATGGAGTTCCTGGGGCTGCAGATAATCCTTTTGTGTGGGTGGGAGGTGAGAACTGTAGGTTCTTTTCAAACCTGCAGTAAAAGCTGTTTAGGTCGTTAGCCAGCTGGAGGTTTTCCACAGGGTGGGGGGATGGTCTCCTGTAGTTGGTGATATTCTGTAGGCCTCTCCAGACAGAAGCAGAGTTGTTAGCTGAGAAGTTTTTTTGTAACTTCACACTGTAGCTCCTCTTAGCAAGCCTGATCTCCTTCGTCAGCATGTTTCTGGCCCACTTGTACAGAGTCCAGTCACCAGTCCTGTAGGCCTCCTCCTTGGTCTGACGTAGCTGCTTCAGTTTAGGAATGAACCAGGGTTTATTGTTGTTGTATGTGCAGAAGGTCTTGGTCTGCACACACATGTCCTCACAGAAACAGATGTATGACGTCACAGTGTCAGTGAGTTCATTTAGGTTAATGGCTGCAGCTTCAAAAACACTCCAATCTGTACAGTCAAAGCAGGCTTGTAACTTCAGCTTTGATTCCTCAGTCCATTTCTTCACAGTCCTTACAACAGGCTTGGAAGTTTTTAGTTTCTGTCTGTATATTGGAATAAGATGGAGCAGACAGTGGTCAGAAAAACCCAGAGCTACATGGGGGACGGCATGATAGGCGTTTCTTAAAACTGTGTAACAGTGGTCAAGTGTATTTGAGTCCCTGGTGGGACATTTAATATGCTGTCTGTATTTAGGAAGCTCATTTGTGAGATTAGCTCTATTGAAATCACCCAGAATGATAAGCAGAGAGTCTGGATGTTTTTCCTCCACCTCTGCTATCTGGTCAGCGAGGTGCTGCAGTGCCTCCGTTGTACAAGCAGCAGCCGGGATATAAATTCCGACCAGAATAAAGGAGGAGAACTCTCGCGGTGAATAAAAGGGTTTACAGTTTATGAACAGTGACTCTAGGTTAGGGCTACAAAACTTCTTCAACACTGTGACATCAGTACACCAACCTTCGTTTATGTAGAAGCAGATTCCACCACCCTTAGTCTTTCCAGAGAATTCTCGGCTGCGATCAGCGTGAAACAGTTGGAATTCGTCCAGACGCACCGCGCTGTCCGGGATGTGTTCACTCAGCCAGGACTCCGTGAAACAAAGGGCGCCAGATCTGCTAAAATCCCGGTTTTTGTGAGTCAGGAGCAGCAGTTCATCATCCATTTTGTTCGCCAAACTGCGGATATTTGCCAGATGGATCGATAGGAGCGGCGTGCGAAATCCTCGTTTCTTCAACCTGACTAGCGCACCGGCACGTTTACCACGCCGCCTTCGTTTCCGGCCAGCGCCAATAGCCGCTGCTCCCACAGCTAAGATCGACTGAAAAAACTTCAGATCAGCAGCAGCAACTGGCGGAGAAGTTGCGTTGGGAGGTAGTCTGAGTGAAAGTAGTTCCTCCCTTGAATAGGTGACTCGGACAGAAGAGCAGAAGTCCAAAAAAACACACAAAATTATCAAAAACATCAGAGAGCAGAAGCCAGTGGCTGCCATCCGCGGCGCCATCTTGGATTAAGGATGGTTAAGGATGTGGACTGGAGACTGGAGACGTTTCAATTCCTGAACTGGCAGTATCAGGTCTGGGTGGGACAGGTAATGTAGCAGTGTTTGCCCTACCCTCATTAACCCCACTGTGGTGGCCTTGAGCAAGGGCCTTAACCCCAACTGCTCCAGTGGAGCTGCTCAGTGGCCACAGGTCAGTCTGTGGTTGTACTGGGCAGCTTCCTGGTGTGAATGTGTAACTGAGTGTGAAAAGGGCGTGCTTCGAAAAGAGGGGTTCTGAATGGACCGCCCCGTGTAAATAAAGGTTAAATAAATAAAAATCGTCAAAATGGGAAACACTAACTACATATTTAAAAAAGAACTGTCAATACTATTTTAAAATATATATAGGGACAGGTGAGACTGGATAATTTAATGACAAGAAAGCATTGTGTTGTCAGTGAAAACATTGACCTTGGTTACATGGTCACAATAAACCGATTCCTGGTAATGAACCGATAACGCCAGTAATCAATTTTCTCATGTTTACATGGACTAAATAAAGGGATTCTTAGATGGTAAACCACTTGATTTAGCCCGGTTGCATGGGCTTTATCACATTATTCTGTTTACATGGCCACTTGAATAACGAAATAACTTCAGAAATCCAATCATAACCGGTTTATTCAAGTACATGTAAACATGGTCAATGTTGTTTGGCTTTGACTGTAACCGAACTGGCCAACACCAGTTGCAACGCCATCATCTCTCTGACCTGTTCATCCCCTGAACTTCAGCTTCTTCACGTCATCCCAGATGTCCCCACCAGAGTCTTTGAGCTGTCAGTCAGTCTCTCGTCTCTGTTCGAACCTCTCTAGGGCCAAACAGCATCTTCACTCTGCACCTCACATACTAAATGTTTGATTGCTGTTTCATCAGAGTTTCCTGGCAGCTCATTGGTCCCCGCTGAGCTGGGATATTTTTAGTCGAGTGTTTTGAGTTTGAGTCTGAGAGTTTTGTGAAATAAAATCCACCCAGACCTGTGAGGTCAAACAAAACTGCATGAGGCATGATGGGAAATTAATCTGCTGCAGCAGGCCATCTTTAGAGATTAAAAGACTCACCCATTGTAACACAGCACACACTCTGCATCTGATACAGACCATCGAGATCCACACAAAAACTGTATCTTCTTCTTTCGGCTGCTCCCTTTACATCATCATCTATGATCATCTGTCTCCATCTCACCCTATCCCTTGCATCTTCCTCTGTAACACCAACCCTCTCCGTGTTCTAATTCACTACATCCATGAATCTTCTCTGTGGTCTTCCGCTTTCCTCCTGCCTAGCAGCTCCATCTTCAACATTCTTTGTCCAATATCTCCACTGTCCCTCCTCTGCACATGTCCAAACCATCTCAGCCTTGCCTCTCTTACTTTGTCTCCAAACTGTTCAATCTGAGCTGTCCCTCTGATATACTCATTTCTAATCTTGTCCCTCTTAGTCACTCCCAATGAAAATCTTAGCACCTTCAACTCTGCCACCTCCAGCTCCACCTCCTGTCTTTTTGTCAGTGCCACCATCTCCAAACCATACATCATAGCAGGTTTCATTAGTCTTGTAATACCCCAGGTATTTAAACTCATCTACTTTCACTACCGCTACTCCTGCCATCTTAACCGTTGCACCTGCCTCCCTCTCATCAGTGTCCTCAAATCTGCATCATCCAGACGCTAAAACTACAATTTTAGTCATCCTCACTCACTGAAAGCAGATCATCTATTTCTCTAAAACCAGACTCTACATAACCCCATCTCCAAGACTCCAAATGTCATGCTATAGCTTTCATTTTTGCTTGTCTAGCTGCATTTCTTAGTGTTCATGTGATGTTAGCCTCCGTGTCTTCTCTTTTATTAATGTACAGTGACTTCCTGTGTTACTATGTTAATTACAATTTCTAGTGTCTTTTCTTGCATTACTTCACGTGCATGAATCCCTTGATATTCCTCACCTCTATCTTGTCTGGCCATTGACCCCAGTCTGTCTGTGTAAACCTGTCCTTCCCTCAGTCTTTATCTCATCTGTGTTTGCTGCCTGATTTTCATTCCTTATGTACATTGTGCCATGATTTACATGTTCAAGATGCCCTGAGCTTTTTTTTTCCTCCACACGGACTCTCCAGATCTATAGCAAATTTTACATTTTATTTATTTTTCCTATCCTGCACATGTCTGCATAAGCTACTCAACACCACATTCATAACAGCACTAAAACCCAGATCATCCAGACTCATTAAACTAGATCATTCGGACTCCTTCAAACTAAAACCACATCATGAATATGTGCAAAACCTGAACCGCAAACGAGGGGTTCTACATTAGCAAGGCTTAACTGTAACATATATCAGCCAGTTCAATCATTAAATCAAATCAGTCAAGGATACTGTATGAATACTAGGGGTGGGACAAAACATCGATTCAGTGACGGATCATAATACTTGACACTAATGGCAATGTACCGATCCCTAAACACATGGATCAATCTTTTATTAATTAAATATATTTATGTAAACGTTGCATACTCTCGTAGGTATTCAACCAATTGCGTTTTCAGTCTACTAGGTGGCGCAAAGCAAGCACCCAGTCAAGTGAAGTCATATCTTGTCTCGTGAGATTTGCAGCCAGCTTTTAAAGTTGGGAAGCAGTTAGCTTAAATGTCGGGCCTTTTATGGATTTTATAACAAAGATGGAAGGAAAGACTTTGACATGACACACAACCTGCAAGAAAAAAAAAACCACACACCAGCATATGTCTCGGAGCACCATTAGCAAAGGCTAAGCGAAAAACACTGGCATGGAGCTTGCGAGCAGTGCTCAGAGAAAAGTTTAAATTTAATGCTTATTTGAAAGGGACATTATATAATAATGAACATAATACAATTGTAAGTATGGCAGATTTAGCAGTACTGCTGATTTGCATCTGTAGTCCCACAGCACAACACAACAAAAAGTAAATAATGTTTATTTATGAAGCGCTTTTCAGAGGCACATAGTCACAAAGTGCTGCACAATAAAATAAAATGAAGTGGATAGATAAAAGTAGTTTAAAAAATACAAAAACAAATTAAAACGAGATTAAAATAATTAAAAAAAATATCAGACTTACCATTAAAAAGCAGTTGAAACTCAATGGAAATCCTTCTTAAACAAAAAAGTTTTCAGGTGCTAAGAGTCCACAGAGTCAGATAAACATAGCTGGAGTGGGAGTCTGCTCCAAACACCGTCCACCACCCTCCCTGTGTGCAGAGACGCATCTTCACAGAAAATTAAACCCTGAGAATACTTTATTACATGAAAGAGATGTCAGCAGTTTTACTTTAGAACATGATTTGTGATAGAATAAGATGAAAAAATTTGAAAGCTGTGGTATTGTGCTCCTCATCGCAATATCGTTGAATTGTGATAGGATTGTATTGTGACCCAAGTATCATGATCCAAATCCAATAGCAAGGTCCCTAATGAAGAGGATGGAAATGATACAGATCCCACATCTAGTTGTGGAGCATACAGATGTTTTAAATAAGGATGATGGCAGGGTATTATGGTTGCATAATTACCTCCGCCAAGAAGGTTATGTTTTTACCGGGGTTTGTTTGTCTGTTTGTTTGTCTGTTACCAACATAACTCAAAAAGTTATAAACGCATTTTGATGAAATTTTCAGGAAAGGTGTGCAATGGCACAGGGAACAGATGATTAGATTTTGGTGATGATCTGAGAGTGCATACCTCCAACAAGGGCTTTGTTTGTATTTGTGCAGCAGGATTACACAAAAATTACTGGATGGATTTGGATGAAATTTTCACCAGAGGTGGTTCTTGGGCAACAGAGGAACCCATTCTACGACACGGTGGTGGCATCAGCCATCACTTCTGGAGTGGTCTGCTGGGGCAGTGACATTACAGCAGCCGATAGGAAGAGACTGAACAAGCTGATCAAGAAAGCTAGCTCTGTCCTGGGGCAGCGCCCTGACCCAGTGGAGGAGATAGGAGAGAGAAGGATGGTGGCTAAACTGTCATCTCTGCTGGAGTCCGAGTCCCACCCTATGCAGGACATACTGAACGCACTGAGAAGCTCATTTAGCAGTAGACTACATCATCCTAGGTGCGCAACCAAGAGGTTTTGCAAGTCCTTCCTACCTACGGCTGTCAGACTGTATAACCTAAGCAGGGCTGCTCGCAGAGATAGCAAAAAAACGTGATGACCTAATAGTATTGAATACAAAAGACGCAATAGACTTACACAATGGTCCCCTCCAGTATATACAACTAGGACAATATCGGTCGCTACAGAGGGTGACAATATGTATGGGTACATATTCATACTATGTAGGATAACTAAGTACACCGTTATGCTGTTTATTCCATCTTGCTACAATGCTCCGCACTTTGTATATATATTTATATATTTATGTGTATGTATGTATATCCACTGCTCTTATTTATATCTTCCGTATCTTCTTAATTATTGCTCTGAGTGTTGCTATCCCTGTGCTGTTGCAATCCTGGAATTTCCCCACTGTGGGACTAATAAAGGCTTATCTTATCTTAGATTTTGGTGATGATCTGAGAGTGCATACCTCCAACAAGGGCTTTGTTTGTATTTGTGCAGCAGGATTACACAAAAATTACTGCATGGATTTGGATGAAATTTTCACCAGAGGTGCTTCTTGGGCTACAGAGGAACCCATTATATTTTGGTGATGATCTGAGAATGCATACCTCAGCCAAGGCTCTTATCTTCTCACAGTGTGTTAGCAACAATACTCCAAAACTGATTGACAGACCTTGATGCAATTTTCACAAGTGACTATAGGCCTACACACAAACCCATTACATTTTCGAGGTCATTCATGACAAACAGAAGGAGCCTTGGCGGAGGTATGCGCTCTATGAGTGCTTTTCTAGTTCTGGATATTTTGGTTTGTCTCAACACTGTAGTGCTAAGCACTATGACCAAAACTTTATATCACAATATTCTTTGAGATTTTGGTGGTTTCACAGTAGATCAAAGAGGTTTCTTTGTATGCTTGTTTTTGTGTAGGATTGTGATACAAACACTTAACCATCTATTCTAAAGCAGTGTTTTTCAACCAGGGTACCCTATATGTTCAAATTTCCCTAATTTCACTTGTTAAATGGTCCAAAAAATGCAATTAATTTGTCATTATTGTGCATAGTGTCATGAATTGCCCTTCAGGGCAGAAGGGAGACCCAAACACTGGCTGTGAGTTGCAAATGTTTAATGAAAAACACAATTAGAAACAGGATTCAAACTAAATGATATACAAGAAGGAAATAATGATCCACCAAGGCAAGGACGAGTGCGAATACAACCAAGCGATGCTAATAATAGAATACAAATATCAACATAACAAGAGCACTAAAGGCATGGATGAGGGTAGACTCATGTCTAAAACAGGCAGATATATTTTTAGAGCAAGATAGGATGGCAGTAGCCACATATTAATGAACAAGATTAGTAACTAAACTCAGGAATGAGACTCTCATAACAGGCAAAAACTAGAAAAGCACTCGGAGAGCGCAGACCTCCACCAAGCGCCACAGTTCCCCCCCATACAGTCTTCAGATTCCTTGATCATGAAAACATATGACAAGCAGTGGTTCAGTAGTTATTCACGAAAATGGCATTTTCCGTAATGGCAGCCACAGTTCCCCCCATACAGTGTTTGTGTGTACGTTTTCAGATTCCTTGACCATGAAAACATATGACAAGCAATTGGATTCACAATGATAGGATTAGTGGTTCAGTAGTTATTGACGAAAATGGCATTTTCCGTAATGGCCGTTTAGCGCTACAGTTCCCCCCATACAGTGTTTGTGTGTACGTTTTCAGATTCCTTGACCATGAAAACATATGACTAGCAATTGGATTGACAATGATAGGATTAGTGGTTCAGTAGTTATTCTTGAAAATGGCCTTTTCCGTAATGGCGGCCACAGTTCCCCCATACAGTGTTTGTGTGTACATTTTCAGATTCCTTGGCCATGAAAACATATGACAAGCAATCGGATTCACAATGATAGGATTAGTGGTTCAGTAGTTATTGATGAAAATGGCATTTTCCGTAATGGCGGTTTAGCGCCACAGTTCCCCCCATGCCACCACCAAAATCTAATCATCTGTAGGATACCCCATTTCTGACAATCTGTGAAAATTTCATGAAAATCCATCCATAACTTTTTGAGTTATCTTGCTAACAAACAGACAAACAGACCGACAAACAGACAAACCAACGCCGATGATCACATAACCTCCCCCTTTGGCGGAGGTAGCAAATGACAAACTCAAATAACATGCAACAATCAACACCATAACCAGATCAATACTTAAACCAAAGTGGAGAAGGAACAGAAAAATAATCAGAAATAACTGAAAACATGAGCACGGATCCCCAACCGTGCTCAGCATCATGACAGAGCCCCTCCCTCAAGGGGTGGAATCCAGACACCCCAACGTACCAGGGAAGGCGGTGGGGGAAAACAGGCCAGATGGGTCAAAACAAATTTCTTGCTAAACAAAGAACCAAAACCAGACAGATCAGGTTGCCTACTGAAGTCCCAGGACCACCGGGCAAGAAGATAAGGCAGTTCAGGTGGTCTACTAGAGTCCCAAGACCACTAGATCATGAGTTGAAATGTGTTGGGTGGCCTCCCAGAGTCCCTGAGTCACCCAAGCAGAGGACATAATCTATCAGGTGGTCCCCCAGCATTCCAACACCAACAGATCAGAGAACACGATCTGTCGGGTGGCCTCCCAGCATCCCTGAGCCATCTGTCCGTAGAGCACAATGCGTCCATTCCTGGAGATAGCAGCTGGAAAATGTGCTCCTTTCGGACCGCAGGGGCTGAGGCATAGATCATGTGAGCCTGTAGCTGAGGAGCGTTGACACCTGACAATGACTGCTGACCAGCAGCAAACCCAGATGGCAATGGCAGCTGCCCAGTGAGAGGAAACCAGATGACGAAGATGGCTGACCAGCGAGGGTGAGGAAACCAGAAGAACAAGATGGCTGACAAGCAGGGAAACCAGACAATGACGGCTGACCAGCGATGAAGCCAGGTGAAGAGGAATGCTGACCCTTGGCAAAGAGATGATGAGGACTGCTGACCCTCGGCAAAGCCAGACGAAGAGGATTGATGACCATCAGCAAAACCATTCGAAGTGGACTGATGACCATTGGCAAGACCAGGCAAAGTGGATTGACGACCATCAGCAAAACCAGACAAAGTGGTCCGATGACCATTGGCAAAACCAGGCAAAGGCTGCTGAGCAGCGATGACCTCAGGCAAAGACTGTTGACCAGAAGCGACCTCAGGCGAAGACTGCTGACCAGTGACGAAACCAGGCGACTCAGACTGGGGTGTCTCGAGTCCATCCGCCTGGGAATCCATCCCCAACATGGCCACCTCAGACGGAGAGGAAGAGACAACACCGGGTCACTGTCACTGGCAGCAGTGGAGCCCAGCGGGGAAAACTCAGGAGCAGATAGCAGCTGCAAGTGGTTCTCCCCGCCAAAAGCAAGACAAGATCTCTCTAATACTGATAATGTAGAGACAGAAAAGAGTACTTGCCTTAACTCAAGCTCCACCACCGACCATGACCCTGGTAACTCTGCTGCTGCGGCCCAAGAACCTCAGCCTTGATGACAGGAGCTGGCAGAACTTCTGGCGTAATGGCAGGAACTGAGGGAACCCCAGTCATGGTGGCTGACGCTGGCGGAGCCCCAGACGTGGCGGCTGACGCTGGCGGAGCCCCAGACGTGGCGGCTGACGCTGGCGGCTGACGCTGGCGGAGCCCCAGACGTGGCGGCTGACGCTGGCGGAGCCCCAGACGTGGCGGCTGACGCTGGCAGGACTCCAGACGTGGCGGCTGACGCTGGCAGAACCTTAGCCATGTGTAACAGAGCCAGGGAACGTCTCAAGTGGGATGTGTCTGAAACACCTCAAGTGGGAGGCGTCCAGGAGGCATCCTGATCAGAAGCCCATACCACCTCAACTGGCTCCTTTCAATGTGGAGGAGCAGCGGTTCTACTCTGAGCCTCTCCCGGATGACTGAGCTCCTCACCCTGTCTCTGATGGCGAGTCCAGCAATCCTACTAAGAAAGCTCATTTCAGCCACTTGTATCCGCGATCTTGTTCTTTCAGTCATTACCCAAAGCTCATGACCATAGGTTAGGGTAGAAACGTAGATTGACTGGTAAATTGACAGCTTTGCCTTAGAGCTTAGCTCCCTCTTCACCACAACAGATCGGTAGAGTGTCCGCATCACTGCAAATACTGCTCCGATCCATCTGTCGATCTCTCACTCCACTCTCCCCTCACTCATGAATAAGACCCCAAGATATTTAAACTCTTCCCCTTGGGGCAGGAGCTTATCCCCAAGCCGGAGAGGACAATCCACCTTTTTCCGACTGAGGACCATGGACTCGAACTTGGAGGTACTGATTTTCATCCCAGCCGCTTCACACTCAGCAGCAAACTGTCCCAGTAAGGCCTGTAGGTCATTGCTGGATGAAGCCAGCAGGACGACATCATCTGCAAACAACAGAGGTGAGATCCTGTGGTCACCAAGCATGACACCCTCCGTTCCCTGGCTGCGCCTAGAAATCCTGTCCATAAAAATTATGAACAGGATCGATGACAAAGGGCAGCCCTGACGGAGTCCAACTCTCACTGGGAATGAGTCCGACCGAGTGTTGGCAATACGAACCAAACTCTCACAACGGTTGTACAGAGACTGAATAGCTCGTAACAACAAGCCCGATACCCTATACTCCCGAAGCACCCCCCACAAAAAAACACGAGGGACAAGGTTGAATGCTTTCTCCAAGTCCACAAAACACATGTAATCTGGTTGAGCAAACTCCCACGAAACCTCGAGGATTCTCGAGAGGGTAAAGAGCTGGTCCACTGTGCCACGGCCAGGACGAAAACCACATTGCTCCTCCTGAATCCGAGGTTTGACCAATGGTCAGACTCTCCTCTCCAGGACCTTGGCATAGACCTTCCCAGGGAGGCTGAGGAGTGTGATCCCTCTAAAGTTGGAGCACACCCTCCGGTCCCCTTTTTTGAAGAGAGGAACCACCACCCCGGTTTTCCATGCCAAAGGCACTGCCCCTGACCTCCATGCAATGTTGCAGAGGCGTGTCAACCATGACAGCCCTACAACATCCAGGGCCTTGAGGTACTCGGGGCAAATCTCGTCCACCCCCAGAGCCCAGCCACCAAAGAGATTTTTAACCACTTTGGTGACCTCAGCCCCTGTGATAGGCGAGTCGTCCCCCTTGAATATCCAAAATATGTCATGACAGTTTGAATTGAATAAAAGGCACAAGTTCAGCTAACTTAATGGGACTGATGTTTTACGAGGGGTGGCTGAAAAGTTCATCGTGGTCAAATTTGACCAAATGTGGTTTATTTTTCCAACATAGTCTGCCCTTCGGTCAACACACTTCTTCCATCGGTGTTGCAGCGCTTGGATCCCTGAAGTTGAAAAATAAACCACATTTGGTCAAATTTGACCACTATGAACTTTTCAGCGTCCCCCCCCCCCCAGTGCATGTAGTCCCATTTTTTCCCCCACTCATCTCACACCTATCTGCTATATCTAGATGTTATGTGAAAAATTATCATTTATAAATAGTCCTTAAAAGCTATCGGTCATTATGCTGCATATGCTCATAATCTTCTTCTTTTAGATTTGATTGGTGGTTGGCAACCAGCTTACAGGTGCATTACTGCCACTGATTTGATTATCATCACTCTATATCTTTGTATAAGGAGTTCTTATAAGGAGTTCTGAACAACTCGTGTGAAAAAATTATCCGTCCTTGGACTGTGGCACTCAACACAGTCAGTGTGAATCCTAAATTATAATCCATGTTCACTGGGATCAATCTAAAATAGAATAATGAATTTTGTGCAGTGATCATGACTAAGCATTTAAATGCCACTCCAAGGTAGAGGAAATCGCTGATCATCTTGGCCATTGTTAAAGGTTAAGTCGATCAGTCTGATCAGCATTAACATATAAAAACTACAATGACACTACTGTCTAATGCTGGATGGACAGTCTGAGGACAAGGTGATACAATGATCCAGTGATTGTGGCCTCATCACTATTCGTGAGGTGTTTCGCATTGTCTTGCTAAATCAACAGTGAAGGACTAAGCAGGATAAATGAGCACAAAATGAAGACATGGCTTTAAACAATGATTTAAAGTGATGCAGCCTCAAAAGAAAAAAATACAAACCAACCAACCAACCATCAGATGAGCAAGATTAGAATAACCTTTACATTCTTAAGGTGTTTTCACACCTGAAAGTCCACACCAAGGTGCATGTTTTTGTCACATTGTCTACATTTGGTCCAGTTAGGTCTGGTTTCACACTGCTCCTTTCAAAGTGAACTAAACAACTTTCCGTGATGCACCTGTCTTGTTGTTATGACAACATTTGTCCGGTAGTAAGCAAACATTCTGCTCACCCTCTAACATGTTTTCTGCAGCTCTGGAGACATCAGTAATTGTACTTTTAAGTGTAAACTGGTTCAGACACAATCATATTAGTCAGTGAACTAGTGTAGTGAGGCTAGATGATGCAAGTCTTCATTAAAAAGGATATTTGTCCTCATCAGACGTGAGGATTTTAAGGTGGCATTGCTCATCCATGGAGGTGATACAGACTGCCATAGCAGTCCGCTCCCACCCCTACCCTTTGTACCACAGTGACCATTGATGCGCTAACACTGAGGCTACATTTGTAGCATGTGGGGCCCAACAGTCACCGGGGACCCACAGCGTTTGCATACGCTGCCTTTAGGAGGAAATGGCTATGTCAGTTGTGTTGTCTTGTTATGTAAGTTGTCATAACTAGAATGTGGTGATAAACCTTAATAGAAATAATATAGTAAGTAAAATTTGAATGACAGTTCAGTGTGAAGGTACATTTAACTCTTTTTATATAACTGAGTTTATTCGGCTGAAAAAAAAATAGATTTGCTTGAATGGTTTATGTTATCAAATTTAAATGATTCAAGACAGTTTTTTCAAACACTTTGAGTTAGGGTTACGGTTAACCTTGACAGAAGTTGACATCCTAGCAAATGTTTTTCTCTAGATCCACAAAGGAACAGTGCAGCTCCTTAAGACATTCTCAATGCTACTTCATCAACACTCTGAGTAACCATTGCATCTGTGGTAATTTTTCTTGGAATTAAACCATACTGCTGCTCGCAGAGTGTGATCTCTCTTCCTAACTTAGCTTCAACAACTTTTACTTTGTTCCTTTCTCTTCTGGAAAAACATGTTCACCAGAGACATTTCCATCCTTTTAGCAAAATTCACAACCATCTGTTCTTCCACCTTTCTCTCCTTAAAAACATTCCCACCCAGAACCTTCTCATCACCTCTGTTTCCTTCACCTATATGTCCATTAAAGTCCACTCCAATCACCACTCTCTCCCCCCTGGGAACACTCTCTACCACTTAATCCAACTTACTCCAGAATTCCTCTCTCTCTTCTACCTGACATCTTACTTGTGGGGAATACACTCTGACAACATTCAACATCATACCTTTGACTTCTAGCTTCAAACCCATGATTCTGACTCCCTCTTTACCTCCTGAACACTCTTCACATACTGTTCCTTCAAGATTACCCCTACTCCATTTCTCTTCCTATCTACACCATGGTAAAACAGTTTAAATCCCCTTCCAGTGCTCCTAGCTTTACTTCCCTTCCATCTGGTTTTTTGAACACACAGTATATCTACCTTTCTTCTCTCAATCATATCAGCCATCTCTCTTCCTTTACCAGTCATAATCCCTACATTTAACATCCCTACTCTCACCTCCACACTTCTGCTTTTCTTTTTCCTATCTCTGCCTCCTAACACACCTTCCTCCTTCCCTCCTCCTCGATCTTGGACCAGCAGTAGCCTAATTTCCACCGGCACCCTGTCGGTTAACAGCAACAGTGGCGGTCATAACCTGGGCCTCGATCGATCTGGTATGGAAGTCTCATTCGTCATGATCGGCATGTTTGATTTGGCAAATATTTTATGCCAGATGCCCTTCCTGACCTCCCCACCCCCCACCCATTTACCCGGGCTCAGGACTACCACTAGGAGTACACTGGCTTGTTCTCCCTCAGTGGCTGGGTTAACATTACCATAAATAAAATGTTCATTTTTAATACTTTGTTGAGAATCCTTTGCAGACAATGACTGCCTGAAGTCTGGAACCCCTGGACATCACCAAATGCTGGGTTTCCGCCTTTGTGATGCTTTTCCAGGCCTTCACTGCAGCTGTCTTCAGTTGTTGCTTGTTTGTAGGTTTTTCTGCCTTAAGTTTTGTCTGAAGCAAGTCAAATGTTTCTAGATCAGGTTGAGGTCTGGTAATTGACTCGGCCACTGCAGAATATTCCACTACTTTGCCTTGAAAAACTCCTGGGTTTCTTTCTCAGTATCTTTTGGGTCATTGTCCACCAGTACTGTGAAACACTGTCCAATCAACTTTGTTGCATGTAGCTGAATCTGAGCAGACAGTATATTCCTATACACGTCACAGTTCATCCAGCTGCTTCAGTCTTCTGCCACATCATCAACAAACACTAGTGACCCAGTGTTTGTTTGTGACCCACTGTGAAGCCAAGCATCACACTGCCTCAACCGTGTTTTACAGAAGATGTGGTGTGCTTTGGATCATTTTTTTTTTTTTTTTTTTGTTACTTATTTGTACCCGTAGGTAGACTTGGTTTGCAGTCTGGTGACAAGCCACCGGCTGCTGGTCGCTGCGTGCGCGAGCGCCCTAAACCTACATGTTTTTGGTGTGCGGGAGGAAACCGGAGAAATCCCGGAGTAAACCCGCGCAACACGGGGAGAACATGCAAACTCCACACAGCTCACTGTTGGTCGGGGGCTGGGATCGAACCCACGATCTCATGATCCCCACGATCCCCCGGCCGAGGGTAAAACTGTGCTGCCACAGTGCTAAACCACTGCGCCACCGTGCAGCCAATGAGCCATTTTAAAACCTTCCCCATACTTTCTCCTTCACTTCATTCTTGTACAGGCTGATCTTGGTTTCTCCAGCCAAAGAATGCTGTTCCAGAACTGGGCTGGCTTCTTTAGAGGATTTTTAGCAAAGTCTAATCTGGCGTATTTGTTCTCATGAAGTCTTCTCTTTATGGTAGACTTAGATAATGATACACCTACTTCCTATAGTGTTGTTCTTCTCTTGGGTAGATGCTGTGAAGGGTTTTTTTTTTTCACCATGGAAAGGATCCTGTGATCACCACCACTGTTGTCTTTTGTGGATGTCCAGGGGCCTCATGTATAAAGGATTGTGCAGTTTTCATACTGAAAGGTGGCGTACTCACAAAATCTGAAAAGTACGTGCCCACAGAAATTTTCAGATATATAAACCTGTGAGCACACCCAATTCACCGCTCCTTTTCTTTATGCATCCCATCTCACCGTGAAAACCAGCGCACGTGCACAATGTATTTACTCCGCCTCGGTTCCTCCCACTAATGACTATGTAAACGATTAAAAACGCCCCTTCTGTCACTCTTCTGTCAAACAAAGATCATCAATCCTGCGGGAAAGCGCATCATAGAAAATAACTTCACAGAATGTGATACTGAGGTGTTGATAACGGAGGTGGAGGTCTGAAAAAATATTTTACTTTGTTCTGACCCTCCAGAATCAACAGTAAACCTATGTGGACTGTGTTACAATGGCAGTTAATGCAGACGGCTCAGGCTGAAATAAAATACAATGGTCTCGTATTAAAGTTAAAGGCAATAGATGGATCACTACTCAATGACAGTGTTGTTGGGATGATGCGTTGGGGGGAGGGGGCTGACAAACAGGAAAAAAAAATGCTATGAAAGAAAGCCCTCAGTAATCTGCACAGACAGACGTGACGTTATTGGGTAAAATAAACAAATAAAGTAAATAAACACCACTGACTACCACTCCAATCTTACAGCTAATTGATTTACAAACCAAATCTGTGTCAGAATCCAAATTACGCACAACAGCCAGGAGGAACACATGGAGCTGTGCAACATAAAGGCCTTTTATTTCCAAATTCTAACCTCCAAGGTACAGCACGTATTGTGCTGGGGAGCCTCCTGTTGTCATCAACACCAGCCAATGGTGGTGTTGTCCAAATGTCATCCTCCTCTTCGTCGGAGAGGAGGACACTAAATAAACTGCGATCCATCATGGACAATCCTGATCACCCCCTCCACCACACACTGGACAGACAGCAGAGCACTTTCTCCAGCAGACTGCTACAGCTTCACTGCCAAACGGTTGAGTACAGGAAATCTTTCCTGCCACATGCCATTTCACTGTACAATAACTCACTCTGATGTTGTACTCTGGTCATAACAATGCTGCCATACTGCACCTTGCAGTCTAATTGGTATCTCACATTTCACCCTGCACCTGATAGTCCTGCATTGTACAGCAAGTATGATTCATGCACCTATACGGGTCACCATCTATTCATCTGTGATGTGTATAAGTTTTTAGCAGTTTTACTTTCCATGAGTAATCCCCTTGTCTATTATGCTGTGTGTGTTTCTGTCATTTGGTGGTCTATGTCATGCTGCTGTTGCACTGTAATTTCCCAGTTTGGGATCAATAAAGTACATCTATCTATCTAAAATGACTCAGACAACAGATGTTATAATGGTTTCTCCTGACCCACTTCCCAAGGTCTGAGGAGGCCGAAATGTCAGAGGGAGAATCCTTTAAGGGTTCCTGGAAATCCAGGTAAATTGCAGCCCGAAACTCCCCATGGTCTTCGTCACTGTTAACCCAGAGGATCTTTCCTCTTTAATTTGGGTCAAAATGACACATTTACAAAAACAGGACGAAGTTAACAACAGCGCTGGCTGGTCCATGAGTGAAGCAGGTTAATTAGTTATTATTCATCAGGCTTTCACTGCGCTCGATGAGCCGAGTTGTGGAGATAAGTCAGGTAATAATAGTCGTGTTTTTCACAGACTAATTCATAGCAAAGCATTTTAACTGGCATAAAAACCTTATTTTAACATATTCTGTGAGTTTCAGTGTTTTGGCAGACCCACCTGATAGTGTCAAACAATTTTGCGGACAGCCACAACTTCTCACAACAGGTGGAAACTTTGCGGCTCGGCCTGCAGATTCTGACATCACGTTTGTTTTTATACATTCCACTTTGCACCTGAAAATCAGCATACGCCATGTTTTTGTGTGTGTGCAACATTCATGCATGAGGCCCCAGGCCTTTTTCAGGTTCTGAGCTTACCAGTGGACATTTTTTTCTCAGAATGTACCAAACTGTTGATTTGGCCACTCTTACATTTCCAGCATCTCTCTCTGATGGATTTCTTCTTTTTTTCAGCCTAAAGATGGTCTGTTTCACTTCATTTAAGAGCTTCTTTGATCACATGTTGTGGGTTCACAGCAACAGCTTCCAAATGCAAATCCCACACCTGGAATCAACTCCAGACCTTTTACCTGCTTGCTTGATGATGGACTAATGAGGGAATAGCCCGTGCAGCCCATGAAATATGTAGCTTTTGAGCCAACTGTCCAACTACTTTTGAGCTCCTAAAATGAGAAATTTTTGTATAAAAATGGTTGCAATTCCAAAACTGTAACTCCAATTTGGATGTGAATACCCTTATATTAAAGCTGAGAGTTGGAACTTGTAGCCCATATTGATTATATGACTATATCTTGAATATGTTTTGGTAAACAGCTAACAGAACAAAAACTGAGTCAGTGTCCAAATATATATGGACTTAGTTGGTAGAGCATCTGCCCCACAACCGGAAGGTCCTGAGTTCAAATCCCAGCCGGGTCATACCAAAGACCATATAAAGATGGTACTTTCTGCCTTCTAGATTGGTGCTCAGCATAAAAGAATAGGGAAAGAAAAGTTAACACACAGAGCTACTGGAGGACTGACCACTACCCCACCACCACCACCCTGCCACTGTAGCTTTCACTATCTACAGTAGCTGTGTGGCCTAGGGTCAGAGAAACTGAGACAGGCGCTGCCCCTATATGCCATACGGTGTCCCACATGCTGTGGAAGGGAATTAACTTAACTAATTCTAAGTGTATATAAGTATTTCAGCCAATTTCCAAAAATAATGCCTTGCTGGGTTGTCATTGACGCTGGGACTGCAGAGAGCTGTGATGACTTTCAAATAATGTGTGTCATGACAGGCTTCCTACATCATAATACATAATCAGAGGATAAAACTTGACTCAGCTGGCTTGTTTGTGTTAGCTTGTTTGATGTGCTTTTCATTTATGCTGATTTTGAGTGGGACACTGGAATTTTAAGAGGTTAAAATCAAGAATCTTAATGTCATTCTTCAATCATTATCGGTAACAAAACCTAGATAGTACCTAGTACAAAACCTAGTAGCACCTAGCACCGACACGGAGAAGCGACTCTGTCCCCGGTGACTGGGGCTCGCCGGAGGAACAAGCCGAGGCAGCAGTTGGACGGGAGCCGGATCGGAGCTCAACTGCAGCGGTGGTGGGAGACGGGGACCACTGGAGGACCACCGGGGCCCCAGCCGGAGTCGGAGCCAGTTGCAGCGGCGGGGCTCGGCGGAGGAACTACTGAGGCAGACGGCGGTAGGTGGCGGGGCTCAGCGGAGGATCTACTGAGACCCCAGCTGGACAGAAGCAGGATCGGAGCTCGGCTACAGTGGCGGTGGGCGGCAGGACTCGGTGGAGGAGCTTCCGGTACCCCAGCTGGACAGGAGCTCAGTTACGGCAGCGGTAAGCAGCGGGACTAGCAGCGGAGGGGGCTAGCTGAGGCCCAGCTGGATTCGAGGTCGGTCGGATCGGATACCGGCATCAACAGCAGAGATTTTTTTACTATCCACAGATCAGTAAAAATGCCACCAAAGAAGGAGGAAATGGAAGAGATCAAAAAATCTCTGAACTTCTTGTCAGAAGAACTGACCAAAGTGGTTAGTCAGCAGGCTAAAATAATAGAGCTAATGGAAGAAGTCCGAGAATTAAAATTAACAATTAAGGAAAAAGACAAAAAAATTGCAGACTTGGAACGACGCGTCGAGGATCTTGAACAATATTCTCGTATGGATGATTTAATTATAAGTGGACTAGACATTAAATATCAATCATATGCTCATGCTACAGCAGGATTGAGAGGAGAGGATGCTCCCCTGAGTGAATCAGTCTCCCTGGAAAACCAGGTGCTTCAGTTCCTTGATAGCAGAAATATAAAGATCAAAGCAAATGCAATTTCAGCCTGTCATGCTTTACCCAGAAAAGATAATAAAACAAAGAAATCAATTGTGATGCGCTTTGTGAACAGAAGGGTAAAGAATGACATACTGAGGCAAGCCAGAAAGCTACGAGGAACAGAAGTTTACCTAAATGAACATCTAACAAAAACTAATGCTGAAATAGCACGGCAAGCACGGATGCTGAAAAGAGAAAATAAGATACAGGCAACATGGACAAGAAATTGTAGAGTTTGGATCAAACTAAATGGAACACCTGAGGAAGCAAAGAGTATAATAATCAGGGATGTTACTGACTTAAATAAATACAGATGAACACTGATTAAGAAAATTAAGAGACTATAAAAATCCATATCCACACACACGGCAAGAATAGTTCTTTTGACATACCATGTCAATGCACTTTAAAAAAAACAAACAAAAAACTAAACAAAACAAACAAAAAAAAACTTATGACTGACTTGAGTAGACATCAATTATCCCCAGTTGGAGGAAGTCATTTGACACAGAGTGAGGAAATTCAAACTCTGAAAATATGCCATTATGCTGAACATAAACTACAAGAGATGGGAAATGATATTGATCCCGATAACCACTTTTTCAATAATATTCATAATCATTGTGAATATTACACCGAAAAGCAATTCAATTAAGGGTTCAGTTTTGGGGCCATTGTTATTTAATATGTATATAAATGATATATGTAAAGTTTCAGAAAAAATGGGCTTAATATTGTTTGCCGATGACACTAATCTATTATGCAGTGGAAGCAATTTGGAACAACTTCTGTATACACTCGGAAAGGAATTAGGAAAGCTTAAACTGTGGTTTGATTCAAACAAATTAATGCTCAATTTAAGTAAGACAAAATTTATAGTCTTTAACAACCATCACAACAACTTAGTATCTAAACTCTGTAAATGGAGTAGAGATTGAAAGGGTATCTGAAACTAAATTTCTTGGAGTAATAATTGATAAACTGTGTTGGAAGTCACATATTAATTATATTAAAGGTAAAATATCCAAATCAATTGCAATACTACACAGAGTGAAATATTTGCTGAATCAACCCACACTATATACCTTGTATCATTCATTAATACTCCCATACATGACATATTGTAATGAAGTATGGGGAAATACATATAAAACAAACATATAGCCAGTCTTTATGCTTCAGAAGAGAGCTATTAGAATAATAAACAAAGCAGCTTACAGGGAACCAACAAACCCACTTTTTCTTAAATTAAAAGCTCTCAAGTTGAAAGATCTGGTTGACTTTAAAACTGCAATAATAATGTTTAAAGTGAAGAATCTATCACTGCCCGCAAATATCCAAAAGTTGTTCCAAATAAGGGAGAAACAATATCATTTCAGAGGAACATGTATATTTCAAAAACCTTCAGTGAGAACTACCACCAAGCAACACTGTGTTTCAGTGCAAGGAGTCAGATTATGGAACGATTTTGGACCTGAATTAAAATCATGTACAACGCTTGGACAATTTAAACAAAAACTAAAGGAAGAAATACTCCAAACATATATACAAGATGACATGTAAGATCACATAAGGATTGTCATATCCAGCCTGCGTTGTGTTGTAGCTTAGTTTTTTTTGTCACATTTTGTCTTAGCTTCGCTCTGAATTGTAATTGCTCTTGTTTTGTTTTTTCTTTTGAATTCTTGGATGGAACATGGGTGGGCAATATAAGCTGCGGCTTCAGCCATCACCCATTTCGGATAACTTATGTTGAACTGTATAATCAAAGGAGTTATTGTCTAATTTGACCTTGTTGGATTTTCTTTCCCCCTTTGTTATATTATTCAGTTTCTAACCTGTACTAGTACCTGTACTGTAGTTTTAACCTGTACTATCCGAAATAAAAGATTCATTCATTCATTCATTCATTCAAAGTCAAGTGCAACTAGATGGTAAACTATCAATAATACACTTCAGACTTCCGGTTATGGCGGACACGTAGGAAGACGTGTTTCACACTGCTCTGCTCCTAAAAATAAAAAGTAGGCTAAAACTCTCTTAATTGGAACAAAAACCTATCCCAGCGTTTAGGCGCGGATATGGTAAAGACTAAGGCTGGGAAATTAGGCGGAGGAAAAAGTAATTCGACAAAACAATCCAAACTAACAGACTTCCACGCTCGTGATGAAGCAGAAAAATCTCCAGAGACTATGGCGGAGGAGGGAGCCGGCGGAGGAGGGAGCCGGCGGAGGAGGGAGCCAGCGGTGGAGCGGTAACTGCTGAGGAGGGGACAAATGCGGTGCTTGCTGCCATCAGCTCCATGAGAGCAGACTTTTCGTCTAAATTTGATGGGATTATAGCAGCGATAGAAGGAATGAGAAAGGAAATAAGCGACTGTATGGAACGAGTATCGCAGGCGGCGCTCCGAATCTCAAGCGCTGAAGATGACGTCACCAGCCTACAATCAAAGTTGCAAACATTGGAATTAAAATGTAGACGTCTGGAAGATAATGTCCTGGACTTAGAATCCCGTTCGCGACGGAATAATTTGAGGCTGGTGGGTCTCCCGGAGGAAGCGGAGGGACGGACCCATGTTCCTTTTTGGAAAAGTGGATTCCAGAAGCGCTGAACAACCCGGACCTGCAGTCATCGGTCGTCTTAGAGAGCGCTCATCGAATCGGCCCACCGAGAGATAATAAGACACCACCGAGGACGCCGATTATGAAGTTCCTCAGCTACAGAGACAAGATGACGGTCACAAACGCGGCGCGAGCTAAAGGAGAAATTAAATACCAGGATCAACAGGTGCGGTTCTACCCAGATTTGGCCACAGGAATTCAACAATTAAGGAGGCAGTTCGACCCCGCCCGTAAAGAGCTGCGCAACCTTGGGATTCGTCACGGAGTGATTCAACCGGCAAGACTGCTGGTCACATATAAGGGCAGAACCCACACCTTCAAGACCCCTCAAGACGCGTAGGAGCTCATTAAGCAGATCCAGGAGGAGACTGGTGGGAGCTAAGCATGAACATGACAAAGGTAGAACATTTAAGCATTTGTACAGGCATCTGATTGATCTGAAACATATAACATGTCTACAAAATACAGATTGTATTATAAAAAAAAAAAAAGCTATGATGTACAAAGTTGCTATAAAATTTTGAAGTTATGTTGGAAAAACTACAGAAGAGAGTTAATGTCATTAAAAAAGTAGCAGAGTCAGGGTGATGGAGAGGAGAAAGAGAGAGTGGTTTGACTGATCCTCGCAGGTGTGGAACGGTCACTAGCTATAACGGGAGACGGAATTTTTTTTGATTTTGGGGGGGGGGATTACCACGAATGTGGGGAAAGGGAATTTGTTTTTGTGTAGTTTGTAGGATGAATGTTCAACCATCCATGTTTTTGCTTCTCTGTATGAGCATGTTTATATTGCAAGGTAATCTCAAACTCCTTATTGATCATAGATCAAAGCATTAATCTTAATTTAACTTCATGGAATTGCAGAGGTCTACAAAATCTAAAAAAACTTAAACAAGTTATGAATAAAATAAAAGACAGACTCAAAAATTGTGTTTTTACAAGAAACTCATCTAATAGAGGAGGATGTAAAAAGAATTGGGAGAAGATGGCAAGGAAATGTGTTCACCTCATCATTTTCATCCCGAGCTAGGGGAGTTATGATTCTCATACATAAAACAGTCCCATTTCAAGTGAAAAATGTAATTGGAGACAAATTTGGAAGATATCTAATAATCCAAGGATCTTTGTTATTAGAAAATATAAATCCGGTGAACTTATACGGTCCCAATACTGATGATCAAAACTTCTTTGTTAATTTATTTCTTACTTTAGCATCACTTACAGGGCAACATATAATAGCAGGGGATTTTAATTGTATATTGAATCCCAGTATAGATAGATCAACAGGACTGGACTGTACGCACAATGGATGCAGGATGACCGTTAATCATTTTATGAAAGAAATGAGATTGCTAGATATATGGAGAGAAATGAAACCACAAGTCAAAGCCTATTCTTGTTATTCTAATACCTATAAGACATTCTCATGTATTGACTACTTTTTGATCTCCACAGAATTAAGGTCCAAGATTCAAAACTGTTTCTATGATAACATCGTGATCTCTGATCATGCACCCTGCTGTCTAATATATGTAGATAAGAAATTGACAAAGGATCCAGGTAGGTGGCATTTTCAGCATCCTGAAGCCATTTGGCTTCAGGATGAGGAATTTGTTAAGTACATAGAAAAACAGATGAGTTCTTTGATATCAATACTACACAAACATCAGCATGTATAAAGTGGGAGGCTTTCAAAGCTTTTATAAGGGGGCATATTATTAGTTATACAGGTTCAAAATCTAAGAAGACTTGAGAGGAGAGAGTCCAATTGGAACATAAAATAAAAATTCTTCAAGAAAAAGTGTATGCAGGAAGTAACCCACAGTTAGAGAACAAATTACTGATTCTGAGAGCTGAATATGACAAAAAAAATCAGCGAATAGAGCTGCCTCGAGTCTTCTAAGATTGAAGCAAACTTTTTATGAACAAGGTGAAAAATCAGGAAAATTATTGGCATGGCAGATTAAACAATTAGAATTTAAAACACCAATTACCAGTATTATAAGTAACGGACAGGCAGTTATAGATCCTTTAGAAATTAATAGTGCCTTTAGAGATTATTATGAAAAACTATATGATACAAAAAATGAAACTGACTTAACAAAACTGAATGGGTTTTTGGATGGATTATCTATACCGTGTATTCCAAATGAAAACAGGGGGATACTGGAGTCTAAAATTAGTCAAGAAGAAGTTGGGCTAGCCATTGATAATATGAAATCAGGAAAAAGAGCAGGACCAGATGGTCTTCCAGTTGACCTCTATAAAAAAATTTAAGAATAAATTAATAAAACCACTTTTGGAAATGGTTATAGAAGCATTTCAAAATAGTAATTTACCACCATACATGAATAATGCCTTAATTATACTGTTGCCAAAACCAGGTAAACCCCCTAATACTGAATGCACTGAGGAGCTCATTTAGCAGCAGACTACATCATCCCAGGTGCACAACCGAGAGGTTTCGCAGGTCCTTCCTACCAACGGCTGTCAGACTGTACAACCTAAGCAGGGCTGCTCGCAGAGATAGCAAAAAGACGTAACAAACTAATAGTTTTTTGAATGCAAAAGATGCAATAGACTTACACAATGGTCCCCTCCGGCATACAACTAGGAAAATACCGGTCGCTATGGAGAGTGAGAATATGTATGGGCACATAATCATACCATGTAGGATAACTAAGTAGACGGTTGTGCTGTTTCATCCCATCTAGCAACAATGCTCTGCACTGTGTGTGTTTATATATTTACATATTTATTCCATCTAGCTACAATGCTCCGCACTGGGTGTGTTTATATTTATATATCTATATATTTATTCCATCTAGCTACAATGCTCCGCACTGTGTGTTTATATATCTACATATTATTCCATCTAGCTACATTGCGCCGCACTGTGTGTGTTTATATATTTACATATTTATTCCATCTAGCTACAATGCTCCGCACTGTGTGTTTATATATTCATATATTTATTCCATCCAGCTACAATGCTCTGCACGGTGTGTCTGTGTGTGTGTATATATATATTTTATAGTAATATGTACATATGTATATTAGCTGCTCTTGCTTGCTTGTTTTTTTTCTTGCCTTCTGATTGTTGCTCTGAGTGTTGCTATCCCTGTGCTGTTGCAATCCTGGAATTTCCCCGTTGTGGGACTAATAAAGGCTTATCTTATCTTAATAAATGTGAAAACATGAGACCAATAAGCCTATTAAATGCAGACCTTAAGATAATCTGTAAAATTTTAGCAAGACGACTACAAGAAATATTACCAAATATTATTAACCGAGATCAGAATGGCTTTATAATGGGAAGACAAGGCTTCCATAATGTAAGAAGACTATTTAATATTATTTATTCCAATAAAGAAGCACCAGATACAGCTTTCCTATCATTGGATGCCGAAAAGGCCTTTGACAGGGTCGAATGGCCCTATCTTTTTGAAGTCCTACAAAGGTTTGGACTTGGAAATAATTTCATAAAATGGGTTCAGATAATATACAATAATGCTACAGCAGAAATCCTAACAAACAGCAATATCTCAAAATCAATAAAAATCAATAGAGGATGTCGACAAGGCTGTCCACTTTCACCCTTATTGTTTACTATGGCAATTGAACCTTTAGTGATGGCAGTACGTTTACATCCACAAATATATGGAAATAAAGTAGGACCAACAGAACATAAAATCTCCCTGTATGCCGATGACATAATTTTGTTTATGTCAAATTTTAAAAAAATCAATTCCGACCTTGTTAAATTTAATAAAGAACTTTGGGGAAATATCAGAATACAAAATAAATAAAACTAAATCTTCAATATTAATGCTAAATGAGACCCAGAGAAATCACCCAGCTCCTGAGGTAAATCAATTCAATGTTGTAAATCAGTTTAAATATTTAGGAATTCAAATTTTGCCTAAGCTAGAATCAGTCACCAGTGCCAACTATGAAGCCTTAATGACAGATATTAATGAGTTACTTCAGAGATGGATGTCACTACCAATGTCGATGATCGGGAGAATTAATATACTTAAAAGTAATATCTTACCAAAAATACTTTATTTCAATACATTCCTTTACCACCACCGTCAGATCTATTCTCAAGAATTAAAAAAAAGTTAGTGGAATTTATATGGAACAATAGGAAGGCTAGATTACGTCTGTCCTTACTATATTTACCATTTGATCGTGGAGGTCTGAAATGTCCAAACTTTATGTTGTATTACTAGTCAGCACAACTGAGGTCTATGACATCATTTTTCATCAAATGATCTCCCTCACTGGACTGAAATGGAATCATACAATTTACCTTTACCTCTTCCCTTATTCATATACTCAGACTCGGCTAAAAAAATTACAGAAACAAATTAAAAATCCAATTGTAAAGCATATGATCAAAATATGGTGTGAAACCAAAAAATATTTAAAAGAACCACACTTATCACAATTTAGCCCAATATGGGGTAATCAATATTTTACACCAGGGAGAGAGGATGCTGTATTTAAAGTATGGAATTTAAAAGGGATTCAAAAGATTCAAGACTTATATTTGACACGTTCAGATAACAATGTCTTTTGAAGAACTGAGGATCAAATTCAATCTTAATAGAACACATTTTTTTAAATATCTTCAGCTTAGGAATTTTATTCGATCAAATCAAAATAATGCTCTCACCCGACCTACTTATTCATCCTTGGAAAAAATTTTGACTTAAGATAGTAAGAGAAAGGGTATTATTTCAGAGTTTTATAACTCAATGACACTATTCTCAAGTGAAAACTCACAGAAAAGACTGAATTATTGGTAAGAAGATCTGCAAATTGAAATTTCAGAGGAACAATGGGAACTGGCTTGTACAGAAGCTCAAACCAAATCAATAAATGTATGTCTTAAATTGATACATTTTAAATGGTTAATGCGGATGTATGTTATACCAGTGGAGTTAAATAGATATAACAAAAACATACCAGATGCATGCACAAAATGTATGGAACGTAAAGGAACCCTATTTCACCGTTTATGGGAATGTAGAAAAATCAGAATGTTTTGGGAAGAGGTGAGGGTAACAATTGAAAAAATAATTTCAAAACAATTCACATTGAACCCTAAACTGTTTTTGTTGGGTCTGTATCCAGAAAAGCATAATTTTTAAAAAGAGTGAAAGAGCATTCAAAGACCTCAGTTTGCTTAATGCCAAAAAATGTATTGCACTACTGTGGAAAAAGACTCAGACCAGATGTGACTCAGTGGTTAAGACAGATGTTAACAAACCTTTCACTAGAAAGAATAACATACATACTGAAATCAAAGGAAAATGTGTTTGAGACTATATGAAGACCTTTCATTGATTATTCAATTCAATTCAACTTTATTTATATAGCGCCATTTCACAACAACAGTCATCTCATAGCACTATCAACTGTAGGGGGGAACCCCCACAGTTGCAGAAAGACTCCAGCAATCAGGCGATCCCCGGTGGAGAGGAAAAACTCCCTTTTAACAGGAAGAAACCTCCAGCAGAACCAGGCTCAGGGAGGGGCAGTCATCTGCTGCGACTGGCTGGGGGGTGAGGGGATAGAGAAGAAGAAAAGAACAGACATGTAGAGAGCAAACAGCACGATGGGGACTCAATCTATGGGAGAGAACAAATGTTAATGACCAGCAAAAAAAATATTTCACAGAGAGTGAGGAAAGGAGTGAGGCCCAGTGCATTACTGGAGGTCCCCCGGCTGACTAAACCTATTAGCAGTATAACTAAGGGAGGGTTCAGAAACACATGATCCCTCCCTAATTGTAGGCTATATCAAAAAGGTAGGTTTTAGCTCTATTCTTAAAAACAGAGATCGAGTCTGACTCCCGAATCCAGATTGGCAGCTGATTCCACAGGAGAGGAGCTTGATAACTGAAGGCTCTGCCTCCCATTGTACTTTTGGAGATTCTAGGTATTACAAGTAATCCTGCATTTTGGGAGCGTAGTGCTCTGTTAGGATAATACGGTAGTATCAGATCTTTTAAATAAAAAGGAGCCTGATTGTTTAGAGCTTTGTAAGTAAGAAGAAGGATTTTAAACTTAATTCTAAACTATATGGGAAGCCAATGAAGGGAGGCAAGAACCGGAGAGATATGATCTCTCTTTCTAGTACCTGTTAAAACTCTTGCTGCAGCATTTTGGATCAGCTGAAGACTTTTTAAAGATGTTTTAGGACAGCCTGATAATAAAGAATTACAATAATCTAATCTCGAGCTAACAAAAGCGTGGATCAGCTTCTCAGCATCACTCTGAGACAAGATGCTCCTAATCTTGGCAATATTACGCAAATGATAGAAGGCAGTCTTAGAAACAAATTTAATATGTGAATTGAAGGACAAATCCTGATCTAAAATAACTCCAAGGTTCCTCACAGAGCTATTAAGAGAAAGAGTAACTGCATCCAAACTGAAAGTTTGATTTGGAAAGGAATTTCTAAGGTTTTTTGGACCAACAAGAATGACTTCAGTCTTATCTGAATTTAATAGCAGGAAATTACAAGTCATCCAAGCTTTGATTTCCTTAAGACAGGCTTCTAACTTGGCTAATTGATTACTATCATCTGGCTTCATTGACAGGTATAATTGTGTGTCATCTGCATAACAATGAAAATGTATACAGTGCTTTCTAATAATGTTGCCTAACGGAAGCATATATAAACTAAAAAGAGTAGGGCCTAGCACAGATCCCTGTGGAACTCCATGACTAAGCTTTGAGTTGAAAGAAAACTCATTATTTACATGAACAAACTGGAACCTATCAGATAAATAAGATCTAAACCACTGCAACGAAGTTCCATTAAGTCCAACATAGTGTTCTAATCTATCAAGTAGAATATTATGATCGATAGTATCAAAAGCTGCACTAAGGTCTAAAAGGACAAGTACAGAAACTAGTCCATTATCAGATGCAATGAGGAGGTCGTTAGTGACCTTCGCTAAGGCTGTTTCAGTACTATGATGGATTCTAAACCCAGATTGAAACTCTTCAAGTAAACCATTTCCCTGCAGGTGGTCAAATAATTGCGTAGCGACAACTCTAAGATTTTTGAAATGAAAGGGAGATTAGAGATTGGTCTATAGTTGGCTAAAGCTCCTGGATCTAGTGTTGGCTTTTTGAGTAAGGGTTTAATTACAGCCGTTTTAAAAGCCTGCGGTACATGGCCTAAAGTTAATGAAGAATTGATTATATGAAGAATAAAGCTATCAATAAGTCGGAAGACTTCTTTAAATAACCTGGTAGGAATAGGGTCTAAAAGACAAGTTGAAGGTTTGGATGAGGAAACTATTTTGTCTAACTCACAAAGGTCGATTGGAGTAAACTCATCAAGACAGACATCAAAAGAAGGAGTTGTAGTAGTTACAGTATTTAAGTTAACTGTGGGAAGAATGATTGATTTTATCTCTGATGGATGAAGTTTTATTATTGAAAAAGTTCATAAAGTCCTGACTAGTAAGCTCTAAGGGAATGCTAGGATTGACAGAGTCCTGACTCTTTGTCAACCTGGCTACAGTACTGAAAAGAAACCTGGGATTATTCTTGTTCTCTTCTATTAATGCAGAGTAATAACTTGTTCTAGCTTTTCTAAGAGATTTTTTATAAATTAAAAGATGATTTCTCCAAGCTAAATAGTTTTCATCTAAATTAGTAGAGCGCCATTTTCTTTCTAATTGACGAGTCTTCTGTTTTAAGCTACGAGTTTCTGTGTTGAACCAAGGAGTTAGAAATCTCTGATTAGACTTTTTCTTTTTTAAGGGGGCCACCAAGTCTAGAGCCTGATGCGGAGAAGCTGAAACAATATCCACCATGTTATCAATTACACAAGGAGCAAGCTGTCTATAGCTTATTTCCGTTGTGTTGACACATGGCATAGAGGAAACAATCTGCATAAATTTGGAAACAGCATCATCTGAGAGGCATCTACTGTGATAATATTTTTCTTTAGGAGCCAAATAGTCAGAAATAGTAAAATCAAAGGTTAACAGACAATGGTCTGACAGTACAGGGTTATGAGGAGACACTACAAGATTTTCTATTTCTATGCCATATGTCAGAACAAGGTCCAATGTATGGTGGAGGTAATGAGTAGAATTTCCTACTTTCTGAGAAAACCCAATCGAGTCTAATATTGAATTAAAAGCCACATTAAGGCAGTCACTATCTACATCCACATGTATATTAAAGTCCCCTACTATAATTATTCTATCAGATTTCAGCACTAAATCAGCTAAGAAATCAGCAAATTCGGATAAAAATTCTGAGTAGGTTGATGGGGGACGATAAACTATAGCAAATAAAATTGGGTTTAACCTAAAATTGCTAAAGTGCCCAATACTGAGGACCAGGCCCTCAAAGGAATTATAACATGTTTTTTGCTTTACATTAACTAGTAATTTGGAATGGTAAATTGTTGCTACTCCTCCTCCACGAGCAGAACTTCTGGGATTTTGACAGTTTAAATAACCAGAGGGAGTTGATTCATTTAAACCAACATAATCCTCTTGTCCTAACCAAGTCTCTGTAAGGGATATTAAATCAATCTGATGATCAATTAACAGATCATGGACTAACAGAGACTTGGGAGTTAGAGACCTAATATTTAATAAACCACATTTAATTTTTAAATTATGAGGAGGAACAGAATCAGAATCAGATTTATTGCCATTGTTAATGTAGTACACAAACTAGGAATTTGTCTCGATGCCATGCTGCAACATTAAAAACATGATGAGAAAAAGAGATAAACTAAAAACCTAAAGGACTGAAAACGTGCAATAAGTGTAGAAAAATAAGTAATAATGATAATAATAATAATAATAATAACAATACTAGTAATAATGAGTAGTACTAGTCAAGGCAGTTTTAAAAAATTAGCAAGTAGCAGATAATGTGAAGTACCACATAGTGCAGTTGATAATGCAACAGAAAACAGTGATGAATGACGTGAGTCTGGTTGAGCTGCTGTACATAGTGCACGAGAGTCAAAAAGTCACTTAATGTTCAGCAGTCTGATGGCAGAGGGGAAAAAGCTGTTCATGTGCCGGGAGGTTTTAGTCCGAATGGACCGAAGTCTTCTACCTGAGGGAAGGGGAGCAAACAGTACGTGACCAGGATGTGAAGGATCGGCTATGATCCGGCCAGCACGCCTCCGGGTCCTGGAGATGTACAGGTCCTGGAGAGATGGGAGCTCGCAGCCTATCACCTTCTCAGCAGTGCGCACGACGCGCTGCAGCCTTAGTCTGTCCCTGGCAGTGGCTCCTGCATACTACACAGTTATGGAGGAGGTGAGGATGGACTCGATGATGGCCGTGTAGAACTGCACTAACATCTTGGTGGGTAGCTTGAGCTTCCTCAGCTGCCACAGAAAGAACATCCTCTGCTGGGCCTTTTTGATGAGGGAGCTGATGGTTGGCTCCCATTTGAGGTCGCGGGTGATGGTGGTGCCCAAGAAGCGGAAGGAATCTGCAATGGTGATGGGAGAGCCTGTGATGGTGAGGGGGGGCAGGGGGGTTGTGACTTTCCTGAAGTCCACAATCATCTCCGCTGTCTTCAGAGCATTCAGCTGCAGGTTGTTGTGGCTGCACCAGGACACCAGCTGGGCCACCTCTTCCCTGTAGGCGGACTCGTCGCCGTTGGAGATGAGCCCGATGAGGGTGGTGTCGTCCACAAACTTAATCAGCTTAACAGACTGGTGGGAGGAGGTGCAGGAGTTGGTATAAAGGGAGAAGAGTAGGGGGGAAAGTACACAGCCCTGGGGTGATCCAATGCTGATGCTAACAGAGTCTGAGACAGACTTCCCCAACCGCACATGCTGTCTCCGGTCCGTCAGGAAGTCGGTGATCCACCTCCAGAGGGAGTCAGGCACGTTGAGCAGGGACAGCTTGTCCTGGAGCAGATCGGGGCGGATGGTGTTGAATGCAGAGCTGAAGTCCACAAACAGAATCCTGGTGTAGGTTCCCGGGGAGTCCAGGTGCTGCAGGATGGAGTGGAGGGCCAGGTTGACTGCGTCATCCACAGACCTGTTAGCACGGTAGGCAAACTGCAGCGGGTCTAGGAGGGGTGTGGTGATGGACTTGAGGTGAGACAGGACCAGGCGCTCAAAGGACTTCATGACTACAGAGGTGAGCGCTACAGGTCTGAAGTCGTTAAGTCCAGCAATCCGTGGCTTCTTGGGGACAGGGATGATGGTGGAGGATTTGAGGCAGGTCGGCACGTGACATTGCTTAAGGGAGGTGTTAAAAATGTCTGTGAAGACAGGAGCCAGCTCTTTCGCACAGTGTCTCAGGGTGGAGGGAGACACACCGTCCGGCCCGGGGGCCTTGCGCCGGTTCAGTCTGGAGAACTGTCTATGCACGTCCTGCTCACTGATGACAAGGGGAGGGGGGGAGGAGGAGGAGGAGGAGGGGGGGACCGCTTTTGATGAATTAGGGGCTGAGGAGGCAGTGGCCTGGGTGGAGAGGCCAAATCATTCAGTTTAGAGGCTTTATGTTTAATTTGAGTTTTACCAATATTTTGCTTTATCACTTTGGGATGCTTATACATTATATTTTTATTCACTTTGGAGGAAGCAGACAACGATTCTCTGATGGGGAAGTCAGGGGCTAAGTTGAGGGGTGGCGGATGAAGAGGAGCTGCAGAGAGGCGTGTAAGACTGCGACTCTGCTTCCTGGTCCCAACTCTGAGTAGTCAGGGTTTTGGAAATTTGGATAAAAAAGATGCCAGATTGTTAGATAAATGAGAAGCACCATCCAAAGTGGGATGAATGCTGTCTCATCTCATAAGACCAGGTTTTCCCCAAAAAGAGCTCCAATTGTCAATGTAGCCCACGTCATTTTTAGAACACCACACAGACAGCCAGCGGTTGAAGGATGACGAGCGGCTAAACATGTCATCACTGGTCAGATTGGGGAGGGGCCCAGAGAATACTACAGTGGCAGACATTGTTTTGGCAAAGTCACACACCGATTCTACATCAAGTTTCGTGACTTCCGACTGCCGGAGACGGATGTCATTAATGCTGGCGTGAATAACAATTGTGGAGTATTTACAGTTACTTTTAGCCAGCATTTTCAAATTTGACTCGATGTCACCTGCTCTGGCCCCAGGAATGCATTTGACTATGACCGCTGGAGTCTCTAGGTTCACGTTTCTGACTACAGAGTCGCCAATGATCAGAGTTTTTTCCTCAGCGGGTGTGTCGCTGAGCGGGGAAAAACGATTAGAAACGTGAACAGGTTGGTGGTGAACCGGGGCTTTGCGACTAGGCTTCCTTCACACCGTCACCCACCCAGTCTCCTCGCTGCTGAGGAGAGCCGGGGAACCGCTGACAGGGGGGCCTAAGCTAGCTAGCTCCGCTGCAGCTAATGGGCGTCCGTCGAGATTAACTGGCGCAGACGGTGTTTCAATGCAGCGGAGCCGGGATTCCAAATCAGACAACCTCGCCTTGAGCGCCTCAAAAAGACAACATTTATTACATTTACCGTTATCACTAAAAGAGGCAGAGGTGTAGCTAAACATCTGACAGAGAGAGCACACCAGAGGAGAGGAAAGAATGCTAGTAGCCATAGCTAATGGCTGGAGAGCAAACCACACAGGCAGACAGCAAAACAGGAAGTGACGATACGTTACCACAAGGAAGTGACGAGGAACTTCCTTGATTATGTAAAGAAATTAAATATAACTTCTGAAGAAGAAGGTGAATGATGTGTGTGGACCTTGCAAATTCCAAATTGGTGAATGTATAATATGTATACTTATGTAATAGATTACCTAGATTAAACAGAGGAGCATTGTTGATGACTTGCCTTTGTTAGTTGTTGTTGGTGTTTTTAGTACATTTTTTTTTTGTAGTGTTTTCTTTTTTTTTTAAACTTTAGTGTTTAACTAACTTTAGTGTTAGTGTTTGATTGTTTGTGCCATGTTTGTAAAAAAAAAAAAGGTTCAATAAAAAATATTGTGGAAAAAAAATAATACACTTCAACAGCAGAAGTCTTAACAAAAACGTTCCACAGATTCAGGACTATTTAAAACAGCTAGACAGAAAATTTACAGCTATCGCAGTCTCTGAAACTTGGCTTAATGAAGAGCAGGCTCTCCTGATGGCAATAGAGGGATATCAGATGTTTCATATTAACAGATCTCAAAAAAAGGGTGGTGGTGTTGCACTGTATATTGATGACCTGTATAGGTGTAAGCTTGTAAATGGAATGTCCTTAGCACTACCAGGGATTTTGGAATGTGTTACTGTTGAGATTGACCAAAATAAAACAAAAAATCTAATTATAAGTTGTATATATAGAACGCCGGGAACTTGCATTGAGACATTCAGAGATAAATTAGTCGAGCTGTACAATAATATTACTAGTAAGAAAATGGTAGTAATTTGTGGAGATTTCAATATTGATTTACTAAATCCATATCAACAAAATGTAATTACAGAGTTCATGAATTCTATGTACAGCATGAGTCTATATCCCACAATAATGCATCCCAGTAGAATCACAGTCCACACTGCTACACTTATTGACAACCTGTTTGTTAATATTATTGATAAGAAAATAGAAAGTGGATTATTGATAAATGATATAAGTGACCATTTGCCAACCTTTGCACTTATCCATGGCCATACAGAGGCCAATACAGAAAAAAATTTAAAATCGATCAGATACAAATCACAAAAGTCAATCAGTTCTTTTAAAGACGACTTGCTGAAGCAAGACTGGACAAAAGTCTATGTATCAGATGTAAATGAAGCCTATGACACATTTATAAACATTGTAACCACTCTTTATGAAAAAAATTGTCCATTAGTAAAGAAAAAGCTTAAACATATATTTGCCGATAAGCCATGGTTAACCAAAGGATTACAAAAGGTGTGTAAAAAGAAAAATTTATTATATAAAGCTTTTCTAAAGAAAAGGACAAAAGAAGCAGAGCAGCGGTATAAAACATACAAAAATAAGTTAACATATATAATAAGATGTAGTAAAAGAGACCATTACAGTAAAGAACTGGAGAAAAACAGACAATATTAAAAATACATGGACAATACTTAACAATATTCTTGGAAATAAAAACAGAAATACAAGCTACCCAACCAATTTTTCAAAAAATAATAAAACGACTCAGAGTGTGAATGCAGCTTCACCTGCAGATGAATTTAATAACTTTTTTGTTAACATTGGTCCTAATTTGGCTCGAGAAATACCCACTACGGCACCCACAGGTGATACAATAAGCAAAAACACTGCTATAAAAGACTCCATTTTCATAAAGAACACAGACGAGAGAGGGGTCATTGAAATTGTTAAATTGTTTAAAAGTAAAACATCTACGGACTGTGATGGTATTGACATGCTCTTAGTCAAAACTATTATTGAATGCTTAGTGAAACCACTGACTTATATCTGTAACCTGTCTCTCCAAACAGGTATATTTCCCAATGCAATGAAAATAGCTAAAGTAATTCCGATATACAAGACGGGTGACAGAGGGGAACTTTTAAACTATAGACCAATTTCACTATTGCCGCAATTTTCCAAGATACTTGAAAAAATATTCTGTGAGAGAATTGACAACTTCATAATGAAGAATAATTTATTGTGTGAGCAGCAATATGGGTTCAGACACAAGAGGACAACTGCATTTGCTCTAATGGAATTTATAGAAAAAATATCAACTGCCGTTGAAAATAAAGAGTATTCAGCTGGGGTATTCCTGGATCTTAAAAAAGCATTTGATACAGTGGATCATAATTTATTATTAACCTCTTGCACTCCGTTGTTCCACGGGCGGGCAAGTCTCTGCGTTCTAGGGCGCACGAGACCGCACTTGTGCGCCCTCGTGCGCATGACGCATGATAAGGATATTGATGGTGGTGGTGTAGGTGGTGTGGCCTCCAAGCGCCACTGAAAAAAAAAGCTGCAAACACAGCCGCGAACAGATTAGTTCATCTGATTGACCTCTCATTCGACTAATAAGAGCCTTGAATTGGGTTTCTGAAACCTTGAAGAGCCAATGAATGAAAACCTAGGAAGAATCAGAATCAGAAAAGATTTATTGCCAAGTACATTAACAGATCACTGATAACATACGAGAGAATTTGACTTGACACAGAAAATGAACCTGCATTTCCAGTGACTCGGCTGCATCAGAGACGCGCCTGCCAACAGGATAGTGGGTACAAGCATAAGAAAAGAATAATACGAGGAACAATAGGAAGGAGCAAAAAAATCATTGATTCAAAATACTGGTTACATAATTAATCAATATTAAGATTTCAAGGAAAAAAAAAGCTCTCGATGCACATTCGCTACACAGGATTCACAAGACACAAGAGAGCAGTGTGTGTATCTTTATTCAGTTCATGGATCAATGTGTGTGCGGTGTTGTAGCAGTGTTGATGATAATAAGAGAGACAACAAGGACACTTGGCAGGAGATGTTTTGTCTGGCTGCCGCCGAGTCCTTATCTTGGCAGGCTGTCCAGATGGCTGTCCAAGGCCTTATGCTCGATGATTTTGAAAACACAGACTGCAGACAGCCAGGAGGAATTTTCATGGGGAAATTGAGCCAAATCGGACTGATCACAGAGAAGGCTTTTTATTTCTTCTGTAGATTCAGTACTTAATCCTTCATTGCGGGGCTTTAAATCCATCGTGGAAAGACCTAAGCAAGACCATGATGTAATCCACCTTCCGAGACAGTTCTCCATTTGTCGCTATCAGGGTCTTCTCCAATTTTTCAATTTGACAGATGCACCTCGCCTGGCCAGCATTTTGATAGGTTGTATCCATCTTCAGCAATTTGCGGTACACCAGGACAATCCCAGTTCCAATCAGAAAGATCCCGATCACCATTACCACGAAGACATACAAATCTTCAATATCTTCGATAGAGAGATTAGTGAGACACAAGATTTTCCAATTACTTGTGTCACGTAAATAGCCCGCTGGAGCCGTACCTGCGGGGCAGACAGCTTCCCCCGGAGCACTTTTCCTTGTTGAAAAAATAGTGTCAATTGTGTTCAAAGCCCAGCTTATTAACTCCATAATTTCTTTCTTTCGACGGTCGCAGTTAGACGCAGACAGACAACAGCAAGCTGGGATCCAGTAGTTGGGGGGGAAGGAAAAAAAGTCAGAGCAGGAGAGGAGGAAAAAGCGTCGACTCTCTTGGGAGGGCGGAAGTGAAAACTGGGAAGGAGGACCCGCCTCCCAACGCTTTGAATGCAGTGAGCCAATTGAAGCAGAGAAGTTCGTGAGCTGTTTTTTTTTAAGGCTGGGTGAAGACTGGCTGCTGGAGCGGATCAAAAAAGGACACAGGAAGAGCCCCACAGACCCAGCAGCATGGAGACCATCCACAAATGCAACCTGTGTGACAAGGAGTGCCATTCGTGGATCGGCATGTTCGGCCACAGGCGGTGCTTATTTTGTATTGGTTCCAGCAGAGTAGACGTTATGATTTCTTCCATGGTCATTATAGACCGACGGAGGCTGACGACGAAGGCTGAGTGACACACACGCCTTCGCCAGTCTTTTTTTAATTACTACTGTTATTTGTTTTGAAAAATCGTTCGCCAAAAACCGCAATCATGGAAGCACAAAACCGCAATAATGGAATTATGTTTTGATCGAGTCGCGAGACCAGAACCAGAGCGGACCAGCGTCGCGTTCGTCTGACAGTGAGGAAGACAAGTTCGCCAAGACTCCGCTGTGAAGAGGTAAGGTGTTATAAGCTAAATTATTCTCTATCCCTGAAAATTGTAATCCAAAATGACTTTTGACCGATCAGTAAATTACAGCTGTGCGGTTCACGAGGTCTGAAGTTCGTGCGCCGCGGTACAAGGGGTTGCTCGCAGTGTACAGGCTGTGAACGCCCCCCCACCCCCGCTATTCTTCTGCAGCGAGGGGGGGGGGGCCGCGGTGATTGCACTGCTGTACTACATCACCACATAAGGCTAATCCGTTGTGTAGCGATGGCTGAAGTCCATCCTCTGTAGCGAGCGGGGGGGGGACAACCCCCCCCCTCCACACACACAGTAGCAAGGGGGGGGGGGGGAAGCCGCTGTGACAGCGTTGCTGTGGAAACATGCAACGAGTGTAATCCGTCATGTAGCAAGGGCCGAACTCTGTCCTTGGTAGCGGGGGGGGGGGGACGACCCCCCCCACACACACACAGACACAGCCCTGAGTGTGACCTTTCCTTTGAGCCTAAAATGAAGCTTCTACATTGAATTATTCAAAAGTTACAGACGTTTTTCCAAACTGTGCCATTTGGCACAATTTGGCACAGTTCCAAAACGCCTGGGAACAGCCTGAGAACAAAGCTGTGTAAAATATTCATTTTTTGTGGTATTGTTACCAAATTTGGATCTCAGCTGGATAACACTTGCTTCTACATTTCTGTTGCATTTTCCAGCCGGATTGGACAGCTGTGTGTTATTTGCAAGCATTTGTATCCAAAAAAACACCGTGTCCAAATTTTTTTTCTTCAAGTTCAGTATGTTTAGATGACTGTAGCTCAGTGGCCGGAGCACGTAGAGAGATTATGTTTTTTTTGCCAAAAAATTCAAAGTGTTTTCTTTTAAATGAGACCAACTCCATGAAGATGCTGCAAAGGGTTGAAGAACAGCTTTCGATTTACTTTGGGCACGTTATTTTTTGGCATTTTTAGGAAAATTGCCCGGAGTGCAAGAGGTTAAAGAAACTACAAAATTGTGGTATTAGGGGAGTAGCACTGTCCTGGTTGTGTAGTTACTTAAAGAATAGATATCAGTATGTATGTGTTGGTAACAAAAACTCAGTTACTGTAGGTTACTTGTGGGTAACACAGGGTTCAGTTTTGGGGCCATTGTTATTCAATATGTATATAAATGATATTTGTAAAGTTTCAGAAAAAATGGATTTAATATTGTTTGCCGATGACACTAATTTATTATGCAGTGGAAGCAATTTGGAACAACTTTTGGATACACTCGGAAAGGAATTAGGAAAGCTTAAACTGTGGTTTGATTCAAACAAATTAACGCTCAATTTAAGTAAGAAAATTTATAGTTTTTAACAACCATCAACAACTTAGTATCTAAACTCAGTGTAAATGGTGTAGAGATTGAAAGGGTATCTGAAACTAAATTTCTTATTGTAATAATTGATAATAAACTGTGTTGGAAGTCACATATTAATTATATTAAAGGTAAAATATCCAAATCAATTGCAATACTACACAGAGTGAAATATTTGCTGAATCAACCCACACTATATACCTTGTATCATTCATTAATACTTCCATACATGACATATTGTACTGAAGTATGGGGAAATACATATAAAACAAACATATATCCAGTCTTTATGCTTCAGAAGAGAGCTATTAGAATAATAAACAAAGCTGCTTACAGGGAACCAACAAACCCACTTTTTCTTAAATTAAAAGCTCTCAAGTTGAAAGATCTGGTTGACTTTAAAACTGCAGTAATAATGTTTAAAGTGAAGAATATATCACTGCCCGCAAATATCCAAAAGCTGTTCCAAATAAGGGTGAAACAATATCATTTCAGAGGAACATGTATATTTCAAAAACCTTCAGTGAGAACTACCACCAAGCAACACTGTGTTTCAGTGCAAGGAGTCAGATTATGGAACGATTTTGGACCTGAATTAAAATCATGTACAACGCTTGGACAATTTAAACAAAAACTAAAGGAAGAAATACTCCAAACCTATATACAAGATGACATATAAAATCACATAAGGACTGTCATATTCAGTCTGCGTTGTGTTGTTGCTTTTTTTTTTTTTTGTCACATTTTGTCTTAGCTTTGTTCTGAATTGTAATCACTCTTGTTTGTTTTTCTTCTGAATTCTTGGATGGAACATGTGTGGGCAATATAAGCTGCGGCTTCAGCCATCACCCATTTCGGATAACTTATGTTGAACTGTATAATCAGAGGAGTTATTGTCTAATTTGACTTTGTTGGATTTTCTTTCCCCCTTTGTTATATTATTCTGTTTCTTTTAATCTGTACTTTTAATCTATCCGAAATAAAGATTGATTGATTGACTGATTGATCTAGACCAGACAGCAGGCTCACATTACACCAGGTTTAAAGTCACTGCATTGGCTCTCGGTGTCCTTCAGGATTGATTTTAAGGTTCTTGTACTGGTTTATAAATGTCTGCACAGTGTTGGGTCTTCTAATTTATATTTACATATGAGCCCCCACGGAGCCTGAGGTCCTCTGGCACTGGTCTTTTAATTACTCCTACCATCAGAACATGCACCCATGATGAGGCTGCTTTGAGTTGTTCTGGTCCACGTCTGTGGAACAGCCTTCTGGAGAACATCAGGGCTGCTGAGAATGTTTTTAGAAGCAGGCTCAAGACCTATCTCTTTAACCTAGCTTTTGATTAGTCTCTTATTTAACTGTTTTTATTTCTCATTTTATGTTGTTCTTGTTACAATTACTGATTTTATTATCAAATATTATTACCTTTTAAACTGTTTGATTGCAATTAAATGTTTTTTTATGATTATCTTTTTACTAACAAATTATTTATCTTATTATTATTTATTAGTGATTGTTTCATTCATCTTATTATCTCGTCCTAGCTCCAGTGTTTCCTCCTGAGGAGCCCTCCCACCAAGAATTGCCTGGTTCTGGCTGCAGGGTGCTGGCTGGTGACTGCCCTGGTCCACCCAATCAATGGGACTTTATGCTGCGGTTCCACGCTCGTGGTGTTGACTCCTCAGACTGGACATGGGCAGTCTCAGAGGTGGCGTCCCTGTGGCTGCAGACTTGGCACGTCCCTGGTGTTGATGGCTCCTTAAAGCTACAGTCACAGATATCCTTACCAACGGCTGTCAACACCATATGAACGATTTTTGAACTATTTCATACTGCCTTCTTATGGTGGCCATAGGAGAATCCAATCTTCATAGACCGTTTGTAAGTTTGTTGCCAGGTTGATGGTCTTATTCAAGGTTTATACAAACGCCCCACGAAAAACCCCCATCGTAGGGCAGCCATGCGAATGCCATAGGAACAACATAAGAAACTACGCAAGATGTTGGCCATAAGTATGCCTCAAGAACACCTTAAGTTGTTCTTGAGGGCCCCTTACAGCGAATCCCCATTTATACGGAGATTCGTACGGCATGTGTAAGGCACTCATAGGCAGAAGTACATCATTCATGCGGCATTTGTGCCGACAAAATGTGCCGAAAGCTGTAAGATCTTCCTACCAGCAACTTGAGTGTCATGAGTTGCACAAAAATTTTCGTAAGATGGCAGTAAGCAAACCCCCCATGGATCGCCACCTTAACATGGTGGGGGGTTTACTTGCCCTAGTGATCCAAGGAGCTATGTTGTCTAGAGCAATTTGCCTCTGGTAGGGTCTCTCAAGACAAACTGGTCCTGGGTGAAGGGCCAGACTAAGAGCGATCCAATAGACTCCCATGATGACCAAAAAAATCAAGGATCAAGTGTACCCCTCCCCCCCCCATATGAGGTTACCGGGGCCCCGCCCTGGAGCCAGGCATGGGGGAGGGGCTGGATGGCCAGCACCTGGTGGCTGGGTTTCTCCCCATGGGACCCGGCCGGGCTCAGCCCAAAGGAGCTACATGGGTCCGCCCTCCAGTGGGCTCAACACCTGTAGGAGGGACCATGGGGGTCCAGTGCAATGCGAATCAGGTGATGGTCGAAGGCAGAGACTTTTGTGGTCTGATCCCCGGCTTTCAAAACTGGCTTTTGGGATGTGGAACGTTACCTCTGTGGTAGGGAAGGAGCTGGTGCACGAGGTTGAGAAATACTGGCTAGATATAGTTGGGCTCACCACAACATGCAGCTCAGGTTCTGGAAAAAGTTTCGTGGAGAGGGGCTGGAGCTTGGCCTACTCTGGAGTTTCCCCAGGCGAGAGATAACAAGCAGGGGTGGGTATTCTTGTATCCCTCCGCCGTGCTGCCTCGACATTGGAGTTCTCCCCGGTGGACAAAAGGATTGTTTCATTACACCTTCAGGATGGGAAAGGAGTCCTGACCATCATTTGTGCCTATGCACCAAATAATGGTTCAGAGTACCCACCTTTTTTGGAGTCTCTGACTGGGGTGTTAGAAAGTGCTCCTCTTGGAGACTCCTTTGTCCTACTGGGGGACTTCAATGAGCCCCTGGGAAACAACAATGAAACCTGGAAGGGTGTGACATGGTCTGCCTGATCTGAACTCAAGTGGTGTTCAGTTATTGGACTTCTGTGCTAACCACAGCTTGTCCATAACAAACATGTTCAAGCATAAGGGTGTCCATATGTGCATATGGCACCAGGACACCCTAGGTCGCAGGTTGATGATCTATTTTATCATGTCACCTGCAACCATATGTCTTGGGCACTCTGGTAAAGAGAGGTGCAGAGCTGTCAACTGATCACCACCTGGTGGTGAGTTGGATCTGATGGCAGGGGTGGATGCCACTCAGACCCAGCAAACCTAAATGTGTAGTGAGGAAGTGCTGGGAACATCTGGCTGAGGCCCCTGTACAGAAGGTCTTCCACTCCCACCTCCGGAAGAACGCTGATCACATTCCGAGGGAATCTGGAGACATGGAGTCTGAATGGGCCATGTTCTCCACCTCCGTTGTTGAAGCAGCTGCCCAGAGCTGCGGCCGCAAAGTTGTTGGTGCATCTCATGGTGGCAACTCCCAAACCAAGTGGTAGACACCAGTGGTGAGGGGGCAATCAAACTGAAGGAGTCCTATTGAGCTTGGTTGGCTTGTGGGACTCCCGAAGTAGCTGAGGTGTACCGGCAGGCAAAACAGAGTGCAGCTTGGGTGGTTGCTGAAGCAAAAACTCGGGTGTGGGAGGAGTTTGGTGAGGCCATGGAACAAGACTTTCAGTTGGCCTCGAAGAGATTCTGGCAAAGTGTGTGGTGGCTTAGGAGGGGGAAGCAGCTCTCTGTCCACACTACCTATGGTGTGAATGGGGTGCTGCTGATTCCGACTGGGGACATCGTCAGGCAATGGAAGGAATACTTTGAGGATCTCCTCAATCCCACTGACACGCCTTCCACAGAGGAAGCACGGCTTGAGGACAAGGGGGATGACTCGCCCATCACAAGGGCTGAGGTTGCCGAAGTGGTTAAAAAACTCTATTGGGGCCGGGCCGGGCCCTGGCGGTGGACAAGATTCACCCTGAGTACCTCAAGGCTCTGGATGTTGTAGGACTGTCATGGCTAACATGCCTCTGCAACACTGTGTGGAGGTCGAGGACAGTACCGTTGACATGGCAAACTGGGGTGGTGGTTCATCTTCTTAAAAAGGGGGACCGGAGGGTATGTTCCAACTTTAGGGGGAATCACACTTCTCAGCCTCCCTGGAAAGGTCTACGCCAGGGTACTGGGGAGGGGAGTCAGACCACTGGTCGAACCTCGGATTCGAGAGGTGCTATGTGGTTTTCGTCCTGGCCGTGGCACATCGGACCAGCTCTTTACCTTCGAGAATCCTCGAGGGATCATGGGAGTTTGCCCAACCAGTCCACATGCGTTTTGTGAACTTGGAGAAAGCATTCATGGTCTCTTGTGGGGGGGTGGGGGGTGCTGCGGAAGTATGGGGTATTGAGCTTGTTATGAGATATGGGCTGGGCTGCACGGTGGCGCAGTGGTTAGCACTGCGGCAGCACAGTTTACCCTTGGCCGGGGGATTGTGGGGATCGTGGGATCGTGGGTTCGATCCCAGCCCCCGACCAACAGTGATCTGTGTGGAGTTTGCATGTTCTCCCCGTGTTGCGTGGGTTTACTCCGGGATTTCTCCGGTTTCCTCCCACATGCCAAAAACATGCATGTTAGGTTAATTGGCTGTTCTAAATTGTCCCTAGATATTTGTTTCCTATAGGCCCTCAGAATAGAGGGTTAGTATTAATGAAAGCGCTTTGAGTGGTCTTTGTGACTAGAAAAGCGCTATATAAGTGCAGGTTAGTTAGTTAGTTAGTTAGATATACGGTCCCTATGCAACCATTGCAAAAGTTTGGTTCATATTGCCAACACTCAGTCAAACTCATTTCCAGTGAGAGTTGGACTCTGCTACGCCTGCCCTTTGTCACCAATCCTGTTCAAAAATTTTATGGATGGGATATGTAGGCGCAGCCAAGGATCAGAGGGTGTCATGCTTGGTGACCACAGGATCTACTCTCTGCTGTTTGCAGATGATGTCGTCCTGCTGGCTTCATCGAGCAATGACCTATAGGTCTTGCTGGAACAGTTTGCTACCGAGTGTGAAGCAGCCACGATGACAATCAGTACCTCCAAGTCCGAGTCCATGATGCTCAGCCAGAAAAAGCTGGATTGTCCTCTCTGGGTTGGGGACAAGCTCCTGTCCCAAGTGGAGGAGTTTAAGAATCTCGGGGTCTCATTCACAAGTGAGGGGAGAATGGAGCAAGAGATTGATAGATGGACTGGAGCAGCCTCTGTAGTGATGTGGATGTTGTACCAGTCTCTTGTGGTGAAGAGGGAGCTAAGCTCTAAAGCACAGCTGTCGATTTACCGGTCAATCTACGTTCCTACCCTCACCTATGGTCATGAGCTTTGGGTAATGACTGAAAGAATGAGATCTCACATACAAGCAGCTGAAATGAGCTTTCTCCGTAGGATTGCTGGACTCACCCTTAGAGATAGGGTGAGGAGCTCAGTCATCCGGGAGAGGCTCAGAGTAGAACTGCTGCTCCTCTGCATTGAAAGGAGCCAAATGAGGTGGTTTGGGCATCTGATCAGGATGCCTCCTGGACGCCTTCCACTTGAGGTGTTTTGGGCTCTTCCCACTGGGAGGAGACCCCAGGGCAGACCCAGGACATGCTGAAGAGACTACATCTCCCAGCTGGCCTGAGAATGTCTTTGCATCCTCTCTGAAGAGCTGGAGCAGGTGGCCGGGGAGAGGGAAGTCTGGGCTTCTCTGTTTGGACTGCTGCCTCCATGACCCGAACCTCTGCAAAAGTGGTAATTTTGGTACCAGAACCGGAGCTGTGCTTTGGGGTGAGCCCAACTATATCTAGCCGGTATCTCTCAACCTCGTGCACCATCTCCAGCTCCTTCCCCACCACAGAGGTGACATTCCACATCCCAAAAGCGAGTTTCGAAAGCCGGGGATCAGACCACGAAGAGCTTTGCCTTCATCTGCCACCTGATCCGCATAGCACCAGACCCCCATAGTCCCTCCTGAAGATGGTGAGCCCACTGGAGGGAGGACCCATGTAACTCCTTCGGGCTGAGCCTGGCCGGGTCCCATGGGCCGAAACCCGGCCACCAGGCGCTAGCCATCAAGCCCCTCCCGCAGGCTTGGCTCCAGGGCGAGGCCCCGGTAGCCCCATATGGGGCGGGGTACACTGAACCCTTGATTTTTTTTTTTTTATTCATAATCTGCCCCATTATTGTTAAAATACACTCACAGAAAACGTCCACCTAATGATAGTTTGTGGGTTGGAACAGGTCAGTAATTCACTTCTAAGATATTTAATTAATTGTTTAATTGACATTAGGCATTATGTTGTCTGTGATAAACTGATATCTCACCTGAAACTTGTGATAATTACAGCTTCTTTGTTTTTTTGTATTTAGCTCTGGAAACTGCTTATAAAATGTTATGTTAAGCAGGGACTGACAACAAGGTGATTTTCACAGGTGTGGAGGCTTAAACAGTGGGTGACGTAAAGCATGCACTAGAGCCCCAGCAGGAAGCAGAGATGGACATGAGAAAAATAATCACAATTAGTTGACTAATCGAAAATATAGTCGTTAGATTAGTTGACTACTGTCATGAACCAAGCCGGGTGGTTCTTCAGGCTCGGTTCTGACCTTCTGTGGCTCAGGGTTATCGGTGTATTTGTGTAATGTGTTATCTTTTGAGTTTATTGTAGTCTCTTTGCTCACTAGATTACTTTTCCGTACCTGTAGCCACTCTTTCTGGCCAGCAGCTGTGAGGCAGCCTCCATTGACCTACTTTCGTGTGGGTGCTCTTTGACAGCTTGCCGGTCCGACCATGCCCCCTCTCTCAAGTTTGTCAGCTGGTTACACTCTCGTTAATTACCCTTCCGGCTCCTTGGTCAGGTGTACCCAATCTCCCTTTCCCAGCAATGGTGGTACTTAAGCAGCTCATTCTCAGTCCACCATTGCTGGATCATTGTATTGTCATGTGCCTCTGTGACTGCCACTGTACACTGTGGTCTGCCCGCTTCACGTTTGGCCGTGTAAGCCAGTAAGTGTACCCTGTTTGCTGTTTTTGTATGTCTGCACTTTTGGGAACTGTTTATTCTTTCCTTAATAAATGTGTTTGTGGTGTAACCCTGTACGTAAATCCGTCTTCCTTCTACTCCTCCGTGTGCTGCATAAAAGCGCACCGGGCAATCATGACAGAATGATCCAGCCGTAAAAGGATTTAGCGGGTTACACCCACACATAACCTTTTTTTCCCCCTTTTTTGTTAGACTATTATCACTCACCTGCTTCCTGGGCACCATGGCTGATCTGGTGGAGAGGGAACTGCGCTCGCTGTGTCTCTTGGAGGACATTCTTTTGTGGACGCTGAAGCCCTGTTCCCCCGAGACAGTTCGACGGGCTCGGGACACAGCGATGAGGATAATGAACAGGGACAGCCTTTGGGACCACCCCGAGGCAATGGAGAGTCTCCGGGACATCCTCGCCCAGCCATGTGAGGAATCGGATGAGGAGTTTCTCTGCATTTGGTACTCACCGCCCAGCGAGGGGCTTGTTGTGGGGGACAATCTGGTGCCAGAACTGTCCGCAGCTAAGAGGAAACGCTCTCGCCAAAAGAAGCCTCCAGCCTCTCCAACGACAGCCCCGCTTCTTCTTGCCGAGCCGTGGTCCGCTCCATCTCCGGAGGAGCTGGAGGAACGCAGACTGGTTCTCCTGGTGGAGACTGACCTCCTCCTGGAGTCGAAGCAGTGGCTCCTCCCGGAGTTGGCCGGGAGGTTGGTGGAGTATTCCCTGAGGGAGCCGGAACTACAGCCCAAAGACGAGCATGCTCAGACCTTGAAGCCTCCTCACCTCCCCAACTCCGAGACGAAGCTGACATTACCTCCCAGGAATTCAGGCAAGTGCTTATTCAGTCACTTTTACTGTCATCTGAAACTGCTTGCCTTATTCCTGACGAACTGTCAGCTGCCGTTCTTGATTGTCCACCCGTCTGTCCTGTTTCTCCCACGCCATCGTCCATCCCAGGAGGAGAATCCCAGATGCAGGAGAAGCTGTCACTGAGGGAACCGGAGCTCACGCCGCCTGTTTCCTCTTGTCGCCGCCGATCCCGGAGAGCTCGCCAGAAGCATCCTGCTGAGTCCACACCAGCGAGCCTCTCTTCATGGGAGGGGGAGAGCCCTGCTGCGCGGCCACTACATCATCCTGCTACCTCACCAACAGCCACCTCCTCCATAACTTCTACCTCTGCCAATGTGGGGGCTGCAGTTTCTTCCTTAAATTCATCCACCTCTGTGCCCATTTTGGAGGTTTCTCCTCTGCATATAGAGGAGCCCAGGGCCACAGTGGACATGGAGGGAGGTAAAAGTGCTTCTGACACCGCCGGAGACATCGATAACCAGGAGAACAGGCAAGTTCCTTTTCATTCTACTCAAAGTCAAAGTCAAAGTGCCTTTATTGTCATTCCATTGTTAATGAACAATGCAACGAAACTGAAATGCTGCTCCCTAAAAACAAACTATAAACAAACTATCACATTCACAGTTCACTCATGCATTTAACATTCTTATGATTACAACAATAAATAATGCTTGAAACAAAATTACCTAAAAGTTGAATACAATATGTACGTAGCAATAATGAAAAACATACTGAGCGATAAATACAAAAGACCAGCTTATGCACACAGGGTTGTTGCTACAAAATAACCTAAAATAACAAAAAATATCAGCAGTCTGTGCGTGTTACATAAATCCATTCAAAATACGTACTGCTGCTGGGAAAAAACTATGATTAAACCTGGTAGTCCGGGTTTTATGGGATCTGTACCGCTTTCCCAAGGGGAGCAGGTGAAAGAAGTCATGGCCTGGATGAGTGCAGTCTTTAATGATGGCAGTAGCTCTGTTGAGGTACCGAGACCTGGAAATCTCTTCCAGAGAAGGGAGAGGACAGCCAGTGATTTTTTGCGCAGTCTCGATCACTCTCTGGAAGGCTTTGCGGTCTGCAGCTGAACAGCCCTCATACCAAACCGTGATGTCATATGACAGAATGCTCTCAATAGCAGAGCGATAAAATAAAACCAGCAACTGTGCATTCAGGCCATTCTTCTTGAGAAGCCTCAGAAAGCATAGGCGTTGTTGAGCCTTTATCGTAGCTATGATGTTAACTGCCCAGGTAAGATTGTGAGAAATATGAACACTCAAAAACTTAAAAGCCTCCCCCCTCTCCACACGCTCCTTGCTTATATAGAGAGGAGGCGGGTCACTGCTATGCTTCCTAAAATCAATAATGAGTTCTTTTGGTTTTTTTGTATTCAATAGCAGATTATTATCTGAGCACCATCTCACCAGTTTCTGGACCTCATCTCTGTATGCGGACTCATCTCCTCCTGATATGAGCCCCACTACTGTGTCAGCTGCAAACTTCACTATAATGTTTGTGGGATGAATAGGTATGCAGTCATATGTGTACAATGAATGAGTGGGGCTCAACACACAGCCCTGTGGCGAGCCTGTGTTAAGCATGACTGTAGAGGAGGAATGGGGTCCGAGTCTAACGGTCTGTGTTCTGTTTGTTAGGAAGTCCTTAATCCAGCTGCAAGTGTGGGTAGGCAGACCAAGCTGAAGCAATCTGGTGATGAGAATGCTGGGAATAACTATTAAATGCCGAGCTATAGTCAACAAAAAACATTCTTACATAGCTCCCCTTGTCTTCTAAATGGCTGAATGCCGAGTGGAGAGCTATAGCAATAGCATCTTCAGTGGATCTGCCCCGCCTGTAGGCAAACTGCTGCCGATCAAAGTCTGGGGGGAGACTAGGCAAAAGATGTTTCAATACCATTTTCTCAAAGCACTTCATAACAATGGGTGTTAATGCTACTGGTTGATAGTCATTCAGACTGCTAATAATGTTTTTTGGTACAGGAATAATGACTGCAGATTTTAAACACTGTGGAACAACAGCTGCCTTGAGAGACAAGTTAAAAATGTCAGTCAAAACAGAGCATAGCTGATCTGCACATGCTCTGAGCACCTTTCCTGGCACTCCATAGGGACCAGTAGCCTTTCTCGGGTGAACTGCTCTCAGTGTCTGTCTCACCTCATGATCCTGCAGGATAAGCACATCAGAGCTGGCATTCAATAGCATCTGTGGGTCCGGGCGAGGTGTATTTGCCTCAAACCGTGCGAAAAAGCAGTTCAGTTCTTCTGCCAGTGAGGCGCTGATATCACTGGAAATGATGCTGATGCCCTTATAGTTTGTGATATGGTTAAAGCCTTGCCATACTCGTCTCGAATCATTATCAGAAAAATGGTCCTCGACTTTCTTCTTATAGGTCTGTTTAGCCTCCTTAATGCCTAACTTCAGATTAGCCCGGGCAGTGCTATACAGATCTGTATCCCCTGACCTGAAGACTGTATCACAAGCTCTGAGGAGTGCCTGGACTTCTTTTGTCATCCAAGGCTTCTGGTTAGGAAAAACCCTGATGCGTTTTTCCACAGTCACCTGATTGTATTACACTACATTATCTTCTGTATCAGTCTGTGTGTACATTTCCAGATCCTCATTCTTGAATAAATCCCATAGAGTGTTTGAAAAACAGTCCTGCAGCTGAGAAAGAGCTCCCTCAGGCCATGTTGTGATGTTCTTTATAGTAGGTCTAGCAGTTCTCCTGAGGGGGGTGTATGCTGGGATGAGGAGCAATGATAGGTGGTCTGACAGACCAAGATGTGGACACGGCACAGCTCTGTAAGCATGCTTCAGGTACGAATACACCCAATCAAGACAATTCTTTCCCCCCCCCCCTATTTTTGATGAGCAATTTTGCCTGTTCCCTGGTCAAGAGACTCAGGTTCCGCAGCCCCCTGAGTTCTCGCCGCCAGCGGCATGTGACGACCCCTCACCTGTTCTCTCCATGTCCTCTTAGTGTGCATCTGTGAGTTCGCCGGTTCCCGAACCCAGTCGCCAGGCAGAGGAGGAGCCCGAGGTCCTGGAAGATCCTGTCCCAGGGTCGGCGGAGAAACAGCCCCCAGCTGCCATGCCGGATGAGTCACCAGCGTGGGGGACATCGCCTGGAGGCCTTGAGACTGCGATCACCATCACGCCTGCTGTGGGGGCTGCCACAGCAGGGTCACCCATCCAGCTGGACTTCCAGGAGGCCGAGCCCAAAACGTCGTTGTCGGGATCAACAGAGTCCTGGATGGTGGTGGAGCTTGAGTCCAGGCAAGTGCTCCCATTTGTTTTTCTTCCTTTTGATTTGGAGCAGTCTTGTTGGGCTCTTGGTGAAGAGAGTTAGGTGCAGCCCTCAGCTGCAACAGAGCTTGCCTCGCCGGGCTGCACCGCTGCCAGCGACCCTAACCGCTCTCTTCCTGTCATTCCTGAGCATTTACCTAGGGTCGCCAGAGAGGATCCTCCACCGCCGGGGGTCCCCGGCAATCCAGTTCCACACAGTGACGACATCAAAGGCCCAGCTCCTTCGGTAGAGGCCGACCGGGGGGGGGGGGGGTTCTGTCTCAACTCGGGACCTCAACGGAGGCTACGTTGGCCCAGGCTCGGTCCACTGCAGGTGCAACCTCTCTTCAGCCTGAAGAGCCGCCGCGACCTGGATCGTCAGAGTCCTGGATGGTGGTGGAGCCTGAGTTCAGGCAAGTACACTCTCTAGTTTCTCTCCCACTAGTATCTGAGCAAAGTTGTCTGACTCTTGGGGAGAAGAACTAGGGGCAGCTAGCCGCTGCACCCGGGCTCATCTCGCCGGGCTCTGCCGCTGCCGGCGACCCTGACCCTGTCTCTCTCTCCACTGTCTCTAAGCTTCCTCCCAGGGTCGCCGGAGAGCGGTCAATTCCACCGGAGGCTGACAAGGATCCAGGTTCATCGACAGAGGTCGCAGAGAGTCCCGCCTCCCTCGCTGGGGTGGTCACCGTGAGAGCAATGAGGTCCCCAACGGGGACCACCGCAGGTGCAACGGTGCTCCAGCCGGAGCCCTCCGTGGGTGCTGCTGGGCTCCAGCCGGAGTCCGCAGCGGGTGCATCGTTGGCCCGGTCGGGGTCCGTCGTGGGTGCAGCTGTGCCCCTAGCCAGGACCACCGAGGGTTCTGCAGGTCAGCCTGAGGATTCCGGGGCCTTCACTCCTCAGCCTGATGCTATCGTGGTCCCCTTCATCTCTCCACCAGGCACCGTGGGGGTTCCCCTCCTGTGGCCCGGTCACCCACTTGTGAACCTCCCGGTGGGCAGGCTGCCTCCTGCCGTACCCCTCCGGCCCTGGTGGCTCAACAGCGCTGGCCAGTCACCGGAGGGACTGAATCTCTGGGTCAGGTGGCCCATATTTCCTGGCAGGCCACCGGACTCTGTCCATTGGACCTTCTGCTGGGCATGAGACTCTGCGTGTCCTCCTGAGCTTCCACGCTTTAGGACTGGGGGGGGGGGGGGTAATTGTTTTTTCTGTTGTGGGCCCTGGGCGGGATTGTTTTTGTTCCCTCCTTACCTGTTCCCCCTACCTCCCACCTGGGTTCGTTGGTTGCTGTTCCTGCTGGGGGGGGGGGGGGGGGGTTCTTTTCATTTGTGATGCTACCTTGGGTGTCTGGGCTCCACCCCTAGAGAGAGGGGGCTCCGTCATGAACCGAGCCGGGTTGTTCTTCGGGCTCAGTTCTGACCTTCTGTGGCTCAGGGTTATCTGTGTATTTGTGTATTGTGTTATCTTTTGAGTTTATTGTAGTCTCTTTGCTCACTAGGTTACTTTTCCGTACCTGTAGCCACTGTTTCTGGCCGGCAGCTGAGAAGCAGCCTCCGTTGACCTGTGGGCACTCTTCGACAGCTTGCCAGTCCAACCACACCCCCTTTCTCAAGTTTGTCAGCTGGTTACACTCCCATTAGTTACCCTTCCCGTTCCTCGGCCAGATGTACCCAATCTCCCTTTCCCAGCAATGGTGGTACTTAAGCAGCTCATTCTCAGTCCACCATTGCTGGATCATTGTACTGTCATGTGCCTCTGTGCCTGCCACTGTACACTGTGGTCTGCCCGCTTCATGTCCGGCCGTGTAAGCCGGTAAGTGTACCCTGTTCGCTGTTTTTGTATGTCTGCACTTTTGGGAACTGTTTATTCTTTCCTTAACTAAATGTGTTTGTGGTGTAACCCTGCACGTAAAGCCATCTTCCTTCTACTCCTCCATGTGTGCACGGGGTGATCGTGACAGACTGCCAAAATAATCGTTAGTTGCACAGCTAATATTGACAGGTTTGCCTTTCCAAATCATGTCCAATCAACTAAATTTACCACAGGTGGACTCCAATTAAGCTGTAGAAACCTCTCAAGGATGATCAGTGGAAACAGGATGCACCTGAGCTCAATTCTGAGCTTCTTACTTATGTACATGTGATTCCTTAGTTTTTTAATAAATTTGCAAAAATCTCAAAACTTTTTTGACATTGTCATTATGGGGTATTGTGTGTAGAATTGTGAGGGGAAAATGAATTTAATCCATTTTGGAATAAGGCTGTTGTCATGAACGTGCCTGTTTACGGACGCAAAATAGGACACCACACACTTGCTGTCGGCTTGCACATTTATTAACAAAACAAAGACATACACAATGCTTGTGGAAAAGGATTGTAGGTTGGCAAAAAATAGTTTAAGCTAAGGCGAGAATAACCGCTGGCTAACGTGGGGCAAACACAAAGGAACAGGCAGCAAAATAGCCAAACTAAGGCGAGCATAATCACCAGCCCACCTGCAAATTACCAGTAATACATGCAGTGAAGAACTGAGCACTACATGTAGGAAAACGGCCTGAGAGTGAGTTGAATGTTGGCGGCTACACCAGACAATGGTGCAGCCTCCTTAAATATACAGCAGCACACACACAAAAACAAATAACACAAACACCATAAATTAAATAGGAATACACAAATGCTGGAGGCAAGTTGGGCTCAACGTCCATGGTGCCAAACACAGGGAATGCCTGAGCAGGAGAAAAAAGCTCAGCCGGGGAACCTCGAGAGGAATGGGGGTTGACGGCTGAGAAAAAACAGATAAAAAGGCACAAAGACGGAGCACACCAACTTACCTCAACAGCAAAACCTGAACCATGAAAATCGGTCACGGCAGGAAGAGAGTAGTAGGACACGGCAACAACTGAAGTTGTTGTGATCCTTAAATATTCACACACATAATCACAGACAGGTGTAGCTCATGAGTAATCAATAGGCAGCAACTGTGCAGCCCCGAAAGAAGGAACAGCCGAAAGCTACTCGGCACTGTCAAAATAAACACAACCGGAAACAGAAAATACAGATGTAACAAAGCTCAAAAACATCATGATGAACTAAGAGATAACAGAAATTAAACAACAAAATGTTCACAGGGCAGACAAACTGGGCACGGCTCTAACCCGTACCCCAGGAACGTGACAGCTGTAACATAACAAAATGTGGAAAAATTGAAGTGCTGTGACTACTTTCTGGATGCACTGTATGTGTGATGACTGAGGACCTCAGAACAGAGTTACAGGAGGTGTTTCACTGTCTGGGTTGACTTGCAGGGGTGTTGGTTGGATACTGTCACTTGCAATTTTATCTCATAAATTTGTAACTTTTTTCTTGTAAATTTTCCATTTATTTACTCATACTTGCTACTTTTTTGTTAAATTGCAACGTTTTGTAAAATTTTCCTCAAAATTTGTGACTTTTTCTTTTAAATTTGCTAAGTACCGGAGTGGTGGCCTGGTTGGTAGAGCATCCGCTCCACACCTGGGAGGCCGGGATTCAAATCCCAGCCAGGTCATGCCAAAAACCATATAAAAGTGGAACTTCCTGCAGTCCAGCTTGGTGCTCAGCAATAACGGAACAGAGGAGGGAAATTTGTGGCAGCGACCCCTCTGATTCTAGATGAGATTAACATTGTAGATAAGAGAACCGTAATTTCGTTCTACTGTACATGATTGGCTGTATGGATTGAATGACAAAGTTGGCTAAAAAAAAAAAAAAAAAATTGTAAATTTTTTCAAATAATTTTATTATTTTTGTCTTGTAAATTTGCATCTTTTCTACTAAATTTTCATGTTTTTTCTCATAAATCTGATTTTTTTCTAGTACATTTGTAACTTTTTTTCTCATAAATTTGCTAATTTTTGTAAATTTTCATTTTTTTCCTCATAAACTTGCGACTATTTTTTTGTAAATTTTCAAATTTTTTTCTTATAAATTTGCAACTTTTTTCTCATAAATTTGCAACATTTTTCTCGTAATTTTGCGTATGACGCCAGTGTCACTGAAACCTGCTTACCCACATTAAACCCATGTGGGGCCCAATGGGTTTAAAGTGGGTCAACAGAATACCTGCTTACCTGTACCACAGATAAAGTCCATGTGGGCAAACACACATGGGGCCAGCATGGAACCCGCAGACAAACCTACATGGGATCCATGAGACAGTCCAGATTAAACCTTTGGTGGAGCCCACATGGACATGCTGGCTGGGCATCCTCAGCCATTCGTCCTTTCATAAGTCATCATGTTCCTGAGTTATTAAAATCATAAACAACTGAAGGAAGCCTTATTTTCCCCGCTAATGAATAAGACAGGCATACGTTATCCAGCTGGAATTTAAGATTCATTTTACCCTTAGAATTTATGCACAACACAAAGGCATTCTAGCATCTGTAAATCTGCTATTTTGAAGTTTCACAGCTTCCCAAGCTTGATTCCATACAAATACATGCTTGCATCCAGTTGCTGAGCTGGTCATCGAGGCAGCCTGTCGCTGGCCAGCTGAGCAATCAAGGTTTGGGCACAGGAATTGGCTGCAGGAGATTAAAGAAGAAAGGTGAAGGGGTGAGGCAGTGGGCAGAGGGAAATATGGTGAGATTTAGCTCTGTAAAGAGTTTTCTCATGTGTTTCCTTGACTGCATGCTTTCTTTGTTTGACTAAAGGTGGCACAACATGGTGGACAATATTTCCTCTCATCTGTTCATTTATATGGAGTCAGTGTGAAGAAGTGATGATTGTGAGTCCTCATTCCCCTGCTGGTTGTTGTTGTTGAGCTCAGGATTTTTTTCTGAAGGAGCTCCAACAGCTGCACAGAGGCTCAGAGAATACCAGCAGCTGTTTGATGTTTACACAGCAAGTTCCTCTCATCAGAGGGTTGTACTACGAAGCAAGGTTATTGGCTTATCAAGGTAAATTGAAGCTTCAGTCAGAATTTTCATTATCACTGATCACAGGGAATTTTTCCAACAGTCATCATGGTGTACCTGGCTGTACAGTATCATCATGGTAACAGCTGCTGAACTCATTACCTGGTAGGGAACAAGTTTATGTTCAGTGGTTGTGCAGAAAGGTAATTGAGAGCACTAATTGTTAGTATTTTTTTTTAAATATGAGAGTAACATATAGATCTCTGGCTGAAGGAAAATGTCAGGAGATTTATGCAAACCTTCTCTGTGCTGTTAATACAGAGCCTTCTGGTACAGATACATGTGGGCCCCACTGTAGCTTAAACCTCTGCTGTCTAATGGGTCCCATGTGGGTCTGTCTGTGGGTTCCATCTTGACCCCATCTGTGTTTGTCTACGTGGACTTTATCTGTGGTATTGGTGAGCAGGTAATTTGTTTACCTGCTTTAAACCCATTTTGGCCCCACATGGGTTTAATATGGGTGGGCTAGTTTAACCCCTTGCACGCTGGTCAATTTCCCTAAAAACGCCAAAAAATAACATACCCAAAGTAAATCAAAAGCTGTTCTTCAACCCTTTGCAGCATCTTCATGGGGTTGGTCTCATTTAAAAGAAATCACTTTGAATTTTTTGGCAAAACAGTCATAATCTCTCTAAGTGCTCCTGCCACTGAGTAACAGTCATCTAAACATACTGAACTTGAAGAAAATAAATTTCGCCTGGGTGTTTTTTCGGATACAAATGCTTGCAAATAACACACAGCTGTCAGATCTGGGCTGGAAAATGCAACAGAAATGTAGAACCAAGTGTTATCCAGCTGAGGTCAAAATTTTGTAACAATACCACAAAAAATGAATATATTACACAGCTTTTTTCTTAGGTTGTTCCCAGGCGTTTTGGAACTGTGCCAAATTGTGCCAAATGGCACAGTTTGGAAAAACGTCTGTAACTTTTGAATGATTCAATATAGAAGCTTGATCTTGGGCTCTAATGAAAGGTGACACTCAGGGCTCTGTGTGTGTGTGGGGGGGGGGTTGTTTGTTTATTCATTCATGAATGAATGAACAAACAAGCCCCCACACACAAAGAAGCATGCCACGTAAAAAATGTGTGGCTTCTTTTTTTTTTTTTTTTACAAGAAAAAATAACCTACAGTGCACTAAAAATTATTCTAAAATATCTGTAATGTAGAAGGTAACAACTCCCCCCCCCCCCCGCCGCTACAGAGGACGGACATTGCCCATCGCCACATGACGGAACAGTCATGTGGCGATGTGGGGACCGCGGCGCACAGTCCCCACGGTCTACTACGCACAGTTGTACTGAAATATCTGCAATATATCTGCAATCCGCTACAGAAGAGTAGCGGGGGGGGGGGGGGGGCGTTCACAGTCCGGAGTCCGAAGTCCATGTCTACTACGCACAGTTGTAATTTACCGATTGGTCAAAAGTCATTTTTGATTACAATTTTCAGGGATAAAGAATAATTTAGCTTATAACACTTACCTGTCCACAACAGCAGCATCGCTGGCGAACTTCTCTTCCTCATTGTCAGACAAAAATGACGCTGGTCCGCTTGTTACCGACTCGTGGTTCTGGTCACGCGATCTGGTCAAACCATAATTCCATTATTGCGGTTTTGCGCTTCCATTATTGTGGTTTTGGCGAACGATTTTTCAAAACAAATAAGAACAGTAGTAAGAAAAAAAGACTGGCGAACGCGTGTGTGTCACCCAGCCTTCGTCGTCGGTCTATGATGACCATGGAAGAGATTCCTAAACGTCTACTCTGCTGGGACAGCACCGCCTGTGGCTGAACAGGCCGATGCACGAATGGCAGTCCCTGTCACACAGGTCGCACTTGTGGGTGGTCTCCGTGCTGCTGGGTCTGTGGCGGTTCTTCCTGCGGGTCCTTTTTTCATCTGCTGCAGCAGTCAGTCTCTCTTCACCCAGCCTTACACAAAACAGATTTTGCAAGGGACGCACGCTTTCGAACTTCTGTGCTTCAATTGGCTCGCTGCATTCGCAGCCGTTGGTAGGCGGGTCCTTCTTGCTAGGTTTTCAGTCATTGGTTCTTCAAGGTTTCAGAAACCCAATTCAAGGCTCTTATTAGTCGAATGAGAGGTCAATCACATCTAAACCAATCAAAGCACTCCTTTGGCTTTCTGTTTGCAGCTGTGTCTGTAGTGGAAGAACGGAAATGCAGCTTTTTTTTCCAGTGCACACTAGGACGCACAGTGAGGGCGCCCTCGTGCGCTCTAGGATGCAGAGACGTGTCCGCCCGTGGTACACTGGAGTGCAAGAGGTTAAGTGGCGCCATAGGTAAAATTACAAGAAGTCACAATTTTTTTTGAAGAAAATGTCACATATTTATGAGAAAAAAATTGGACAATTCTTCACACTAGCCGGATCCAGCCTTATGGCCTGCTCGTCTGGAGGAGGTGTGGTCTTCTGTACTGATGTGCTGTTTTGTGCTTCAAAGCGGCCGAAGAAGTCAATTGGGTTGTTGAGCAGTGTGGTGTCACTCGCACAGGTCTGAGGTGGAGGTTTTGGTGAGGGTCTGTATGCCACGACAGAGGGAATGTGCATCTCTGGTGTTGCTGAAGTGGCCAAATATTTTCTTGCTGTACTGTCATTTTTCCTCCTTGATGCCACGGGACAGGTTGGCCCGAGCTGTTGTTAGTCCTGCAGTGTCGCCGGCCCTGAAGGCTGTGTCCCGAGCCTTCAGGAGCCTGTGGACCTCTGCTGTAATCCATGGCCTTTGGTTGGCATGAACAGTGATGATTTTGCAGTGAGTGACATCATCAATCCATTTAGCTATGTATACTACAACAACCTTAGTGTACTCCTCTAGGTTTGTGCGTCCATTGTGGGTGACTGCTTGCTTGAAAGTGTCCTAGTCTGTAGTACTGAAGAGCATCAGAGGCCCGCTCTGGCCACACATGTACCTGCTTTTTTGTTGGTCTGACTGTTTTCACTCTGGGTTTGTATGCCGGCCTTAACAGGATGGTGATGTGATCAGAGAGACCTAGGTGGGGAAGGGGAGAGGCTCTGTATGCTGTCTTGTGAGCTGTGTACACCAGGTCCAGCAAATTGTCTCCTCTTATTGGAAAGTCTACATGTTTGTGTAGATTTGGTAGGAGGGTCTTTAAATCTACATGGCTGAAGTCTCCTGCTGTGACGAGGAATCCATCTGGATGCGCTGTTTGTGTCTCACTGATAGCCTAATAAAGTTCTTTTAGTGCTTTACTCCTCGCCGGAGCCAGTGGGTCAATCAACCTTTATTGTCATGATGCTATACATACAACTGTAGTGCAAGCAAGATGAAATTGCATTTCTCTAGGCATCCATGTATATAAAAAGAACATAATTTAAAACACACTCACCCCCCCCACCCCAACAGTCATTCACACATCCCTGAGACACATTGTTTTTACAGTAATATTATTAACTTATTACAGTTGCAGTTTAAGGTGATAATAACTGCCTATATATAAAATACCAATTAAAATGGCTAAGTGAGTCAAGGTAGCTAAGTGAAATAAATACTTAAAACTAACTAGAACTATAATATACATATACATAATGTCCATAAAGTGCAGTAATATGTATAAAAGATTCCGGATCAACTGTTCAGCATCCTAACAGCTTGTGGAAGGAAGCCGTTAACCAGTCTGGTGGTTCTGCCTCTGATGCTCTAGAATCGTTTGCCAGATGGCAGCAGTTCAAAGTGTTTATGCAGAGGGTGACAGTGGTCCTTAATGTTCAGTGCCCTGCTCCTACAACGGCTCTGAAAAAGTTCTTGGACAGAGGGGAGGGAAACTTCAATTATCCTCTCAGCTCCCTTAACTATCCTCTGCAGGGCTTTTTTGTCTGACATACTGCAACTGGAGTACCATGGTGCAATGCAGTACGTCATAACACTCTCCACCATACCTCTGTAGAAGGTCCTGAGGATGCAGATGGGGAGAGAGGCCTGTTTGAGTTTCCTCAAGAAGTGCAGTCTCTGCTGGGCCCGCTTCCTGATCCCCAAGGAATTCTTGCTCCAGGTCAGGTCCTACGAGATCTGCACTCCGAGGAACTCGATGTTCTCCACTCTCTCCACCGAACGGCCACTGATGCAGAGAGGGACATGTTCAGGCCGTGACCGCCAGAAGTCGATAATCATCTCCTTCGTTTTGTCCATGTTGAGCACCAGATTGCTCTCCCTGCACCAGCCCTCAAGGTCTCTAACTTCTTCCCTGTACATTGATTCCTCATTCCTCTGAATGAGTCCCACCACTATGGTGTCATCCGCAAACTTAATCTGGTTCCCCTCGTGTCTGGACACACAGTCATGTGTTAGAAGTGTGAACAACAGTGGGCTGAGTACACAGCCTTGAGGGGATCCAGTGCTCAGCGTGATGGAGTTGGAGATGTTGTTTCCAACACGGACAGACTGAGGTCTCTCGGTCAGGAAATCCAGGATCCAGAGACATGTGGCGGTGTTCAGACCGAGAAGGAGTAATTTCTCCATCAGTCTCTGGGGAATAATGGTGTTAAATGCTGAACTGAAATCAATGTACAGGAGTCTGGCATAGGTGTCTTTCTGATCCAGGTGGGTAATGACAGAGTTCAGGGTGGTGACTAAAGCATCCTCCGTGGAGCGGTTTGAACGACGGGGTGAGGCGTACACGGCAACTAGTAGGACAGATTTAAATTCTCTCAGAATGTAAAATGGTTGGCACTTGATGATCATAAACTTCACCAATGGAGAACAGTGTTTGTGTACAACAGTTGCATCATAACATCAAGCATCACTGATGTAAACACACACCCCTCCACCGCGGGTCTTCCCTCCTTCTGTGAACACTGTCACTGCGGCAGGATGTTAACTCTGCTAAATGAATGGAAGAGCCCAGTATATTGTCATTAAACCACGTTTCCGTGAGGATAAAAACACAAGTTGGGAAATAAAGAACAGCTGGGCTGAATTAACAATAGTAAAAAGAAAATCATAAGCACAAACAGGAAACAAAACCCTAAGACAATAAAATCACAAAGGAACAAAACCAGAAGTGCTTTCAGAATAAAAGCTCCCAACAAACAGAAACAAAGTAACACTGTAAGTGTTGTTATAAAATTATATTTTCTGTACATTACATGTTGGTTGTTGCAACTGTATATTTTGTTGAAATTTATTTTGTTTCCTGACCGGAACTGATGTTTTCCGTCTGGAGTGCTGCTGGGATTGTTTTCATTGTAGCACATAGCGGAAATAAGAAAAACGCTGTGCCACGTTATTCAGCTATCTGGCACTTAAGTTTGATTGAAGATTGAAGCCAAGCAGTTTGTTTTACCTTCAGAACTCTTTTCATGACAAGCGGCCAACGAGGTATTTGTTTTGTAACTTCTTTATATTATTTCGCTCTGTACTGTATATATGGTTATGCGTTATGTTTGCCTATACAGTTCTCACGGCGTGACCATGAGGGAGGTGCATAAGTCCCAATAAACGCCCGTTTAAAGGAACCAACCTGTGTCTGTTGTCGTTAAGAGAGCTACAGTGAGAACTCGCCTGCTCAACACGGGTAACAAGGACTCCGAGATCACGGCGGGTAGCGAGGAGAGGAAGATCCAGGTCGTCAGTTAAGCAAGTCCATACCGCACTGTCGTCACAGCAACCGCAAGTAACGGCCGTTAGACTGTGTTAAAGCGCAACTTTACAAGTTAAAGCCAGAAAGCGCTCCACCTCAAGTTTCAAGTTAAGGTGGTGTGAGAAGTGGTTTAACTTGGACATTGCAATAAGGACTCAGATCTATCAACTTGTGTGCTATTTAGTTGTTGTGGTTGGAGATTATCAGATGTCCTGATTTTCACAGTTGCTTCATGTTACAAGGTTAAAGTCGATGTTAAATTTATATGTAAATTAATCTTTGATGAACGTTAAAAAATAAGGACATTTTAATCTGAAACTAAGATTTATGCAAGCTTTGTGTCTATAAAATTTCAACAAGCTTAAAGGGCATTTTCAGTGACGTTAAAGGGCACTTAACCCAACTCTGTTTTCCTTTCTTGTAAAATAAGCAATTTAATGCATTTCTAAACATATTATCTCAGCTGTTAAAGTTCATATTTACATATTGTGTTAAAGTAATTTCACTGTTCTTATTCTTGCTTTGAAATTGAAGTTAGCTGAAAAGTGGCTAAGTTTAAATGTTTATACAGTTATCTTAATGCAGTATTGAAGTCAGTATAATTACAAACTAGTCATCATCCAGTTGTTTCACGGTTGTTCAAGTTATCTCAGAATGTCTGACACAAACACTGAGACCTGCCACAAGATGGCTGACTCATCTGCCCAACCTGAAGTTACCAAATCTGCAGAAGGGCTGCGAAGAAGCGAAAGAACTCGAACCCTCACAGAGAAGGGGAGAGAACTTCAAGAAGACAAGATGAAAAGTATCCAACGACGGTACAGAATCATTTATGAGAAATGGAGGTACCATGCTAGAATAGGCAAGGAAATACTGACCAATGAAGCCTCAGAGGATGAATTGAGTGAGCTGATTGAAAATATAAGCAGCACTTGCTCCAATGTAAAAGCCATATATGAAACATTATGCAAAATACAAACTCCTGAGCCAGATCTGCGACGCAGAGTAGACACCTGCGTTTCACTCTCAGAGTTAATTATTCAAAAGGCAAAAGGGCAGCTTAAGAAGCCTAAAACAGAAGAAGAGGATGAACCTTGGCCCGATGTTGGATCAGTTCTAGACTCAACTTGCTCCTTATCAAGGCCACCATCTCATCAATCAAAATGTTCTATTCGTTCTAGTACTAACTCAGCCAAAAGATGCGAGGCTGCAGCGGAGGCTGCTGCATCCCAGGAAGTCTTAGCAGTATTGGATGAACAAGAAAGGGAAGAGGCTGAACTCCAAAGGCTAGAGGCTGAAGATAAACAACGGCTTGCACAATTTGAATCTGAAACCTTTGCCAGACAACAAGAAATGCAAGACAAACGTAGAAGGCTTAAACGCTTGGAAGAAGTGAAGAAGTTAAATGCGGCAAGAGCACGAGTAATGGTCTATGATCAAGTTGAAGAAAATTTTAAAACAGCTGAATTGCTGTATGATGTTGAATTTGGAGAAACACAAGCCCTCAATGCCTCAAGTCCCTCCTTCATCCCTCAGTCTCTGCCAGTCACCACACAAGCCCTCAATGCCTCAAGTCCCTCCTTCATCCCTCAGTCTCTGCCAGTCACCACACAAGCCCTCAATGCCTCAAGTCCCTCCTTCATCCCTCAGTCTCTGCCAGTCACAGCTCAAGCTCCACCCATTCCTGCAGTACAGAACACCTCAGATTTGGTCTGCATGCTAACAGAAGCTATAAATGTGAATCGTTTTCCAACACCAGAGCCTGCATTATTCACTGGAGACCCCTTGAGATTCAAGGACTGGCGACTCTCCTTTGAAACATTGATTGACAGGAAAAACATCCCAAAGAATGAAAAACTGTATTATCTAAGGAAGTATTTAGGTGGTGCTGCAAAAGAGGCCGTTGAAGGATTCTTCTTATTGGGCACTGAAGCTGCATATGACTCGGCCTGGCAGCTTTTGGAAAAACGTTTTGGAGACCCATTTATAATTGGGAAATCCTTCAGGGACAAACTACATGGATGGCCAAAAATAAGCACAAAAGATGGTTGTGAATTAAGGGGAATTTGCAGACTTCCTTAAGAGCTGTGAGGCTGCAATGCCCCACATGAAGACATTAGAAATTCTTAATGACTGTAATGAAAGCCAAAAAATTCTGCTGAAGTTACCAGATTGGCTGGTATCCAGATGGAACCGTAAAGTGATGGAAGTCAGAGAAGCGAACGCTGATTATCCACCATTTAAAGAGTTTGTAGACTTCCTGTCTAAGGAAGCAGACCTTGCTTGTGATCCCATATCCTCAATTCAAGCGCTCAAAAGTGTGGAAAGTGAGAAAACAAAACACACTCGAAGCCAAACTATTCAAGCAAAGACACTGGCCACAGATACAAAACAGAGCAGCATTCCATCATGTGTTTTCTGCAAAAGAACAGGACATGACCTTGCTAAGTGCAGAAAGTTCGGTGAAAAGACAGTTCAAGATCGTGTCAAGTTTGTGCAAGCAGAGAAGCTTTGTTTTGGATGTCTGAATGTAGGACATCACTCAAAGGAGTGTGACAACAGAAGTACATGCCAGAGGTGCCAAAGAAGACATCAGACATGTTTGCATGAGGAGAAGTTTAAAGACCGTCAAAGGCTGACTGCTCCAAAAGGAGAAGATAACTCAAAGGACAAAGCAGAGATCAAAGAAGTAGCTGCGACAGCAACTACCAACAGAGTCATACAAGAGGGCCCAAACACACAAACATCCTCAATCGTACCAGTCTGGATCTCGTCTACAAAGCATCCAGACCACGAAGTTCTTGTGTATGCACTCTTAGACACTCAAAGCGATACAACTTTCATCCTAGACGAAATAGCCCAAGACCTCGATACAAGCAAAGAGAATGTCAGCTTGCGGCTATCCACAATGACTACAAAATCAGTAGTCATAACCTCTCAGAAACTGACAAACTTGCAAGTGAGAGGATACAGCTTAGAGAGAAGAATTCCATTGCCAGCACTTTTCACACGAGAGTTCATCCCAGCAGATAGGTCACACATTCCAACCTCTGAAACAGCACTAAAGTGGCCTCATCTTGAACAACTGGCAGACAAGATTCCACCACCACTAGATTGTGAAGTAGGACTACTAATTGGCTACAACTGCCAACAAGCCCTTCTTCCAAGAGAAATTCTGTTTGGGAAAGACAATCATCCATATGCACAGAGAACTGATCTTGGCTGGAGTATTGTCGGCTGTGCAAATCCTGCAGCTAACTACAGTGATGCAATTGGGAATAGTCACAGAATTATAATGCGACAAGTAACACCTGCTGTACAGCCACAAGCAGAACTGAAGAAAGAAGTATACTTTGTGTACAGAACTCAAGTTAAAGAAATCAACTCAGCAGATATAATCAAAGCTCTTGAAGCCGATTTCGCAGACCACACAACAGATAGTAAGCTACTTTCTCAAGAAGACCTTCTCTTCCTATCTAAAGTGAAGGATGGTATAAGGCAGAGGGAGGACGGCCACTATGAGCTCCCACTTCCTTTCAAAACGGAGAAACCTAATCTCCCAGACAATAAACAAAGTGCAGTTTACAGGCTGAACTCATTAGAGAGACGACTAAGAAGGAATAAGCAGTACTGTAAGGATTATGTCCATTTTATGAATGACGTCATAATGAGAGGAGATGCAGTGAAGGTCCCACAGGCTGAACTTGGTAATCAACCATCATGGTACATTCCTCACCACGGAGTCTATCATCCCCACAAGCCTGGAAAAATCTGTGTGGTCTTTGACTGTTCGGCACGCTTCCAAGAAACCTCTCTGAATGACCATCTATTAACCGGACCAGACCTGACCAACACCTTAGTTGGCGTGTTATGTAGATTCAGAAAGGGCCCAGTTGCCATAATGTGCGACGTTGAAAGGATGTTCCACCAATTTCATGTCGCTAAAGAACATCAAGACTACCTAAGATTCCTCTGGTGGGACAGAGGAGAACTGGACTCCAAACCTTCAGTGTACAGAATGAGAGTGCACTTATTTGGGGCAGCCTCATCCCCTGGTTGCTCCAACTTTGGACTCAAGCATCTAGCATTTCAGGGCCATGGAAAGTTCAGCAAAGAGTCCATCAACTTCATCCAGAGAAGTTTTTATGTTGATGATGGCTTGATAAGCGTCAAGTCACCTGCCGAAGCCATACATCTGGTGGAAGAGTCGACGGCATTGTGCAAAACGGGAAACCTTCGACTACACAAGTTTGTGTCTAACAACAAGGAAGTGATCACTGCTATTGCACCCGAAGAACCTGCTCAGACCAAGGACCAAGACATGGCTCTAGGAGAACCTCATGTCGAGAGGGCACTGGGAGTTCAGTGGTGCATTGAATCAGATGAATTTCAATTCAGGGTTGTAGTTAAGAAAAACCCACTGACAAGGAGGGGGGTTCTCTCAACTGTATCCTCTGTCTTTGATCCACTAGGGTTTGTGGCCCCCTTCGTACTAGTCGGTAAACAGATCCTTCAAGTTCTATGCAAAGACAAGATGGGTTGGGACGACAACCTCCCCGAACACATTCTGCCTCAGTGGGAATCCTGGCTTCAAGATTTGCCTCACTTGGCAGCCTTAAAAATTCCAAGAAGCTACCTTCCATTGGCCTTTGATGAGGTCACAATATGAGCTTCACAACTTTTCGGACGCAAGTCTCAACGGATATGGTTAATGTTCATATCTTCGAGCAATAAGCAAAACAGGACAGATCAGCTGCTCACTTGTGATGGGGAAGGCAAGAGTAGCTCCTACCAAACTACTAACTATTCCAAGAGCTGAACTGTCAGCAGCTGTGGTTGCAGTCCGCAACAGCGACGTTGTCAAAGGGGAGCTTGAGATTGAAAACCGACAAGTGTATTACTGGACTGACTCAAAGGTGGTCCTTGGCTATGTGAACAATGATGCAAAGAGATTCCACACATTCGTAGCCAACCGGATCCAACGCATAAGATCTAGCACAGATCCCGCACAATGGCGACATGTCAGCACTGAAAACAACCCAGCTGACTGCGCTTCAAGAGGACTGAGTGCAGCTCAGTTAAAAGAGTCTAATTGGCTGACAGGACCTGATTTTCTTTGGCACCAGAATCTTCCACGTGAAGAGGAAATGGTGGGAGATGTTGAAAGAACTGACCCTGAACTTCGCAAAGCCCATGTCCATACAGTCATGATGAAAGGAATAGAGTCAGTGGCGAAACGCCTCGCCAAATTCTCTGACTGGTCCAGGGCAGTTAGAGCCATTGCTAGGCTCAAGAGATTTGCCAAAGAAATCAAAGGACTTCAGCCAAGAACAAATGAAGCAACTAGTCTTGAAGAAAGAAAGGAAGCAGAAAGCTTTATCATCAGGCTAGTGCAAGAAGATGCCTTTGCTGCGGACATACAAAAAATCAAAGCTCAGAAGGGAGACACTTTGAACAAGTACAGCAAGTTATATAAGTTGAACGCCTTCTTGGACAAGAACAATGTCCTAAGGGTAGGAGGACGATTGTCCCAGTCAGCCTTGCACCATGACGTAAAACATCCGGCAATCCTTCCAAAGAAATCCCATGTTTCAACACTGCTTGTCAAGCATCATCATGAGCGTGTATACCACCAAGGAAGAGGTATAACCTAGACTAGTTTACCTTCAAAGGCCCATTCACAAGGTGGTTACCTTGCTTGAGGCAAATTAAGTAGAAATTAAACAAAAGTGGGTCACATTCTTTCAGAGTTAAAACAACCCAAGCCATTGATTCCATTTATAATCTGTGTTTAAAAGAAATCCCGCATTTAAATCAATGAGTGATTTGGTGGGAGTGTAAGTGTTGCTATAAAATTATATTTTCTGTACATTACATGTTGGTTGTTGCAACTGTATATTTTGTTGAAATTTATTTTGTTTCCTGACCGGAACTGATGTTTTCCGTCTGGAGTGCCGCTGGGATTGTTTTCATTGTAGCACATAGCGGAAATAAGAAGAACTCTGTGCCACGTTATTCAGCTATCTGGCACTTAAGTTTGATCGAAGATTGAAGCCAAGCAGTTTGTTTTACCTTCAGAACTCTTTTCATGACAAGCGGCCAACGAGGTATTTGTTTTGTAACTTCTTTATATTATTTCGCTCTGTACTGTATATATGGTTATGCGTTATGTTTGCCTATACAGTTCTCACGGCGTGACCATGAGGGAGGTGCATAAGTCCCAATAAACGCCCGTTTAAAGGAACCAACCTGTGTCTGTTGTCGTGAAGAGAGCTACAAACACTAACCAACAGAATATAGATTACAAACTAAAACTTGAATTAAAACTCACCAACAATGTGGACCAGATCACTACAAAAATGTTGCAATTTATTGGGAACAGCCACAAATTTACAAGAAAATAGCAATCTTACAAGGAAAAAAGTAAGAGATGACAAAAAATGTGGCAAATTTATGTGAATGTTTCAAATTTTCAAGAAAATTTTATCAAATTAGGGAGAAAATATCACAAATTTAAAAGGAAATAGTAAATTTATGAGAAAATAAGTTGAAAATAGGAAAAGTCCATGTCCAAAGTCCAAACACAAATTTGAGCCAACATGGAATCCATCTGATATTGCAACTAAATGGAAAAAAATATTAGACAAATTATTTTTGGTATTTATCACAGAGAATTGGAATAATAATGACTACAAATACCTAGGTGTCATGATCAACAGCGGACTGGACTGGAAATCTAACACCAATGCTGCATAAAAGAAGGGGATGAGCAGACTACTTTCTGAGGAAGCTTCAACATGTGCAACAGGATGCTGGAGCTTTTCTACCAGGCTGTTGTCGCCTGCGCCATCTTCTTTGCTGCTGTCTGTTGGGGTAGCAGCATCAGATCCAGCGACACCAACAGACTTGCCAAGATTATCAAGAAGGCTGACTCTGTGATTGGTCTCAGGCTGGAGACCTTTGAATCTGCAGGGGAGAGGAGGACAATGAACTATACTGAATTATACTGCACTTTGCAGTATAATTGGTACCTCACATTTCACCTCACGCCTTATAATCCTTCTTTTTACAGTCGGTACTATCCATAGACTAATAAGGATCATCATCTATTCAACCTAGTAGTAGCCTATGTTGTACATAAAGTTATTTAAGCATTTTTACTTTACTTCCCTGGGTTAACTCCTTTTTCTATTATGCTGTGTGTATTTCTGATGGTTTGGGTCACCTATTGTGTCATGCTACTGTTACACTGTAATTTCCCAGTTTGGGATCAATAAAGTATATCTATCTATTGGGCTCAATAAAGTACATCTAGCTATCTGTCTGTCTAAGGTGTTTCAGGCACATCCATTGGGGAGGAGACCCAGGGACAGACCCAGGACACACTGGAGAGACTATGTCTCCCAGCTGGCCTGGAAGCGTCTTGGTATCCTCTCTGCTTGAGCTGCTGCCTCTGCGACCCGGACCCTCCGGAAAAGCGGTAGAAAATGGATGGATGGATATTCTCTCTCTCTCCTGGCTGTGGCCGAGCAGGTGGGCCATGATGCGATCTGCTTTGCGTCCCGAATGAATAGAGCTGTAGTTGTCTTTCTGGCTGCTGAAGAGGATGTCCACACCCTGATTGTAAGCGGTGTTGTTATCGGGGAAACGTATGTACAGGTGTCCCCCTTATCTGTCCCATCAACGTGAATCACGGTCTCAGGTGTTCCGCCTTTCATCACTGACAAGCAGTTGGTGACGGAGCTCCGCAGATTTGGGAAGTTTGCGGGCCCGTTTACAACTCTGACTTTGGGATGCAAGGAGACCAAGTTAAAACATGTGAAATCACTCAGGCGACAGGCGTTCATGTTTTTGGACTCGCCAACTGCGACCCTGGAAGTGTCCTTCAGGGTCAAACACGGGGACGGCTCCTATATGGTGTATGCGAGCTCAGGACAGATGAAGTGTTTTGAATGTGGAGACGTGGGCCATAAACGGTTCGCTTGTCCGCACAGGCAGTGGGCGGAGGGTCCTGATGGAGCCGCGGATGGTGCCGGCGGCAAACCCTCCGCTCACGCCGCAGCTGCGGACGGCGGCGCGGCCTCCGCTCCCGCCGCTGCTGCGGACGACATTGCGGGGCCTTCTGCCGGCCCTGCTCCGGAGCCTGCCGCTGTGCCTGTGGACGGCCCGGCTGTGGCACCCGCGGCCCAGCTTACGGCCGGGAGCGTCGCTGATGATGGCGCCCAAAATGTCACTGATGGTGCGTCACAATCATTTCGCTGTGTGACATCAGCGGCTGTGCATCCGGAAGCTGCTACCGTTTCAGAGCAGGAGACGGAGCACCAAACTGATGGTGCATCAGAATCTCGCTGTGTGACATCAGCTGCTGTGCTTCCGGAGGCTGCTACCGTTTCACAGCAGAGGACGGAACAGCGACAGTCAGCTGCTGTGGGTGGCATCCAGGAAAATGTGGCCCATGATGAATCCCCTGGCCAAGGAGAACCAAACAGTCAGCAGAGTTGTGCTGACGAGGAAATGGAATCTGATCCCCACATTGTGTCTAATACTGAGTCTATTGAGGCAAAATGCAGTACAAACACGAGTTTGTATTCACTGGAAGAAATAAATGCTTTTCTGGATGAAACCTATAACAAGGCCATTAAAGTCACTGACTACTTCAGTGACACTGATAAATTCATTAAGTCTGTTGATGTGCTAAGACGGCAGGTTGGTCTTGACCTCCTGGACGAAAGGAAACGTTTTCGCCTCAAGAAACACCTGACAGCCCTGCGTTAAGCAGCAGGGAGAACAGGGCTCAAGCACGCCCGACAGGAGGAATAAATGGCGGTCGTTCCTCTGCCTGTTTTACACATTTTTGGAATATTGTTTGATCAGACTTTTATATGACGTTTCTAACTGACTGTAATTGACTGTCACGGAACTGGATCTTTACCTGCAGGGCATGGATGCCCCACCGTTTACTTTCTACGCTCTGGACGAGCCTGCTGCAACGATGACTTGCTTGAAAATCCCGCATGGTCTAAGGACTCCAATCCATCTGAGATGAGGAAACTGTCTCTGGGATGTGCAACGGAACTGGCTGCGGCCACGCAGCGCTATCTCTGCTGCCGGAGGAAGGGGACTTGGCCTTGCTTAAGAACTGGGGGCCTCTGGCTCGTCTTTGCACGGACTATGAGGAGTACTCGCACTACTGCCACTGCCAATGTGGAATAGGTTATGTTTGCACTCTTTCCAATGTGAGACACTTGGTGGAATGATGTTGGTGCGCTTACATTTTTTTGAATTGTGCAATAAAGGCTTTTTTTAAAAGTCAAAAAGTCTCTCTCTCTCTCCACTGATAAATTCATTAAGTCTGTTGATGTGCTAAGAAGGCAGGTTGGTCTTGACCTCCTGGATGAAAGGAAACATTTTCGCCTCAATAAACACCTGACAGCCCTGCGTAAAGCAGCAGGGAGAACGGCGGTCAAGCGCGCCCGACAGAAGGAATAAATGGCGGTCGTTCCTCTGCCTGTTTTACACATTTTTGGGATATTGTTTGATCAGACTTGTATATGACGTTTCTAATTGACTGTAATTGACTGTCACGGAACTGGATCTTTACCTGCAGGGCATGGATGCCCCACCATTTTCTTTCTACACTCTGGACGAGCCTGCTGCACAGTTGGCTTGCTTGAAAAACCCACATGGTCTAAGGACTCCAATCCTTCTGAGATGGGGAAACTGTCTCTGGGATGTGCAACGGAACTGGCGGGGGCCTCTGGCTCGTCTTTGCACGGACTACGGGGAGGACTCGCACTACTGCCACTGCCAATGTGGAATAGGTGGACTGCAAGGAATGCTCTGTGTTGTGTGGGGGGGAACACTTCAGTTTGCACTTTTTCCAATGTGACACACTTGGTGGAATGATGTTGGTGTGCTTACTTTTTTTTGAAGTGTGCAATAAAGGCTTATTGTCAAAGTCTCTCTCTCACTTGGGCCAGTGATATTGGTCTTTTTGCATTTTTGGAATGTACAATAAAGCCTTTTTTAAAAGTCTCTCTCTCTCTCTCTCTCTCTCTCTCTCTCTCTCTCTCATGGTGGACAATTTAGAGGCATTCATCAATAGATGGACTGTAGGGAACGTTTTGTGTTCTGTGGGTCAGGGGGATGAGTTTTGTTTGCACTTTTGAGATGTGACATACTTGGGCCAGTGATATTGGTCTTTTTGCATTTTTGGAATGTACAATAAAGCTTTTTTTTTTAAAGTCTCTCTCTCTCTCTCTCTCGCCAGTTTTTGATTTTTTTGTGTGGAGGATGGCGACCTTGGAAAAATCACCGCCATCTATCCACCAGGGGGTGAGGATCGTTCCCCCGGACAGCACTGATACTGTGGAGGAGGTCCTAGAGCAGGGGTGGGCAATCATGTGCCATGGAGGGCCATTCTACTGCAGGTTTTCTGTTCCACCCAGTCTCTTCAGCAGGTGTTTTCAATGGTTAGCAATCCTTGAAGCTGATCAGAGCACATACCTGCTGAAGACACTGGGTGGAACAAAAAACCTGCAGTAGAATGGCCCTCAATGCCCACCCCTGTCCTAGAGGCTGTGGCCGAGCAGGTGGGCCATGACGCGATCTGCTTTGCGTCCCGAATGAATAGAGCTGTAGTTGTGTTTCTGGCAGCTGAAGACGATGTCCACACCCTGATTGTAAGCGGTGTTGTTATCGGGGAAACATATGTACAGGTGTCCCCCTTATCTGTCCCATCAACGAGAATCACCGTCTCAGGTGTTCCACCTTTCATCACTGACGAGCAGTTGGCGACAGATTTGGGAAGTTTGCGGGCCCATTTACAACTCTGATTTTGGGATGCAAGGCCACCAAGTTAAAACATGTGAAATCACTCAGGTGACAGGTGTTCATGTTTCTCCACTCGCCCACTCAAACTCTGGAAGTGTCCTTCAGGATCAAACACGGGGACGGATCCTATATGGTGTATGCGAGCTCGGGACAGATGAAGTGTTTTGAATGTGGAGACGTGGGCCATAAACAGTTCGCTTGTCCGCAGAGGCCCTGATGGGGCCCTGGATGGTGCCGGCGGCGAGCCCTCCGCTCACGCCGCAGCTGCGGACGGTGGCGCGGCCTCCGCTCCCGCCGCTAATGCGGGCGATGTTGCGGGGCCTTCCGCCGCCCCTGCTCCGGAGCCTGCCGCTGTGTCTGTGGATGGCCCGGCTGTGGCGCCCGCGGCCCAGCTTACGGCCGGGAGCGTTGATGGCGACAAAAAGGTCACTGATGGTGCTTCACAATCATCTCGCTGTGTGACGTCAGCAGCTGTGCCTCTGCCAGCTGCTACCGCTTCAGAGGAGGGGACGGAGCACCGACCTGATGGTGCGTCAGACTCTCGCTGTGTGACATCAGCGGCTGTGCTTCCGGAGGCTGCTACCGTTACACAGTGGGGGATGGAATAGCGACAGTCGGCTGCTGAGGGTGGCGTCCAGGAAAATGTGGCCCATGATGAATCCCCTGGCCCAGGAGAACCAAACAGTCAGCTGAGTTGTGCTGACGAGGAAATGGAATCTGATAACGACACTGTGTCTAATACTGAGTCTATTGAGGCAAAATGCAGTACAAACACGAGTTTGTATTCACTGGAAGAAATCAATGCTTTTCTGGATGGAACTTATAACAAAGCCATTAAGGTCACCGACTACTTCAGTGACACTGATAAATTCATTAAGTCTGTTGATGTGCTAAGAATGCAGGTTGGTCTTGACCTCCTGGATGAAAGGAAACGTTTTCGCCTCAAGAAACACCTGACAGCCCTGCGTAAAGCAGCAGGGAGAACGGCGGTCAAGCGCGCCCGACAGGAGGAATAAATGGCGGTCGTTCCTCTGCCCGTTTTACACATTTTTGGGATATTGTTTGATCAGACTTGTATATGACATTTAATTGACTGTAATTGACTGTCACGAAACTGGATCTTTACCTGCAGGGCGTGGACACCCGTCTTTGCACGGACTATGGGGAGGACTCGCACTACTGCCACTGCCAATGTGGAATAGGTGGACTGCAAGGAATGCTCTGTGTTGTGGGGGGGGGGACACTTCAGTTTGCACTTTTTCCAATGCGACACACTTGGTGGAATGATGTTGGTGTGCTTACATTTTTTTGAAGTGTGCAATAAAGGCTTATTTTAAAAGTCTCTCTCTTTCTCTTTCTCTCTCTCTCTCCCCCGGACAGCGAAGTTACTGTGGAGGAGGTCCTGGGGGCTGTGGCCGAGCAGGTGGGCCCTGAGGCGGTCTGCTTTGCTTTCCGAATGAATAGAGCTGTGGTTGTGTTTCTGGTGGCTGAAGACGATGTTCACACCCTGATTGTAAGCAGTGTGGTTATCGGGGAAACGTATGTACAGGTGTCCCCCTTATCTGTCCCATCAATGAGAATCACCGTCTCAGGTGTTCCACCTTTCATCACTGACGAGCAGCTGGCGACGGAGCTCCACAGATTTGGGAAGTTTCCGGGCCCGTTTACGACTCTGCCTTTGGGATGCAAGGCCGCCAAGTTCAAACATGTGAAATCACTCAGGCGACAGGTGTTCATGTTTCTCGACTCGCCCACTCAGACTCTGGAAGTCTCCTTCAGGGTCAAGCACGGGGACGGATCTTACATGGTGTATGCGAGCTTGGGACAGATGAAGTGTTTTGAATGTGGAGACGTGGGCCATAAACGGTTCGCTTGTCCGCACAGGCAGTGGGCGGAGGGCCCTGATGGGGCCGCAGATGGTGCCAGCGGCGAGCCCTCCGCTCACGCCGCAGCTGCGGAAGGCGGCGCGGCCTCCGCTCCCACTACCCCAGCTCCGGAGCCTGCCGCTGTGTCTGGACGGCCCGGCTGCGCCGCCCACGGCCCAGCTTGCGGTCGGGAGCGTGGATGGCGATGGCGCCAAAAAGGTCACTGATGGTGCGTCACAATCATCTCGCTGTGTGACGTCAGTGGCTGTGCCTCCGCCAGCTGCTGCCGCTTCGGAGGAGGGGACGGAGCACCGACCTGATGGTGCGTCAGAATCTCGCTGTGTGACATCAGCGGCTGTGCTTCCAGAGGCTGCTACCGTTACACAGTGGGGGATGGAACAGCGACAGTCAGCTGCTGAGGGTGGCGTCCAGGAAAATGTGGCCCATGATGAATCCACTGGCCCGGGAGAACCAAACAGTCAGTTGAGTTGTGCTGACGAGGAAATGGAATCTGAGAACGACACTGTGTCTAATGCTGAGTCTATTGAGGCAAAATGCAGTACAAACACGAGTTTGTATTCACTGGAAGAAATAAATGCATTTCTGGATGAAACCTATAACAAGGCCATTAGGGTCGCAGACTACTTCAGTGACACTGAAATTCATCAAGTCTGTGGATGTGCTAAGAAGGCAGGTTTTTTTTTTCCACAATATCTTTATTGAACCTTTTTTTTTTTTTAACAAACAATCAAACACTAACACTAAAGTACTACAAAAAAAAAAAATGCACTAAAAACACCAACAACCACCAACAAAATCAAGTCTTCAACAATGCTCCTCTGTTTAATCTAGACAATCCAATACATAAGTATACATATTATGTTCACCAGTTTGGAATTTACAAGGTCCACACACATCATTCACCTTCTTCTTCAAGAGTTATGTTTAAATTTTTTACATAATCAATAAAAGGTCTCCATATATTCTCAAACACAATTTCCTTTGATTTCAGTATATATGTTATTCTTTCTAATGGAAGGTTTGTTAACATCTGCCTTAACCACTGAGTCACATCTGGTCTATGAGTCTTTTTCCATAATAGTGCAATACATTTTTTGGCATTAAGCAAACTGAGGTCTATGAATGTTCTTTCACTTTTATTAAAATTATGCTTTTCTGGGTACGGACCCAACAAAAACAGTTTAGGATTCAATATGATTTGTTTTGAGATTATTTTTTCAATTGTTATCCTCACCTCTTCCCAAAACATTCTTATTAATCTACATTCCCATAAACAATGAAATAGGGTTCCTTTACTTTCCATGCATTTTGTGCATGTATCTGGTATATTTTTGTTGTATCTATTTAACTCCTCAGGTGTAACATACATCCGCATTAACCATTTGAAATGTATCAATTTAAGGCGTGCATTTATTGATTTGGTTTGAGCTTCTGTACAAGCCAATTCCCATTGTTCCTCTGAAATTTCAATTTGCAGATCTTCTTTCCAGTAGTTTAATCTTTTCAGTGAATTTTCACTTGAAGATAGTGTCAATGAGTTATAAAACTCTGAAATAATACCCTTTCTCTTACTATCTTTCATCATCATTTTTTCCAAGGATGAATAAATAGGTCGAGTGAGAGCTTTATTTTGATTTGATCGAATAAAGTTTCTAAGTTGAAGATATTTAAAAAAATGTGTTCTATTGAGATTAAATTTGATCCTCAGCTCTTCAAAAGACATTATGTTGTCTGCACATGGCAAATATAAATCCTGAATCTTTTGTATCCCTTTTAAATTCCATACTTTAAATACAGCGTCCGCTCTCCCTGGTTTAAAATATTGATTACCCCATATTGGACTAAATTGTGACAATAACTGTGGTTCTTTTAAATAGTTTTTAGCTTCACACCATATTTTGATCATATGCTTTACAAATGGATTTTTAACTTGTTTTTGTAATTTTTTTGCCGAATCTGAGTATATGAATATGGGAAGAGGTAAAGGTAAATTGTATGATTCCATTTCAGTCCAGTGAGGGAGATCATTTGATGAAAAATAATATGTCATAGACCTCAGTTGTGCCGACCAATAATACAACATAAAATTTGGACATTTCAGACCTCCACGATCAAATGGTAAATATAATAAAGACAAACGTAATCTAGCCCTCCTGTTGTTCCATATAAATTCCACTAACTTTTTTTTTATTCTTGAGAATAGATCTAAAGGTGGTGATAAGGGAATGTATTGAAATAAATAAAGTATTTTAGGTAAAATATTACTTTTAAGTATATTGATTCTCCCGATCATCGACACTGGTAGTGACATCCATCTCTGAGTTAACTCATTGATATCTGACATTAAGGCTTCATAGTTGACACTGGCGACTGATTCTAGCTTAGGCATAATTTGGATTCCTAAATATTTAAACTGATTTACAACATTGAATTGATTTACCTCAGGGGCTGGGTAATTTCTCTGGGTCTCATTTAGCATTAATATTGAAGATTTAGTTTTATTTATTTTATATCCTGATATTTCCCCAAAATTCTTTATTAAATTCAACAAGGTTGGAATTGATTTTTTTAGATTCGACATAAACAAAATTATATCATCGGCGTACAGGGAGATTTTATGTTCTGTTGGTCCAACTTTAATTCCATATATTTGTGAATGTAAACGTATCGCTATCGCTAAAGGTTCAATTGCCATAGTAAACAGTAAAGGTGAAAGTGGACAGCCTTGTTGACATCCTCTATTGATTTTTATTGGTTTTGAAATATTGTTATTTGTTAGGATTTCTGCTGTAGCATTATTGTATATTATTTGAACCCATTTTATGAAATTATTTCCAAGTCCAAACCTTTGTAGGACTTCAAAAAGAAAGGGCCATTCAACTCTATCAAAGGCCTTTTCGGCGTCCAATGATAGGAGAGCTGTATCCGGTGCTTCTTTATTAAAATAAATAATATTAAATAGTCTTCTTATATTATGGAAGCCTTGTCTACCCTTTATAAAGCCATTCTGATCTCGATTAATAATATTTGGTAAAATTTCTTGTATTCGTCTTGCTAAAATTTTACAGATTATCTTAAGGTCGGCGTTTAATAGGCTTATTGGTCTCATATTTTCACATTTATTAGAGGGCTTACCTGGTTTTGGCAGCAGTATAATTAAGGCATTATTTATGTATGATGGTAAATTATTATTTTGAAATGCTTCTAAAACCATTTCCAAAAAAGGTTTTATTAATTTATTCTTAAATTTTTTATAAAGGTCAACTGGAAGACCATCTGGTCCTGCACTTTTTCCTAATTTCATATTATCAATGGCTAGCCCAACTTCTTCTTGACTAATTTTAGACTCCAATATCTCCCTGTTTTCATTTGGAATACACGGTATAGATAGTTTGTTCAAAAACCCATTTAGTTTTGTTAAATCAGGTTCATTTTTGGTATCATATAATTTTTCATAGTAATCTCTAAAGGCTCTATTAATTTCTAAAGGATCTATAACTACCTGTCCATTACTTATAATACTGGTTATTGGTGTTTTAATTTCCAATTGTTTAATCTGCCATGCTAATAATTTTCCTGATTTTTCACCTTGTTCATAAAAAGATTGTTTCAATCTTAGAAGACTCGAGGCAGCTCTATTCGCTGATTTTTTGTCGTATTCAGCTCTCAAAATCAGTAATTCATTCTCCAACCTTGGATCTCTTCCTGCATACACTTTTTCCTGAAGACTTTTTATTGTATGTTCCAATTTAGCTCTCTCCGCTCGAGTCTTCTTAGATTTTGATCCTGTATAACTAATAATATGTCCCCTAATAAAAGCTTTGAAAGCCTCCCACTTTACACATGCTGATGTTTGTGTAGTATTGATGTCAAAGAACTCGTCTATCTGTTTTTCTATATACTTGACAAATTCCTCATCCTGAAGCCATTTATGCTGAAATTGCCATCTGCCTGATTCCTTTGTCAATTTTTTATCTACATATATTAGACAACAGGGTGCATGATCAGAGATCACGATGTTATCATAAAAGCAGTTTTGAATCTTGGACCTTAATTCTGTGGAAATCAAAAAATAATCAATACGTGAGAATGTCTTGTAGGTACTGGAATAACAAGAATAGGCTTTAACTTGTGGTTTCATTTCTCTCCATATATCTAACAATCTCAATTCTTTCATAAAATGATTAATAGTCATCCTACATCCAATGTGCGTACAATCCAGTCCTGTTGATCTATCCACACCTGGATTCAATGTACAATTAAAATCCCCTGCTATTATATGTTGCCCTGTAAGTGATGATAAGATGAGAAATAAATTAGCAAAGAACTTCTGATCATCTATATTGGGACCATATAAGTTCACAAGATTTATATTTTCTAATAGCAAAGAACCTTGAATGATTACATATCTTCCAAATTTGTCTCCAATTACATTTTTCACTTGAAAAGGAACTGATTTATGTATGAGAGTCATAACTCCCCTGGCTCGGGATGAAAATGAAGAGGTGAATACACTTCCCTGCCATCTACTCCTAATTCTTTTAACATCCTCCTCTATCAGATGAGTTTCTTGTAAAAACACAATTCTTGAACCCATGTCCTTTATTTTATTCATAACTTGTTTAAGTTTTTTTAAATTTTGTAGACCTCTGCAATTCCATGAAGTTAAATTAAGATTAACACTTTGGTCCATGATCAATAGAGAGTTTGGGATTACCTTGCAGTGTAAACATGCTCATACAGAGAAGCAAAAACATGAGTGGTTGAACATTCATCCTACAAACTACACACAAACAAATTTCCCCTTCCCACACTTGTGGCAAACCCCCCAAAATCAAAAGAAAAATTCTGTCTCCCGATATAGCCATCGACCGTTCCACACCCACGGGGAACAGCCTAAGCCACTCCTTCTTCATCCTCCCAATCACCCTAACTCTACTGCTTTTAATGACGTAACATTAACTCTCCTCTGTAGTTTTCCAACTTAACTCCAAAATTTTTAACAACTTTGTACATCATAGTTTTTTTTTTTTGTTTGTTTTGTTTTTGTTTTGTTTTTTTTAATATATAATACAATCTATATTTTGTAACCTTACTATTTACTTCAAGTCAGTCAGATGCCTGTGCAAATGCTTAATTATTCTACCTTATATTTTGTTCATGCTTAGCTCCCACCAGTCTCTTCTTCTTCTTTGATCTTCTTGATGAACTCCTGCGCCTCCTCTGGGGTCTTGAAGATGTGGGTTCTGCCCTCATACGTGGTCAGCAGTCTCGCAGGATAGATTACAGCATGACGAATCCCAAGGTTGCGCAGCTCCTTACGTACGGGATCAAACTGCTTCCTCAATTGCTGGATTCCTGTGGCCAAATCTGGGTAGAACCGCACCTGCTGGTCCTGGTGTTTAATCTCTCCTTTAGCACGTGCAGCGTTGAAGATCTTCATCCTGTCTCTGTTGCTAAGAAACTTCATAATTAAGGTCCTCGGCGGTCCCTTATCTCTCCGTGGGCCAATACGATGTGCTTTTTCCAGAACCACTGCTGATTGCAACTCCTCGCTGCCCAGCACCTCCGGAATCCACTTTTCCAGAAAGGAACATACGTCCCGACCTTCTGATTCCTCTGGAAGACCCACCAGCCTCAAATTATTCTGTCTCGACCGAGATTCCAAATCCAAAATATTATCTTCCAGAGATTTATTTTTTTTTTCCAAAGTGCGCACCTTTAATTGAAGACGGGTGACGTCATCTTCAGCACTAGCGAGACGGAGCTCCATCTGCGCCGTTCGTTCTACACAGTCACCCAATTCCTTTCTTATTCCTTCCAACGCTGTCATAATCCCATCAAATCTAGAGGAAAAGTCCGCTCTCATTGAACTCATGGCAGCCATCAGCGCATCTGCGCCTCCCCGCGCAGACATCGCACCGTTGCCAGCCTCCTCCGCCATATATGGAGTTTTGTTTGCTGCGTCACAGACCTGAAAGTCCGTTAATTTGGACTGTTTCGGCGGCTCGCTTTTTCCTTTTCCTGGTTTTCCAGCCTTAGGCTTCGCCGACATATCCTCGCCCAAATGCTGAGATACGTTCTGTCCCAAATGAGAGAGTTATTTGCCGATTTTTTTTCTCCAGGAGCAGAGCAGAGCGAGACACGTCCGTCCTACGTGGCAGCCATAACTGGAAGTCCAAGAAGGCAGGTTGGTCTTGACCCCCTGGATGAAAGGAAGCGTTATCGCCTCAAGAAACACCTGACAGCCCTGCGTAAAAGCAGCAGGGGGAACACCGGTCAAGCGCGCCAGACAGGAGGAATGAATGGCGGTCGTTCCTCTGCCTGTTTTACACATTTTGGGGATATTGTTTGAACAGACTTGTATATGACATTTAATTGACTGTAATTGACTGTCACAGAACTGGATCTTTGAATAGGTAAACTGCAGGGACTGCTCTGTGTTGTGTGGGGGGGGGAGCATTTCAGTTTGCACTTTTTCCAATGTGACACTTGGAGGAATGATGTTGGTGTGCTTACATTTTTTTGAAGTGTGCAATAAAAGCTTATTTTTAAAGACACACTGTATATAGCCTTAAACCAGACACCAGCATCAAACAATAAAATAAGATGATATGATGAAATGTTCAGGCCAACGAGAAAAGTTTCAGATTCTCTCTTCGAGATCCGTGTCACATCTTTCCTTTTCAATTCAGCTGCAGATGTCAGAGGTTAGCTCTCGCCATGCGGAGCGATCAGCTACAGTTTCTCCATGTCTTGACTGCTCCTTCATGCTTAAGAATGTCCTTTAAGGTGTCTTTGAATCTTAAAAAGGGATGGCCAACTTTCCTTTGCGGGTCGCTCATCTGGCATGCATGCAACATGACCCATCCAACGTAATCTATTCCTGATAAGGATGATCTCAATATCCTTTGTGCCTGCACGGTCCAGCACATCATCATTCATGATGAAGTCTTCCCATCTGATCTTCAAGATGGACCTGAGGTGTCGTTGCTGTACTATCCTGAGGAGTCTAATGTGATGTCAGTATAAGGTCCAGGTCTCACTTGCATACATCTTCAACGGGATGACGCATTGATTGTACACCTTAAGCTTTGTTTCAGATGTAAGATCTCTGCTGTCAAAAAACCTGTCCATCAGTCTTCCAAAAGCACTCGATGCAACCTGAATGCGTGCTTTTATCTCCTCATCCATCTTGCAATCTTTAGTGACAAGGCTTCCAAGATACTTAAAACGATCTGCTCTTTTTAACCTTTGTCCTTCAACGTAGAAATCAACCTAGTTGCCGACACTCATCGTTTCGGTCTTCTTGATGTTTACTGCTAAACCCATTTGCTTTGACAGTTCGCTGTAGACAGATAACAGCAGCTGTAAAGCTGTACCATTGTTGGCAAATAAGGCAATGTCATCTGCGTACTGAGCCTCTCTTATGTACTTGATGAATGTCTTTGTCTTAGATTTTAATTGCCTGATGTCAAAAACATCACCGTCATATCTGAAGCGAATCATGACACAATGTTCTGGACTGATGTTCTTGAAAGCCAGGTAGAGCATGACCGCAGCATACATTCCAAAGAGTGTTGGGACAAGCTTGCACCCCTGCTTAACACCATTAACACCACTATTGTACTCCATTGGTCTAGTGAGTTCTCTATCAACACACAATTGGGCATACACTTCCGAATACAAAGCTCTGATCACACGAATAAATTTCTCGGGACATCCAAGCTTTCCCAAGATCTTAAAGAGCATCTCCCGATTTACACAATCAAAAGCCTTAGTAAAGTTAATAAAGGCAATGTGAAGATTGCGTTGCTGTTCTATAGCCTTTTCCATTATCTCATGCAAGATGAAAATGCCATCAATTGTGCTTCGGCCACATCTATAGCCGCACTGGGATTCTGGATAAACTGACTCTGCCAAACACTGAAGGTGCTGAAGAATGATATCAGCAAACGTTATTCCAACCACGCTTAGGAGGGATAGTCCACGGTAACTGCCACAGTCATCACGGTCACCTTTCTTGAATAACATACAAATTATAGTGTTGATCAGATCTGATGGCAACTTTGCAGTTCTCCAAAATAGATTGAAAGTGGTTAGCAAAATAACTACCAGGGTGCGTCCACCATAAACAATGACCTCAGGCAATATGCCGTCAGGACCAGCATTCTTCTTGAACTTGGTGTTCTTGATAGCAGTCTTGACCTCTTCTAATTTGATGGGTTCATCAAGCTCTTCCATCACTGGACACTGTTCAAGGTAATCAAGTATGCTCATATCAGCATTAGAGGGTTGATTAAGGAGCTCTTCGAAGTGTTCCACCCATCGTTCTTTAATGTTCTCGAGAGAAGTGAGAAGAACACCACTTTTGTCTCTTCCAGAATGAAGGGTCTTTGTTCTCAGGCGATAGAAAGCATTGAGGGTAGCATAGAATTATCTGATGTTATTATCTCTTGCATGCCTTTCTGCTTCGTTGACCTTTTGCTGAAACCATTGATTCTTGAACTTCCTGACCTCTTCTCTAAGAGCTTTTCCGTCCCGTCTTAGCCTGTGCTCTTTCACAAGGCTCTGAATGTTACTTTCATTATCCGCAAACCAGTCTTCAGTTCTCTTCTTTTTCCTACCAAATATATCCTTGGTAGCATTCTGAGGCACCTTTTTAAGGTCATCCCACAAAACATCTGAAAGACCTTGAAGCCTTTTGTTCAGAAGAGTTTCCAGCCTTTCTTTCCTCTCAGAGTCCATTGTGGTATGTCTTTTAGGTGGTGGTCTCTTACCCTTCTTAGTGTGCTTCTTGACTGCAGTGGTACACTTGCATGCGAGTAGTTTATGGTCCGTGAAGCAGTCTGCTTTTGTGTCGACCTTTGTCACACTAATGGAATTCCTGGTTGCCTTGTTGGCAATAATGTGATCTATTTGGTGCCAGTGTTTTGATCTCATATGCTGCCAGGTGTTTTTGAAGCGGCTTTTGAGCTGGAACATAGTCCCCATTATCATCAGCATAAATCGTGTGCAGAACTCCAAGAGTAGCAGACCATTCAAATTCATTTTGCCTACTCAGTGTCCTCCAATGACTTTAGGCCAAGACTGCCAGTCTCTACCAACGCGAGTGTTGAAATCGCCCAGGACGATAATGCTGTCTCCCTTTGCCTTTGTGATACACTCACCCAACTGTTCATAGAAGCTCTCCCTCTCAACTAATGACCTCTGCATAGTAGGGGCATACATGCTGATCAGGGTGAGATAAGTGTTGTCACTGAGTTGAACCCAAGCTGTCATTAATCTATCATTCACGGGAACAGGAGTGATGTGGTCATACTTGTTGGAGATAGCAAAGCCGACCCCAGCTGTCCTATCTTTGCTGCCACTCCAAAACATGGTGTGACTCTTCTTGATATTTCTGGACTGCGGATGTCTGACTTTACTCAGTGCGCGTATATCTATCCCTGCATTTTCAAGTTCTTTGCATATAATCACTGTGGCGTGTTCTGCTTGGATTGACTCATCACAATCGTTGGTTGTACAAACATTCCAGGTGCCTAGATTAAGAAATTGGTATGGACTTCACTTATTTTTCACCACTGCCATGGATTGTGGCACGTCAGTTACCCCGTACACAGTAGCATTATCCAAAACTCTTTGATAACTCATCTCATTAATTGCAAGACTGTGCCTAAAGATGACAATACTAACCGGCATATGATGGTGTCCCTTGGCGAATAATTCCTGTATACCGATGGGAGAGCAATGCTGACACGGTCACAGGAAAGAACCCGTTGCTGTTAGCCAGGACCGATGCCAAACTGACAAACAGGACTGCCATTGCAAGAGCTGCGGCCAGATTGACTCACAGAACTGCCAGCTGCCGGAAGAGCTGCCGAGTTGACATCACAGATCCGCGATGTGTGTGTGTGTGTGTGTGTGTACAGTATCTCACAAAAGTGAGTACACCCCTCACATTTTTGTAAATATTTTATTATATCTTTTCATGGGACAACACTGAAGATATGACACTTTGATACAATGTAAAGTAGTCAGTGTACAGCTTGTATAACAGTGTAAATTTGCTGTCCCCTCAATATAATTCAACACACAGTCATTAATGTCTAAACCGCTGGCAACAAAAGTGAGTACACCTCCAAGTGAAAATGCCCAAATTGTGCCCAGTTAGCCATTTTCCTTCCCTGGTGTCATGTGACTCGTTAGTGTTACAAGGTCTCAGGTGTGAATGGGTAGCAGGTGTGTTAAATTTGGCGTTATTGCTCTCACACGCTCTCATACTGGTCACTGGAAGTTCAACATGGCACCATATGGCAAAGAACTCTGAGGATCTGAAAAAAAGAATTGTTGCTCTCCATAAAGATGGTGTAGGTTATAAGAAGATTGCCAGCACCCTGAAACTGAGCCGCAGCACGGTGGCCAAGACCATACAGTGGTTTAACAGGACAGGTTCCACTCAGAACAGGCCTCACCATGGTTGACCAAAGAAACTGAGTGCACATGCTCTGCGTCATATCCAGAGGTTGTCTTTTGAAAATAGACGTATGAGTGCTGCCAGCATTGCTGCAGAAGTTGAAGGGCTGGGGGTCAGCCTGTCAGTGCTCAAACCATATGCCACACACTGCATCAAATTGGTCTGCATGGCTGTCATCCCAGAAGAAAGCCCCTTTTAAAGATGATGCACAAGAAAGCTCGCAAACGGTTTGCCGAAGACAAGCAGACTAAGGACATGGATTACTGAAACCATGCCATGTGGTCTGTTGAGGCCAAGATAAACTTATTTGATTCAGATGGTGCCAAGTATGTGTGGCAGCAACCAGGTGAGGAGTACAAAGACAAGTGTGTCTTGCCTACAGTCAAGCATGGTGGTGGGGGTATCATGGTTTGGGGCTTTGAGTGCTGCCGGCACTGGGGAGCCATAGCGCACTGAGGGAACCATGAATGCCAACATGTACTGTGACATACTGAAGCACAGCATGATCCCCTCCCTTTGGAAACTGGGCCACAGGGCAGTATTCCAACATGATAATGACTCCAAACACACCTCCAAGACAACCACTAACTTGCTAAAGAAATTGAGGGTAAAGGTGATGGACTGGCCAAGTATGTCTCCAGACCTAAACTCTATTGAGCATCTGTGGGGCATCCTCAAACGGAAGGTGGAGGAGCACAAGGTCTCTAACATCCACCAGCTCCGTGATGTCGTCATGGAGGAGTGGAAGAGGATTCTAGTGACAACCTGTGAAGCTCTAGTGAACTTCATGCCTAAGAGAGTTAAGGCAGTGCTGGAAAATAATGGTGGCCACACAAAATATTGACACTTTGGGCACAATTTGGACATTTTCACTTAGGGGTGTACTCACTTTTGTTGCCAGCGGTTTAGACATTAATGGCTGTGTGTTGAGTTATTTTGAGGGGACAGCAAATTTACACTGTTATACAAGCTGTACACTGACTACTTTATATTGTATCAAAGTGTCATATCTTCAGTGTTGTCCCATGAAAAGATATAATAAAATATTTACCAAAATTTCAGGGGTGCACTCACGTTTGTTTGATACTGAATGTATGTATCATCAAATCAAACTTTATTTGTATAGCACTTTTAAAACATTAGATGCTGCGCAAAGTGCTTTACATAGATAAAAACAATAGACACATTTAATTACATATTTTACATGATGAGGAGTATGGGGTATCGGCTTGTTACGAGCTATTCGGTCTCTGTACAACCGTTGTCAGAGTTTGGTTCGTATTGCCAACACTCGGTCGGAGTCATTCCCAGTGAGAGTTGGACTCCGCCAGGATTGCCCTTTGTCACCGATCCTCTTCACAATTTTTATGGACAGGATTTCTAGGCGCAGCCAAGGAATGGAGGGTGTCATGCTTGGTGACCACAGGATCTCATCTCTGTTGTTTGCAGATGATGTTGTCCTGTTGGCTTCATCCAGCAATGACCTACAGCTCTTGCTGGGACGGTTTGCCGCTGAGTGTGAAGCGGCTGGGATGAGAATCAGCACCTCCACGTCTGAGTCCATGGTCCTCAGCTGGAAAAAGGTGGATTGTCCTCTCTGGGTTGGGGACAGGCTCCTGCCCCAAGTGGAGGAGTTTAAGTATCTTGGGGTCTTGTTCACGAGTGAGGGGAAAATGGAGCGAGAGACTGACAGACGGATTGGAGCAGCATCTGCAGTGATGCGGACGTTGTACCGGTCTGTTGTGGTGAAGAGGGAGCCTAGTTCTAAGGCAAAGCTGTCGATTTACCAGTCAATCTACGTTCCTACTCTCACCTATGGTCACGAGCTTTGGGTAATGACCGAAAGAACAAGATCGCGGATACAAGCGGCTGAAATGAGCTTTCTCCATAGGATTGCTGGACTCACCCTCAGAGATAGGGTGAGGAGCTCAGTCATCCGGGAGAGGCTCAGAGTAGAACCGCTGCTCCTCCACATTGAAAGGAGTCAGTTGAGGTGGTATGGGCATCTGATTAGGATGCCTCCTGTACGCCTCCCACTTGAGGTGTTTCAGGCACGTCCCACTGGGAGGAGACCCCGGGGCAGACCCAGGACTCGGTGGAGAGACTATGTCTCCCAGCTGGTCTGGGAACGCCTTGGTGTCCTCTCTGAGGAGCTGGAGTGGGTGGCTGGGGAGAGGGAAGTCTGGGCTTCTCTGCTTGAACTCCGCGACCCGGACCTCCGGAAAAGCGGTAGAAGATTGATGGATGGATGGATTTTACATGATACAGCCCCACCCCTTCCAACCCTCCCATAAACATACCCACAAACACAACACACACAGGCATATACATCACTCCCTACTTCTCATTACACACATATAAAATAAAGGAGATATTGCTCGGCACCGAGGCACCACGTGAAGGAGCAACCATCCTGAGGAAACACTGGAACTAAAACACATAAATACAAAATAAAACTAAGAACACAAAGAGCAAAGGGAACTAAAGACCCATACTTAGAAACTGAGCTAAGACCACATCAAAATAAGAAAATCTAAAAGCAAATGGAGCTCAGAAGAATGTATAAACAATGTGTGGCACATATGTTTGGTTCATATTTCCCACAAGAGTGTGGCACATATGTCTGGTTCATATCTCCCACAAATGTATGGCTTATGTGGATTGGGGCTTCACGTCTGGAGGAACAAAGAGTCTGGATCGATGGGGGCCGACAGGAGATGTCGAGGAGGTGTGAAGTCGGACCCTTGTCTCAGAGAGGAGGCCCTGGGGGGATCCCCGGAACATCGGAGAATAAGAGACAATGGTGAATCTTCAGAGACTTGCATTATGATTAAATGTTTGCAGAAGCACCATGTGACTTGAGTTCTTAATCCCCCGGAGGTATAAGAATGTGATGTGACATGATTCTGCCTCTTCTTGCTATTTGACAATGTTGGATGATTGTGTTCTGCAATAAAGCCGAACCTGAGGAATAAACTCAAGTCTCGTCATTGAACACAACTTCCACACTGGTGACCCACGACAAAGAATGAGCAGAGAGAATTCTCCCGAGCGGAGCTCATCAGAGGCCAGCCTGATGGCTGCCTCCACGCTCCGGCTGCCCGATTTCTGGCAGCACAGCCCACGCTCCTGGTTTAGCGCGGTCGAAGCGCAGTTCAACCTCCGGAGAATCTCAAAGGATGAAACGAGGTTCTACCATGTGGTAGCGAAGCTGGACAGTCACACGGTCCAGAGGGTGGAAGACCTGGTTAACCACCCACCGGACACCGACAAGTACGGCGCATTGAAGGAGGCGCTGATCAGCCATTTCACCCCCTCGGTGCAACAGCGTGCAGAGGGGCTCCTAGCGTTGACGGAGTCGGAGAACGACAGACCGGTGGACCTGATGGTGAAGATGCTGCGACTGAAAGACTCCGAGGATGGCGAATTTATTTTCGTCCACCTTTTCCTCCGGACTCTGCCGCCAGCAGTGAGAGTGACCCTGGCAGACTCACCCCGATTGGCCAAGCGGGACTACCATGGGCTCAGCAAGGAGGCGCAGCGACTCGTCGACGCCCACAATCGGAGCGCGGTTTCGGCCGCGGCAGCTGAGCAGAGGACGGCGCCTGGTGATGGTTTGGAGCCAGAGGTGGCGGCGCCAGACGAACCGACGACGGCGGCGACAGGCGTCAGGCGACGCGGAGCTGAGGTCGGCCTGTGTTTCTACCACCGCCGTTTTGCAGAGAGGGCACACAGATGTCTCCCACCGTGCCGCTTCAAACATCAGGGAAACGCCAAGACCGGGGGCCGGTAGCGGTTGCGTCCCTCGGAGAAGAAAATAAGCTGCTTTACCTGACAGATGCACACTCGGGGAAACCTCATGGACACGGGCTCTCAGCTGAGTTTCGTCACGCCTACCTACGCGGAACGGCTGATGCCGTCTAAAGCTCCCTGGGTGTCAGTATCAGCAGCGAATGGCTCAGCGATCAAGACATTCGGTGAGAGGACCATGCTTCTGTCCTTACAGGGCCGTTCATTTGAGTGGACCTTTATTGTAGCGGTAGTCAGTTTTAACATGTTAGGGGCTGATTTTTTGTGCTCACATGGTTTATTGGTTGATCTGGCTAATAGACGTCTGGTTAATGCACTGTCTTTTCATTCTATCCCCTGCACAGCTCGGGTGGCCCCGCCGACTGCACACGCCAACGTCACAGCTGCGGGTGGTAAGTTTCATGCTCTGCTCACTCACTTTCCAGCACTCACAGTCCCAAAGTTTTCGGCGACAGAGGCCAAACACGGGGTGGAGCATTTTATCACCACCACTGGGCCGCCCGTTTTTGCAAAAGCCCAGCGCTTGGACTCAGCTAAACTGGCAATAGCGCGCGAGGAATTTGCCAACCTGGAAAAACTGGGCATAATTAGACGCTCGAACAGCCCTTGGGCTTCACCGTTACACATGGTCCCAAAAGCTGATGGCTCGTGGCGACTTTGTGGCAATTTCCGCAGGTTGAACAATGTCTCGGCACACGACCGCTACCCGATTCCGCACATCCAGGATTTCTCAGTTCATTTGGCGGGGGCGCGCATTTTTTCTAAAATAGACTTGGTGCGCGGTTACCATCAAGTTCCCGTGCACGCGCAGGGTATTCCCAAAACCGCGGTAATAACTCCGTTTGGGCTTTTTGAGTTTTTGCGCATGCCGTTTGGGTTAAAGGGCGCCGCGCAAACTTTCCAACGCATGATGGATGCAGTTTTACGCGACCTGCCTTTCGTGTTCGTCTATTTAGACGACATATTGGTAGCCAGCACGTCCGAGGACGAACACAAAACCCACCTCACAGCGGTTTTTCGGAGACTGGCAGAGCACGGGTTGATAATTAACCCAGCGAAGTGCCAGTTCGGGGTGGCGCAAATCGATTTTTTGGGGCATCGCGTTTCGCCAGAAGGAGCGGTTCCCCTGCCTGAGAAAGTGCGCGCAATAACAGATTTCCCCCGACCTCAAACGATAAAAGCGCTGCAGGAGTTTCTAGGAATGGTTAATTTTTACAACCGGTTCCTTCCGAGCGCAGCGTGGCTCATGCAGCCACTGTACATGGCACTAAAAAAACAAAAACCCACGAATAAGGTTGAATGGTCTCCGGAGCGGGCTTTCTCCCAGGTCAAATCAGCCCTTGCAAGCGCCGTTTTGTTAGCGCACCTGGTTCCAACAGCCCGTTTGGCACTCACCACCGACGCTTCTGATCTAGCGGTGGGGGCAGTCATTGAACAGTGCGTGGCAGGGACCTGGCAGCCGCTCACATTCTTTAGCAAGTCCTTGCGCGATAACGAGCGTAAATACAGCGCGTTTGACAGGGAGCTTTTAGCCCTACACTTGGCCATCCGCCATTTCCAGTTCTGGCTGGAAGGGCGTCGTTTCACCGCTTTCGTGGACCACAAACCGTTAACTTTTGCGATGGCCAAGATCTCAGAACCTTGGTCAGGCCGACAGCAAAGACAGCTAGCCGCAATATCGGAGTTCACCACCGATATCCAGCATGTCGCAGGTAAACACAATGTAGTGGCAGACTGTCTCTCACGTGCTGTGGCAACGCCAGGCCACGTGGGGGCAGACTCGGTGGCTGTGGGCCAGGGCAGTGACGCGGGAGTGCGCGCAGCCCCGGTCCACGTAGGTTTGGATTATGCAGACATGGCTGCAGAGCAGGTTGGTGACGCGGATGTGCGCGCGCTCCAGTCTGGACCAACAGGGTTAAGGCTGGAGCACAGGGTGCAGCAAATAGGTATGCCCCCCTTAATATGCGATGTCTCCATGGGACGGCCTCGTCCTGTGGTTCCAGTCGCGTGGCGCCGCCGCGTTTTTGACTCGGTTCATTCGCTGGCGCACCCGGGGGTGCGCGCATCGATCAAGATGGTGGGGGAGAAATTTGTCTGGCCGGGGTTGCGCAAACAGGTCAAGGAATGGGCAGCAGCTTGTGTAGCGTGCCAGAGGGCTAAGATACACAAGTACACAAGTACACGAGGGCTCCTTTGGAGCCTTTTCACATCCCGGCTAAGCGTTTCGATCATGTGCATGTTGATCTGGTGGGCCCGCTTCCCTCGTCTCAAGGGCACACACACACCTTTTGACGATGGTGGACCGCACCACGCGTTGGCCGGAAGCAGTACCTCTGGCGTCAACAACGGCGGAAGAGGTTGCGCGCGCGTTTTTAACAACTTGGGTCGCGCGTTTTGGAGTTCCGTCGGACATAACGTCCAACAGAGGCCCTCAATTTGTTTCCGAACTGTGGTCGTCTATGGCCCGCAGCTTAGGGGTGAAGGTACACCACACTACCGCGTATAACCCGCAGGCCAACGGTTTATGTGAACGCTTTCATAGGTCATTGAAAGCAGCCCTCAGAGCATCGCTCACGGATACAAATTGGGTGGACAAACTGCCATGGGTTTTATTGGGGTTGCGTTCTGCACCTAAGGAGGATTTGCAGGCCTCCCCAGCGGAGTTAGTTTTCGCACAACCTCTCCGTTTGCCGGGGGAATTTCTTCCGGAAAATCCTGCGCCAAAATGTCCCCCCGCTCAGCTGTTGCAGAGCGGCACAGGATCAAACACGCTGCCTGGCCCAGTGCATCACAGTTTTCTACGCGTTTTTGTGCCGGAGGCTTTAAAAAACGCAGAGTTTGTTTTTGTTAGACATGATGCACAACGCCCAGGGCTGCGTCCGCCTTATGATGGACCGTTCAGGGTGCTGGAAAAAAATGAGAAGCATTTCTTGCTAGATTTGGGGGGCAGAAGGGAGCTAATTTGCATAAACAGACTCAAGCCCGCTTTTGTTCTGGCTGATGAACACGTGCAGTTGGCGAAAGCCCCCCGCCGGGGCAGGCCACCGAGAAGGCATGCTCCAGAGCTCCCGCAGAGATGTGCTAACAAATCTAATCCCCAGGTGCGAGGAGGCGCTGCAGACGCAGCGAAGCCGGCTTACAGCAGATTCGGCAGGAAGTTAAGACCTAAGAGATTGGGGGATTGATTGTTGGTTATGTGGTAATGTCTTTTATGTTATGCATTTACGAGTATGTTTGTCCCATGCAGACGTTTGGGGGGGGGGGGGTCATGTGGCACATATGTTTGGTTCATATTTCCCACAAGAGTGTGGCACATATGTCTGGTTCATATCTCCCACAAATGTATGGCTTATGTGGATTGGGGCTTCACGTCTGGAGGAACAAAGAGTCTGGATCAATGGGGGCCGACAGGAGATGTCGAGGAGGTGTGAAGTCGGACCCTTGTCTCAGAGAGGAAGCCCTGGGGGGATCCCCGGAACATCGGAGAATAAGAGACAATGGTGAATCTTCAGAGACTTGCATTGTGATTAAATGTTTGCAGAAGCACCATGTGACTTGAGTTCTTAATCCCCCGGAGGTATAAGAATGTGATGTGACATGATTCTGCCTCTTCTTGCTATTTGACAATGTTGGATGATTGTGTTCTGCAATAAAGCCAAGCCTGAGGAATAAACTCAAGTCTCGTCATTGAACACAGAAACTGAGCTAAGACCACATCAAAATAAGAAAATCTAAAAGCAAATGGAGCTCAGAAGAATGTATAAACAATGGAACATAAATGACTACTTCAATAATAGTTAAACGGTTTGTTAAAAGCCAAAATTTAAAAAGGTATAAAAAGAACTAAGAACACATAAAAACAGGAACTAAAAAACCCAAACTGAACTAAACATCAACAAGAAGATGAGAAAATCTAAGAACAAATGGCACCAAAAAGAACATAAAACAATGGAACATAAATGACTACTTCAGTAATAGTTAAAAAGGTTTATTAAAAGCCAAATTAAAAAGGTGGGTCTTGAGCCTGTTCTTAAAAACATCTATTGACTCTGCAGCCCTGAGGCTCTCCGGCAGGCTGTTCCACAGACGATGACCATAATAGTGAAAGGAAGCTTCACCAAAGGTCTTGGTCTTGACTATGGGAACCATTAAAAGGCCAGTACCAGAGGACCTCAGGGTTCGCAAGGGCTCATGAGATAAGAGCAGCTTAGATAGATAAGAAGGTCCAAGACCATCGAGACATTTAAAAACTACTAAGAGAACCTTAAAATCGATCCTAAAACGCACAGGGAGCCAATTCAGTGATTCTAAGACCTCAGTGCTGGCAAGAGAGAGAAAAGGGCAGACTCTGGCTATATTCCTAAGAAGGTAAAATCTGATTTTTGTTACATTTTTAATGTGTGAAATAAAATTGAAGTCAGAGTCTAAAAGAATGCCCAGGTTCTTGACACAATGTGTAGGTTTTAGACCTAGCAATTTTGGTAGAAGTTTCTCTCTCATCTTCAGGACCAATGATTAAAACTTCTGTTTTGCCCTGATTGAGCTGTAGGAAGTTCTCTGCCATCCATGACTTTATATCTAAAATGCAGTTCAAAAGGGCATTAATTGGTTTTGTGTCATCAGGAGACGTGGCAATGTACAGTTGAGTATCATCAGCATAGCTATGAAAATTGATGCCATGTCTCCTGATGACATCCCCAAGTGGTAACATATAAAGATTAAAAAGTATTGGCCCTAAAATTGAACCTTGGGGTACCCCACACTTGATTTCATGGATTGCCGAAGAACATGTATCCATACTTACAAAACAGCGGCGATCTGTGAGATAGGAATGAAACCATTCAAGAACAGTACCTGAGACGCCCACCAGGTGTTTGAGTCTGCATAATAAAATGTGGTGATCTAAGATAAGATAAGATAAGCCTTTATTAGTCCCACAATGGGGAAATTCCAGGATTGCAACAGCACAGGGATAGCAACTCTCAGAGCAACAATCAGAAGGCAAGAAAAAAAAAACCAAGCAAGCAAGAGCAGCTAATATACATATGTACATATTACTATAAGATATATATATATACACACACACACACACACACACACACAGACACACAGTGCAGAGCATTGTAGCTGGATGGAATAAATATATGAATATATGAACACACAGTGCAGAGCATTGTAGCTAGATGGAATAAATATGTAAATATATAAACACCCACAGTACGGAGCATTGCAGCTAGGTGGAATAAATATGCAAGTATATAAACACACACAGTGCGGAGCAATGTAGCTAGATGGAATAATATGTAGATATATAAAAACACAGTGCGGAGCATTGTAGCTAGATGGAATAAATATGTAAATATATAAACACACACAGTGCAGAGCATTGTTGCTAGGTGGGATGAAACAGCATAACCGTCTACTTAGTTATCCTACATGGTATGATTACGTATGTGCCCATACATATTCTCACCCTCCATAGCGACCGGTATGTTCCTAGTTGTATGCCGGAGAGGACCATTGTGTAAGTCTATTGCATCTTTTGCATTCAAAAAAAAACTATTAGTTTGTTACGTCTTTTTGCCATCTCTGCGAGCAGCCCTGCTTAGGTTGTACAGTCTGACAGCCGTTGGTAGGAAGGACCTACGAAACCTCTCGGTTGTGCACCTGGGATGATGTGGTCTGCTGCTAAATGAGCTCCTCAGTGCATCCAGTATGTCCTGCATAGGGTGGAACTCGGACTCCAGCAGAGATGACAGTTTAGCCACCGTCCTTCTCTCTCCTATCTCCTCCATCGGATCAAGGCGCTGCCCCAGGACAGAGCTAGCTTTCTTAATCAGTTTGTTCAGTCTCTTCCTATCGGCTGCAGTAATGCCACTGCCCCAGCAGACCACTCCAAAAGTGATGGCTGATGCCACCACCGTGTCATAGAATGTCTTCAGCAGCGCCCCTTGTACACCAAAAGACCTGAGTCTCCTCAGCAGGAACAGCCTGCGCTGTCCCTTCTTGTAGAGTGCGTCAGTATTGTGTGACCAGTCTAGTTTATTGTTCAGATGAATACCCAGGTACTTATAGGATGTCACCATCTCGATGTCTGTTCCCTGTATATTTACTGGTGCTATGAGGGGCTGCCCATGCCTGCGGCAGTCCACCACCAGCTCCTTAGTTTTCCTCGCGTTGATCTGGAGGCAGTTCCGATGGCACCAGTCCACAAAGTCCTGGATAAGCCCTCTGTACTCAGCTTCATCTCCGTTGGAGATGAGACCAACGATCGCAGAGTCATCAGAGAACTTCTGTAGATGGCAATGTGTTGTGTGAGAAGTCCGCAGTATAAAGAGTGAACAGGAAGGGAGCCAGCACCGTTCCCTGGGGGGCCCCCGTGCTACTGATGATCGTGTCGGAAACACAGTCCCGGGTTCTCACAAACTGAGGCCGGTTCGTGAGGTAGTCCAGGATCCATGATGACAGGTGCTGGTCCACCCCTGCGCGCAGCAGCTTGTCCTTCAGGATCATCGGTTGGATGGTGTTGAAAGCACTGGAGAAGTCAAAGAACATGATCCTCACCATATTCCCGGGCTTCTCCAGGTGGGACAGAGAACGGTGAAGGAGGAAGATCACCGCATCCTCCACCCCAATGCCATGCTGGTAGGCGAACTGGAGTGGATCCATCGCTGGTTCCACCAGGGGGCGGAGATGAGCAAGGAGCAGTCTCTCCAGGGTCTTCATCAAGTGGGACGTCAAGGCCACCGGTCTGTAGCTGTTCAGGTCTTTGGGGTGGGAAGTTTTTGGTACAGATACCACACAAGATGTTTTCCACAGCTGTGGTACCCTCCCCAGTTTCAGGCTCATGTTGAAGATATACGTCACAATCCCACACAGCTGGTCTGCACAGGACTTGAGGAGCTTTGCGCTGATGCCTGATCTACTGTATCAAAGGCAGCGCTGAGATCCAGCAGCACCAGGACTGACAGTTTGTGGCAGTCCATGTTATACCTGATATCATTAACAATTTTTAAAAAGGCTGTCTCGGTACTGTGGTTTGTCCTATAACCAGACTGAAATTTCTCAAAAATGTTGTGGTCCATAAGAAAATTGTTTAACTGGATAAAAATATTTTTTTCTAAAACTTTACTTAAAAATGGTAAGTTGGATACAGGTCGATAGTTATTGAGGATATCAGGATCTAAATTACTCTTCTTCAAAAGGGGCTTCACCACAGCCGTTTTAAAGGCAGTGGGGAAAACCCCAGTCTGAAGAGTGCAATTTACAATGTTTAAAATCTCTTGTCCTTAGGTATGACTGTGAGAGTGAATGGTTGTCTGTCTCTCTGTGTTGGCCCTGCGATGGACTGGCGATCTGTCCAAGGTGTACCCTGCCTCTCGCCCAAAGATGCTGGGATAGGCTCCAGCCCCCCCGCGACCCGAAAAGGATTAAGCGGAAGAAGATGAATGAATGAATCAATGTTCAAAGAATCCATAAAATGTTTTAAAAAGTGATGTGGGAATCGGATCTAAAAGGCAGGAAGTCAAGTTTACCTGGGAGAAAACTCTACCAAGCATCTTAGCATCAACCAGGGCAAAACAGTGTTTCTTCAGCTAAAGATGAGCCCAAGATTCCATTAAAAGCAGTCTTCAGGTCAGATAAAATGTTGGATCTAATAGAATCAACCTTGCACCTGAAGTGGTCTGCAAAACTCTCACAGAGAGATTCTGATGGCAGGTTTGTATTTTTATTAAAATCTGGGTTGATTAACTGATCAGTGGTTGCAAAAAGGACTTTAGGATTATTGTTATGGGTTGAGATGTTGGAAAAATACTCAATTCTCGATATCTTGACTACATTATTGTATATTTTTAATTTATTCTGTCGTATTTGGTAATTGATAGTTAATTTGTTTTTCCTCCATTTCCTCTCAGCCATCCTGCACTCTTTTCAGTTTTTGGATTTGGTTATTTCTCCATGGAGGCTTTGGTTTATTCCTAACTGTCCTTGTGATTATTGGGGGAAACTCTGTCAACAGTTGATCTTAATTTATTGTTAAAATTATCAACAATAAAATCACACGATGCAGGTGAAATAACTGGGGGAGTGTTGCGTAAGAGTTTGATAAAATCAGCAGCCACTTCAGGTGTCAGATGGCCCTTCCTCACAGTTCACACCGAGGTCTCCCGTTGCATAAAACCAGTGACGTTAAAAAACACGCAGTAATGGTCAGATACAGCCAAGTCAACAACAGAGGACACACTCATGGGCAGGCCATGGCTAATGACAAGATCCAGAGTGCGTCCCCTGTTGTGAGTCGGCTGCATGACCTGTTGAGTAAAATTCATGGATGTGAGCAGGTCATTAAAATCTTCTGACATATGGTCGCCCTGCTTATCAGTGTGTAGATTAAAATCACCAGAAATGAGAATAAAATTATATGAGGAATGGATCATTGATAAAAACTCAGAGAACTCATTAATAAAAACAGGGCAGTATTTGGGTGGTCTGTAAACTGTGATGCATAAAATTGCGGGGCTGCTAAAGACAAAAGTGTGGTGCTCAAATGCGGTATATTGATCAAGTAAAATTTGCTTTACTGCAAGTGAGGAAGAAAAATTTGACGCAGTACCCTCACCCTTCCTGCCCTTTCTTATGGAAAAAACTGAATTAAAATTCTGGGGGAGGCCTCAGTGAGAACCGCTGGTGCATCCGTGCCAAGCCACGTCTCCGTTAACAATAGACAGTCAATCTTATCTAAAATCAGGTCATTGATGATAAAAGTCTTGTTAGCAAGTGACCATATATTTAAAAGAGCCATATTTAGGGTAGATGGTGAGTTACTCATGGATGGGTAGTTTGTTTTCTGTGGATTATTGTTTGAAGACTGATCCACAGAATGTAGGCAGTGTGGGCGTGAGTTCTTGTGAACTGTATGTTTTATGGATGGAGGTCTGTCCGTGATCAATGTCCTAATGGGGAAGGTGGGTAGTGAATGAATTTCCAGACCAGATAGAGGAGGCTGACAAACGGGACTGGTGCTGGATTGTCTTACTGGGTGTCAGAGATGTGAGTAGATCTGGAGGGGGAGGAGTCATGGGATGTAAACGGTCAATTGCATGTTGTGGTTTGAATGATATGCATCAGGTTTGCTGCTAAAAGCCGGCTACCTGATGCATTTAAATGTATGCCATCAGATTTATAGAGATTGTGGCGGCCCCAAAACAAGTTAAAATTGTCAATAAAATTAATGTTGCTGCTGCAGATGGACTTGAGCCAAGTTGAGATGGCAAGAACACGGCTAAAACGGTCTGATGCACGGCGCAGTGTGGGAATGGGGCCAGAAATAAAAACAGACTTTCCGCAGTTTGATAAAATATTAAAAAGTTTGCAGAAGTCATTTTTAGTGATTTCAGACTGTCTGCGGGTAGTGTCATTAGTCCCTACATGAATAATAATCCGTGTGATGGAAGGAGGTTGTGACTGCAGCAGATCTGTATATATATATATATATATATATATATATACACACACACACACACACACACACACACACACACACATAGCCGCATGCAGTCTGTTATAGGCTGTGCTTATTTATCAGGTCAAACCATGACAGGGCTGCAAAATACAAGGTGTAACAATTGTGTTCCTTTAGATGGTTTTAGCACAGATATTGATTTGGCTAATGCTCTTAACTGTTTTTATTGTCGTTTTGATACTTCTGATTTTAGCAAACAAGTTCTGGAACTAAGCCACAGCCTTAGGGACAACCAGCATTTTAAAATTATCTGGCAGGATGTTTAAAGAGCATTCCTTCCAGTAAAAGTTAAAAAAAAACAAAACATGGTCCTGTATTTTGTCATATTCTTAATAAGTCCCAGCAGACACAATGTGTCCCCAGCCTTTGGAAAGACGCTGCTGTGGTTCCTGTCCCCAAATCCAACAGCCCCTAAATGTTGAATGATCTTAGACTAGTTGTTCTAACCTCAGTTGTAATGAAGATTTTAGAGAAGCTGGTCAGGTCTGAGATTCTATGGCAAACTGAAGCAGCATTAGATCCTATGCAGTTTGCATATAGGGTCCACAGAGGTGTGGAGGATGCTACACCAACTTTGTTAGACATGCTTTTAAAACAATTGGACAAAAATGGAACACATGCCAGACTTTTATTTGTAGACTTTTCTTCAGCTTTTAACATGATCCAGCCTCGTACAAGGCTGATAGAGCACTTTAACTTAAGTAATAACTTGGTAGGTGGGATTCTTAATTTTTTTTAACAAATAGAACCCAGAAAGTCAGAGTAAATGGCACTTTGTCTGTCAGGAAATGTACTTCCACAGGTTCACCACAAGGGTGTGTGTTGTCTCCCTTGTTGTTTATTCTGTACACAAACATATGACAACAGAAAAATAAATATGCGGATGATGTGGTAATTGTCAGTCTGTTAAATGAGGATGAGACCAGTCACGGCCCAATTATTGATGATTTTGTACAGTGGTGTGACGAGTCTTAGCTCCAGCTCAACGTATCCAAAACAAAATACATGGTAATTGACTTTAGGAAGAGGCCACATGTGAATGAAGCCACTGTTACTAAAAACCAGGCCACTGAATAAGTGCAGACCTATAAACTCCCTGGGACCATCATTGATGCAAAACTGAACTTTGAAGCTAATTGTGATGTGGTGTGTAGGAAGGCTCATCAACGTTAGTACTGTTTGAGAAAACTGTCGCATTTTAATGTTGACAGTGTGGGCGACCCCCACAGCCTACGGACAAGCAGAGCGCTCAGCTGGAGCAATTAGCAGAACAGTGAGAGGTATGGACTGATATCAATAGGCAGCCTCTCTTTGTCTAATCCCTGCGCCAGTAGTCCTGCTATTGATATGTGTGACTAATGCAAATGTCCATGCCTTCCTGCAGTTACTGTGATGCTAATGTGCCATGCATGCATTGTCTAGCTGGGTATATAAGTCAACCATATCGCTTGCTCTCGCTCTCACTCTCGCTCTCACTCTCTTTTTGACCACTTGCATTGCCTGTTTGCTGACTAGAGACAGAGGGCTCGCTCCAGCGCGCTCCCACAGCGCTGGAGTGACCCTCGTGTTGGAGGATGAAATAAACACCGTTTTAAACTTCAGTTCACCGTGTCCTGCCTGCACTTATTCCGTGCCTCCACACTGGGGTTCCTTTATATTCATCCGCCACACTGGTGACCCCGAATACAAGAACACGCTGACGACGAACGAACGCAGCCCCCGGCGGTGACTCCGACGACAAGCGAACGCAGCTGCCTGACGCAAATGGACTGCCCTCCCTTCTGCCACACGGGAGACCTCGACGCAGAACCGACACCAGGCGAACTCCCTCGGAGATCATCTACGACCGGGAAGGCTGCAGAAAGCGTCATGGTGCGACCCCCGCCTGAGATCGGGACATCCACGCTGGGACCGGCCGAGGGACACAGAACGTCTACTCCCTCTCACCGCTCCTCCGCATCCACACGAGCCCGAGGGACAAAGAACGTCTACTCCCTCTCACCGCTCCTCCGCATCCACACGAGCGCGCACGCACCTCGTCCTCTCTCCACGACGGCGACCTCCAGGGCCAGACGGAGAACGCAGCGCGTGGACCAGAACGCACCATGACCCGGCACGAGTGAACGACAGCAACAGCCCGAACAGGGAAGACCATCGGCGCCGACGACGCTGATCTCCATCAAGCTCCCTGACCCTGACTCGCCTCGCGACAGCGGACCTGCCATGCACCAAACCCCCGCACGCACATTGGGGGGGTTACGAGGACAGCGCACCACGCACGGGACAATACTGGCTCCACAGACCGCCATCGTCCTCCGCCGCTGCACACGCCCGAGAAACACGGCCGACCGCCATCCTCGGAGCCTTCAGGGCTGCTCACACACCTGAAGCACACACGCAGCCCGCACACAGGATTTTGTATGGGTCTCAGCCACGGCGCACAATGGGAATCCAGCCGTCAGCTGTCCCCGAGGGCTTTAGGGCTGCGCGCGCACCTAAAGCCAACATGCCAAGTCCCTCACACAGCTCCAGCTCCTGTTTTTTCTTCATGGCTGCTACGCGTCCTCGCAGTACTGAACCGCGAGAAGAGTCAGAGACAAATTTTTCTTCTCACAGCCGCTGTGGATCTCCACCACGTTCAACGGGACAGCCCCTCAACATCGTGGATCCACATGCAATTTTTGCGCGGCCCAGACAACTTTGCCGTCCCGGGCCGGCACTTGCTACCCCCACCCCCCCTCCCTCCACCTCTGCCTGCACAGAGCTTTTCCCGCAGCTCGCTACCAAAGCTGGATGATCGAGGCCTCAGCCCCCTGCTGAGCCCTCTGGGGGGGGGGGAGTGGTGTGGGCGACCCCCACAGCCTACGGACAAGCAGAGTGCTCAGCTGGAGCAATTAGCAGAACAGTGAGAGGTATGGACCGATATCAATAGGCAGCCTCTCTTTGTCTAATCCCTGCGCCAGTAATCCTGCTATTGATATGTGTGACTCTAATGCAAATGTCCATGCCTTTCTGCAGTTACTGTGATGCTAATATGCCATGCATGCATTGTCTAGCTGGGTATATAAGTCAACCATATCGCTTGCTCTCGCTCTCACTCTCTTTTTGACCACTTGCATTGCCTGTATGCTGACTAGAGACAGAGGGCTCGCTCCAGCGCGCTCCCACAGCGCTGGAGTGACCCTCGTGTTGGAGGATGAAATAAACACCCTTTTAAACTTCAGTTCGCCGTGTCCTGCCTGCACTTATTCCGTGCCTCCACACTGGGGTTCCTTTATATTCATCCGCCACAACAGAACCATTCTGACCATGTTTTATCATACTTTTATAGAATCTGTGTTGTCTTTCTCCCTTGTCTCATGGTTCAGTCATCTATCACTGAAGGACAGAAATTCTATGCTCCAAATTGTGAAACTGTCTAGTTGACTAACTGGTGAGTCTCAGCTGTTTCCAGCCTCCCTGTACAATAAACAGGTACAGCAGATAGCTTCCTCCATTTTAACTGATGTCTTTCACCCCCTACACAATAACTTCCAGCTTCTTCCCTCTGGACCGAGGTTTTTAGTCCCAAGGTGCAAAACAAAACGGTACAGATGCAGCTTTGTCCCAGCTGTTGTAACAGCACTGAACAAGCTGTAGTCACATTTTGCATGTTTATTTATTTGTACAATTTATCTGTTTGTTTTGTTTTTATTGTATCTTATCCTGGCCCAGTTCCAAAGTTATTTGATTGTGATTTTATCTTTTAGCTTTGTTTTAGGGGAACTTTGAGTACATCTATCATTTTATCATTTGCCTGTTTTATTGTTTCATTGTTTTGATTACTTGTTTTTAACATATGTGGTAGGTCTTTTTATGTTGTCCCTGTATTCTCTTGTATGTTAATGGATGTCATGATCTTACTGGCTGCAAAACAAGTCTACCTACAGGTACTAATAAAGTAACCCAGGGTTTCCTCTGGTAACATTTCTCCGTGGCGGGCCGCCTCACCAGAAATTGTACCGTCATGCCAAGGCAATATGATTTTATTAAGAAAAATATATGAAGCAATGACTTTCCGCAAGTGCGCACACAAACAATGCACGTGGCCGTCATCCATGCGGAGTTTAGAAGCGCCCCGCCCACGCGAGTTCTCGACTCAGTCAGCAGGCAGTGTCCCGCTAAGCGTGACTGTCGACAAAAACACGTGTTTGTTCAAGTATTTTAAACACGGAAAAAAACAGAAGAGGTATGTATGTAAGCACTGGAGGCATTTATCATGGTTTTAACCCGCTGTTAACGGGAGCAATAATGGAAGAGTCGCTTTGGTCCCTTTGGTCCGCGATGGCCCGTAGCCTGGGTGTCGCAATTCATTGCACAACCGTGTACAACCCACAGGCCAATGGGTTATGCGAGCGTTTTCATAGGTCACTGAAAGCAGCGCTCAGGGCTTCGCTGACGGATGCAAATTGGGTAGACTGGTTGGCGTGGGTTTTATTGGGGTTGCATTCCGCACCAAAAGAGGATTTGGAGGCTTCCCCAGCGGAGCTTGTTTTTTCTCAGCCACTGCAGCTGCCCGGGGAATTTTTTCCAGATAATCCCGCGCCGGACAACTGCCCGTCTCAGCGTTTGCAGCATAGTGCAGACGCAGGCACGCTGCCGGGCCCAGCCCACCACTGTTTTCCACGCGCTTTTGTGCCAAAAACTTTGAAGAACGTGTCGTTCGTGTTTGTCAGGCACGATGCCCACCGCCCTCCATTGCGCCCACCCTACAATGGCCCGTTCAGAGTGCTGGAAACAGGGGACAAACATTTTTTGTTAGACTTGGGGGGGGGGGGGGTCGTCAGGAGAAAATATGCATAGACAGACTTAAGCCAGCCTTTGTGGTGGCGGACGAGCAAGTGCTGTTGGCTTCGGCCCCTCGGCGTGGAAGACCCCCACTGAGAACTCCCCAGGTCAACAATTCATCAGAGTAGCCACACGGGCAAGTCAAAGGTTCCCACCCCCTCACTATTGCCCACCCGCAAACAGACACACACCCAGGAGCCCCCCGCCGGCACAGCAGCACCGCGGAGGCGGTAAACCCCCGTTACAGCAGATATGGGAGGAGACTGAAGCCAAAAGGACGTGAGGACTGAAACCCTGTCTGAGATTCGGGGGGGGGGGGGGGTGTAGAGACTGGGTTAATCATCTCAGACTGGATGCAGAGGGTAAACAGAGAGGACAATAGCTATGGAGATTATGGGTGAGGTAGCAGGAAGAAGGAGCTGGGGGGAGAAGGGATGAATGTATTGTGATGTGACATCCTTGGTCATTTTAGTTAATTTATTTCATTAAATACAATTTTATTAATATTTTTTCTTTGTAATCACAGTTAAATTATTGTTCTGTTCTGACTGCAAAATTATAGTCAAAAATGTAAACTGTTATAAGGAAAAGGTAAAAAAAAATTACCACAGTCTGTTTCAAATTTATCTAAAAGAGAAAAAAAAGTACTTTATTTAAAAAACAGACAAAAATTAGTCATAAAATAATCCACAAATTTATAATAAAGTTTCAAATGTACAAGAAAAGTCAATTTTACAAGAGGAAATAACAAATTTGAGGAATATGGTTTCAACTTTAGAGTTACAGAGAACTCAAACCCTCAAGACTGAAGTCATTACTCAAGTTTTTAAGGGGCTGCTCTTTGTACCCTTAACTCAAGTAGAAATGTTTGATTGTCTACTTTTAATTAATTTCAAAGCACTGCTTTTACATGAGTAAAATTTCTGGTTACTATATCCACCTGATCATATAATTTAAGTGTTCATGAGTACATTACTATGATGAATGTTTCTTTCCCTTCCCTACTCTCTCAATAGAAAAAAAGAAACACTGGAATAAAAATACAAAAAAATACACATATTTTTGTCATTTATGTAAACCATGACAAAAAAGTCCTGCAGGACAAAACATGACACTTGATATTTTCTAACCTGTTTGTATATCACCATAGACAGAGAACCTGAATTAGACAGAGCTCAGAGAGGGCAAGATGAGACAGAAGAGAGGAGCCAAGGAGAGGGAAGTGTTCAGGCAGAGGAAGGAGAGAAGGATAACACCACTAAAAAGTCGAAACACAGGATGTCTGGGTGGGACCCCAACTGGCCCAATATTCAAGCCTTGGTTGTACAATACTTCAAATGGTAAGTTCCATATGCAACATTACTGTGTAATATTAAAAAAAAAAAAAAAATAGTATAAAATTAACATATTCCGGTATGTTTACACTCCCCCCCCCCCCCGGGGAAAAACATGTTGCCACCGCGCCAAGGTCTTTTAGCCAGAGGAAACACTGATAACCTAATCTTTCTCTATCAGCAGTGCTGTGTGGTTACTGTGCCAACACATTGCTGCACTTGTATCGCTGCAATGAAAACACTGTGATGATAATGCTGAGATTTGTTTAAACTGGTGGCACATTCAAGTGGGTACAGTTGACTTATTTTGGTAGTCTATGCATACCTGATTTTCTCTGGGCTCACCTACTTTTTGATTTCTGGCTATGCCGCTGATTACAACTCTCAAAATTATTCAACTCCCTTAACAGAGTCCCTCACAAGAGCACATTTGAAAATCAATTGTCTCAAGCAAACCTGATGCAGCGACTCGAGGGCTTCATTCGTTCATCAGGTGTGCCTATGACAGAACAAGCTAGGGTTTGTTGAAGGTGACATTTGATTGCCTGCCAGAAGTATGGCTAAACAGCTATGGGGCTTGAGTATTTTGATTGCAATATTGTACTGTACACAGAATCTATGGAATCCAAATACCTGACTGGTGCTGTCCTTTGACCAAACAGTTGCTTTCAAGTATTGCTGTGTGGTCAAAGTTGTATCTGTGGCATTACATCCTAGCCAGCATGTCCATGTGGGCCCCGCCATAGGTTTAATATGGACAGTCTTATGGGTCCTATGTGGGTTTGTCCACGGGTTCCATATTGGCCCCATCTGTGTTTGCCCACATTGACTTTACCTGTGGTGCAGGTGAGCGGGTAAACTGCTTACCCACTTTAAACCCATCTGGGCCCCACACAGGTTTAAAGCAGGTTTCAGTAACACTGCTGCAGAGACAAAATTAGGAGAAAAAAGTAGTAAATTTAGGAGAAAAAAGTCACAAATAAATGAAAAAAATTGAAAAATAAGAAGAAAAAAGTTGCAAATTTATAAGAAAAAAATAAAATTACTTGAAAAGAACAACAAACTTACAAGAAAAAATTAGCAGATTTACAGGAAAAGTCACATTTATGAGGATAAAAGGAGGAAAAAGTTGCAAATTAAAAAAGCTGAAAATGCATGACTAAAAAAATGAAAATTTACAAGAAAAAAGTTACAAATTTATGAGAAAAAAGTGCAAGTTTACAGCAAAAAATTTTTGAGAAAGCTCCAAATTTACAAGAAAAATCCCTCAACTTTATGGGGGAAACCAATCATAAATTTAAAAGAAAACGGCAAATTTACAAGGAAAAAAGTAATAAATTTATGAGTAAAAGTTGCAGGATTACAGTAAAAAAAAAGTTTCAAAATTATGAGAAAGTTCCAAAATTACCAGGAAAAGTTAACAAATTTGCAACAAAAAAAAAAATTAACAAATTTATGACAAAAAAGTTGCAAATTTAGTCAAAAAATGTATCAAATTTATGAAAGTCAAATTTTTGAGAAAAACATTGAAAATTTAAGAGAAAAAAGTTGCAAATTTACACGAAAAAAATACTAACTTACAAGAAAAAATTAACAAATTTACATGGAAAAAGTCACAAATTTATGAGGAAAAAAATAGAAAAAGTTGCAAATTAACAAAAAGTAGCAAATATGAGTAAAAGGTTGAAAATTTACAAGAAAAAGACACAAATTTATAAGAAAAAATTGCAAGTTTACAGTAAAAAAAATATGGGGAAAGTCACAAATTTACAAGAAAACAGCAAATTTGCAACAAAAAAGTCACTTTTACAACAAATTTATGAGAAAAAAGTTGCAAATTTACAGTAAAAAAAGTTACAAATTTATGAGCGTTTCAAATTTTCAAAAAAAAGTTATGGGAAAAGTCACACATTTACAAGAAAATTGCAATGTTATGAGAAAATAAGTTGAAAATAGGTAAACAGGTAAAGCTCATGTGGCCAAACGCAGATGGGGCCAACATGGAGACCACAGACAAACCCACATGGGACCCATAAGACAGCCAGGATTTAACTTTTGGTGTGGCCCACATGGACACGCTGGCTGGGATTGAACCACATTTGCAGTGCTCATTGCGAAAGGTTAGTGTAAGCCTCCATGTTTAAAACCAACACCAGTGAATGAAAACACTGAACCAAAGTGAGACACAGTGGCTCATTAGCCAGCATGTCACAACCTTGAAGCACTGCGTTAATTACTGTGGATAGGGGGGTTAACTTACTGTATTACTTTTCACAGTAATAACCCAACATAAAAACAATCTTTTTTGTGAAACAACCACTCAGTTAAAACCCCAAAACTACGATTCAGCGACAGCTAGGTTTTTATCTTTTGTCCTGACCTAGATCCTGCTGCCCAGACACCTGTCTGAGCTGACAGATTAAAGTGAGAATGACTGCTGCTGTCTGTTTGTTGGGTGGGTGTGTGGGTTGCATGTTAGTGTGTTATTTCTGAGGAAGCCTCTGAAAGCTGTTCCGACTAACTGGATTGTTTTCTGTACAAAAAAATGAAAATCTCTGCAGAGATAATCCCATCACCACACTCAGGCATTTGCTCTCAAAGCAGCCATCAGAAAGTACCAAAAAATATCAAATAGTAATGAATAAAAAACCTGCAGTTCAGCAAACATCGACTACAGCCTGGAGTTAGCTGAGCAACCCTGGTTTATACTTCTGTTTTCTGAAATTGTAATCGCCCTCTAAACTTCCGTCTGCCCACCTGTTTTATTAATTTACAGTCAATAATAAAGCTCTCAAACTTCTGGCTTATTCTCTTATGCAAACATGGACAAATTTGTTGGTAATCCTCCTTTCAAGAAAGAAAATCCCACAATGGTCACTGCCCCAACAGCACACATATGGGGGGTGGGTGGATGGGTGGGGGCTGAAAAGTTCATAGGCTGAACAAGAAGGAGTTATGTCTTGAGGATCAAGAAGAGAGCTTCTATACCGCAGGTATCCAAGCGCTGCAACACCGATGGAAGAAGTGTTGAAGAAGAAGGGGAGACTATGTTGAAAAATAAGCCACATTTGGTCAAATTTGACCACTGCATCATGGTCAGCCTATGAACTTTTCAGCCCCCCCGTAGGTTGGGCCAGTGTCAGCAAGTTTGAATTGGAAACATCTTATAGAGGTTCTTTGCACATTGGCGCAATGCACACGTCTAGCCAATGTCTTGGCAATGTGCAAATGACCTCTGTAAAATGTATTCATGATGTAAACCTTGTGTATTGGGCAGACATAAGGCAGACGTATGTGTGCTGCTGGGGTGAAATAAAGCTACAGTCACAAAGACTGTTCCGAACAATGGGTTTGTAAGAATCTCCCAGTTCCTACGAATTCTGGAGTTCAGACATTCGTGGAGGGGGGCATAGTTTCTTATGGCTGCCGTTCAATTTTCAAGAGCAACTTGAGGCATTCGTCAGAAATGAGGTGCTTTTCTGTTATGCAATGACCCTAGAGTTCTTACGTTCTTCGTAAGGATGCCTTGGAATCTTCCTACAGCATACGTACTTACTGCCATCTTACAAAAATTCTTGTGCAATTCACAGCACTCTCAAGTCCTTGGTAGGAAGATCTTACGACTTACGGCACATTTTGTTGGCAAAAAATGCTGCATGAAGACGTATTTCCTCCTTATGAGTGCCTCACTACTGCCTTACGCACACTGTATGACTCTTCATATGAACGGAGATTTGTACGGCATTTCCTACAACTGCTGTAAGGGACCCTCAAGAACAACTTAAGGTGTTTTTGAGACATACTTACAGCCAACATCTTGCATAGTTCTTACGTTGTTCCTATGGCATTCATACAGCCACCCTACAATGAGGGGTTTTAGTGGGGCGTTCATATGGCCCTTTTCCACTAGTATCTACTCAGCCCGACTCGCCTCGACTCTACTCAGTTTCTAGGGTTTTCCATTAGTACCTAGTACCTGGCACTAGGTACTTTTTTAGTACCTACTCTGCTGGGGTCCCAAGCGAGCTGAGTTGAGCTGAAAATGTGACAGCAACAGACTGCAGGCAACTGATTGCCCAGGGTGTAACGTCACTGGATGAGAGCGCCATCTTCACAAAATTCAAAACTGCCATTTGTAAATTTGGCCGTTTCTGTGATAATCAACAAGATAAATAGCTACATACAAATCAACACCGTGGTCCAACGACAAAGTGTGGACTCTTCTGTGTGTGGGGGCTGACGAGAGAATCCAGAGGAAGCTACGGGGCTGAAAAGTTCATAGTGGTCAAATTTGTCTAAATGTGGTTTATTTTTTAACATAGTCTCCCCATTGGTCCACACACACTTCTTCCATCGGTGTTGCAGTGCTTGGATCCCTGCAGTTGAAAAATAAACATTTGGTCAAATTTGACCACTATGAACAGCTCCATCAACAGAGCGACCCGAAATGAAAGAGTTTACCAGGAGGTCTCCGAGGTGATGGCTGCTCACAGGGAAGATGGTGAGTGTTTTTTGATTTTAAGCATCTTTCACATTATTTATCCCACTGGTGGCAAGCTCACTTTGAGCAAACAAGGATATCGCCATTGTCTCCTGTATGCAGACAATGAGTTAGCTAGCTAGCTAACTAGCTAGCCATCAATGCTAACTCTGTGCTTTGCTTGTATTTTGCACTTGCTGTAATAAGTATTCGTTTCTGACAGCGAAACATCAGCATGTCAACAACATAACGAGCCGCCTTCCTGTAATGAACCTACAGTACCCACCTTGAGATGGTACTCAGTTGTAATGGAAAATGACCTAAACCGTGTCGGGGCAAGTAGAGTCGCAGCGAGCCAAGCTGAATAGGTGCTAGTGGAAAAGTGGCTTATAATAGAAATTTTGGACTAGACCATTGACTTGACCACAAACTTACGAATGGTCTACGAGCGCTGGATTCTCCTACGGCCGCCTTAAGAAGGCTATACGAAATGGTCAAAAAATTGTTTGTACAGTGTTTGCAGCCGTTCATAAGGGTATTTGTGACCATAGCTTAAGTTGTTGCAAATAATTTGCCATTGTGCATCTGTGCCTTGTCAGTGGGTGGCAATGAAGGCAACAATGATGATGTTCTTCTTCTTCAACTTCTACTTCTTCTCCGTGGTTTTTGATGGAAAATTCTCCCTGCGGCGAGGCAGAGTTACTTTCATAACTTCTGCAGCTGCTTTGTACCTGCCATGGGCACCCCCCCCCCCCAAAAAAAACACCAAAGTTTACAACATTATTTGGAAGGGTAGACAGTTGGGAAAATGTCACTGTCTCATCTAGAAACTGCGTCTTGATGTCAACTGTTTTCAGCATTAAACAAGCAGAGCTGAGCTGCTAGCCCTTGTTAGCAGATTGGTAGCAGCCTAGCAGGATGTTTCAGGTGGACAGAAACTACAGACACTTTGTCTCAGCTACAGTGCTCCAATCGATCTGTCTCCAGTTAGGGGCAGTCTCATTTTCAAACTAATTTATTCTCCACTGTTTATACTCACTCCTGGTTATACGTATGGTGGAATCTCAACACTGATTGGCTATCGTGGCCAAGCATCAAGTAAATTTTTCACCTTAGTTTAATAAAATCCCACTCACTCAAAAGGGAACTGCATGTGTATTTGCATCAAGACACTTGGACAAAGTGCTGTAAAGTAATAATTATACTCAAAGGAACAGGAAAGGAAAGTGGCTAAAGTTGTAGTCATAAGAAACATGACAGAACTTAAACAATACAAATAAAAAAGACAATCAACAAGGTGGAGAAGTGGACCAGAGGTGCCATATGTTATGCTTGAGATGTTTGCTGTTGTGAAGAATGACAAATATCATACGTGAATGTGTCCGTATATAAACAAATAGTCATCAGACTTTCAAGATCACATCTTGTGATTTAGAGTATAACACTGATCCAGAGATCCATTTCTACCAGAATATTAATGTGAAATGTGAATATTACTCTGAAGAAAGGGTTAATTCCAGAATGAATGGACAGTCATTCATTTCAATAGTCGGAGTCTGTACAGTAACTTTGATAAAAAATTAAGGATTATTTACAACAATTTCCATATAAATTTAGTGTAATAATTTCTGAGACTTAGCTGCATAATGAAAGAATTTTGTGATCGATTAGAAGGTTATGAAATGTTTAGGCAGAACAGGGCCAACAAAAGGAGAGGAGGTGTCGACCCGTTTGTGCTGACTGAATAGAAATGCAAGATTATTGATCATATGACAGTTACAATAGATGATTTTATGGAATGTGTGACCATTGACGTTAAGATGAAAAATGTAAAACTATAGTGATTAGTTGTATTTATAGAACCACGGGGTCCTGCACTGATTTATTTACTAAGAAGGTTTCTGATTTATATGAAAAACACAATGATGAAATGATTTTGGTCTGTTGCGACTTTAACATCGATTTGTTGAAATTTGGGAAATACATAAAAACTGCAGAATTTTTTTAATACTGTGTTTAGTTTGAGTTTCTATCCAGTATGTCATAGTCGGGACATGATCACAGGATCTTGTCCACGCTTTATGTTCAGTTTTGTTCCGTTTTTCCTCCTGATTTGCATTTATGAGTATTTGTTTGCATTTATTGCCCTCTGTGTTCCCCTGAGTCCCCTGTTGTCTTCTCTGTCATCTGTGACATCTGTGTCATTGAGAAGTTCGGTGGAGCAGTGGTTAGCACTGTAGCAGCACAGTAAGGAGGTCACAGGATCGATCCCACCCCTGACCATCAGCAATCTTTCTGTGTGGAGATTGCATGTTCTCCCCGTGTCTGTATGGGTTTACCCTGGGTACTCCAGTTTCCTCCCACAGGCCAAAGACATGCAGGTTAGGTTAATTGGAGGCTCTAAAGTGGCCCTAGGTGTGAACGTGTGTGTGAGTGATGAAGGGACTGGCGCCGCACCGTGGCTGCCTCATCTGTCCAGGTGGATGCCCTGAATTTCCCTCTGAAATCAATAAAATATACAAAATCAAAAATCCCCCGTTTGGTCCTGGGCCTGTGTGTGTATCCGTTTACCTTTTGTCTCTGTCCTTCATGTTTTCCGTATAAGGTGGATTACACCTTATTCCTAGTGCCCATGATGCCTTGCGTGAATTATGGGCGCAACTTTCTATACGTTTGTGTGGTGTCCTGCAACCAATGTGGGCTACATAGACAATTGGAACTCATTTGGGGAAAACCTGGTCTTATTAGATGAGACGGCGTCCATCCCACTTTGGATGGTGCGTCTCTTTTATCTAATAGTCTGGCATCATTTTTATCAAACTTTACAAAACAATGACAATTCAGAGTTGGAAGCAGAGTGGCAGTCTTACACGCCTCTCTGCAGCTCCTCTTCATCCACCACCCCTCAGCTTAGCCCCTGTCTTCCCCATCAGAGAATCATTGTCTGCTCCCTCCAAAGTAAATAAAAATACAATATATAAGCACCCCAAAGTGATTAAACAAAAAGTTGGTAAAACTCAAATTAAACATGAAGCCTCTAAATTTAGTGACTTGGCCTCTGTTCCTCCTCATAATTTAAAAAATTAAATGTGGTTTGTTATACATTAGGTCTCTAACTCCCAAGTCTCTGCTAGTCCATGATCTGTTAATTGATCGTCAGATTGATTTAATTTCCCTTACAGAGACTTGGTTAGGACAAGAGGATTATGTTGGTTTAAATGAATCAACTCCCTCTGGTTATTTAAACTGTCAAAATCCCAGAAGTTCTGGTCGTGGAGGAGGAGTAGCGACAATCTACCATTCTAAATTACTAGTTAATGTAAAGCAAAAAACATGTTATATTACATTAATTACGGAAGGAGCAAGCTCTCTATCGCTTATTTCCGTTGTGTTGACACATGGCATAGAGGAGACAATCTGCATAAATTTGGTAACAGTTATATTTCTTGGATCCGCGTGGCTGTCTTTATCATTTTCTACCCAAAATGGAGGCTGAAGAACTGGGAGCTCTTCAGCTGAATCGAGGTGTTGGATTTATTTATTTATCCACAGATTCCTGCCACGGACGTGCTGCCAGGAAACACAAAGTTTTCAAGAGGGATAACTTTTTCAGGTGAGTGGCAACTTTGCCCGTCTGCATCTTAATGTCTTTTCATGCATTTACATTGAATCATAATGTAATCGTGCTGCGCAAAAAATTCACCTGTTCGCATTTGATGTGAAGGCACCTTTACAGTAAATGCCGAGGGGCACGTCCACCCTTTGGTCCACTGGATACTCCGTTTGCATTCACACGGCAAGCGAAGCACACCAAACTGCATTTGCAAGTGAACCGAGATCCCCCCCCCTTTTCAGGGAGACCAGAGTTGACTTGTTTGGTGTGCACCAGCATTCCAACACGCATTCAGACGGCACATAACGAACCGAACTATCCACAGAATACACACTTTGGTCCTTTAGTTTGGACACCTTCATTTAAAAACTGCATTTTGTGTTTACTTGTGTTATTTTTGTCTAATATTTAAATTTGTTTGATGATCTGAAACATTTAAGTGTGACAAACATACAAAAAAAAATGAGAAATCAGGAAGGGGGCAAACACTTTTTCACACCACTGTAGTCATTACTGAGACGGTGAGTGATGACTGTGTCTCTCTTTTGGCCAACAGTTTAACCACTTTGCTCACATCTTGGTTCTCCTCTCTCGTTTTTCCAACTTCCCATCACACTCAGCATTTTTCTTACACTTCTAATGGAAATGGGCCCATCTTAAACCTTGGAATGTAAAATTCAGTTTGGTTGGTTTGTTGAGAAGCCCACACACACTGCTGTACCCGGGACCCAAAATTTGGTGCTACACCCCTGCAGGGGCATAAATCCCGGGGATGGGGTGAGGGCACAGGGGTCATGTCCCGCTCTTCCATAAAGCTGCCCCCCCCAAAAAAAAAAAAAAAAAAAAAAAAAAAAAATCATATTGTAAACACAAACATGTTTTATTTGAACAGCATAGTAATGTTTGTTGAAGGCACAATACAAGTGGTGTGACTTAAAAACACATTGACATTTATAACCATTGAAAGATTAGAACCCCCCCATCCTCACAGTGGTTTAGACCAATCTGTTTCTCCCCCGCGTGCGGGGCTGCTGCAGCTCCTTACGCACACACTAGTACATTTCCATCTGGCTGGAAAAAAGCTGTCGTCATACCAGTTCATAAATCAGGCAGTAAAGACGATATATGCAATTACCGCCCAATCTCTATCTTACCAGTCCTATCTAAGGTTCTTGAAAAAGTTGTAGCTACACAGCTGATAGACTACTTACAAGACAATCAACTTCTTCATCCACATCAATTTGGTTTTAGACCAGGATACTCAACAGAAACAGCAAATTGTTGCCTTATTGAAAACGTCAAACAGTCCTTGGACAGGGGTAATGTGGTAGGAGCTGTTTTTCTAGATCTCAAAAAGGCTTTCGATACTGTAAACCACAGTTTGCTTTTATCCAAAATGGTATCTTTTAACTTCTCCCCAAATACATTAGAATGGTTTGCATCTTATCTCCAGAATAGAGAACAGTGTGTAAAAGTTCACCAGGATAAATCCTCATTTTTAAACAACCGCATGGGTATCCCACAAGGGTCCATTCTTGGTCCTTTACTTTTCAGCATTTTTATTAATGACCTGCCGTTACACTGCTCAGCTGCAACATGCCAACTTTATGCAGATGATGCAGTTATTTACACAGCTGCCAAGACTCCAGCACAGGCTGCAGATGTACTGTCTACAAGTATGGTTGATGTCCAAGAGTGGCTCCTCAAGAACCATCTATTGCTGAACCTTCAGAAAACAGTCTCAATGTGCTTTTCAATCAAAAAATGTAACCTGCAACATTTTAAAGTTAATATACATGATCATGACATCAGTTTAGTTACAGAATTCAAATACCTTGGCATTGTACTAGATCCTCAACTCAAATTTAATCTTCATATAAAGAAAATTTCAAAAACAGTAAAAAAAAATCTGAACTGCTTTAAATTAATTAGATATTACATACCTTACGAAGCAGCTGCACTGTATATGCATTCTATGGTTTTTTCTCATATATCATACTGTTTGACAGTCTGGGCTCAAGCAGCCCCTTCCACAATAAGACATATAGGTTCATTATATAATCAAACCCTAAAAATCTTGGACAAAAAGCCCATTAGGTGGCATCACTGTAATGTTTTAAAAAAATACAACCTATTGAGTTTTGAGAGCTTCATTGACCTCTGTCTTCTGAAATTAACGTTCAAATGTTTTCATAAATCAGCACCCGAGCCACTTGCTGGTTTTGTCCAAAGACAGGACAGCAGCAGAGCCACCAGGAGTTCTGTTAACAATAACTGTAAAATATTCCACCGCAGAACCACATTTGGACAAACAGCTTTCTCTATAAAGGGCAGTCACATCTGGAACACAATGCCAAATGAAATTAAAATAATAACGGACTTTAAAACATTCACTAAAAATGTTAAAAACTGGCTGAAAAATAAACAAGAATGTACTCATGTATGAATTAATTGTCTGCAAAGTGAGAGTGAATGAAGGGAAGGAATAAATGTGTTTGTTTATAGTGAGTGACGGAGGGAGGAAGGCCTGAAATAGGCAAATGTGAGTTATGTTATATGTGTTAAATGTGAGTCAGGCTGTTATATTTGTGTATTTATAATATTTATAATATTTATAATATTTATGTTAAATGTGAGTCAGGCTGTTATATTTGTGTATTTATAATATTTATAATATTTATAATTGTGTATTTATAATTTTTCTGCATTGATGTATGTGGTTATTGTGTATATTTTTTATCTTGATTCTTTTTTCTAAAGCCCATCCAGGGACAAGAGTTGCAAATTAGCTAATAGCTATACACTCTATGTGCAACACATCAGATTGATTGTCTTTGATTAATTGTCTATGTTTATTGCACTGTCCCTGTCAAATAAACTAATCTACTACTACTACAGAGAGGCAGAGAGCGGTTAGGAGTAACTGAGTGCACTGAAAGCTTAATGAGTAAACGGTTAATAAGTTAATTATCAGTCCATGTTTTCAACAGTCACATACATACAGAACATGAAAAGTGATATTTCATCTCATTTGTCCAAAGTCTGCCGGCATGTTTTACATAAACTCAGCATATAGCATGTTAAGCAAATCAGTAGGGATGTAATGTAACGATGCATCACGACACGGATACACTGTGTTATGAAGTTTAGACCGGACCATAAATCTGAATATGAAGTCATGTGTTTTATACTGGATATTTAGTTCAGTGTTCTGGACTTGCAGCCTACACATTCATGCCAAAATAAATGTAGGCTAATTATGCACATTAACTGTAGTTAGGTGTTGCATCTCTCCTAAATCTGAAAATAACCTGTGTGCTTGTGCTTATCCAGTTATGGCAGCGAAAAGAAAAGTAACAGACATCCAGCCATTTTCAATGCACCGAAACGACAAGTAGAAAGATCCCAATAATATTAAGGCAGTTTGTTGAAAAATGTCCATATAAAGGAATGAGGAGTTTATGGAAATGTTTAATAATTGTTTCATTAGGGACAACAAAGTCAGGGCAGAAAGCTGGGCACAAAGAGACACAGTCAGTCAACCAGAGATATAGAGTCTCAGGTAAGTCTGTTGAGCTTTTGTTTAGTGTGATGAAATAAGAACTCAGTGCCTTGCAAAAGTATTCTCCCCTTTTGCGTTTTACCCATTTTGTTACATTACAACCTGTAATTTATATGCATTTAATCGGGATTTTATATAATAATTTGCAAAAAAAAAATAGTCTATATTTGTGAAATGGAATGAGAGAAATATGAAAATACAAAAAAAATTTAAAACATACATTGGCATGTGCATATGTACATTATTTACCCCTTTGCCATGAAGTCCCTAAAAGTTCTGGTGCAACCAGAAGTCACAAGAATAGTAAAATAAAGTCCACCTGTGTCCAATCTAATGGCTGAATTACGCTTCCACATTGACACTATGCAGCTCTGACATCATTGACCCAGCAACAACGTGCACTCTTATTGCGTAGCCCAACGTGCACCTCTCCAGAGAAGCAGAGGTGCACGTTGGCAACGTAGACTGCAAGAGCTGTGATTGGTCCGCTTTGTCTCCTCCTTCACATTTCCTGGCTCTTGCCGCTGCTTTGCCCTGCCTGTTCACGGAAGCACAACTGTCGAGGTGAGTCAGTTGAACAGCGGTCCAAATTCAAAAGAATGTGGAGCTAGTAAGCACATACAGAACATTTTGCAGCTCGTCAAAACCCCAGTAATTACACAGATTGCCAAAACAACAGCAGCGGTGGTCCACGCACCATTTTCTCCAACTTCTCTTTTTCACTGTGCAACGACTGTATTAAAAGTTGCTTTTCTTAACATATTTTAGCTCCAACTTCATGACAATCTGCTCTTGTCCATCGCTATTTCATAAACAAAAACACATGACTTAAGTTGTGTGTTCTTGTAAGGAAACATTTTCTCAAAATGCGGTGAATTGCAGACCGATGCTGACAAACCGGCACGAAAGTAAATTTTGCTGAGGACCGCGTAGGCAACGGTCGCCCAACGTGATGCGGCTGCATAATTCAGCCTTAAAGGCCAAATGTCACGTAACAGGGTACTTTAAATATCTTGAAACTAGATATAAAAGGGAACCGATCCGTTCGGGTCTTGGTGCATATGCTTCAGTAACAACGGAATATTCGTTAATTTAAAACTGCCGCGCTTGGCCTGACACGGCCCCTGGAATCGCCTGGGGAAGAAGGCGGAAGTGACAAAATCGATTGTACCCTAGTTTGATGCTTGGGGTATTTCAATTGATTGTTTATATGGAGACTGGAAGGTTGAAGTGAGCAACAAGAAAGAAAAAATTGGATATTTCACCCATACCTTAAAACGGGACTATCAGGGACAGCTGGGTAATAAGGGACACTTCTCTGGGAAATGTTTTCATACCTGTCAAGTGAGACGTTTTCGCCGTACTTCAACACCGTAAAAAGCGGCTATAAGGAACGGCGGAGCAACAAGGGACACCTCTCTGGGATCTCTGTCTGTTCCGCAACCGCTGCACAGCTCAACGTGTTAAACCATTGTCCTAATGACTTCTCATTGTAGTGAGAGCAGCTCAAGCTGAGCGATCAGCCCGCCCAGACAATTAAACTAATGAGTGACTCCACACTTCTCATGGTAGTGCGAATAGCTCACGCTAAGCGATCTGCCAGCACCAGCTGTGGCTGATCACACACAGGAGTGCTCCGCAAAACACTCAATTTTTTTTCCAGTATATTTTTCCTTTTGGGCGTACAGAAATGGCAATACGCCCGTTTTTGCTAAAATTGCATTTTCCCCGTATTTTCCTTAAAATATTTGACAATAACAACACGAACTACATTTAAAACATTTCCCAGAAAAGTGTCCACCACCACTCCGCCCACCAAAATACGGCGAAAACGTCTCCCTTGACAGGTATGCGCCTCCATTTTCATATTGATCTGGTCAATTTCTTGACAGCAGCGGCTCTCCTCCACTGTAATAATAATGGCTTCCGAAAAATCAATATTTATGGGGCGCCCTCGACAGACCCCCTTCGGCTTCGCAATTCTGGAGGCGATTAATGTCCAGTTCAATGACATTTTCCACTGGTTCTGCTCTCTGGTCATCGGTGGAACTGTTGTCATCAGACAAAGCATCTGATTCCGTCTTGGACGGCTCGAACCTGTAAGGTTCTATGCCTCTGTCACTGTCTGAACCACTGACAAAAAAAAAGACAAAAAAAAAAAAAGACTAAACTAATTTGTTCACAATCGCTGTCACTTTCCGTCATGATTGTCCAATGTTGATAAGTGTGAATGTGGATAGGCAGGGCAGCCAGGGTACAACTGGTGATGTCAAAAACATGGGTGTGGTCTGGACTGGCTGTCACAAGCCAGCAAGCAAGGTGGGGCCTTCACCTGGTGTATTTTGTGCAATTATGTAAATACAGGTGGGTGATATGGTCTCCGGTATGAATATTTGGTTTAAGCTATGTGTATTTTATCTAAATTCGTTGTCATTTAGAAAAAAAAATTACGTGACATTTGGCCTTTAAGTGACACTTAGGCTGACTAAGAGACAGACAGTTCACAGTTAGGGACAGTGGTGGAAGGGCCAACCAGGGCTGGAGACTTCATTTGACAGCCCAGGGGACAGGGATACAGCAGGTCAAGATCAGAAACGTTCTACCAGCAGCAGCACCAGCACAGGGACATGGGACAGAGGCACAGCAGACAAATCAGACCTCAGTGACTGTACCAAACTGTATCAACCACATCCACAACTTATCAAACCACAAACTCTTACTCATAGAACATTTACATTCCAAGACAAATGGTTTCAGGATTTTCCATGGTTACATTACTGTCCATCACTTAAAGGGGTCTTGTGTTTTTACTGCAGCAAAGACAAAGAGCTGATGCTGCATTCATCAGTGCAGGCTTCAGAAATTGGAAAAAGGCCATTGAAAAATTCACAGCACACCAAAACTCTCAAGCCCACCACCACTATGTAAGTGTTAGTGCACTTCAACCAAATTCCATCAGTGCCCAGTTATCCAGCACATGGGATAAACAGCAGGAGGTAGCAAGACATTGCATAGCGAAAACTGTTAGTTCTGTGCAGCATGTAGCAAGACAGGGACAAGCCTAAAGAGGCCACACTACTGAAAGTGGTAATCTACTGTATATCTCTTGAAACTTGGGGCAGACGAGGATGACCCAGTGTTGCAAAAGTGATTAACGGAGCACAGAACAATGTACACAGGCCCCAAATCTCAAAATGAAATTCTGAATATCATGGCCAATACCATAATTTGAAGCATTGCAGCTGAAATTGGGTCTCTTCCCATTGTTCAGTTTTCAGTGATTGCTGATGGTACTCAGGAGGTTTCCGGTGCTGAGCAGGAGATTGTCTGTCTGCGCTATGTGGACAACAAACTCCCACACGAGGAGTTTGTTGGGCTGTACGAGGCGTCTGAGACAACAGGCCAGGGCATAGCAATGGTGGTAGCTGATGTGTTGTTGAGGCTTAATCTACCCATGTCTTCTTTACGTGGGCAGACTTATGATGGCACCTCAAACATGGCAGGATGGTTCACAGACACACAGGCAATACTGAGGAGGCAGCAGCCATTAGCCCTCTATGTGCATTGTGGTGCTCACTGTGTAAATCTAATTACACAGGCTGGCTGCATGTGTGTGGGCAGCGCGGTGGCGGAGTGGTTAGCACTGCGGCAGCACAGCAACTCACCCTTGGCCGGGGGATCCTGGATTCGATCCCAGCCACCGACCAACAGTGATCTGTGTGGAGTTTGCATGTTCTCCCCGTATCTGCGTGGGTTTACTCCGGGATTTCTCCGGTTTCCTCCCACATGCCAAAAACATGCAAGTTAGGTTAATTGGCATCAAACTGGGGATTCTAAATTGTCCTTAGGTATGACTGTGAGAGTGAATGGTTGTCCGTCTCTCTGTGTTGGCCCTGCGATGGACTGGCGATCTGTCCAGGGTGTACCCTGCCTCTCGCCCAAAAGATGCTGGGATAGGCTCCAGCCCCCCCCCCCCGGCAACCCGAAAAGGATTAAGCGGAAGAAGATGGAGATGGCTGCATGTCCTCCCCACTGATTCGAGACTGACTTTCTTGGGTCCACCAGTTAGGTGTCATTTTTGGCCAGTCAGGCAAGTTCAAGAACATGTTTGAAAACATTGTTACGTGTGAAGATATGAGCGGGTATTAACAAGCCTAGAGTAGATGGCCGAAAGCACATCCAGGGCAGGTTCAACTGCCACTGGCCTATTTTAACACTTCAGTAAAGGCAAGACTGTGTTGGGTCTCACACTTGCCACTGGTGTTGGAGAGCTAAAATGCCTGAACATTTCTCTACAAAAGAAAACCCAGACTGTCGCAGGTATGCAGGCTGCAGTTAATTGTGTGAGGTCTACTCTTAAGGGAAAGAGAAATGACAAGAGCCACCTTGCACTATATGAGAAAGCTACAACATTGGTTGACTCCATTGAAGCCATTGAATCTAGAGTTGAAACATCCAAGACACTTTGCTGGGAAACCAATAGATTACTACAGGGCAGAGTTCTTTAAAGTGTTGGACAGTGTGGAGGTTCAGTTTGGTGAGCGCTTTGACCAGGAGACTAAAGATTCTGCAAAAGGTGGAGAGTGCACTCCTCACTGGGAAATTAGATGACTCTCTAGATCAGTACCCTGAGCTGAACAGACCTTCTCTCTCCATGCAGTTGCCCCTCTTTCACAACAAATAACCCTGTAGCAGCAGTGTAGAGGCAGCAGAGATTCTCAGGGTGCTGCTAGTGGAGGTGAGGGGGTTGTTCGATCAAGTGGAGGTACTTGGTAGTACCAGTGTCTTCATGTGAAGTTTAGAGGAGTTTTAGTGTACCACGCAGACTTAAGAGTTGGCTTCGGGTTACTATGGTCCAAGACAGACTGAACAATGTGGTTGTCTGTAATGTCCATAAGGAGTGACTGAACAAACTGGACATAGAAATGATCTGCCAGGAGTTTGTTGGATCCAGTGACACCAGAAGAAAAACATTTGGTTCTTTTATTTAGAGAGATGGAGACCAGTTTGTTGTGACATGGGGTTCCAAAGAGTGCGTAAGATAGTTCTCTCCTCCATTAGGAGCCAAAGAGTGCATTTACTTCAAGATACTTGTCCCATTTCCTGTACAATTGCTACTATATGAAAAACAGCCAAATAAATAAGTAAAATATTGCAAATGTAATAAAAATGCATGAATGACCCTTTAGATAGTTAGGAGGATATATACTGCTCAAAAAAATAAAGGTAATTAAAGGAACACTTTTTAATCTGAGTAAACTGGACTAGCCTGCCACAATTTCGATATCCAGCTTATTTTTTCCCCATTAAAATCTGATGTGTTTTCAAAGTGTTCCCTTTATTTTTTTGAGCAGTATATTTAAGTGCACATTCCCTCATTGCAAACTGTTTTTATCTGGCATCAATGATGATGAAAATTTGTTGCCCATAAAGTTTGTGTATTTTTTTTTCTAGATTTTGCTGCCAGTTGTGTTTGTTTTCTTTGCTTATTTTGTTTGATGCATTTTTGTCTATATTTGTTCATTTCTTCAGTCATGAGTCTTTTTGCCTGCACAAAAAGAAACATAAGTAATAATAGATGGGTATTAATCATGATTACTGTAAATTAATCCACAGTATCACTATGATTAATGAGATTAAAAAATGTTATTGTTTGACAGCCCTAGTTTTAAGACATAATGAGATTTGTTTTGTTGTTGCTTGTTAATAAATACATATTTTTGAAGAATAGTTTGATGTAGTTTAGTTATTCATTAAGGTATTTCTTCTAGTTTTAGAACTTATTTTGAGCTTTAAATTCTTGTAAAGCTGCTGTGGTGGGGATCAGACCAGTGTTCATGGTGAGCAAAGACATTTTGTTAGATCATATATGGTGGAATTGACACCGCCCACCCAATACAACTTTTGGTATTGCTGGTTGATCGTGTAAAAACCTGTAGACAGGTAGGACATGGACTAATAAGGAACAACGACATAATTATTTAACATCATTATATAAGACATTTAAGAAAGCATCAGACAACACAGCAAAAATGGCATTTTTTATGTCACCCTCAAAAATTAAGCTGTCAAATTTTCCTGTTTATTGTCCCCCCAACAGTGAAATGGGATTTTCGCCCCTGCACACATGTACCTGTGGTTCCCTGTCACCCCTTCACCCCCCCCCCCCCAACTGCCCTAACACATGACCACAAGTTAGTGATGATAAAGCTAAAAAGCACAGGTGAAAAGGTGTGTGTGGGGGGGGGAGGTAGCCACAGAAACACTTGGCTCTAATATGGTGCGAATGAAACTAATGAGCTGATTTCTTGTTGACACATCAACAGTGTTGTCAGGTAAACCAGCTGTGGGACAGCTGCAGATTCACAGCTGCTCCCACCAACAACAACTAGTTATGTTTTACTGACTGCTCTCTGATTAGCCATGTGAAAAAATTAGGACACCCTGTATGAGCCTGTATCTTTTTTTTTAACATATTTGGACATATGGATATTTAATATCAATATTAAAAATACTAGGAGATTCATGTAATACAATTAAACAGTTAAAAATGAATTAAAGACTTTTTTTCAAATTTTCTGTAAAATGTAATTCTAAGCAAATAGTGAGGAATAAAATAGGACACCCCCACATTCATTCCCACTTAAAATGGATAAAACAAATGTTAGAAAATGCAAATAAAAACAAACACATGGTTAGCCATAGATATGTGAACATTTCTTATTAAAGAACTGAATATTTAATGGGGTGTCCTAATTTTTTCACGACTGTAAAGTTTAGGACTCACAACTGTGACCTTGTTCAAAGGCACATTTCTCTCTGACTCTTATTTATGTAACGGATTTGAAAACGTGTGGAAATGAACAGCAGTCAAAGCAAATCAGCAGTGAGCCCGGATCGAGACTTAAACCGGACCCTGGTTCTGACTGCAGCTCCGTGCGCACAGACCACCCTCCAGACATCAAACGGGTCAAGGTCAAACCGGATCAAAGTAACCCACAGCCCCCCACACACTCACACCCTGTGGACTCGGACCGGGACCCGCCGGCCCCAGTGGACCAGGTGCTGGCCCGGATCCCGGTGCGGTCCTGAGACAGGTGAAGAGACTGGTACCTGCGTGCGCAGGGGCTCTCCGCGCTCAATGACGCTGAGGAAGGGGATCTCCAGGAAGGAGGCCACGAAGTCCACCTGTAGCAGCTCCTCGTGGTTCTGCGGGAAGGCGAGGATGGCGGACACTCCCTGCACCACCACGTCCTGACACACGCTCCGGAACAGGGACTCCGGGTCCGCGGCGGACAGCTGCCTGGATACCAGTCCTAGGCTCAGGTTGTACGGCAGAAAGTTCACCCGCTCCCGGTCCCGGTCCAGGTCCCCGTCCCGGTCCCGGTTGATGGCGGCCAAGGCGCGACTCAGAGACGCTTGGACCTGCACGCGCGCCGCCCGCTGCGCCGGCAGGAGCGCACCGACGCGCACCGTGTGTCCGATCTGCGCCAGGAGGTGGCACGGCTGCGGGTGGAGGAGACACGGAGGCGCGAGCAGCAGGTGCAGTAGTAAGAAGGTTCGGAGGGTTCGGATCCCGGAGGAGGAGGTGAAGAGCATCCTGTAGCGCTGTCAGCATCGCTCTGCTGCTCCTCCGGTGACTCCTGCCGCTCCGTGAAACACCAGGAGAGGAGGATGGTGCTGAGAGGAGACGCTGCTGCTGCTGGGAGACTGAGGAGGAGAGGGGAGGGGGAGCCAAGTCCCCGCAAACAGGAGGCGGAGGTGCAGAGGAGATCCGACGGGAGCAGAGAGACAAGGAGACGAAAGAAGGCATAAAGTTCTCACACTTAATTTGTATAATTAGCCCAACATGCTCAAAGTTCATTCACTAGCCACACTTCCTTCAGTCAGCTAAATAAACAAGTCAGCCACGTGTAGCGGATCCAGGTTGGTGTAGGTCAGGGGCGTCCAGTCATGTGCCATGGAGGACCAAGACCCTGCAGGTTCTCTCTTCTACCCAGTCTCTTCAGCAGGTGTTTTCACTTGTCAGCAATCAGTGGGAAGAAGTTCAGTGGAATCTGCTGTTGAAGACACTGGTTGGAGGTAAAGCCTGCAGGGTCTTGGCCCTCCATGGCGCATGATTGGACACCCCTGGTGTAGGTGAAGGTTAGTTCAGGCTGGAGTTTATGCAGGGCAGCATCCTGGTTTGTGGGGGCCATGTGCACAATTTTGCCCCCCCCCATGCAACACACACATTTGTTTGTAGTACAGATTTTAATAAACCCACAAAGCTTTTAATAATAATACATCAGATTTATGTAGCGCTTTTTTACAAGTAGATACATTATTCATTCACTCCAGACAGACAGTGGTAGTGGCAAGCTACTACTGTAGCCACAGCTGCCCTGGGGTGGGCTGACGGAAATATAGCTGTCATCCCACGCCAACGGCCCCTCCTGAACATTTATATCCAGTGTTATGGAGACTGGAGGCAAGGTGGGTAAAGTGTCTTGCCCAGGGACACAACGGCAGGATATCTGTGGAGAGCGGGATTCGAACCACCAACCATCCAGTTATTTGACAACCTACTCTACCTCCTGAGCCACTGCCGTCCACTGTTGGTTTTACAGACTTTTAAAGTCCTTGATAAACCTAAACACCGTTTTTTTTTTGTTTTGTTTTGTTTTTTGTTTCTTTGGTTTGGATATTTTATGTTAAGATATAAGATTTTATAAAAGAGGACAGTGGCATTTTTATGTTAATCTGATATTGTGTGTGATCTGCCGCCTGTTAAAATATTAATTAAAAAGCACAGTTACAAAAACCACAACAATATTTATAAAAACAGTCAAATCTCCTTACCTTTCCTTATTACTTCCACCAAGGAGGTTATGTTTTTACCGGGGTCTGTCTGTCTGTCTGTTACCAACATAAATCAAAAAGTTATGAACGGATTTTGACAAAATTTTCAGGAAATGTCCGAAATGGGACAAGGAAGAAATGATTAGATTTTGGGAGTGATCCGGATCACAGTCTGGATCCAGGAATTTTTAAAAGGATTCTTTATCATTGCGAGATAGGGCCATTTTTAGCATATGTGTATATAACCCCACAATAAATGGTCAGGATGTTTGCCAAAAAAATACAGGATAAGATCCCAATAGGTTCTAGGAAATATCAAAGAGTGATCCGGATCCTGCAAAAAATCCGGATACTGTGATCCAGAACAGGAAATAATAGGGGATCTTTGGAATTTTCATCACTGTAAGGTAACAAATTAAGATATAAACATACAACAAACACCAAAATATAGCCAAGACACTGTGGAATCAGTAGCGTACCAATGGATTTGTTGTATCTTCAAAAGCTATGGAGCTATATCCAGAAGAAAACCGCCATTACCGAAAAAGTGATTTTTGTCAATAACTACTGAACTAATAAAGATATCAACGTGAATCCAGTTGCTAAAGGTATGTTTTGATGGTCAAAGAATCTGAAAATATAGATAAAATAAATGTAGGATTTTTCAAAGTCCAGCAATTACACTTTTGAGTAGATCACAGCATGGGGGACTGAGCTGCCTTGGCAGAGGTCTGCGCTATCCGAGTGCTTTTCTAGTCTATCAATATATTAGCTCATAAATTTATCCTGTTCTTTTCTGTTTTTGCTTTCAGGTTCTTTGAAATGTGATGTTCCTTTTCTGAGGCATGCTGGCAACTTAGAAACGTAACAGCAAAAGACAGCAGGGGATGTGACCTTGTTACAGCGGAAGTACTTCAAGCTCTGTCCATATTGTTATGTCTATAATTTACCTGCTGGACAGACGAGGCGAGGTGACTGGGAAAACACAGCTTTATTGAACACTCCCTCTGACAGCTACGTTGACAGGTACTGACAGATGTGTGGCTAAGCTCCAGGTGAGAACAGAGAGCGTAAGATGGCCAACTTGGCTTTATATAGCGCGGGGTGGAGGCACCACCTGGCAGTGCATGTCCATCTTACACTTTGACTATCTACTTCCAGCACCACACGAGTAGGCTGCCTTTTGCAACAGCGGATCAATTTCTGCCTATTTCTGTTACTATCTGGCTCTCTTGCCAATCTTTATGATCCAGCGTCACCTTTATTCCATCCGAACAGATAGATCGCCCAAATGTCTCCTGAGTCAGCGGATGGAGCCACTGGTTCTGGCAGGAGGCAGTATAACAGGGACCAGCTGTTAGCACTCAACTGGCCCATGATGCTAACGAAAAAACTCGACATACCGGGAGAATTAAGACAAAAACGACGTGGGTGTCGTGCTGGTGTAAGACGGCGGGCAAGGAATATAAGGTACAGACCCGCCCTCCCATCTGTCATTATGGGGAATGTACGATCGATACTCGGAAAGACAGATGAACTAGCGGCTATCTCCCACTACGATAGCATATACCGGGAGTGTAGTCTGATGCTATTCTCAGAGACGTGGCTAACAGGACTAGCAGCAGATGCTAACATTGAACTGGAGGGTTTCCACGCAATACGGGCAGACCGAACACCAGACAGTGGGAAGGCAAGGGGCGGTGGGGTGATGATGTACGTCAATAACAACTGGTGCAGACCGGGACATATCACGGTTAAGGAACAGCACTGTAGCAAAGACATCGAGTTGCTAGCTGTTAGCATGCGGCCTACCTATCTCCCGAGGGAATACTCACACGTGATCTGCATTGTTATTTATGCAAATCCGACAGCGAACGCTGGGACAGTGCGTGACGTCATCCACTCAGTAACTGGCAGGCTGCAGACAGAACACCCAGATGCTCTTCTCCTCATCTCAGGCGATTTCAACCACATTTCACTGTCTCCCATTCTACCCACGTTCACCCAGTATGTCACATGCCACACTAGAGACAATAAAACACTGGACTTATTCTACGCAAACACTAAGGAGACGTACACCTCATCACAACTCCCCCCACTCGGGAGATCGGATCACAACTTGGTTCATCTCCTGCCGGTGTACAAACCCCTAGTGCACAGACAACCTCCGGTCATGCGCACAGTGAAGTTATGAGCTGAGGAGGCAATGGACGCTCTAAAGGACTGCTTTGAAACCACTGCCTGGGAGCAGCTCTGCAATCCATATGGTGAGGACATCGATGGCCTCACTCACACCATCACGGACTACATCAGCTTCTGTGTGGACAACACCGTACCCACCAAGACCATACGGTGTTGCTCGAACAACAAACCCTGGATCAACCCTGAGATAAAAACACTTCTGAGAGAGAAGGAGAGGATCTTCAGGTCGGGGAACAGGGAGATGCTGAAGTCCGTACAGAGGGAGTTGAGGAGGAAGATCAGAGAAGGCAAGGACAGCTTCAGGAAGAAGATGGAGGACAAGCTGCAACAGAGCGACATCGGTGGGGTCTGGAGAAACCTTAAAACCATCTCTGGACTCCAGAATACCTCCTCGCAGGCCAAGGGGGGCAGGGAGTGGGCGAACAATCTGAACCTGTTTTTTAATAGATTTGACCAACCGCCCTCCCCCCCGACTGCACAACAACCACTGCTGCCTCTAAAGACATCGAGTCCTGCTGCCCACACCCCACTCCACCAACACCCCCCCACTCCCAATACACAGCCCCCCAACATGACCCTCACTAAGACCCAGGTGAGGACGGAGCTGAGAAAGATCAAGGTGAGGAAGGCGTCGGGACCGGACGGCATCAGCGCAAAGCTCCTCAAGTCCTGTGCAGATCAGCTGTGTGGGATTGTGGAGCTCATCTTCAACCTGAGCCTGAAGCTGGGGAGGGTACCACAGTTGTGGAAAACATCTTGTGTGGTACCTGTACCAAAGACCTCCCGCCCCAAAGACCTGAACAGCTACAGACCAGTGGCCCTGACGTCCCACATGATGAAGACCCTGGAGAGACTGCTCCTTGCTCACCTCCGCCCCCTGGTGGGACCAGCGATGAATCCACTCCAGTTCGCCTACCAGCATGGCATTGGGGTGGAGGATGCAGTGATCTTCCTCCTTCACCGTTCTCTGTCCCACTTGGAGAAGCCCGGGAATGCGGTGAGGATCATGTTCTTTGACTTCTCCAGTGCTTTCAACACCATCCAACCGATGATCCTGAAGGACAAGCTGCTGTGCGCAGGGGTGGACCAGCACCTGTCATCATGGATCCTGGACTACCTCACTAACCGGCCACAGTTTGTGAGAACCCAGGACTGTGTGTCCGACACGATCATCGGTAGCATGGGGGCCCCCCAGGGAACGGTTTTGGCTCCCTTCCTGTTCACCCTTTATACTGTGGACTTCTCACACAACACAACACACTGCCATCTACAGAAGTTCTGTGACGACTCTGCGATCGTCAGCCTCATCTCCAACGGAGATGAAGCTGAGTACAGAGGACTTATCCAGGACTTCGTGGACTGGTGCCATAGGAACTGCCTCCAGATCAACACGAGGAAAACTAAGGAGCTGGTGGTGGACTGCCGCAGGCAAGGACAACCCCTCACAGCACCAGTAAACATACAGGGAACAGACATCGAGATGGTGACATCCTACAAGTGCCTGGGTGTTCATCTGAACAATAAACTAGACTGGTCCCACAATACCGACGCACTCTACAAGAAGGGACAGCGCAGGCTGTTCCTACTGAGGAGGCTCAGGTCTTTTGGTGTACAAGAGGCGCTGCTGAAGACATTCTACGACACGGTGGTGGCATCAGCCATCACTTTTGGAGTGGTCTGCTGGGGCAGTGGCATTACAGCAGCCGATAGGAAGAGACTGAACAAACTGATCAAGAAAGCTAGCTCTGTCCTGGGGCAGCGCCCTGACCCAGTGGAGGAGATAGGAGAGAGAAGGATGATGGCTAAACTGTCATCTCTGCTGGAATCCGAGTCCCACCCTATGCAGGACATACTGAACGCACTGAGGAGCTCATTTAGCAGCAGACTACATCATCCTAGGTGCGCAACCGAGAGGTTTCGCAGGTCCTTCCTACCTACGGCTGTCAGACTGTATAACCTAAGCAGGGCTGCTCGCAGAGATAGCAAAAAAAACGTGACGACCTAATAGTATTGAATGCAAAAGGCGCAATAGACTTACACAATGGTCTCCTCCAGTATATACAACGGTTATGCTGTTTATTCCATCTAGCTACAATGCTCCACACTTTGTATATATATTTATATATTTATGTGTATGTATGTATATCCACTGCTCTTATTTATATCTTCCGTATCTTCTTAATTATTGCTCTGAGTGTTGTTATCCCTGTGCTGTTGCAATCCTGGAATTTCCCCATTGTGGGACTAATAAAGGCTTATCTTATCTTATCTTACCTAACACCCCCCCCCCTTGCCCCCAAAAAAAGGTCCAAAACCACTCACTCAATCAAGACCCTCCCCAGTTTGAGACCCAAATCACACACAGATGAAAACTAATGTCTCTAAATGCCCTAACACATTCACTACACAAAACCTAGAATAGGGAGGACGGGTGAACTGCCGTCCTGCCCACACAGCAAGGAGGATTATTCTGCCTCCTGCTAAAGTAAATTAAAGTCCCTTAGTAACTAAAATTATATGCCGTGTTCCTAAAGTAAGACAGACAAAACCAAAATAATCCCTTATATAACATTCCTATCAACATTCAATATGTAACTTTTTTTCTTTTTTTAAAAAAAACAACACCACCAATACAACAACATAGAACGTCAATATGTGCTATTTACAACCCAAGCATTCCAATAGCAAGGGCATAACTGGTATGGGGGCCCAGGGTACTCTCTCAGTCGATGCGCCCCTGGAAACAGCTGGTTCTCATGGTGATGATCGACTCTCCGGACGCTGAAGCCACTCCTCCCCATCATCGACCTCGTCTCTTGTCCAGCCTCGTTTCCTGGAGCCTCCTCTCAGACATGCCGAACATGATCTCAGACAATGCCACACCGAGCTGTCAGAGAGCTTGAAGTGTGCTGTGTCCAATCTGGCCACTATGTGCAGACGCTCCCGACGTTCCTGATGTTGACATCTGGCCCACCTTCGCTGCAGGCGCTCCTCACCTCAAACCCGGACCCAATCCAGGACCTTCAACGGGGCCCGGCTCGGCTTGAATTGCTGCTGACAAGCACGTCGATCCCTCACGCTCATCGGTCTTGTCCCGACCTCTCTTGGTGCTAAACTCCAGAGCCACCCGGAGCCAACCCGTCAGCGTCACTCGCCGGTGCAGGTGCCTTGCCGTCACGCTCGGTACTCCCCTCAACCATTTCCTGAGCACCGGCCCTGAGACCCTCCTGCGCTGGCCCTGAGCAAATTTTGTCCCATTTGACCGCTACAGCATCTGGCAGCTCCTCATCCCACACCACATCTTCATCAGGTGCTAGAACCGGGGGGTTCCACTGGCCACAGCCCGACCATTCCTCCCCAGTGTCATTCTTGATGGCAAAACCCAGTCCATAAAATAAATCACAGCCCATGATGTTATCACCCCATGCTGTTACGTGGAATGTGAAGTTGAGCATCGTCGCAGACCTGTACTGAACAGTCAGCTCCAAAGTCCCGACCATGTCCAGCTTTCCACCTCCATAACCGTACAGCGACGCTGGGTTACCTCTAATCCTTTGGTGGAGAAAAAACCTGTTCACTGTGGTCCAATTCAACAGCGAACTCTCTGCTCCTGTGTCGATCAACAGCGGCACCTCCACGCCGTCCAGCCTCAGTACACAAAACGCGTACCCTTTCGTCTTTGGGGACACCGTGTGGATGGTTGTTGGGGGCGGGCAGAGTGATTTCCTCCGTGGACTCTCTGAGTCAAGTCCACAGCACATCCTGGCGAAATGGTTCCAGCGACCGCATCTGTTACACCGTGCTCCTCTCGCCGGACAGTCCTTAGCCTTTTTCTGGTGCATCTTAGACCCACAGCCCATACAGAGAGACTTTCCTGGGGCCGCCCCCCAGCCAGCAGTGTTGGCTTCTGTCTCCTTTCCATCCGAGCTATCTTTGCTGACCAGGTCTGTGGCATTTGCCACGGCAAAAGGCTCTAGCGACTGGTGTGGCTGGTGCCCGGTTTGCTCCAGACCTAGCCTTCCTACGGTTTCCATCTGGAGAGCTAGCTTAACGGCTCCGGCTAGCATGGGCTGCCTTGGTACCGTAAGTAGCATAGCCCGCAACGCAGCGCTACAGCAGTGCTCCGCCAGCTGGTCACGAACCATTTCCTCCTCCAGTGCTCCGAAATGGCACTCACTAGCCAGCTGTCTTAAGTCGGTGACAAACTGTCGGATGGGCTCACCTACCCATTGACGCTGCTGTCGAAAACAGATCTTCCAGGCTGTCACGTTGTCCGGGGTGTCGAAGTAGCTGGCTAGCAGCTCTGCTATCTCCTCGCAGGTGTCCGCAGTACCGAGCGTTCACAGGATACGCTGGCCCTCTATGCCCAAGTTGTGCACCAATAGCGCCCGGGCTCTCAGCTTATCAAGCTCCCCGAGACCCTGTACAACAAGGTAGTTTTGGTATGCCTCCTACCACCTAGGCCATGGCACCGGCGGCTCTCCCGGTACTTCAAGGAAAGGCCGAATAGGGGTCACGCACGCGTCCATGGTTTTAATCTGACGTCGCTAAATGTTATGTCTATAATCTACCTGGTGGACAGACAAGGCGAGGTGACTGGGAAAACATAGTTTTATTGAACATTCCCTCTGACAGCTACGTTGACAGCTACTGACAGATGTGTGGCTAAGCTCCAGGTGAGAACAGAGAGCGTAAGATGGACAACCCGGCTTTATATAGAGTGGGGCGGAGACGCCACCTGGCGGTGCGTGTCCATCTTACACTTTAACTATCTAACAGATATATTAAATTGATTACCCTGATAAAACTTCGTTGTCACTATAGTTTAGTTTTACTTATATTTTATATTTGGTTTTTAAGTGCTTTACTAAGCATATGAGGAGCTGGTTGAAATGAAAACACCTATTTTAAATTCTCTCAAAAAGATTGCAGCCTTACAGATGAATAGAGGCCACAAAGGCTTAAGGGAAATGTTAGAAAATAAGCATGTTCTCCTTCATTAGACTGTCAGTTTAATGTGTGTTAGTGATGTCCATATGTAAAAACTGTTTCTGTTGGAATATTTGTAACTTCTATCTTTGTAACCATCAGTGTACATGGTATAGCAAAGACAGACCAACTTTTGTTGCCGCACTGTTTAAGAATCACACTGGCCCCTAGGGGTCATCATTGGTGGTTTCAATCTAGAAAATACACTTATCAAGTTTAACCCCATGGTTTGTAGGCCCACAGCATTTGCGTCCTTTACCATATGGAGGAAACAGCTATGAGGGCCCAATACACACAAATCCATACATGGCATGGCAACAGTATTTCAAAACAATCCAGATCCATTCAATCCAGATAAATCCTCTGGATAGGATTAAATCTCTTAATTGGGTATTTAAAAACAGATTATGTGATCTTGATGCTAGAAAAATTTTGTTTGGGATTTGGTAATCGAATCAAACCCAGAATCCAGGTCAAAGGACAATTTTAGGGATATCAAAGCTGCAAGGTGAAGATTCAGATCTGTTTGATGCTAGATATCAGGATTTCCTTGCATGGATTCTTGGTGAATGTCAAGAGATGCAAGACACATTGTGAATATTCAGCAGTCTTATTATTCAATCCCTCCAGGATTTCACAGGCTGGCTTTATGATTGTTGCAGCCCAAGAAGCCTGAATTTGCATCAGCTTTTCTAAAAAGTTGCAAAGTTTTTAGAGTTTTTTTCACTGAAAGTTGTGGGAGGAAGCACAAATTTTGAAGCAGTTGCTTTTTTCCCATAAGTTACTGTGATGCTATTCTATATAGTGACACCACAAGACAGGGGTGCCTCCAGAAATTTTTCATGAAGGGGGGCACATGGGGGCCACTGAAAATCTTGTGGTGGCACATGAAAATCAATTTAAAATGTAATCACCCTGCACGCCTGTTCACATTTAGTCTGAACGCACTTTGACAGTGTGATCTGTCCTACTTTGCTGTATTTTGTTAATATTTGTTAATAATGGATAACACACATCAATTATTCTTAAACATCTACTACATGTAAAATATGACATCGAAAAAGAAGTTACAAAACTATGTTAGACTGTCCAGTGGCAGGGACCAGGGGTTCGCTGGTGGGGCCCAAGTGGTGGCTGCCCCCCCTCCCCTGGGAGGGGGCACCACAAGAAAAGCACAGGACTGCCAAACATTCCTATTAAACAGTGATTCATTTGTAACTTCTGACTTCTGCTATACAGAAAAACTCTTGTGCAACAACAAATATAGAATTTTCCACAATTATGTAAGAATAAATTACTCAGTAAATTTGTCATAAAAATTACCAACATTGTACTCTTGCTGAGAACTTAAGTAAAGCTATGGTCACAAAGATTCTTACGAACGATGGGTTCGTAACAATCTCCCAGTTTCTATGAATTCTAGAGTTTGCAGACATTTGTGGAGGGGGGCATAGTTTCTTACAACTGCTGCTCAATTTGCAAGAGCAACTTGAGGCATTTTTCAGAAATGAGGTGCTTTTCTGTCATACAATGGCCCTAGAGTTTCTCCATTCTTTGTAAGGGTTCCTTCGGATCTTCCTACAACATACTTACTGCCATCTAGGAGGCCAACTACACAAATGAGGTGAGCCAACTGGTCCAGTGGTGTAAAGACAGTAATCTCTTCCTGAACGTGGGGAAAAACCAAAGAGATTGTGGTCGACTTCAGGAGAGGACACACACAGCATCCCCCTCTGATCATCGATGGTGCAGCTGTGGAGAGAGTGAGCAGCACCAAGTTTCTGGGGGTGCACATCTCTGAGGACCTCTCCTGGTCCAACAACACCACATCACTGGCTAAGAAGGCTCAAACTCACTTCCATTTCTTCCACAAACTGAGGAGAGCAAGAGTCCCAACCCCCATCATGTGCTCATTCTACTTGGGCACCATTGACAGCATCTTCACCAGCTGCATCACAGTGTGGTATGGAAGCTGCACCACCTCTTGCTGGAAGACACTACAACGCACAGTGAAAGCAGCCAGCAAGACCATCGGTGCCCATCTGCCCCCCTCTCGGACATCGATGTCACCCGCCTCACCCGCAGAGCCATCAACATTGCAGGTGACACCTCCCACCCCTCACACTCCCTCTTCAGCCCCCTGCCCTTGGGGAAAAGGTACCAGAGCCTCTGGGCCTGCTCCACAAGACTGTTAAACATCTTTGTTCATCAGGCCATCAGGACCCTGAACTCTGTACACGCCCCCCCCCCCCAAGACCATAACGCACTCACCCGCACAATAAGTACCTCAGCTGTTGGCACAGAAAGACTGGCACACCAACAGTAATACATTTGCTGCTGTATGTGTCTGCACTTTACTGCAACCATTTGCACAAATACCATATCTACTGCTGTCTGTCACTGCAATACTGATCATGTGCAGTCCTATTTGTCCCTGTCTGCACCTACACTGCTGCATTGAACTTGCAACTACAAGTATTACTGCTCTACTTTTCTGTATATAGGATTGCTGGGTTTCATCGTTGTTAATCGTTTATGTTATTTGCACTATGGGAGGTCTGGGTCTATCTTTTGTCACCATTTGCACTAAGGGTAGCATTTCTGTACATAGACTACTGTTGTTGTTTTTCCAGCCTTATTCCTTTTTCTTTTTTAATATTGTGCACACCACTGAAGAGAGAGAAACACCATTTCAGTTCTCCTGTATGCCCTGTATATATAGTAGTATTGACAAATAAAATCTTTGATTCTTGAATCTTACAAAAATTTTTGTGCAACTCACAGCACTCTCAAGTTGTTAGTAGGAAGATCTTACTGCTTTCAACACATTTTGTCTGCACAAATGTCACACGAATGACGTAGTTCCACATTATGAGTGTCTCACTACCGCCTTATGCATGCTGTACAAATCGCTGTCTGAACATGAATTCATACAGCGTTTCTTATGATTGCTGTAAGGGGCCCTCAAGAGCAAATTAAGTTGTTTTTGAGGGCCGCTTACATATTTAAGACCAACATCTTGTGTAGTTCTTACTTTGTTCCTCTGGCATTCATACAGCCGCCCTAAGATGAAGGGTTTTCATGGGGCGTTCATAGAAATCTTGGACAAGACCATCGACCTGGACACAAATTTATGAATGGTCTACGAATGCAAGATTCTCCTTCGGTCATCTTAACAAGGCCATACAAAATGGTCCAAAAATCCTTTGTATGGTGTTCGCAGCCATTTGAAAGGGTATTTGTGACTGTAGCTTAAAAAGGATAAATAAAAGAATTAGCCATTACAACAGCTAAACTGCATTCAGTGCATGTTAGAAGAGTGGTCCCCAACCACCGGTACACAGACCACTTGGTGCCAAACTGAAGAGAGCCACAGAGGAAAAAAAATATTCTGTTCCTCTGACTATCAAAGTCTGCGCTTTATTTTGAAAAATTACCAAGTATTTCCCTCTTCCTGTGCCTGGCTTCCTGCCTGTCATTTCTGTTTGCAGTCTTGGCACAAACCTGTTTAATCACATTCTCAAAAATTAAACCTACAAGCAATCCTTGCTTTCAAAAGAGTTTGAGTCATATTGGGAGGAGGGGTTCCCTGGGGGTGTGCATGGCCCCAGGTCAGGAACTGGGGCTCATGGCCTCGGGGTCATCCCCGGGCAGGGTGCCTGGAGCGCCAGCAACTCCCAACGAATGGCCACCAAAGCCCTTCAGCACACATGGTCAGAGCAGAGATGCTGGGGGACACATAAGAACAGCTGGCATGGGAAACAAGAAAGTGAGGACCTAAAATTGCGGTCACACCAAACGTGAACCGATGAATTTTTTTGCACAGCACGATTACAGTTTAACTCAATGTAAACATATGGATGGACGTGAATTAGCCATCTGAGGGAGTTGCAGACAGGCGGAGTTCCCTTTCTAACTTCAGCAGCTGTGTTCAACCTGCTATGGAAATCCCCAAAACACCATCATGGTTTACATTATTGGATGGAGCTCTCACCTGAAAAAATTGTCCTTGCCTTCAAAACTCATCTGGATGATAGTTGTTTACATTGCTAGCCTGTTAGCCCTTTAGCACGTCAGTGGCAGGAGTCTGTAGGTAAATAACTTCGACACTCCGATTCAGCTCCAGAGCCCCCCCATCCGTCTCCAGGTGAATGTGAGTCTCATTTTCAAACCAATTTACTCTCCAATGTTGACACTTTTACTCCGGTGACGGCAAAATCTCAAGCCCATAATAGCTACTGCTTTTCCTCAATGGATGCGAACGTGCAAATGCACGAAATTTGCGTGTTTGCTTCTTTCCATTGACTTTGTATGTATTTGAAAATTCACTTTGCATTTGATCTTTGCATTTGGGCGGTGCGGTGGTGCAGTGGTTAGCACTGTGGCAGCACAGCAACTCACCCTTGGCCATGGGATCCCTGGTTCAATCCCAGCCCCTGACCAACAGTGATCTGTGTGGAGTTTGCATGTTCTCCCCGTATCTGCATGGGTTTACTCCAGGATTTCTCCAGTTTCCTCCCACATGCCAAAAACATGCAGGTTAGGTTAATTGGAGACTCTAAAGTGGCCCTAGGTGTGAATGTGTGTGTGAATGGTAAAGGGATAGCGGCGTACCGTGGCTGCTTCATCCATCCAGGTGGATGCCCTCAATTTCCCCTCTGGGAATCAATAAAGTATACAAAATCAAAATCAAAAAAAAAAAATCTGAATGCACCTTAAGAGTGCAATGCAGGGACACATCTGTGGCAAAATTCGTGGAAAACTACAATGATCGGCCAAAACTGCGGGACATACTGTAGTAGCAAGGTGGTGCAGAATTTGTGGGGATTGGTTGAACTCACCTGAATTAGTGTGATTGCAACATAGCAAAGTCCTGTGTGCAGGGACTGATTACTTGATGTTTGCTTATGACATTGACACAGACTATGATAAAACACTATCCAACATTCATTCATCAATTATTTTAAATTAGTAATCAAAATAACATCAGCCAAAACACACACACACCCCTCAAAGCTTTCAGAAAAATGACTACGGACTGTATATTTTAAAAAACTCCTAAATAATCTATATTCTGGTGCAGTAAGAAAAACAAATAACAAGCATTCATGTCATAAGTATCACCCTGACAGTGAAGTTTCACCTTGATGTGTTGAAATAATTAGAAGTGTGTTGGAACAGCACATGGAGGGAACAATTAAAGTTGAAGCAGCGCATCTAAAGAGGCATTCTGAAGGAACGCGGTTCGGCAGCGTGCAGCGCCTCATTAAAGGCACCGTCGAAATGTTTTTAAAAGCGCCCGTTGAGGAACGTGCTGCGTTTCAGCTGTGAAGGAGGATGGAGTCAGAAATGGGGAACCACTGCGGCTTTCACAGGAGAATCCAGATCAATTCGTCATCCTGGGAACATCAGAAAGACCGTTATGTAACACACAGTAATATGCACAGGAACAGTAACACACAAAATAACCCACAGTAACACACACACACACTGAATAAATGTTCCATGTGCTCTTAATGCTTGGGAGAAAAGTGGGATAGCAACAAAAGTGAAACTGAAAGGAACAATCCACCTGAATCTGCTCAGATGGATAGATAGATAGGTAGATTTTATATACTCATAAATACAGTATAAATGGTTGCTGTTGCCATAACCGCAGTGTCATTTAATCAGTGATCCTGTAGCCAAACTCTGAGCTCTATGGGACACTTAATCATTCCTGTAATTCTGCAGCATATCGGGCATACTCACAAGAACACTTAATAATTTAGAAGCTTTAAATTGTCCACAACGTAAATTTACTTCAGTGTCTAATTGTGTCTAAACCCTTGAAAATAAGGACTTTAAAAGGCTGCTGTGGTGAAGTGATGAATCTGTCTGTGGGAAGTGGAGGTTTGGACTGAGCTCGGTGATATTTCTGGGTTAGTGTGAAGCTAATGACTGAAGCTACAACCAACAGCACACATACAGTGTGCCAACGTCGGCCCAACGTACCGTTTGCATACGTCTTATAGAGGTCATTTCTACATTGGCAAGATGTTGGCTAGACGTCGGCATAATCTCATAAAGCTGCAAACATATTTTTCTCATAAATCTTCCACCGTTTTTGCTAATAAATGTTTAACTTTTTTATCATAAATTTGCAACTTTTTCTCATAAATTTGCTAATTTTTTTTCTTCTAAATTTTTTACTTTTTCCTTAAAAATTTGTGACTTTTCCCCGTAAATTTGCATTTTTTTCTTAAAATTTTGTGACTTTTTATTCATAAAACTGCACTTTTTTCTCTTAAATTTGCAACTTTTTTCCTGTCAATTTTAACTTTTTTCTCATAAATTTGTAACTTTTTTCTCATATGTTTAACTTTTTTCCAACAAAGTGGAACTTTCTCTCATAAATTTGTGATTTTTTTCTTGTAAATTTTTAACTTTTTTCTTAAAAATTTCTGATTTTTTCCCATAAATTTGGTATTGTTTATTAAAAATTTGTGACTTTGTGACTTTATCACAAATTTGTGACTTTATCACAAATTTAGACTTTTTTCTTCTAAATTTGCAACTTTTCTCATAAATGTGCAACTTTTTATCACCAATTTCTGCATTTTTTTTTCTTGAAAATTTGCAACTCTTTTTCTTAAAAATTAGTAACTTTTTTCTCAAAAATTTGACTTTTTTCTCATAAACATGCAACTTTTTTATCAACCAAGTGCAACTCTTTCTCATAAATTTGCTATTTTTTATTGTGAATTTTCAACTTTTTCCTAAAAATTTGTGACTTTTTTCCCCATAAATCTGTGGGTTTTGTAAATTTTGTGACTTTTTTCTCAGAAATTTGCAATTTTTCACCAAAATTTGCAACTTTTTTGACATAAATGTGCAAGTTTTTATCAATTTGTACATTTTTCTTGAAAATTTCTTGAAAATTTGCAACTTTTTCCAAAAATTTGATTTTTTTATCATAAATTTGCAACCCTTTTCTTATAAATATGCAACATTTTTCTTATAAATGTGAAACTTTTTTTATCAGAAATATGCATCTTTTTCTCATAAATTTGCTGATTTTTTTTCTTACAATTTTTTTTCTTAAAAAGCTGTGACTTTTTTCCTATAAGTTTGCATTTTTTCCTAAAATTGTGACTTTTTTCTCATAAATTTGCACTTTTTTCTCAATTAATTATCAATTTGTGAATTTTTTCTTGAAAATTTGCAAAAAAAAAGTTTTCTTTAAAATTTGCAAATTTTTTCTCAAAAATTTGACTTTATCTTAAATTTGCAACTTTTTTCTCGTAAATGTTTAACTTTTTAATCAAAAAATGTGTACCTTTTTCTCAAATTTGCTAATTTTTTCTTGTAAGTTTTCAACTTATTTCTTAAATTTGTGACTTTCTTCCCATAAATTTGCTTTTTTTTCTTAAAATTTGGTGTTATAGGTTTTTTTGTTTTTCTTATTTCAGACAAGGATGAAAAGGAGATGTTTTAACTTTGCCTTGACATTTTTCAACTGGTGTCTGCAGTCTTCCTCAGAAGCGTCAGGTGTGGTGTGGTCCATCAGCAGTTTTTCCTTGGCCTGGCCAATGCAGCTGAACTGTCAGATCCAATGGACTGTCCACCCCCCTGCCGTCCGATTGTCTCTGGAGAATGTAAAATTTTGTAACATTTTCTCATAAATTTGCATATTTTTTCTCCAAAATTGCAACTTTTTCCCTGTAAATTTCAACATTTTTCTCATAAATGTGACTTTTTTCTCAAAAATGTGCAACTTTTTCTCATCAATTTGTGCATTTTTTTCTTAAATTTTTTTTCTCAAAAATTTGACTTTTCTCAAAAAATTGCAACTTTTTCTCTTAAATTTGCTAATTGTTTCCTGTAAATTTGTAGCTTTTTTCTCAAAACTTTGTGACTTTTTTCCTCATAAATTTCAATTCAATTCAACTTTATTTATATAGCACCATTTCACAAAAACAGTCATCTCATAGCACTGTCAAATTGTAGGTGAAAATCTTACAACTGCAGAAAGACCCCAGCAATCAGGCGATCCCATGTGAGCAGCACTTGGCGATGGTGGAGAGGAAAACTCCCTTTTAGCAGGAAGAAACCTCCAGCAGAACCAGGCTCAGCGAGGGGCAGTCATCTGCTGAGACTGGCTGGGGGGTGAGGGGATAGAGAAGAAGAAGAAAAGAACAGACATGTAGGGAGCAAACAGCATGACGGGGACTCAATCTATGGGAGAGAACAAACAGATGTTAATGACCAGCAAAAATATTACATTGAGAGTGAAGAAAATAGTGAAGCCCAGTGCATTGTTGGTCCCCCAGCTGTCTAAACCTATTAGCAGCATATCTAAGGGAGGGTTCAGGGTCATCTGATCCCACTCTAACTATAGGCTATGTCAAAAAGGAAGGTTTAAACCCTATTCTTAAAAACAGAGATCGAGTCTGACTCCCGAGTCCAGATTGGCAGCTGGTTCCAAAGAAGAGGAGCCTGATAACTGAAAGCTCTGCCTCCCATTGTACTTTTGGAGATTCTAGTTATTACAAGCAATCCTGCATTTTGGGAGCATAGTGCTCTGTTAGGATTATAAGGTATTATCAGATCTTTTAAATACAAAGGCGCCTGATTATTTAGAGCTTTGTTAGTAAGGAGAAGGATTTTAAAGGTCTGATGGCACAATTTTGACATTTTTTTAGCATGTTGGCGGTTCAAAGGTTGGCGGTTGGCAGTTCAAATCCCGTTCTCCCCAGATATGCTGCCGTTGTGTCCCTGGGCAAGACACTTCACCCCAATTGCTCCTGGTGGGTCTGGAAGCGCCATGTTAGGCAGCATGCCACCATCAGTGTGTGAATGTGTGCGTGAATGGGTGGATAGCAGGATCTGTAAAGCGCTTTGGTCATCAAGAGATGAGAATAAAAACGCTATATAAGTGAACGCCATTTACGCCACGCCATGTTGTGTAAACCCAAAAGTCATTGTTGATGATCAATATAATATTTACAACCGCGCCTGCATAAACTAGTTTTCATCAAAAAACCATAGTCGCTGACTGGACTGTGGTGCCACCCACTGAATGAAGGGCGGCACCACCATGACATAAGCGACAGAACGGATGCCGGTGTTGTTGATTGGAATGACAGCAGCTTTGTAGCTCACAGTTTCTCTGGTTTCTTGTTTCAGTTTTTATGGCTATGCCTTCGCGTTGTGACACAGGCTTAGATAAATAGCAGGCCGTGAAAGATCACATCACACGCTTCAGCTCCAACTGTCATAAGCCTCCTTGTGCGCTCCTCCTGTGTAAAAGTGCAGGAGGGGCACACGGGGAGGGGAAGGATTAATGGATTTATGCGCAGCTTTGACTTAGTTTCTGTGATTGCATGCTGACACTTGCCGGTCCGGCCACGTCCCTTCTCTCATTATCATCAGCTGATTCAAACTCCCGCTGATCATCTTTCTCGGTCCTCGCTCAGGTGCTTCTCATCAGACCATCACCAGCAGTGCGTGTACTTAGCAGCCGTTTGCCAGTCATACACTGCTGGTCCGTAGTATTGTCATCTGTGCTGTTAGTCTGCCAGTATTTTCAGCACTCTCATGACGTGTTAGTCACTCCATGTCCGCCGTGGTTCTCATGCGTTCTTGAAGTGATGTTGGCTCTGGGACGCACCTGTGGCTAACACGTCTCCTCTCATTCATTCTCTGGGTGATGCCGGTCCCCGAACGCCATCAGTAAGTGTGTTTGTGTTTTTTGTACGTCTTCACCTTTTTGGGAATTGTCTGTCTTTTTGTATTAAATGTGCTGTGGTGAACCCTGCATGTCAATCCTCGTTATTTCATCCTCCCCTCTCCGTGCCCTGTGTAAGAGCGCACGGAGGGTCATGAATGGATTTACGCGCAGGATTCACCACAGCACATGTATTGAACATAAGAATGATGACAACAGTTCTCAAAAAGGTGAAGACTTACAAAAATAAACAAACACTTAACAGTTGGCGTTCGGGGTTGACATCGCCTAGCGAACATGGAGAGGAGACATGTTAACCGCGGTTGTGCCCCAGGGTCGACATCGCTTCAAGGGGCACAACAGAACCACAGCTGTGTGGAGTGGCTAACACGTCATGATAGTGTTGGCAATATTGGCTGGCTGACAACACGGCAGATGATGAGCACAAAACATGAACAGTTGACTGTCAAAGAGAGAGGGCGCGTGGTCGGATCGGCAAATCTTGGACAGTGCCCACCTGAAAGTAGGTCAAAACACACATAAAACGCATGTACAAAACAAAAAATATAATACAAAATAAACCCAATGCCTGAGCCACAGAGAATACACTACTATGATTTTATTGAAAAATCAGGTTTAAATAAATTATAAACAAATAATTTGTTGCAATATCTGTAACAAAAGCATAACACTCGGTGTTCCCCTGCCGTGTGTTTGTTGCTGCTGCTGCGCCAGCCATGTGTGTCTCTCCACAGTCACTCTCTGAGTCTGACTTGCTAGGCATGATGCCCGCTTGGCACGGCTCAAACCTATACAGTCTGATGCCCCCAGATTCTTCATTGTCATCCCATTCTTCGGAATAATAGTCTGAAAATTGGACAACACAAACCAATTCCAGACTACATGTGCTGGAACCATTGTCGATGTTTTCTACTGCTTCCATCCTGTGTGTACAATGGGCAGCCAAGTGCTATGTTCTGTTGATGACCTTACAACATGGCCAGGGGGTTTTCCAGCCACTGATGCAATTGGTGACGTGGCGCTCATGAAAACATTGGATATTCGCGTGAAAAAAAAGACTGTTTGACTTAGAACTGCACAGACCAACCTATTTCGTCATATTGTATTATGTGTTGAAAAATTAGATGAAGTCAAAAATGTGTCATCAGACCTTTAAACTTAATTCTAAATTCTATAGGAAGCCAACGAAGAGAAGCCAGAGCCTATCTCTCTTTCTAGTACCTGTTAAATCTCTAGCTGCAGCATTTTGGATCAGCTGAAGACTTTTTAAAGATGTTTTAGGGCAGCCTGATAATAAAGAGTTACAATAATCTAATCTGGAGCTAACAAAAGCGTGGATTAGTTTCTCAGCATCACTCTGAGACAAGATGCTCCTAATCTTGGCAATATTACACAAATGGTAGAAGGCAGTCTTAGAAACAAGTTTAATATGTGAATTAAATAACAAATCTTGATCAAAAATAACTCCAAGGTTCCTCACAGAACTATTAAGAGAAAGAGTAACCACATCCAAACTAAGAGTTTGATTTGGGAAGGTATTTCTAAGGTTTTTATGGACTAACTAGAATGACTTCAGTCTTATCTGAATTTAATAGCAAGAAATTACAAGTCATCCAAGCTTTGATTTCCTTCAGACAAGCCTCTAATTTGGCTAACTGATTACTGTCATCTGGCTTCATTGTCAAATATAATTGTGTGTCATCTGCATAACAATTGAAGGGTATACAGTGCTTTCTAATAATGCCTAGCAGAAGCATATCTATCTATAAATGCACAAAATCTCTGTCTGTATGTGTGTGTGTGTGTCTGACTGTTCCACGGATATCTCTTCACCCATTCGTCAAACTGGCCTCAGGTTTTATAAGTGTTTTGCTGAGGTTACAAAGGTGTGCATCCCTGAGTATGGAGTCGCTCTGTCAAAATATGCAATTTTTATCAAAAGTTTAGCCACCGCTCTGTCTCTTCATGCCCTTCAGTGTGTGCAGGGTTTTGGATTGACTCCGTGCTGATTGAATAATATGCGGCATCACGGCCATGCTGTTTGGATAATACATGGCGTCACGACCATGCTGATTGGGTAATATGTGGCATCACAACCATGCTGATTGGATAATATGTGGCATCACGACCAATTAGTCACCACAGCGCTTAGTGTAGTTTAGTTTACTAGTTTTTTTGTCAGGGACAATGTACAGAAAAAAAAAAAATTAAACATGGTAAAGATTCTCTGTACCAGGTTATAGTGTTCTCATTAATTTCCATCTGTAGTCCCTGAGGCAGGCAGGAAGCTATTAAAAGAAAAACAGCCCATATAGAAGGCAATTCAGGTCGGGTTTCAGAAACTGTTGACCCTGAAACAAGCAAGGAGTAAGTTTAAAAGGTAAAAAGATAAGAGACAGCACACATAAAAACAATTTAAGAGTACAATTTCAAATTGGTGAAAAGGGACAAATTTGACATGAAAGAGAGAATAGTGAAGATGTAATGCTTAAAAAAATTATACTATTATGTTGCCATGATTGCGTACGTCTAAAGGATAATTTGGGGAATGCTAGCAGGGACCAGGGGTCTGCCTAAAGAACATCAGTGTTGAAGAAGCAGCGGCCGGGATGCGGTCCTTCGCAGGGAAGCAAGCCCAGCCCGCCCGGTCAGCGGTAGATGGGAGTCCCTTTGCAGGACCACGACTCGTCGTCACCGATGGTGCCCCTGTCAGTGTGCTCGCACGGCTATCTAAAAATTAAAAGTTAATAATAATACCACCGTGACTGTGGAGCAGAATGCCCAGATCAACTACATGTCGTATGTGGCCACGTGTGCGGTTTGACTAAATGATCGTCACCAAACTGGACACAAAAACACTCAAATAATGAAATAAATGATTTTTATTTAAATATTTACTGACAAATGGGCAACACTGATGCAACAGTTGCAGCCAAACAAGTCATTCTGCTGTGTATATTGGTGTTTTGTACTTACAATATTCCTAAAATATAGAAGGATGGACTAGAATGTGTCTCAAATACAGTATTTGTAAACGTGTTCTGTTATAGCACTGCATGAGTTTATTAACGATAGACTGCATATATAAACTAAAACAATTATAATGATGACTGAACAACTCCCATTCCCCAAAGTGCAAAATACAACACTTATGAATATAAGTCATAAAAGCTCACACAAATAAGTGATCTGAAGAAAAATAAACAAGGGTTCCGAAACAGTTGCTATTATTGGATGTCCCATTCATTTTCAGTAAATCTGTAATTAATACAGTGGTGTGAAAAAGTGTTTGCCCCTTCTTGAGTTCTCATTTTTTTGTACTTTTGTCACACTTAAATGTTTCAAATCATCAAACAAATTTAAATGTTATTGCAAAGATAGCACAAGTAAAGACAAAATGCAGTTTTTAAATGAAGGTGTTTATTATTAAGGGGGGAAAAAATCCAAACCTACATGGCCCTGTGTGAAAAAGTGATTGCCCCCTAAACCTTATAACTGGTTGGGCCACCCTTAGCAGCAACAGCTGCAATCAAGCGTTTGCAATAACTGGCAATGAGTCTTGCAGCGCTGTGGAAAAATTTTAATCCACTCATCTCTGCAGAATTATTGTAATTTGGCCACACTGGAGGGTTTTTGAGGATGAACCACCATTTTAAGGTCATGCCACAGCATCTCAATCAGATTTAGGTCAGGACTTTGACTAGGCCACTCCAAACTCTTCATTTTGTTTTTCTTAAGCCATTCAGAGGTAGACTTGATAGTGTGTTTTGAATCATTGTCCTGCTGCAGAACCCAAGTGCGCTACAGCTTGAGATCACAAGCAGATAGCCAGGCATTCGCCTTCAGGATTTTTTGGTAGACAGCGGAATTCATGGGTCCATTTACCACAGCATGTCTTCCAGGTTCTGAAACAGCAAAACAGCCCCAGATCATCACACTACCACCACCATATTTTATTGTTGGTATGATGTTCCTTTTCTGAAATGCTGTGTTACTTTTAGGCCAGATGTAATGGGACACACACCTTCCAAAAAGTTCAACTTTTGTCTCGTCAGTCCACAGAGTATTTTCCCAAAAGTCTTGGGGATCATCAAAATGTTTTCTGGCAAAACTGAGATAAGCCTTTATGTTCTTTTTGCTCAGCAGTGGTTTTTGTCTTGGAACTCTGCCATGCATGCCATTTTTACCCAATCTCTTTCTTATGGTGGAGTCATGAGCACTGACCTTAACTGAGGCAAGTGAGGCCTGCAGTTCTTTGGATGTTGTTGTGGGGTCTTTTGTGACGTCTTGGATGGGCCATTGCTGCGCTCTTGGGGTAGTTTTGGTCGACCGGCCACTCCTGGGAAGGTTCACCACTGTTCCCTGTTTTCACCATTTGTGGATAATGGCTCTCACTGTGGTTCGCTGGAGCCCCAAAGCTTTTGACATGACTTAGTAACCTTTTCCAGACTGATAGATCTCAATTGCTTTGTTTCTCATTTGTTCCTGAATTTCCTGTATCGCAACATGATGTCTAGCTTTTGAGGATCTATTGGTCTACTTCACTTTGTCAGGCAGGCCCATTTAAGTGATTTCTTGAATGATAACAGGTGGGGCCTAGGTGTGGCTAGAGAAATTGAACTCAGCTTTCCAAAGATGTGATAAACCACAGTTAATTTATGTTTTAATGGGGGGGGGGGGCACTTTTTCCACACAGGGCCATGTAGGTTTGGATTTTTTTTACCCTTAACAATAAAACACCTTCATTTAAAAACTGCATTTTGTGTTTACTTGTATTATCTTTGTCTAATATTTAAATTTGTTTGATGATCTGAAACATTTAAGTGTGACAAACATACAAAAAAAAATTGAGAAATCAGGAAGGGGGCAAACACTTTTTCACGCCACTGTATTCACACAATCAAATAAATCTTAGTGCCGTTCAGTCCCTTTTACATTTGTCAAAGTCTAACGAGTTAGTGCCTACATACAGTGCATCCAGAAAGTATTCATAGTGTTTCGCTTTTTCCACATTTTGTTATGTTTACCAAGCTAGTGCTCGCCCTTCCAAAGGGTTAGCAATGTACCCGATTCGGCTGTGATCAGTCGGGAAGTCCCCGGGGACGCGCTGGAACACCGACTCACATTGGAGGAGGAACCCCCGAGCTTCACCGAGTTTTCCACTGAAGCACGTGGGCGTAGGAATAGGAGTGAGCCGGGTGGGCGGCCCCGGGTTAGCCTGGCTAGCTGAGAGACCAACGGGAGCTGGGCCACTACGCTGAGCTGGAGGGAACGCCTGCTGTGGATCCAGACGGTCCAACCGGCGGTTAATCTGGGTCAGCTGATTCAAAATTACCTGCTGCTGGTGAGTCATTTGATCCACTCGAGCCTCGAGAATGTTAAATCTGTGTGCGAGCCTGCCGTCCGCTAGGCCGCTTTGCTGGAGCCGTACTGACATAAGTCCGGACCCAGGGAACACGCACACAGGCTTGAGTGTGATTCAATGATTTTATTAAACAGTAATTGGTGTATGAGTGAGTGTGTGCAGGATGTAATGTGATGCTGGAGGACGGGATGCGTCGAGGGCGGAACGGAGCGCCGTACAGCCAGGCAACCCTAAGGGCAGAGCAAACACAGAGATTAACAGCCGGCCAATACCCAGCAGAATTAATATTCAATCTGGTGCTTACTTGCAGGTGGTAAGGTGGCTGGCGTTGGCTATAGCCGCAGGTCTCCTGCCTGGAAGACAGCATCCTGAAGCGCGCTTGGCGTGGTGAGGAGAGTGATGGCGAGGATGAGGGAGGAATATCCGCCACCAGAGGATCCACCTGTGCACAGGGGAGAAACTGGAGAGAAGGTGAGTGGATGCTAGCTTACGTGCAGGATGAGGGATTATCCGAGGAGCGCAGGCCGTAAGGGAGCAGGCGTGCGCTGGAGAGAAGAGCGTTGATGAGCAGACGGCTCCAGACCGAGGCTCCAGGCGGAGCGGGCTATATAGCCTGAGGTTGATGAGGCGCAGGTGTGCACGCAGCTGAAATGGGAGACAGGCGAAATCGAGTCGCAACATGTCTACTATTCTATTTACAGTACACCTGTACAACTGCTGTACAACTGCTTATAACTTAACATAAAAACCTGAACTGATTGAGAGAAACGGATATCATTTTCAGATTCAGCAGTGCAAAATTGTCTTAAATCAGTTGAAAAAACACAGACAACTTACAAAAAAATTATTTTTGTTATGTTGTGTTATTGTTATTGATTTTTACTTTGTCTTTGCCCTAGTGGGTTTATTATTTTCTTCCTTTGTATTATCTGGTCTGGATCTTGCTTTGCATCTTCTGTTATCCATAGTTAGTTACCTTGTTCCTTCTGTGCTTTTATTTTGACAGTGCTCTTTGTTTACTTCCGTTTGTTTCTAGCTAGTTTCACGATTTATCTCAGCTGTCATTATTTTCTAATTATTATCCTCACTCTTCGTTATTTACACCTGTTTATCATTTGGTTAATCATTCTCTGTCATATTTAAGGGATGCTGTTCGCAGCTCGGGGGCAGCGTCCTTCACTAAGTTTCCAGACTTTAAGTTCCGCGTCTTGTCTTTATTGTTCACTTTGAATCCTGGCATATGTCCCACGCTTCATTCTCCAGACGTGAGTCCCACGTCTAGTTTTGCTCACCCGGCGTTTCCACACATCATAGTCTGTGCTATTCCACCCGTTCCTGTTTACCTGTAAGCTATGTGTTTCTTGTGAACTTTGTGTTTTATTAAACGTTTGCAACTCACAGCCACGTTTGGGTCTCCCTTCCTGCCCCACCTGGGCAGTTTATGACAGAGGGACGCTGCCAGTTTTGACCCAGCTGCTGTAAGTTTGCCCTTTTTCGTTTTTTCCCCTTACTTGGTTTTTCTGTGCAACTGGAGGGAGAGCCGGACAGCTTACCTCTCTGATGAAGGACCTGGTAGGCAAGCGCTCATTTAGTATGAGCATGAGGTGGGACCTGTGCTGTGCAGCAATTGAAATTGATCAACTCGTAGCAGGGGCTTGCTCCACTCTCACCCCTCAGTCCTCTTTGTGGTATTTAGGGCTCACGGAGGCAGCCATCCACCGTTATGCCAGTGGGAAGGAACTGATTTCCTTTGTGGCCAACTTGCAGCAAGAATACCAGGAAATGGTGAGGAGGTCGCAAACGAGGCCGAAGCCTGCACTGACGAAGAAGCGTCCCCGGGCTCTGGCGCCATCTTTTCCTCATCACCCTCTGGCTTCTGCTCTAGCCTCTTCCCCCTTCCTCTTCCTCTTCTTCCACTCATCCCACTGCAGCCCCGCGGAACTTGGGTAAGCCTGCCTGTACTCCACACTGTTTGCCATCTGTTCCTGAGCCAACGAGGAAGCGTCCCCTGGAACAGACACACCCAGCCTCTCGCCGCCATTCAGCTGCATCACACCAGAGAAACTCCTCCGCCGCAGCTGCTGTTCTGTCTGTCGTCATGCCTGCAGTGCCGACTCCTCCAGTATCTCCATTGGTGCCCTTGCCCGAGAGGGATTTATCTGGGCCTTCTGCAGCAGCCACCATTACACCACGGGAATTGAGGCAAGTACATTTTCATTCTCTAACATCTGAAGATGAAATTTCTTGTCTTATTCCCGGTGGGAGGGCTCAGCAGCAGCGGCACACATTGGCTGAGCTCTCACCACCTGCTGCTGCAGTTATCCATGTTTCCTCACCTGCTTCTCCCATGTCCTCCTCTGTTCTTTCTGGGTGTCCATCTGTCCTGGGAGAGAGCCATCTGATGATGGAGGGGCCTGCTGTTCCAGAGATTCCAGTACCAGCCCCACAGAAACATCTCAGATGGAAGAGGAGCACCTCCCGCATTCTGAAGCCTGTGCCGACAATGGAGTGTCCCCTGGTTTCGACAGCTCAGGACCAAGTGGCATCGGCAAGACGTTCCTCAGCTCCAGCTGAATCCGAGGTGCACGCCACAGCTCTAGTTGACTCTGTTCCTGTTCTATCGGAGGAGCATGTTCCTGTTCAGCTTGAGGTCCATGCTCCAGTTCATGTGGCTCATCCTGAGGAGGTCACCCTGGCTGCAGAGGATCAGGAGCTCAGGCAAGTACTTTTCTTTTATTGCATCAATACCAGCTAAGTTTTGCTTAGCTCCTGAGGTTTTTGGTGACGCCTCACCCTGCTTTTCTTCTCCATCCGAGGTGATCTGGGGGCGACTGTGGCGCAGATGTAGTGTGACCAACTACTGATCAGAGTCATGGATTTGATTCCCACTCTGTCTGCAGTCTGCATGTCGAAGTGCCCTTGAGCAAGACACTGAACCCTCAGTTGCTCCTGGTGGCCAGGCTAGCGCCTGTGTGTGTATTTCAGCTCTGCCACCATCAGTGTGTAAATGTGTGCGTGAATGGGTGGATAGCAGGATCTGTAAAGCGCTTTGGTCATCCAGAGATGAGAAAAAGCGCTATATAAGTGAACGCCATTTACCATTTTGATCACAACAGGGGTAGTGCTTCAGGCGTTGGAGCCTGACACCCCTACACCATTCATCCAAGAGGTCGAGCAGTCCGCTCCACCCGTCGTCATCGTCCAAGAGGTCAAGCAGTCCACTCCACCCATCGTCATTGTCCAAGAGGTTGAGCAGTCCGGTCTACCCATCATCATCATCCAAGAGGTCGAGCAGTCCGCTCAACCCACCGTCATCGTCCAAGACGTCAAGCAGTCCACCCCATCTGCTGTCACGCCAGATGTTCCGCCAATTTCCGTCGTCACGGCTGAAGTTTCACCTGCCATCATACCTACTGCTTTGGCTGCAGCAGCAGAGTCACCGGAGTCATGGTCAGCGGTGGAGCTAGAGTTAAGGCAAGTCATCTTCTTTGTCTTTACAATATCAGTATTAGAGAGATCTTGCTTTGCTCTTGGTGGGGAGAACCAGTTGCAGCCGCCATCTGCTCCTGAGTTTTCCCCGTCGGGTTCCACTGCTGCCAGTGACAGTGACCCGGTGTTTGTCTCTTCTTCCCTGTCTGAGTCTTCGCCTGGTTTCATCAATGGTCATCAGTCCACTTCATCTGGTTTCATTGATGGTCATCAATCCACTTCATCTGGTTCCACCGATGGTCATCAGTCCACTTTGCCTGGGTTCGCCGAAGGTCATCAGCCCTCTTTGTCTGGCTTTGCTGAAGGTTAGCAGCCCTCTTCGTCTGGCTTCGCCGAAGGTCAGCAGTTCTCTTCATCTGGTTTCCTTGCTGATCAGCTGTCTTCGTCGTTTGGTTTCCTTGCTGGTCAGCCATCTTCATCGCCTGGTTTCCTTGCTGGTCAGCCATCTTCTTTGTCTGGTTTCCCCACTGGTCAGCCACCTTAGTCATCTGGTTTCCTCGCAGGTCAGCCATCTTCGTCATCTGGTTTCCTCACTGGTCAACCATCATCGTCATCTGGTCTCCTCACTGGTCAGTCGCCATCGCCGTCTGGGCTTGCCTCTGGTCAGCAATCATCGTTGGGTGTGAACGATCTTCAGTTGTTGGCCCCCTGGATCCATGCCTCAGCCCCTGCAGTCCGCAAGGGGCACATTTTCCAGCTGCTACCTCCTGTAAGGGACACATTGTGCTCTGTGGTCCGATGGCTTAGGGAAGCTAGGAGGCCACCCGACAGATTGTGTTCTCTGGTCCGGTGGGGTTGGAATACTGGGAGACCACCCGATGGACTACGCCATCAGTTTGGGTGGCTCAGAAACTCTGGGAGGCCACCCGATTTATTCCACCCTGTGATCGGGCGGTCTTGGGACTCCAATAGGCCACCTAAACTGCCTTACTTTTTTGCCCGGTGGGCCTAGGTTTTTTGTAGGCCACCTGATCTGTTCTGTTTTGTGGGTCTTGAACAAGTGTTTGTTTTGTCCCTCCTGGCCTGGTTTCCCCCTCCGCCTTCCCTGGATGGGTTATTGTACTGTTCCTGTTTGGGGGGAGGGGGTCTTTTTCTTTTGATGTTACGTTGGGATGTCTGGATTCCACCCCTTGGACAGGGGGCTCCGTCATTATGCTGAGCATGGTTGGGGAACCGTGCTTCTGGTTATTTTCTGCCCTTTCCCCATCTCAGTTTCATTGTTGTATTTGAGTTTGGTCTTGTCTGTTTTTCGTTATTTGAGTTTGCCATTTGTTCTGTTTGTTTTATTGTAATCTCAGTTTGTTCATCATAGTTTTCTTTATTATTATCATGTGTTTATAAACTATCCTGTATTATAAATCATATTGTCCTGTGTTTGAGTTTGAGCCTTCTCCGCCTTCATCTTTAGTTCTCTCTTGGTAGTTTTGGTATTTATTATTATTGTTATTTTTACCTTGTCTTTGCCCTGGTGGGTTTAATATTTTCTTCCTTTGTATTATCTGGTCTGGATCTTGCTTTGCATCTTCTCTTATCCATAGTTAGTTACCTTGTTCCTTCTGTGCTTTTATTTTGACAGTGCTCTTTGTTTACTTCCGTTTGTTCCTAGCTAGTTTTGCAGTTTATCTCAGCTATCATTATTTTCCCCACTCTTGGTTATTCACACCTGGTTATCATTTGGCTAATCATTCTCTGTCCTATTTAAGGGATGCTGCTCTGCAGCGTCCTTTACCAAGTTTCCAGATGTAAGTTTTGATTTTTTTATTTTTGATTTGATTTTGTATACTTTATTGATCCCCAGAGGGGAAATTGAGGGCATCCACCTGGATGGATGAAGCAGCCACGGTACGATGCTATCCCTTTCCCATTCACACACACATTCACACCTAGGGCCACTTTTAGAGTCTCCAGTTAACCTAACCTGCATGTTTTTGGCCTGTGGGAGGAAACCGGAGAACTCCCGGAGTAAACCCATGCAGACACGGGGGAGAACTTGCAAACTCCACACAGATCACTGTTGGTCAGGGGCTGGGATCGAACCAGGGATCCCATGGCCAAGGGTGAGTTGCTGTGCTGCTGCAGTGCTAACCACTGTGCCACTGCACTGCCCTTTCATGTCCTTTCAGGTGTCTTCACCGGCCTTTCAAGTTTCATGTCTTGTCATTATTGTTCACTTTGATCCTGGCGTGTGTCCCACGCTTCATTCTCCAAACGTGAGTCCCACGTCTAGTTTTGCTCACCTGGCATTTCCACATGTCGTAGTCTGTGCTATTCCACCCGTTCCTGTTTACCTGTGTTTTGTGTTTCTTGTGGACTTTGTGTTTTATTAAACATTTGCAACTCACGGCCAGCGTTTGGGTCTCCCTTCCTGCCCCACCTGGGCAGTTTATGACAGATGTGGGTCATATCATCCCTCAGTCTTCACATCCCTTTATGAAAACACATTCTTCTTTGGCAGACAGTAGCCCACAAAATGCTCCTTCCGTAATCTCTGCTGGGCGATGGGAATCTAAAAAAACCTGTATTTCTGATGTCTACATGAGCCAATTGTGCACCATTTTGACATTTTCTTTGTTTAAATTTAGCTAACATTTCCACTGAAATACACTGAGAATGTTGTTTGTTTATACCTTGCTCTGCCGCTAGGGCTAAGTTTATGTGATCGGTGATATAAGCATCGGCAGCCCTGTTATCTTTTTCTAGTCAAATTTGTCACTTTTCGTTGTTTTGCTCACAGAGTGCTCTGGTGACTGGTTGTGATGCCACGTATTATCCAATCAGTATGGAGTCAATCCGAAACCCCAGCAACACTTCCAGAAGACAGGGCATGAGGAGACAGAGCGGTAGTTAAACTTTTATTCATAAAAATTACATATTTTGACTGAACAACGCCATGCTCTGGGATGCATACCCTTGTAACCTCAGCAAAGCACTTATAAAATCTGAGGTCAGTCTGACGATACTCTGGGGGGGTAGGGGGTCGTATATCCTATATCCTATAATATCCTATATTAGAAAGAAAGAGCACATCTCTCCGGTTCTGGCCTCCCTTCATTGGCTTCCCATAGAATTTAAAATTAAGTTTAAAGTCCTTCTTCCCACTCACAAAGCTCTAAATAATCAGGCCCCTTTTTATTTAAAAGATCTGATACTACCCTATTATCCTAACAGAGCACTACGCTCCCAAAATGCAGGATTACTTGTAATACCTAGAATCTCCAAAAGTACAATGGGAGGCAGAGCCTTCAGTTATCAAGTTCCTCTCCTTTGGAACCAGCTGCCAATCTGGACTCGGGAGTCAGACTCGATCTCTGTTTTTAAGAATAGTGTTAAAACCTTCCTTTTTGATATAGCCTATAGTTAGGGTGGGGTCAGGTGCCCCTGAACTCTCCCTTAGTTATGCTGCTAATAGGGCTTGACAGCCAGGGGACCTCCAACAATGCACTGGGCTTCACTCTTTTCTTCACTCTCAATGTAATATTTTTGCTGGTCATTAACATCTGTTTGTTCTCTCCCATAGATTGAGTCCCCGTCATGCTGTTTGCTCTCTACATGTCTGTTCTTTTCTTCTTCTTCTCTATCCCCTCACCCCCCAGCTAGTTGCAGCAGATTACTGCCCCTCCCTGAGCCTGGTTCTGCTGGAGGTTTCTTCCTGCTAAAAGGGAGTTTTTCCTCTCCACCGTTGCCAAGTGCTTGCTTATAGGGGATCGCCTGATTGCTGGGGTCTTTCTGCAATTGTGGGGGTTCCCCTACAGTCAAAAGTGCTATGAGATGACTGTTGTGAAATGGCGCTCTATAAATAAAGTTGAACTGACTTGAAAAGGAAATATTTAAATGCTTTTTTTGTTTATTATTATTATTATTATTATTATTATTATTACTGATAACTTATAAAAATAAAAAATCTTGAATCCTCTTGACTATAGTCCATAGAGAATCAAAGGAAATCAGCATCTCCATAAAGTTTTTCAGCAGATGGAAATATGAAGTGCTCTAAAATTTCCTTATACACAGCAGTGTTGGCTTTGGACTTGATGAAACACAGTAGACCAACACCAGCAGATGCCATGGCTCCCCACATCATCACAGACTGTGGATTAACACTGAGCTCTAAACACCTTGGATTCTGTGCTTCACCACTCTTCCTCCAAAGTCTAGAATGGGGTGTCAAACTCATTTTAGCTCAGGGGCCGCATACCGTGGACTTAATGTCAAGTGGGCTGGACCAGTAAAATAAAATGAAAACAATGTAATGACCACTTCAAATTTAGTACAAAGACGTATAAGTACATTATAAAATGTTATGGCGGCACATGGGGAGAGCATAATTGTTTACCATCTTAGACAAGAACAAAGAGCAGGGGTTCCCTAGTGAGATAAGAGGGAGGTGTGAAGAATGAATAAAGTGAATGCAATGTGACGCGAAGGTCATCTTTTGTGTGTTAGAAGCTTCTAGAGGAATGCCATGTTATTTAAGAGAAGAGTCTCTGCTGAGATGTCATTCTGTCTATGCTTGTTGTGTGAGATGTGTAATAAATCGACTGAGCCAAATCCGCCTCTTTATTTACGCGCTGCACACTGGTGACCCAAGACGAATCATGGAACACGGAGAAAGATCCCCGGAGCCAACCTCGACGGGAACCCTCAGCCACGCATGTGCTGTTGCGATCAAGCTACCGGATTTTTGGCAGCACAACCCGCGCTCCTGGTTCCACCTCATAGAGGCGCAGTTCACCCTCCGGGGGATATCGGCAGATGACACCAAGTTCCACTATGTGGTCGCAGCGCTCGACGCCCGCACGGCTCAGCACGTAGAGAGCCTGCTCGATCAGCCACCAACCGACGGCAAGTACGACGCGCTGAAGGCTGCGCTCATCCAGCACTACACACTCTCAGATGGTGAGAGAGCAGAGAGACTCCTGACGCGGACTGGGTTGGGAGACGGGTCGGCCATAGACCTGATGGAGAAGATGCTGAGGTTAAAGGGCACAGACGACGACCACTTTATTTTTACCCACCTCTTCCTCCGGAACCTTCTGTCAGCAACGAGAGCGATCCTGGCCAATTCGCCGTTGCAGGCCAAGCGGGACTATCGTGCGCTGGCCCGGGAAGCAAACCGGATCATCGTCGCCACCAGGGAGTTCACGACCATTGCGGCAGCGACAGGGCTCGGCGCGACGACCGGAGAAGATGAGGAGCCATCGACGGCAGCAGCAGAGCCACTGACGGCAGCAGCAGCGGGGGCCAAGGAACGCGGGGAAGACACGCTTTGTTTATACCACCGCCGCTTCGCAGAGAGGGCACGCAAATGTATACCACCGTGCCAATTCAGGCGCTCGGGAAAACGCCAAGACCGGGGGTCGGTAGCAGCCGCGACCCTCGGGGAGGAGAACAAGCTGCTCTACTTGACGGACGCACGCTCGGGGAGGCATTTCCTTGTGGACACCAGCGCCCAGAAGAGTGTCATCCGGCCGACCTACGCTGACCGGCTGGCAGGATCTAACGGCCCCGAGATGGCGGCAGCAAATGGCTCGGAGATTAAGACCTTTGGTGAGAGGACTCTACTCTTGTCTCTACACGGCCGTACATTTGAGTGGACTTTTGTCATAGCAGCATTGGATTACCATATACTGGGGGCTGATTTTCTGTGTGCACATGGTTTGTTGGTAGATGTCGCTAACAGACACCTAGTTAATGCACTGTCCTTTGACTCTCTCCCCTGTATAGCTCTAGTGACCCGGCCAACAGCACAAGCCAACATCACAGCTACATGCGGTAAGTTCCATACACTGCTCACTCAGTTCCCAGCACTCACTGTCCCGACGTTTTCGGCAGCCATCGCTAAACATGGGGTGGAGCATTTTATCACCACCACCGGGCCACCCGTTTTTGCAAGACCTCAGCGCTTGGACGCAGCTAAACTGGCCATAGCGCGTGAGGAGTTTGCCAACCTGGAGAGGTTGGGCATCATCAGGCGCTCAAACAGCCCATGGGCTTCCCCGCTACACATGGTCCCTAAAGCTGAGGGTTCGTGGCAACCTTGTGGGGATTTCCGTAGGTTGAACAACGCCACAGCGCACGACCGCTACCCAATTCCTCACATTCAGGATTTTTCCGTTCACCTTGCAGGAGCGCGCGTTTTTTCTAAAATAGACCTGGTCCGCGGTTACCACCAAGTCCCAGTGCGCGCTGAGGACATACCCAAAACAGCAGTAATAACTCCGTTCGGTTTATTCGACTTTTTGCGCATGCCATTTGGGCTTATAGGGGCTGCACAGACGTTCCAACGTATGATGGATGCAGAGCTGCGCGATCTCCCTTTCGTGTTCGTCTACCTGGACGATATCTTAGTTGCCAGCGCGTCCGAAGACGAACACGAAACCCACCTCACGACGGTTTTCCGGAGGTTGGAAGAACATGGGTTAATAATCAACCCAGCGAAATGTCAGTTTGGGGTGACGGGGATTGATTTTTTGGGGCACCGCGTCTCTCCCGAAGGAGCGGTCCCGCTGCCTGACAAAGTGCGCGCAGTGGCAGATTTTCCCCGGCCGCAAACGGTCAGGGCGCTACAAGAATTTTTGGGAATGGTGAACTTTTATAACTGTTTCCTTCCCCGCGCAGCGCAGCTCATGCAACCACTGTACGCTGTACTCAAAAAACAGAAACCCGCGGATAGGGTCGAATGGACCCCGGAGCGAGTGCGGGCGTTCTCGGAAGTCAAAGCAGCCCTGGCAAACGCCGCATTGCTGGCACATCCAGACCCAACGGCCCGTATAGCGCTCACCACTGACGCTTCAGATGTGGCCATAGGGGCTGTCGTGGAGCAGCGCGTTGCTGGGGCTTGGCAGCCGCTCGCCTTTTTCAGCAGGACTTTGCGCAACAGTGAACGTAAATACAGCGCGTTTAACAGAGAGTTGCTGGCTCTCCACCTGGCCATTCGCCACTTTCAGTTCTGGCTGGAAGGGTGCAGTTTCACCGCGTTTGTTGACCACAAGCCGCTAACATTCGCGATGGCCAAGGTTTCAGAACCGTGGTCGGGCCGGCAGCAGAGACAGCTGGCCGCGATCTCAGAGTTTACTACCGATATTCAGCATGTGTTGGGCAAACTGAATGTAGTGGCAGACTGCCTCTCGCGTGCCGTGGTGGCCCCAGTCTGCGTGGGGATAGATTACGCAGCCATGGCCGCGGAGCAGGTTAGTGATGTGGACGTGCGCGCCCTCCAGTCTGGACCAACAGGGTTAAGGCTGGAGAGCAGGGTGCTGCAGGATGGCATGCCCCCCCTAATCTGCGATGTCTCCACGGGTCGCCCACGTCCCGTGGTCCCGGCCGCATGGCGCCGCCGTGTGTTTGAGTCGGTTCACTCTTTGGCGCACCCAGGAGTGCGCGCATCGGTCAAAATGGTAGGAGAGAAATTTGTGTGGCCGAGCCTTCGCAAACAAGTGAGAGAGTGGGCGGCAGCCTGCGTGGCGTGCCAACGAGCCAAAGTACACAGACACACGAAGGCTCCCTTGGAGCCGTTTCGCATTCCGGCTAAGAGGTTCGACCATGTTCACGTGGACCTCGTGGGCCCCCTCCCGCCATCACAGGGGTACACGCACCTCCTGACAATGGTGGACCGCACCACGCGCTGGCCAGAAGCGGTTCCGCTGGCGGCAACCACGGCCGAGGAGGTGGCGCGCGCATTTTTAACAGCTTGGGTGGCGCGTTTTGGAGTCCCGTCGGACATTACGTCCGACAGAGGCCCCCAATTTGTTTCCAAACTCTGGTCAACAATGGCCCGCAGCCTGGGTGTCACAATTCATCGCACAACCGCGTACAATCCAGAGGCTAATGGGTTATGCGAACGTTTTCATAGATCATTGAAAGCGGCTCTCAGGGCTTCACTGACGGATGCAAATTGGGTAGACAAGCTACCGTGGGTTTTATTGGGGTTACGTTCTGCGGCTAAAGAGGATCTGGAAGCTTCCCCGGCAGAACTCGTTTTTGTGCAACCACTCCGGCTGCCCGGGGAGTTTCTGCCAGATAATCCCGCGCCGGACAGCTCCCCGTCTCAGCTGTTGCAGCATAGCATAGACACAAGCACGCTGCCGGGCCCTGCCCACCACAGTTATCCGCGTGTTTTTGTGCCTAAAACTTTGAAAAACGTGGAGTTCGTGTTTGTCAGACACGATGCCCACCGCCCTCCACTGCGCCCACCCTATGATGGACCGTTCAGAGTGCTGGAAACAGGGGATAAGCATTTTTTGCTAGACTTGGGGGGTAGGAGGGAAAAGATTGGCATAGACAGACTCAAACACGTTTTCGTTGTGGCGGACGAGCAGGTGCTGTTGGCGAGGGCCCCTCGGCGTGGAAGACCCCCACGGGGAGCTCCCCAGAGAAAGGATTCCCCAGAGCACCCACACGGACAGACAAAAAGTTTTCCCCCCCAAACATCAACCCCCCAGCATGACAGCGCCGCGGAGGCGGTGAACCCTGGTTACAGCAGATACGGGAGAAGACTGAAGCCCAAGCAGCATGTGGACTGATGTTTAATGGTTCTATCACAGCATACAGACTGTTATTCTATTGTTCTATCCAAGATGCTCGGGGGGGTGGTATGGCGGCACATGGGGAGAGCATAATTGTTTACCATCTTAGACAAGAACAAAGAGCAGGGGTTCCCTAGTGAGATAACAGGGAGGTGTGAAGAATGAATGAAGTGAATGCAATGTGACGCGAAGGTCATCTTTTGGGTATTAGAAGCTTCTAGAGGAATGCCATGTTATTTAAGAGAAGAGTCTCTGCTGAGATGTCATTCTGTCTATGCTTGTTGTGTGAGATGTGTAATAAATCGACTGAGCCAAATCCGCCTCTTCATTTACACGCTCCACACTGTTTACATTTATTGAACCATTGCCCTTTTACAAAACATAAACAACCTTAATGATGAATCTTCATCAAAGTATGAGCAACCTGATTTTTTTTTCTTTTCTGCTCTGTTTTAAACTGAAGCTGTTGGCAAACGTATTTTAATCGTGATAAAAACAAATGCCATTTAAGGAACCAGATATCATATTACTGCCATCTACTGTTTAGTCCTGGAACTGGTTTGTATTTTGAACAATTGACTCCAGCTACAAGGTCACTATTACTGGCAATAAACTGATGATGCCAATAATCAGTTTTCTCGTGTTTACATGCACTGAATAAATGGATTACTGGAGGGTAAACCACTTGAGTTAATGACCCCAGTTACATGGCCTTTATCAGCTTATTCTGTTTACATGGCCACTTGAATAATCAGATAACTGCAGAAATCCAATCATAACCGGTTTATTAGTGTACATGTAAACCTGATCATTGACCATATTTACATGCACATGAATAAACCGGTTATGATTGGATTTCTGGAGTTTCAATCCAGATTAAGACAGGAGTGGTGGCCTAGTTGATAGAGCATCCACCCCACAACCGGGAGGTTGGGGGTCAAGTCCCAGCTGGGTCATACCAAAGACCATATAAAAATGGTATTTCCCACCTTCTAGCTTGGTGCTCAGCATAATAGAATGGGGGAAGGAGAAGTTGTTTGTGGCAGTGCCTTTCATGGCAGCGACCCCTCTGATTCTACATGTAATTAACATTGTAGATAGGAGAAACGTAATTTCACTCTACTGTACATGACTGGCTGTATGGACTGAATGACAATAGGGACTTCTTCTTCTTAATCAATTTTTGGCAGGTGAAATACAGAATTTTTGCCCATCAAGACTATTTCACAAGTGCAAGAGAGCAAGTTAGAGTATTATATTCGCAATTTAATCCTGAACCAAATAAAATCATTTTTAAAGCATGCAAACTGTTTCAATTGACTTTAAGACCTTTAATCATTTTTTGGCAGGTGAAATACCATATTTATAAGCTAAAAAAAAGCCCTTTGAGACTATTCACAAGTTAGAGAGAGCTTGTTATAATATCCATCCATCCATCCATCTTCTACCGCTTAACAATTTTTGTGTTGCAGGGGCTGGAACCTATCCTAGCATCTTTGGGTGAGAGGCAGGGTACATCCCGGACAGATCATCAGTCCATTGCACGACCAAGACAGAGAGACAGACAACCTTTCACTCTCACACTCATACCTAAGGACAATTTAGAATCCCCGGTTGATGTCAATTACCCTAACGTACATGTCTTTGGCCTGTGGGAGGAAGCCGGAGTACCCGCAGACACGGGTGTTATGTCCACAAGCCTGGCATGAAATGAGACGGACGAGGAGGTTGCACTGGAACTGAGCTTTAATGAAGAACTGGTTGCAATGCAGAGTATACAGCTCATGGAGGAGTCATCCAGGCAAGAGAGCCCTAATGGCGGATGCTCCCTATTATATGGCGGTGTGATGACGCATCCAGAAGGCAGCGTCATCACACCGCACATCACAATAAAACCCCATCATGACACCCCCCCTTTACAAAATACAAAACACATCTAATTAAAAACCCTCCCCAATTTGGCAAAATAGAACCCCAATAATCACACTAGATAAAATAGCAAACACTAAAATAAAAGAACTCAGAACACAATGACAAACTAGAACTAGGGCCTGTGGGTGGACTACCACAGAGCCCAGCATGGCCAAGTGGGATATTCTGCCTCTTTACGATGGCCCAACCGTGCTCCTACCTTAATAGTAACCGGGGGGGCCTTGCGGCAGCCCCACAGTGGATGCTTTGAAGCGGGCCCGTGGCGGCTTCATCTCTGAAGCTTTGAAGCAGGTCCGCAGTGGCCGCCTCCCTGGAGCTGTCGGCCCCCAGGGTCAATCTTCATGATGCTGAGGCCTGGGTCCCACACTGTGGCAGCTGACTCCCGAGGAGCCCCGCCGCCCGCCCGGAGCAGCCACCCGGACACGCCGAAGTTGGTTCGCATGCTGAAAGCATGCTGTTCTCAGCTTCGCCATGATCCTCAGCGGTGCCCATTGTTTCGCTGGCTGCAGCCCAGTCAGTCGCAGTCCCGATCTCCCACTGGCACGAACCCAAAACCAGTCCATGACACGGAGCGGGGCCTTACTTGATTTCATATGTTGTCATCGTGCTCCCGGTGGCTCTTCATACTCGCTCAGCCTGGGACCTCCATCGTGCTGCGGTAATTTTATTGTCACCGTGTTTGCTGCAGATGCTTCACCCATTGTCTCTGTTGTTGACTGCGACTCGTCATGGGTACGGAAGGTGTCACTCCAGTGTCGCTCGTTGAAGCGGCTCTTCATCTGTCAGCTCGGTCGTAACCTCCGTAGCCCATTGAGCGAGGGAATGGGCGCAGTCCGGTTCCTCCTCTTTGCCATCTGAAGTGCTCTGCCATGCCGCGTCATGCATTGTGTCTGTGCCTGGCTGCCGCTGCTGTGTTTTGGGGCTCTCAGCATACTCGTGCTCCCCCTCTGGGTGGCTGTCCTCCTGAGAGCGCAAAGTGGACGTTTTGGTGTTGGTGCCATTCATTATAACCTCGTCAGTGTCTTTCCCAATGGGCACGGGCTCCTGCTCCTCCAGCTGACTGAGGAACAGAGGCAAGTCCAGTCACTGTTCTTTCTCCCCATCGTCCTCACTGTCCGTGCCATATCCACTCTCTGCGTTACGGTCGCCGACTACCCTATGCTCTTTGGCTGCACCCACGTCCACGAAGCCAGGGCGAACAGGGCCTGGGCCGCTAACTGTCTGCCCACCGGCTGTGAGAATAAAACCCAGCTCACTGAATAAATATCACCCCATAACATTTTCACCTTGGCGTGCCACCTGGAACCGGAATGCTTTAATCACTTTTTCGCCTTACTGCACTGCAAACGTAACGTTCCTGCTGGTACTGGAGTTCCCATCGTCCGGTAGCTCCACTGCATCAGGGCACCAGGGGGTGCCTCCAAACCATGGCCTCGCTCACCATGGACTGCGTGGCAGCTGTGGCCACCATCATGGGCACACTCACGCCGTCTAACCTCACTACACACTGCAGTCCGGACCAACCTTCGGGGCTCACGATGTTTATGCCGTCTCTATAGGGTGTGGGGTTAGTTAGCTTAGCTTCTCGTTGACAGTGGTGAGTTTTCTCGCGCCGCCCCACATTTTTGGACTTAGCAGAGGAGCTAGTTAGCATCTCAATAGCATCCTCATAGCAGTCCGTCGGACCAAGCATTTGAAAAAATTCTCTGACCTTCTATGCCTAGGTTTTGGACAAGCAGCGCTCACGTCCTTCCTTTGTCTAGCTTTCCCAGGTCCAACGCTGTAACATACGTTTCGAACACCTCCAGCCAACGTGTCCATGGAACTGGTGGTTCTCCGGGGAGCTCGAGGAAAGGCCGCAGCGGTATTACGCACGCCTCCATGGTTTAATCCTGAGTCGCCAAATGTTATGTCCACAAACCTGGCTTGAAATGAGACAGACAAGGAGGTTGAACTGGAACTAAACTTTAATAATGAACTTGTTGCAATACAGAGTACACAGCTCGTGATGGAGTCATCCGGGCAAGAGAGCGCCTAATGGCAGATGTTCCCTATTATATGGCGGTGTAATGATGCAACCGTAAGGTGGCATCATCACACCGCACTTCTCAGTAAAACCCCATCATGACAACAGGGACACGGGAAGAATGTGCAAACTCCACACAGAAGGGTCACCAATGGTCAGGGGGTGGAATCAAACCCTGACCTTCTTGCTGTGCTGCCACAGTGCTAGCCACTGCTCCACCGAGTTGCCTTGTTCTGTCTTGTTGATAGATATTATATTATAATGTTCACAATTCAACCTTTAAGAACCAAATCAAGTAATTTGTTGGCAGATAAAATGTTTGAATCCCAAATTGGGAGCCTTAATAAATTTTTGGCAGATGAAGCATACATTTTATGGATTCTACTTACAATATATAATTATAGGAGCAAATAATGCACATACACTAAAATTTATGGGAAAGAAAAGCTTTATTGCCTTTAACATCATTATACATGGATTTTGATAATTTTAGCACACTTTTCTTAACATATAAGGCAAAACATTAAACACTGCTACAAGATAAAATGTCATATCTGATTATTTTAACACAAAACTCATGGGTCTAAATTTATGCTGTCAGGGTTGGGAAACTCAGGACTCATGTGCAGGCAGGGGTATGGCGCAAAATGATGATTTATTAACAAAAGTGGAACAAAGAAACCACAGCACGTGGGCTGAAAACAAAACTAAACTATGCAGGCAATAAACACAAGCAAGTCATGGCAAGAATAACTCACAAGGAACCAGTAACACTCAGCAACAAGGATATGGAGCATGGCAAAAACATTAATGACGCCATGAGGAACTGAGACTAACACAGACATATATACGCCAAGGGTAATCAACAAAACACAGGACAAGTGGGAACAATCAAGGGCAAACGGAGACAGCAGGGCAATGGTTACTGGTACAGGAGACATGAGGGGCTGAGACAAAAAGGGTAAACAAATACACATACCAGATAGAAGAAGACAGAAATGCAAAAATCATCATCATCATCATCATCATCATTATCATCATCATCATCATAACAATAAAAAAACAGGAACCAAAAAGAACAGGAAGGGTGTAAAATTGTGTAAAATGAGAATCTTGATTCTTATGTGAATCAATTTTTTTTCAACACCCCCTAGTAACTTGGGTGGCCTCCCAGCATCCCAACGCTGTCTAATATGAGAGTTGCAACACTCTTTGATCTCGCCACTGCCCGGTCACATGGTTCATGGAGTGCCAAATAGTTCCAAACAACAGCCTTTCTATAATGGCGTGTGAATGGCAGCTGTCCTTCCAAACACAAGATGAGGAAGAGTCCAACAGTGACCATGGTTACATGTACACAAATAAACCGATTATGATTGGATTTCTGGACTTATCTTATTATTCAAGGGGCCATGTAGCTATTATGTCCACAAACCTGGTAGAAAGGAGGCAGACGAAGAGGTTGCACTGGAACTACACTTTATTAACAAGCTGGTTGAAATACAGTAAACGCACACCATGCAGAGTCGTCCTGGGCAAAGAGGAAGCCCGAATGGCAGACACCCCGTATTATAGGGTGGTGTGATGATGCAACCGGAAGGCAGCGTCATCACACCGCACTTCACAATAAATCCCGATCCCATTCTCCCCCCTTCACAAAATCAGAAAACACAGCCAATTAAACCCACCCAAATTTGGAACACAAACCCCAAACATACACACCAACTAAAGCAAACATAAAATTATAAGAAACAGAAAAACAAATTGAGGTTAGGACCAGTGGGTAGACTGCCACATGGTTTGCATGGCAAAGTGGTTTATTCTGCCACTTTCATTAGAACAGCCGTGCTTCTAACTAAACAATTTTCAACCCTCTTTTCCCGAACAGTCTCCTATGGCAATGGTGGGTCGGGCAGCCCCCCCCCCCCGGCAACCCTCCTGCAAGTGCGCCCCTGGAGGAAGCAGATCCCCGGGGCAAGGACCAATCTTCAGAACACAGGAACCCAGATCCCACACCACCTTCACCAACTCCTGCGTAGCCCTGCCACCCAGAGTGTCCACCTGGACACGCCGTAGCTGGTTCGCATGGTGGATCAAGCCATCCATCAGCCAGAAACACAGCACTCCCAACTTTGCCACAATCCTCAGTGGCACCCAAAATTTTGCCAGCTGTGGTCCAGCCGACAGCTGCCCTGGTCGTTCATCAGCCCGAACCCAAACCCAGTCCATAAACTGGAGTGGCACCTTGCTTGGTTAGACATGCTGCTGAGTCTGCAGCAGCTCCATGTTTACCTTCTGTCTGGCCCCGTCATTACGCCGTGGCGATGCAGTAGTTACCTCCATAGCAGCGCACCCCTCACCCATTTTCGGCCGAAACCCAACATGGGCACTGAAGGTTTCCGGTGCCTCCCTGGTGTCACTCATCAGACCGGATGCCTCACCTGCCCCTCGGCCCCCACCACTACCTCCGACCAAAAACGAGTACTGAAACTGTCTGGTTCCTCCACTGAGCTAGGAGTGAGCACCCCGGTGCCGGCACTGTCCGAAAGCACCTCATCCCAAACCACAACGTCGTCGTCCAACGGGACCAGCAAATTCCAGCATCTACACCCAGCCCATTCAGACCCAGCGCTGTCTCTGATGGCGAAACCCAGTCCATAAAACAGGTCACACCCAATGATGTTATCGCTATGCGCCACCACCTGCAACGTGAAGTCGTGCATCACTTCCTTTTTGTAGCGAATAGTCAACTCCACAGTCTCGATGTTGCACAGTCTATTACCACCATAGCCATACAACGGCGCTGGGTTACTCCTCACCCTGTGATGTGGGAAGAACTTTTTCACCGTGGCCCGATTCAACATTGACTGCGCCGCCGTTGTGTCGAGCAGTAACGGCAAAGCCACACCGTCCAACTCCACCACACAATAAGAATACCCATTGGTGCTGGGACTCACCGAGTGAATGGTCGTCGTAGGCGGGCGGGTTGACTTCCTTGGTGGGCTCCACAGCGCTGGAAACCGGCACACTCTGGCTAAATGGTTTAAGTGCCCACACTTACTGCATCGCTTCCCTCTTTCCGGGCACACTCTCGCTTTAAACTGATGTGTTGAGGACCCACAACCTCCGCAAACGGGGCCTCCCGGGGCAGACCGTCGGGTCACAGCATAAGCCTCATAGTCTTCATCCATGCTGTCATCATCCTCCGGGTCCACCACATTCGCAGATGTCATCGTCATCTCTGGCGGCCTTTGTGACTGGTGCCAGTTTTGCTCCGAAGCTAACTTATCTGCGGTCTCCAACTGGAGAGCTAGCTCAACAGCCCTAGCCAACGTCAATTCATTGGGCGTCGTTAGCAACCTAGCATGTGGCCCAGTGTTACACCTGTGCTCGGACAACTGGTCCCGCACCATCTCATCCTCCAACGGCCCAAAATGGCACACATTAGCTAAGTGTCTGAGGTCAGCGACGAACTGTTGAATTGGTTCACCCACCCATTGGTGTCTCTGCCAAAAGCGAATTTGTCGCACCGTCATGCTGTCCGGCATGGTAAAGTGGTTAACTAGTAGCTCCATGACGTCCTCGTACGAGTCCGTGGCACCGAGCGTCTGCAGAATCCTCTGGCCTTCAATACCCAGGTTGTGGACAAGGAGCACTCACGTCCTCACCTTGTCTAGCTTCCTGAGGTCCAAGGCCGTGATGTAGGTTTCAATGGCCTCCAACCAGCGAGACCATGGCACTGGTGGTTCGCCAGGAAGCTCCAGGAAGGGCCGCAGTGGTGTAATGCACGCCTCCATGGTTTAATTCTCACTCGCCAAATGTTATGTCCACAAACCTGGTATAAAGGAGGCAGACGAAGAGGTTGCACTGGAACTACACTTTATTAAAAAGCTGGTTGCAATACAGTAAATGCACAGCATACGGAGTCATCCTGGGCAAGAGGAAGCCCGAATGGCAGACACCCCGTATTATAGGGCTTTGTGACGATGCAACCAGAACGCGGCATCATCACATCGCACTTCACAATAAATCTCAATCCCACAGTAGCTATGGTCATTAACTCAAGTGGTTAACCTTCCAATATTCCATTTAATCAGTACATGTAAACACAACAAAACCATTAGCAGTTTATTCCCAGTGATCGGTTTATTGTGACCATGTAACCAGGGTCAGTGATGTGTGTACCAGAACCTCTACTGCCTGTGATGACAGACCACATGTACTGTTCTCAAAATATCTTTGGTATGGCTATGAGTCACAAAAATTAACCAAAATATCTGAATTCAATGAATATGTCACATCCACCTGTCCTGTAACACTAACATGTCCATGTTGTAATTTCAGAGATCAAAAACTTCTTTAGAATTAATTTAGTGTCAGAGTCATTTAACTATTTCTACACAATATTGTGTTCCATTTTACTCTGACAGCTTAATCATCATCAAGCCACAGTTCCTTTATCATTCCACTGCTACAGCCGCCCCACAAACTCTTATTGCTCACAGTAGTGAAGACTCCTGCCTCCAACAACCCTGTATTAGCTGCAGAGAAATGCCTTAATACTTGGTGATTCCTGCCCAGAGAGGAAGGTTTTTCTCATGAATCTGTGCCTTTTCTCTTTTAATTCTACTACTTCCTACCTCCTAAATTTGAATCATTTTAGCATAAATTTGCTACTTTTGAGATGGTTTTTATATTGAAATAAAAAATAAAAAAATGTTTTAAAATAACTCATTACTTTTTTCTTATAAATAATTTTTTATTAAATGTGCAATTTTCTCATGCATATTTTTAGTTTTTATGCATACATTAGAGAACTATTTGGAAAACTTTAGATTTTTCTCTTAAATGTGTTCACATGAGGAAAAAAATCACATGTACATCTCATACAAATCAAATTATATATACATAAAAAGTAAACAGTCAAAATTAACTGTTTTCTGGATTACAATATAGAAATTAGAAAAGAAAGAAACCAGATATTCTTCCTCTGTGTTCATAGTTCTGTTAGTTAGTTTTGTTTTGTTTTTTCCCACAATATTTTTTATTGAACCTTTTTTACAAACATGGCACAAACAGTCAAACACTAACACTAAAGTAATTTAAAAATTAAAAAAAAAACACTAACAACAACAAAAAATATACTAAAAACAACAACAACCATTAACAAAGGCAAGTCAACAACAATGCTCCTCTGTTTAGTCTAGGTAATCTATTACATAAGAATACATAATATACATTCACCAGTTTGGAATTTGCAAGGTCCACGCATATCATTCACCTTCTTCTTCAGAAGTTATGTTTAATTTCTTCACATAATCAATGAAAGGTCCCCATATATTCTCAAACACACCTTCCTTTAATTTCAGTATATATGTTATTCTTTCTAGTGGAAGGTTTGTTAACATCTGTCTTAACCACTGAGTCACATCTGGTCTATGAGTCTTTTTCCACAGTAGTGCAATACATTTTTTGGCATTAAGCAAACCGAGGTCTATGAATGCTCTTTCACTCTTATTAAAGTTATGTTTTTCTGGATACAGACCCAACAAAAACAGTTTAGGGTTCAATGTGAATTGTTTTGAAATTATTTTTTCAATTGTTACCCTCACCTCTTCCCAAAACATTCTGATTTTTCTACATTTCCATAAACAGTGAAATAGGGTTCCTTTACTTTCCATACATTTTGTGTATGTATCTGGTATGTTTTTGTTATATCTATTTAACTCCACTGGTGTAACATACATCCGCATTAACCATTTAAAATGTATCAGTTTAAGACGTACATTTATTGATTTGGTTTGAGCTTCTGCACAAGCCATTTCCCATTGTTCCTCTGAAATTTCAATTTGCAGGTCTTCTTTCCAATAATTCAGTCTTTTCTGTGAGTTTTCACTTGAGACTATTGTCAATGAGTTATAAAACTCTGAAATAATACCCTTTCTCTTACTATCTTTCGTCAAAATTTTTTCCAAGGATGAATAAGTAGGTCGGGTGAGAGCATTATTTTGATTTGATCGAATAAAATTTCTAAGCTGAAGATATTTTTAAAAATGTGCTCTATTAAGATTGAATTTAATCCTCAGTTCTTCAAAAGACATTATGTTATCTGAACGTGACAAATATAAGTCTTGAATCTTTTGAATCCCTTTTAAATTCCATACTTAAATACAGCATCCGCTCTCCCTGGTGTAAAATATTGATTACCCCATATAGGGCTAAATTGTGACAGTGAGTGTGGTTCTTTTAAATATTTTTTGGTTTCACACCATATTTTGATCATATGTGCTTTACAATTGGATTTTTAACTTGCTTCTGTAATTTTTTAGCCAAGTCTGTGTATATGAATAAGGGAAGAGGTAAAGGTAAATTGTATGATTCCATTTCAGTCCAGTGAGGAGGATCATTTGATGAAAAATAATATGTCATAGACCTCAGTTGTGCTGACCAGTAATACAACATAAAGTTTGGACATTTCAGACCTCCATGATCAAATGGTAAATATAGTAAGGACAGACGTAATCTAGCCTTCCTATTGTTCCATATAAATTCCACTAACTTTTTTTAATTCTTGAGAATAGATCTGAAGGTGGTGGTAAAGGAATGTTTTGAAATAAATAAAGTATTTTTGGTAAGATATTACTTTTAAGTATATTAATTCTCCCGATCATCGACATTGGTAGTGACATCCGTCTCTGAAGTAACTCTTTAATATCTGTCATTAAGGTTTCATAGTTGGCATTGGCGACTGATTCTAGCTTAGGCAAAATTTGAATTCCTAAATATTTAAACTGATTTACAACATTGAATTGATTTACCTCAGGAGCTGGGTGATTTCTCTGGGTCTCATTTAGCATTAATATTGAAGATTTTGTTTTATTTATTTTATATCCTGATATTTCCCCAAAGTTCTTTATTAAACTTAACAAGGTCGGAAGTGATTTTTTAAAATTCGACATAAACAAAATTATGTCATCGGCATACAGGGAGATTTTATGTTCTGTTGGTCCTACTTTAATTCCATATATTTGTGGATGTAAACGTACTGCCATCGCTAAAGGTTCAATTGCCATAGTAAACAGTAAAGGTGAGAGTGGACAGCCTTGTCGACATCCTCTATTGATTTTTATTGATTTTGAGATATTGCTGTTTGTTAGGATTTCTGCTGTAGCATTATTGTATATTATCTGGACCCATTTTATGAAATTATTTCCAAGTCCAAACCTTTGTAGGACTTCAAAAAGAAAGGGCCATTCGACCCTATCAAAGGCCTTTTCGGCATCCAATGATAGGACAGCTGTATCCGGTGCTTCTTTATTGGAATAAATAATATTAAATAGTCTTCTTACATTATGGAAGCCTTGTCTTCCCATTATAAAGCCATTCTGATCTCTGTTAATAATATTTGGTAATATTTCTTGTAGTCGTTTTGCTAAAATTTTACAGATTATTTTAAGATCAGCATTTAATAGGCTTATTGGTCTCATGTTTTCACATTTATTAGGGGGTTTACCTGGTTTTGGCAACAGTATAATTAAGGCATTATTCATGTATGGTGGTAAATTACCATTTTGAAATGCTTCTAAAACCATTTCCAAAAGTGGTTTTATTAATTTATTCTTAAATTTTTTTTATAGAGGTCCACTGGAAGACCATCTGGTCCTGCTCTTTTTCCTGATTTCATATTATCAATGGCTAGCCCAACTTCTTCTTGACTAATTTTAGACTCCAGTATCTCCCTGTTTTCATTTGGAATACATGGTATAGATAATCCACCCAAAAACCCATTTAGTTTTGTTAAGTCAGTTTCATTTTTTGTATCATATAGTTTTTCATAATAATCTCTAAAGGCACTATTAATTTCTAAAGGATCTATAACTACCTGTCCATTACTTATAATACTGGTAATTGGTGTTTTAAATTCTAATTGTTTAACCTGCCATGCCAATAATTTTCCTGATTTTTCACCTTGTTCATAAAAAGTTTGCTTCAATCTAAGAAGACTCGAGGCAGCTCTATTCACCGATTTTTTATCATATTCAGCTCTCAAAATCAGTAATTCGTTCTCGAACTGTGGGTTACTTCCTGCATACACCTTTTCTTGAAGAATTTTTATTTTACGTTCCAATTGGACTCTCTCCTCTCGAGTCTTCTTAGATTTTGAACCTGTATAACTAATAATATGCCCCCTAATAAAAGCTTTGAAAGCCTCCCACTTTATACATGCCAATGTTTGTGTAGTATTAATATCAAAGAACTCATCTATCTGTTTTTCTATGTACTTAACAAATTCCTCATCCTGAAGCCATTTATGCTGAAAATGCCACCTACCTGGATCCTTTGTCAATTTCTTATCTACATATATTAGACAGCAGGGTGCATGATCAGAGATCACAATGTTATCATAGAAACAGTTTTGAATCTTGGACCTTAATTCTGTAGAGATCAAAAAGTAGTCAATACGTGAGAATGTCTTATAGGTATTAGAATAACAAGAATAGGCTTTGACTTGTGGTTTCATTTCTCTCCATATATCTAGCAATCTCAATTCTTTCATAAAATGATTAATGGTCATCCTACATCCATTGTGCGTACAGTCCAGTCCTGTTGATCTGTCTATACTGGGATTCAATGTACAATTAAATTCCCCTGCTATTATATGTTGCCCTGTAAGTGATGATAAAGTAAGGAATAAATTAACAAAGAAGTTTTGATCATCAATATTGGGGCCGTATAAGTTCACCAGATTTATATTTTCTAATAACAAAGATCCTTGGATGATTAGATATCTTCCAAATTTGTCTCCAATTACATTTTTCACTTGAAATGGGACTGTTTTGTGTATGAGAATCATAACTCCCCTAGCTCGGGATGAAAATGATGAGGTGAACACATTACCTTGCCATCTTCTCCTAATTCTTTTTACATCCTCCTCTATTAGATGAGTTTCTTGTAAAAATACAATTTTTGAATCTATGTCTTTTTTTTTCCACAATATCTTTATTGAACCTTTTTTTTTAACAAACATGATACAAACAATCAAACACTAACACTAAAGTACTACAAAAAAAAAAAAAAAAAATGTCCTAAAAACACCAACAACCACCAACAAAATCAAGTCTTCAACAATGCTCCTCTGTTTAGTCTAGACAATCCAATATATTAGTATACATATTATGTTCACCAGTTTGGAATTTACAAGGTCCACACACATCATTCACCTTCTTCTTCAAGAGTTATGTTTAAATTTTTTACATAATCAATAAAAGGTCTCCATATATTCTCAAACACAATTTCCTTTGATTTCAGTATATATGTTATTCTTTCTAATGGAAGGTTTGTTAACATCTGTCTTAACCACTGAGTCACATCTGGTCTATGAGTCTTTTTCCATAATAGTGCAATATATTTTTTGGCATTAAGCAAACTGAGGTCTATGAATGTTCTTTCACTTTTATTGAAATTATGCTTTTCTGGGTACAGACCCAACAAAAACAGTTTAGGATTCAATATGATTTGTTTTGAGATTATTTTTTCAATTGTTACCCTCACCTCCTCCCAAAACATTCTTATTAATCTACATTCCCATAAACAATGAAATAGGGTTCCTTTACTTTCCATGCATTTTGTGCATGTATCTGGTATATTTTTGTTATATCTATTTAACTCCTCTGGTGTAACATACATCCGCATTAACCATTTGAAATGTATCAATTTAAGGCGTGCATTTATTGATTTGGTTTGAGCTTCTGTACAAGCCAATTCCCATTGTTCCTCTGAAATTTCAATTTGCAGATCTTCTTTCCAGTAGTTTAATCTTTTCAGTGAATTTTCACTTGAAGATAGTGTCAATGAGTTATAAAACTCTGAAATAATACCCTTTCTTTTACTATCTTTCATCATCATTTTTCCAAGGATGAATAAATAGGTCGAGTGAGAGCTTTATTTTGATTTGATCGAATAAAGTTTCTAAGTTGAAGATATTTAAAAAAATGTGTTCTATTGAGATTAAATTTGATCCTCAGCTCTTCAAAAGACATTATGTTGTCTGCACATGGCAAATATAAATCCTGAATCTTTTGTATCCCTTTTAAATTCCATACTTTAAATACAGCGTCCGCTCTCCCTGGTTTAAAATATTGATTACCCCATATTGGACTAAATTGTGACAATAACTGTGGTTCTTTTAAATAGTTTTTAGCTTCACACCATATTTTGATCATATGCTTTACAAATGGATTTTTAACTTGTTTTTGTAATTTTTTTGCCGAATCTGAGTATATGAATATGGGAAGAGGTAAAGGTAAATTGTATGATTCCATTTCAGTCCAGTGAGGGAGATCATTTGATGAAAAAAAATATGTCATAGACCTCAGTTGTGCCGACCAATAATACAACATAAAATTTGGACATTTCAGACCTCCACGATCAAATGGTAAATATAATAAAGACAAACGTAATCTAGCCCTCCTGTTGTTCCATATAAATTCCACTAACTTTTTTTTTATTCTTGAGAATAGATCTAAAGGTGGTGATAAGGGAATGTATTGAAATAAATAAAGTATTTTAGGTAAAATATTACTTTTAAGTATATTGATTCTCCCGATCATCGACATTGGTAGTGACATCCATCTCTGAGTTAACTCATTGATATCTGACATTAAGGCTTCATAGTTGACACTGGCGACTGATTCTAGCTTAGGCATAATTTGGATTCCTAAATATTTAAACTGATTTACAACATTGAATTGATTTACCTCAGGGGCTGGGTAATTTCTCTGGGTCTCATTTAGCATTAATATTGAAGATTTAGTTTTATTTATTTTATATCCTGATATTTCCCCAAAATTCTTTATTAAATTCAACAAGGTTGGAATTGATTTTTTTAGATTCGACATAAACAAAATTATATCATCGGCGTACAGGGAGATTTTATGTTCTGTTGGTCCAACTTTAATTCCATATATTTGTGAATGTAAACGTATCGCTATCGCTAAAGGTTCAATTGCCATAGTAAACAGTAAAGGTGAAAGTGGACAGCCTTGTCGACATCCTCTATTGATTTTTATTGGTTTTGAAATATTGTTATTTGTTAGGATTTCTGCTGTAGCATTATTGTATATTATTTGAACCCATTTTATGAAATTATTTCCAAGTCCAAACCTTTGTAGGACTTCAAAAAGAAAGGGCCATTCAACTCTATCAAAGGCCTTTTCGGCGTCCAATGATAGGAGAGCTGTATCCGGTGCTTCTTTATTAAAATAAATAATATTAAATAGTCTTCTTACATTATGGAAGCCTTGTCTACCCTTTATAAAGCCATTCTGATCTCGATTAATAATATTTGGTAAAATTTCTTGTATTCGTCTTGCTAAAATTTTACAGATTATCTTAAGGTCGGCGTTTAATAGGCTTATTGGTCTCATATTTTCACATTTATTAGAGGGCTTACCTGGTTTTGGCAGCAGTATAATTAAGGCATTATTTATGTATGATGGTAAATTATTATTTTGAAATGCTTCTAAAACCATTTCCAAAAAAGGTTTTATTAATTTATTCTTGAATTTTTTATAAAGGTCAACTGGAAGACCATCTGGTCCTGCACTTTTTCCTGATTTCATATTATCAATGGCTAGCCCAACTTCTTCTTGACTAATTTTAGACTCCAATATCTCCCTGTTTTCATTTGGAATACACGGTATAGATAGTTCGTTCAAAAACCCATTTAGTTTTGTTAAATCAGGTTCATTTTTGGTATCATATAATTTTTCATAGTAATCTCTAAAGGCTCTATTAATTTCTAAAGGATCTATAACTACCTGTCCATTACTTATAATACTGGTAATTGGTGTTTTAATTTCCAATTGTTTAATCTGCCATGCTAATAATTTTCCTGATTTTTCACCTTGTTCATAAAAAGATTGTTTCAATCTTAGAAGACTCGAGGCAGCTCTATTCGCTGATTTTTTGTCGTATTCAGCTCTCAAAATCAGTAATTCATTCTCCAACCTTGGGTCACTTCCTGCATACACTTTTTCCTGAAGACTTTATATTTTATGTTCCAATTTAGCTCTCTCCTCTCGAGTCTTCTTAGATTTTGATCCTGTATAACTAATAATATGTCCCCTAATAAAAGCTTTGAAAGCCTCCCACTTTACACATGCTGATGTTTGTGTAGTATTGATGTCAAAGAACTCGTCTATCTGTTTTTCTATATACTTGACAAATTCCTCATCCTGAAGCCATTTATGCTGAAATTGCCATCTACCTGATTCCTTTGTCAATTTTTTATCTACATATATTAGACAACAGGGTGCATGATCAGAAATCACGATGTTATCATAAAAGCAGTTTTGAATCTTGGACCTTAATTCTGTGGAAATCAAAAAATAATCAATACGTGAGAATGTCTTGTAGGTACTGGAATAACAAGAATAGGCTTTAACTTGTGGTTTCATTTCTCTCCATATATCTAACAATCTCAATTCTTTCATAAAATGATTAATAGTCATCCTACATCCAATGTGCGTACAATCCAGTCCTGTTGATCTATCCACACCTGGATTCAATGTACAATTAAAATCCCCTGCTATTATATGTTGCCCTGTAAGTGATGATAAGATGAGAAATAAATTAGCAAAGAACTTCTGATCATCTATATTGGGACCATATAAGTTCACAAGATTTATATTTTCTAATAGCAAAGAACCTTGAATGATTACATATCTTCCAAATTTGTCTCCAATTACATTTTTCACCTGAAAAGGAACTGATTTATGTATGAGAGTCATAACTCCCCTGGCTCGGGATGAAAATGAAGAGGTGAATACACTTCCCTGCCATCTACTCCTAATTCTTTTAACATCCTCCTCTATCAGATGAGTTTCTTGTAAAAACACAATTCTTGAACCCATGTCCTTTATTTTATTCATAACTTGTTTAAGTTTTTTTAAATTTTGTAGACCTCTGCAATTCCATGAAGTTAAATTAAGATTAACACTTTGGTCCATGATCAATAGAGAGTTTAGGATTACCTTGCAGTGTAAACATGCTCATACAGAGAAGCAAAAACATGAGTGGTTGAACATTCATCCTACAAACTACACACAAACAAATTTCCCCTTCCCACACTTGTGGCAAACCCCCCAAAATCAAAAGAGAAATTCTGTCTCCCGATATAGCCATCGACCGTTCCACACCCACGGGGAACAGCCTAAGCCACTCCTTCTTCATCCTCCCAATCACCCTAACTCTACTGCTTTTAATGACGTAACATTAACTCTCCTCTGTAGTTTTCCAACTTAACTCCAAAATTTTTAACAACTTTGTACATCATAGTTTTTTTTTTTGTTTGTTTTGTTTTTGTTTTGTTTTTTTTAATATATAATACAATCTATATTTTGTAAACTTACTATTTACTTCAAGTCAGTCAGATGCCTGTGCAAATGCTTAATTATTCTACCTTATATTTTGTTCATGCTTAGCTCCCACCAGTCTCTTCTTCTTCTTTGATCTTCTTGATGAACTCCTGCGCCTCCTCTGGGGTCTTGAAGATGTGGGTTCTGCCCTCATACGTGGTCAGCAGTCTCGCAGGATAGATTACACCATGACGAATCCCAAGGTTGCGCAGCTCCTTACGTATGGGATCAAACTGCTTCCTCAATTGCTGGATTCCTGTGGCCAAATCTGGGTAGAACCGCACCTGCTGGTCCTGGTGTTTAATCTCTCCTTTAGCACGTGCAGCGTTGAAGATCTTCATCCTGTCTCTGTTGCTAAGAAACTTCATAATTAAGGTCCTCGGCGGTCCCTTGTCTCTCCGTGGGCCAATACGATGTGCTTTTTCCAGAACCACTGCTGATTGCAACTCCTCGCTGCCCAGCACCTCCGGAATCCACTTTTCCAGAAAGGAACATACGTCCCGACCTTCTGATTCCTCTGGAAGACCCACCAGCCTCAAATTATTCTGTCTCGACCGAGATTCCAAATCCAAAATATTATCTTCCAGAGATTTATTTTTTTTTTCCAAAGTGCGCACCTTTAATTGAAGACGGGTGACGTCATCTTCAGCACTAGCGAGACGGAGCTCCATCTGCGCCGTTCGTTCTACACAGTCACCCAATTCCTTTCTTATTCCTTCCAACGCTGTCATAATCCCATCAAATCTAGAGGAAAAGTCCGCTCTCATTGAACTCATGGCAGCCATCAGCGCATCTGCGCCTCCCCCCGCAGACATCGCACCGCCGCCAGCCTCCTCCGCCATATATGGAGTTTTGTTTGCTGCGTCACAGACCTGAAAGTCCGTTAATTTGGACTGTTTCGGCGGCTCGCTTTTTCCTTTTCCTGGTTTTCCAGCCTTAGGCTTCGCCGACATATCCTCGCCCAAATGCTGGGATACGTTCTGTCCCAAATGAGAGAGTTATTTGCCGATTTTTTTTCTCCAGGAGCAGAGCAGAGCGAGACACGTCCGTCCTACGTGGCAGCCATAACCGGAAGTCGAATCTATGTCTTTTATTTTATTCATAACTTGTTTAAGTTTTTTTAGATTTTGTAGACCTCTGCAATTCCATGAAGTTAAATTAAGATTAACGCTTTGATCTATGATCAATAAGGAGTTTAATATGAACATACTCTTACAGAGAAGCAAAAACATGGATGATTGAACATTCATCCTACAAACTATACAAAAACAAATTCCCTTTCCCCACATTCGTGGTAATCCCCCCCAAATCAAAAAAATTTCGTCTCCCGTTATAGCTCGTGACTGTTCCACACCTGCGAGGATCAGTCAAACCACTCTCTCTTTCTCCTCTCAATCACCCTGACTCTACTATTTTTATGACATGACATTAACTCTCTTCTGTAGTTTTTTTTCAACATAACTTCAAAGTTTTATAGCAACTTTGTACATCATAGCTTTTTTTTTTTAATACAGTCTGTATTTTGTAGACATGTTATATGTTTCAGATCAATCAGATGCCTGTACAAATGCTTAAATGTTCTACCTTTGTCATGTTCATGCTTAGCTCCCACCAGTCTCCTCTTGGATCTGCTTAATGAGCTCCTGCGCCTCTTGAGGAGTCTTGAAGATGTGGGTTCTCCCCTTATATGTGACCAGCAGTCTTGCCGGATGAATCACTCCATGACAAATCCCTAGGTTGCGCAGCTCTTTGCGGGCGGGGTCGAACTGCCTCCTTAATTGGAGACTCTAAAGTGGCCCTAGGTGTGAATGTGTGTGTGAATGGTTAAGGGATAGCGCCGTATCGTGGCTGCTTCATCCATCCAGGTGGTGGATGACCCTCAATTTCCCCTCTGGGGATCAATAAAGTATACTAAATCTAAATCTAAAAAATCTAATTGTTGAATTCCTGTGGCGAAGTCTGGGTAGAACCGCACGTGTTGATCCTGGTATTTAATTTCCCCTTTAGCTTGCGTCGCGTTGGTGACCATCATCTTGTCTCTGTAGTTGAGGAACTTCATAATCAGCGTCCTCGGTGGTGTCTTATTATCTCTCAGTGGGCCGATTCGGTGAGCGCTCTCTAAGACAACCGATGACTGCAGATCCGCATTGTTCAGTGCTTCTGGAATCCACTTTTCCAAAAAGGAACATGAGTCCCGTCCCTCCGTTCCCTCCGGGAGGCCCACCAGTCTCAATTTATTCTGTCACGAGCGGGATTCCAAGTCCAGGACGTTATCTTCCAGACGTTTCCATTTTAATTCCAGTGTTTGCAACTTTGATTGTAGGCTAGTGACGTCATCTTCAGCGTTTGAAATTCGGGGCTCCGTCTGCGATACTCGTTCCATACAGTCGCTTATTTCCTTTCTCATTCCTTCTATCGCTGCTATAATTCCATCAAATTTAGACGAAAACTCTGTTCTCATGGAGTTGATGGCAGTGAGCACTGCGTTTGTCCCCTCTTCAGCAGTTCCCGCTCCGCCGCTGGCTCCCTCCTCCGCCATAATCTCTGGAGTTTTCCCTGTTTCGCCTCGAGCGTGGAAGTCTGTTAGCTTGAGCTGTTTTGTCGAATTACTTTTTCCTCCACCTAATTTCCCAGCCTTGGTCTTTACCATATCCGCGCCTAAACGCTGGGATGGGTTTTTGTTCCAATTAAGAGAGTTTTAGTAAACTTTTTATTTTTAGAAGCAGAGCAGTGTGAAACACGTCTTCCTACGTGGCCACCATAACCGGAAGTCCCCAGTTAGTTTTTTAAATTAATTTCAGATGAGCTGTTTGATACAAGAGAATAGTTTGCATTTATAAATATGCCAGTTGTTTCCAGAATATTTTTGATTGGTTTTAGCATTCAAGTTTAGATTTGAATTGTTTCCATTTTGTTTACAACTGCATTAAATAATTAAACCAGTCTTCATCCTGAGTACATTTCTTATCATGTTTCTCACAAGTACAGGCTATTTCAGCAGAATCCTAAAATATTAATATTGTTAATTTATGGATGTTAAAAATAACATTGCCATTATCAGGGTTGACACTGATGATGAGGACTTTGGAGGATGTAAAGAACTGTATTTGGTAATTTCCTACCTTGTTCCACATTTCCTCCTTGTAGAAAGCAGGTTTGCTGGTAAACATGTCAGTCTCTCATGGGTTCATGTTTTCCTCTATAAAAAAGTAGAACAATTTCATTGTTGTAAGCCGTCTTTTAAATCCACCACCATAGCCCTGTGATGCTGCTAATGTTACTACAATTGCTATGAACAAAATAATAAGTCACATCTGCTCTGTCACAGGTTTTCTTGTCATGTCCCATCATGTAATGCTACTACATATCTCTAATGTCTCTCAGAAATTGTGCCTTTACCCAAGAACTGTACAACAGATTTTTGAAATAAGGGCTGACCCGGCTTGTTATGTCCATAACCATACACCAGTAATGAGGCCGGAGGTGCAGTAGAACGTGACTTTATTATATAACTCACAGTATGCCCAAGGCGCTCCCGTCCAGGCAGAGGTGAGGTCAAAAGAGACTGTGCCTCTTCCGTATCGGCCTTTTATACCATGGGTGGCGGCGGAACCAGAAAGGTGGAGCCACCACCCATAACACACAATAATATATTATATTAACATCATGGAATGACATCACATGGCTAGCTAGTTGAGCTAGCACAGACTAATAACAATTGCAAGTTTATGAGCTTTTATTGCACATAAACAAGAAAAAAAAGCTGACAAAATAAAACAAGATCACAGACTACAGAATCTACATGTTAACTTAAGTGGGAAAATTACCAAAACAATGGCCATTCATTAACTTACCCAGGATTATTAAGCAGACACTCCGTGAAATGAATGGTGGTTCCATGGTGGATCCATCCATTGTCTGGAACTATTCACCGCTCCATGACCCACGTGACTTCAGCCTTTCACAGTTTCTATAGAAGTCTACCAGAGTATCACAACACTCATATTATACGGTGCTGCTTTGGGCGAGAGGCAGGGTACACCCTGGACAGATCACTAATCCATCGCAGGGCCAACACAGAGAGACAGACAACCATTCACTCTCACATTCACACCTAAGGACAATTTAGAATCCCCAGTTTGATGCCAATTAACCTAACCTACATGTCTTTGGCATGTGGAAGGAAACCGGAGTACCTGGAGAAAAAAACAACACCGACATGGAGAGAACATGCAAACTCCACACAGAAGGGTCACCAATGGTCAAGGGTGGGCTCGAACCCACGACCTTCTTGCTGTGCTGCTACAGTGCTGACCACTGCACCACCATGACAGAATGTACGTGACTAAAACTGAAGGATTTTAATCAAAAATTTTCTCAAGTAAAAGTATCCTGTAATAAAACTGCTCAAAATAAAAGGATCATGGGTGCTGATACCTCAGTGCTCATGGCATGGTAGGGTGGGATAGCTAAGTGTTGTGTCAGGCCATCCGTGCATGGTTTTGAAATGCTTGGTAATAGTTCACACAGATATGATGCAGATGGCATCGTTACATCACAGATGAGGTGCACCTCATCCCAGGGCTGTATGTTGGGATTTATGTCAAGGAGCTCGTAAAAGAAAAATACAGAAGCACAAGAATAAAATTAGGAGCACACAGAAAAATGTTTTTTTCATGTTAAGCTTCCAGCCTGTTATCTTAACAGCTGCTCTTACTGCTGACCCTCAGGTTCACCATCGTGGACCTCAGTGAGACAAAGAGGAAAGAAAAACAGCATAAAAATATGATTATTGTTACCGATGTGATAGAACTTGTTATGTCCGTAAAACGTGGCACAATAATGAGACGAAGGGTGAACTACACAGGACTTTATTATAGGACTCGCAATGATACAGAGACACTCCCATTAGGCAGAGCGGTGGTCAAAGAGACTGCCCCTCTGCCACACAGCCCTCTTATACTGCAGGTGACGTCACCAACCGTGTCACACCATAAAGGGTCCAAAGAACAACACTACATTTCCACGCCCCCCTTGTAGGAAAGTCCAAAACACATGCACACCAATCAGACCCTCCCCAAATTCAGAGGCCGAAGCACACACTAATAGTGAACAAAGTAATTAGAACCTAACCATGCACACAAACAACTAAAACTAGAGGGAGACAGGTGGACTACTGTCCCACCTCCACACGGATAGACGGATTATTCTGCCGTCTTTAGTAATATATAGTCCATGAAAATAAAACCCGCCGTGTTCCTAATATAATAAAATAATCCCATAAACATATATACATACAGGTTATACCCTCAAACATGAACACCAAGCATAATCACCCCACAACTCAGGCAATACAAACAGCAAACATGTCTTAAGACACGCTAAGGTAGTCACTCAGCACCATGGACAGCTCACATAGCAATCCAGAGTAAGAAACACATTGCTATAAGTCCATTGTAAACGGGGCACAGTCGCATAGCAATTTTGCGTATTAACCATGTCAACATAGCAACAGCGTAGCCTGGGTAATATACACATTAACATTTCAGCAGCTCACCCAGTAACCTCATGCAGAACACATTAAGTCGGGCAATCAGCAAAAAAAAAAAAAAAACCACGCACTGTCATGGCCGCCAATCACGGCACCTGTGTGCGCACCTGCCTGTTACCTCCTGCGGCCCTATTTATTCCCATCAGGATCAGTGCTGGGCGCAGAGTCGTCTGATTCCTTCCGTGGATCACGCTACAACCTGCCTCTGTGCTTCCCTGCACTGTATTCTCCTGCCTTCGGCTTCCAAGCCCAGCAGAACGACGTCCAGGTCGGTTTCGCCCGGACCAACAATCAAGTAAGCTCTTTAGCTTCTAAACCCGTCCATTCCTCTGTGCAGAGGCAGAGCCCGCAACGGCGGACCTCCTTCTTCCTCCAGGCGGTGGACCTAATCCTACTTCCAGCTAGTCTGCCCGCAGACACTGTCTCCCTGGCTGCAGCTACGGTGCTACCTCACGACACTTCAACATCTGTTGACAGTAAGCTCAATAACATCTGACGTGCTGCGTAGGTGTACTGTAAGCTAACAGCCCTTGTCTCTTTCCAGGGTTGCCAGTCTGTACGGTGCTCTGCCAGCCCAGCTGGAATACTCGGATTGCACTACACAACATTACACCTTATAACCACACTCACGCACCCATTCACTCACGTTAACAAAATAAAGAACGTTAATTGTGTTAAAACTGAGTCATGTCTGTTCTGTGGGTCACCTGAACCATGTCAGTATGACTCTGCCAAAGTGACCCGGCAGGCAGTGCACTCGTGCGCCGTATTAACCATCTCGAGGCTCGGGTAGACCAATTAACGTACCAACATCAGGTGATGCTAACACAGCTAACTCGCATCACCGATAGGTTGGATCGCTTAGCTAGCCCACAGGGGTTCCCCACAGCACCAGCTCACTCCTCTGCTCCCGCTAGTTCTACCGCTATCTCCACCACTAGCTCTTCACCTAGCCCTCTCTCCACAGGTTCCACTAGTCGGCTCACTCCCGTCCCTACTGCCGCCCGCTTTAAAGGGGTATTGGGAGAAGCCAGGGGGTTCCTCATGCAGTGCGAAATCGTGTTCCAACAGGTTCCCAGAGATTTTCCCACTGACCAGAGCCGCATTGGCTATATGATCAATCTGTTAGAGGGGCGGGCTTTAGCATGGGCTTATGCGGTTATGGCTAGGGCCGATTATGCTTCTATGACATATGTCCAATTTACTCAGGAATTCCAGGAAGTATTTAGTCACTCGAACCGGGAAGATGTACTCACCTCTCGCCTGTTAAACCTTCGGCAGGGGTCGAAGGCAGTCGCCGATTATGCTGTTGACTTCCGGGTCGTAGCTACGGAGGTCGGGTGAAAAGATGCCTCCCTGAATAGTATATTCCTGAGAAGTTTGAGTCCTAGCCTGCGGGACGAGCTGGCCCACCTGGAGAAACCCTCCACGCTGCATGAGTGTATCTCCCTGGCCATTAGCCTTGACAACCGTCTGAGGGAACGAGCTGCGGAGCGTAAGACTTCTGGCCGCGAGGAGAATAGACCACGCTGTGCTCCCCAGCCCCCCCTACTGGCCCTCCCATCTACTGACCTCTCTGAGGACCTAGAACGAATGATAGTGGGGGGGTAGAAACTTCCTGCAGAGGAGAGACAGTGCCGCCGTGAGTTGGGGTTGTGTGTTTATTGCGGTAGCGAGGAGCATGACCTGAATTCCTGTCCTAGGCGGCCAAAAGGGGAAGTCCGTGCGTCGAAGTAGGGGGCCTCACGGACGTAAAAGATAACAATCCCCTCACCCGCTTTCTCATTCCTATCCGGTTTTGCTTTGGTCACAAGGAACATAAAACACATGCACTCATTGATTCAGGGGCCGAGCAGAGCTTCATTTCTAGGAGTCTGGCAACCCGTCTGGGTCTACCTATGCAGCCGTTAAAAACTCCCCTTAAAATTATTGCCCTGTCGAAGGCGGCGTTGGCTACTGTCACTCATCGGGTCGCCTCGGTGCCAGTCATCATTTTGGGCAACCATCGGGAGGAGCTAAATCTATTTGTCCTACCGGTATTATCGTCCCCAGTCATTCTGGGCTACCCTTGGCTGCATCTGCACAACCCTACCATTGACTGGCGTTCGGGAAGTATCATGTCGTGGAGCCCTTTCTGCCTAAGTGCCTGTCTGCAGTCTGCTGCATGCTCGCCTGCTACGCCTCTGGATGTCCCTGCCTCTCCTCCCCCGGATCTGTCAAAAGTGCCTCCGGAGTACCATGATCTTGGGGCCGTCTTTAGTAAATCCCAAGCCCTTTCCCTCCCCCCTCACCGACCGTATTATTGTGCTATTAATCTGCGGGCCGGCGCTCCTCTGCCATCTAGCAGACTTTACAACCTGTCTGCTCCAGAGCACGCAGCCATGGACTCATATATTAAGGAGTCCCTTAGTTCAGGTATCATTAGACCTTCATCTTCAGTGGTGAGGGCGGGGTTTTTCTTCGTGGGGAAGAAGGATGGCTCCCTCAGGCCCTGCATCAACATCACGATTAAGGATAAGTATACTCTCCCCCTCCTCAACTCTGCATTCGATTCCCTCCGGGGGGCTTGCTGCTTCACCAAATTAGACCTGCGCAATGCCTATCACCTGGTGCGGATACGTGAGGGGGATGAGTGGAAGATGGCCTTTAGGACCCCTAGTGGGCACTTTGAATATCTGGTCATGCCGTTCGGGCTGACCAATGCCCCGGCCGTTTTCTAACGTCTTATTAATGATGTTTTGAAAGATTTTCTGGGCACCTTTGTGTTTGTCTACCTTGATGACATTTTAATCTTTTCTCAGTCCATGGAGGAGCATCGTGTGCACTTCAAGCGAGTCTTGCAGCGGCTGCTGGAGAATAAGCTTTACGTCAAGGCAGAGAAATGTGAGTTCCACGTCTCCAGGACCTCTTTCCTCAGCTTCATTATTGCCCCGAAGGAGATTATCCCGGACCCAGTAAAGGTGAAGGCGGTGGTGGACTGGCCCACTCCCGCATTGAGGAAACAGTTGCTGCAGTTCTTGGGCTTCACTAACTTCTACCGCCAGTTTATCAAGGACTACAGCTGCATCGCCCTCCCCCTCACCAACTTGACCTCCACCAAGGTTCCTTTTCACTGGATGGAAGAAGCAGACGCCGCGTTCTCAGAGTTGAAGGTCAGATTTTCATCTTCGCCTATCCTGACGCAGGTGGATCAGAATCAGAATCAGAATCAGAATCAGGTTTATTGCCATTGTTCATGTAGTACACAAACTAGGAATTTGTCTCGGTACAATGCTGCAACATTAAACATGATAAGATAAGAGAAATAAACTATACATGTAATAAAGTGTAGGATAAGATTAAGTGATACTGGTCAACAGTTAAAATATATATTAGCCAGCAGCAGATACTGTGGAGAACTATATAGTGCAGTCGGTAATGCAGGAAGAAAACAGTGATGATTGACATGAGTCTGATTGAGCTGCTGTACATGGTGCACGAGAGTCACTTAGTGTTCAGCAGTCTAATGGCAGAGGGGAAGAAGCTGTTCATGTGACGGGAGGTTTTAGTCTGGATGGACCGAAGTCTTCTACCAGAGGGGAGGGGGGCAAACAGTACGTGACCAGGGTGTGAGGGATCGGCTATGATCCGGCCAGCACGCCTCCGGGTCCTGGAGATGTACAGATCCTGGAGAGATGGGAGCTTGCAGCCGATCACCTTCTCAGCAGTGCGCACGACGCGCTGCAGCCTTAGTCTGTCCCTGGCAGTGGCTCCTGCGTACCACACGGTTATGGAGGTGGTGAGGATGGACTCGATGATGGCCGTGTAGAACTGCACTAACATCTTGGTGGGTAGCTTGAGCTTCCTCAGCTGTCGCAGGAAGAACATCCTCTGCTGGGCTTTTTTGATGAGTGAGCTGATGGTCAGCTCCCATTTGAGGTCCCTGGTGATGGTAGTGCCTAGGAAGCGGAAGGAATCAGCAGTGGTGATGGGAGAGCCTGAGAGGGTGAGGGGGGGCAGAGGAGTAGTGACTTTCCTGAAGTCTACAATCATCTCCACTGTCTTCAGAGCGTTCAGCTGCAGGTTGTTATTGCTGCACCAGGACGCCAGCTGGGCCACCTCTCTCCTGTAGGCGGACTCGTCGCCGTTGGAGATGAGCCCGATGAGGGTGGTGTCGTCCGCAAACTTGATCAACTTGACAGACTGGTGGCTGGAGGTGCAGGAGTTGGTGTAAAGGGAGAAGAGTAGGGGGGAAAGTACACAGCCCTGGGGTGATCCGGTGCTGATGCTAGTATAGTCTGAGACAGTCTTTCCCAGCCGCACATGCTGCCTCCGGTCCGTCAGGAAGTCGATGATCCACCTGCAGAGGGAGTCAGGCACGTTGAGCAGGGACAGCTTGTCCCGGAGCAGAGCGGGGCGGATGGTGTTGAATGCGGAGCTGAAGTCCACAAACAGGATCCTGGCGTAGGTTCCCGGGGAGTCCAGGTGCTGCAGGATGGAGTGGAGGGCCAGGTTGACTGCATCGTCTACAGACCTGTTGGCTCGGTAGGCAAACTGCAGCGGGTCCAGGAGAGGGGTGGTGATGGACTTGAGGTGGGACAGGACCAGGCGCTCAAAGGACTTCATGACTACAGAGGTGAGCGCTACAGGTCTGTAGTCATTAAGTCCAGTGATCCGTGGCTTCTTGGGGACAGGGATGATGGTGGAGGATTTGAGGCAGGACGGCACGTGGCATAACTTAAGGGAGGTGTTAAAAATGTCTGTGAATACAGGAGCCAGCTGTTTCGCACAGAGTCTCAGGGTGGAGGGAGACACGCCGTCTGGGCCGGGGGCCTTGCGCAGGTTCAGTCTGGAGAACTGTTTGAGCACATCCTGCTCACTGATGATAAGGGGAGGGGGGGAGGTGGGGGGGGGTGCCTTAAATGAAGTAGGGAATGTGGAGGCTGTGGAGCTGGAGGGAGGGGGGGAGTTGGACACAGATGACGAGGTGTCAAAACGGGCATAGTGTTGGGACAGTCTCTGACAAAGGGCTTTGTCATCCTGACCTTTAGGAGCCTGAGGCCGATAGTTGGTGATCTGCCTCAGTCCTCTCCACACGGAAGCCGAATCATTAGCAGTGAACTGCTGCTGGAGTCTCTCTGAGTACACAGATTTAGCCCTCTTCAGCTCTCTGTTAAACCGGTATTTAACCTCCCTGTAGCAGTCCCTGTCTCCACTTTTCAGTGCTGCTTCCTTCTCCTTCCTGATCTGTCTGAGCTTAGCTGTGAACCAGGGTTTGTCATTAGAGTAACTCACCCTGGTGCGTGATGGAAGAATGTTCTCTTCACAAAAGTGGATATATGAGTTCACAGTGTCCGTGTACTCATCCAGATCATGCGTGGCTCCTTTAAGCATGCCCCAGTCAGATATTTCCATGCACGTTTCCAGCTTCTCCTCAGCATCACTGGTCCGTATCTTCGTAGTGATCCCACCCTGCAGTGCCTGGTGGAGGTGGACGCCTCTCATTCTGGGGTGGGGGCTGTGCTGTCCCAGCGTTCTCCGGCAGATGGTGAGATCCACCCCTGCGCCTACTTCTCTCGCCGCCTGTCCCCAGCAGAACAAAATTACGACATCGGGGATAGGGAGCTGTTGGCAGTGAAACTGGCGCTGGAGGAGTGGAGGCATTGGTTGGAAGGAGCGTCGTAGCCATTCGTTGTCTGGACCGACCACAAGAACCTGGAGTACCTTCGGACCGCCAAGAGGCTGAACGCCCGACAGGCCCGCTGGTCGCTGTTTTTTGGACGGTTCGATTTTACCATCACCTACCGCCCTGGGTCGAAGAACACCAAGCCCGACACCCTGTCTCTTCAGTTCGCCCCAGAGACAGCAGAGAAGGCCGAGCATCCCATCCTTCCTCCAGCATGTGTCATGGGCGCCCTCGCTTGGGGTATCCGGGATAAGGTTATAAGGGCGCAGTCTGACGAAGCTGACCCGGGGGGGGGGGGGGTCCAGCGGGCAAATTATTTGTTCCCACAGCGGTCCGAGGGGAGGTCATCCAGTGGGGGCATACCTCAAAATTCGCCTGCCATTCAGGTAGGGCACGCACAGTGGCCCTCCTACAAAGGTCATTTTGGTGGCCATCCCTCCAGAAGGACGTGGGGGAATACATACGCGCCTGTCTGGAGTGTGCTACTGGGAAGACATCTTCATCGCCGCCGGCTGGGCTGCTCCATCCCCTCCCCATCCCGGGTAGATCATGGTCCCCCGTGGCGCTGGATTTTGTCACAGGCCTTCCCACGTCCAACAACTTCACCACCATCCTCACGCTGGTGGACAGATTTTCCAACGTGGCTCGCTTCATCCCTCTGCGGGGGTTACCGTCTGCCAAGGAGACAGCTGAACTGCTGGTTCAGCATTTAATTCAGCTGCATGGCATCCCTCAGGACATAGTGTCGGACCGAGGGCCCCAGTTTATCTCCAAAGTCTGGAAGGCTTTTTGTGCCGCCTTAGGAGCTACGGCAAGCTTGTCCTCTGGCTATCACCTGCAATCCAACGGCCAATGTGAACGAGCCAACCAGGAGGTGGAAGCTGCGCTGCGGTGTGTCACTGCCACCAATCCATCATCATGGAGCACACACCTCCCTTGGATTGAATACGTCCATAACACAGCGGTGTCCTCGGCCACCAGCATGTCCCCCTTCGAGGCGTCGTTGGGTTACAACCCCCTGCTGTTCCCTGAAGAGGAGGGGGACATTGCCGTCCCATCGGTTCGGGCCCATCTAAGACGCTGTCGGCGGATTTGGAAGGCAGCCAGGAAGGCACTGCAACGGACAGCAGAGCGCAACACTGCGGTGGCGAATCGGCACAGGGTTCCGGGCCCGACTTATCAGGTGGGTCAGCAGGTATGGCTGTCTACTAAGAACATCAACCTAAAAGCAGAATGTAAGAAGACCGCCCAGCGGTTCATTGGCCCGTACCCTATATGTCGTATTATTAACCCAGTGTCTTTGCGCCTAACTCTCCCCCCCTCCCTCCGCATCTGTCCAGCTTTCCATGTCTCTCAGATTAAGCCTGTCTCCTCCAGCCCGTTGTGTCCCCCTCCCAGGTCTCCACCTCCACTGAGGGTGATCGACGGCAACCCGGCGTGGACCGTCTCTTCCATTCTGGACGTCCGCCGTCGGGGGCGTGGCTTGCAGTATCTGGTGGACTGGGAGGACTATGGGCCCGAGTGAAGGTCCTGGGTGCATCCTGCCCTCGTGCTCGACAAACAGCTCATCAGGGACTTCCATCGGACGCACCCGGGTAGGTTGGAGCGCACACCGAGAGGCGTGCCGTAGGGGGGGGAGTACTGTCATGGCCGCCAATCACGGCACCTGTGTGCGCACCTGCCTGTTATCTCCTGCGGCCCTATTTATTCCCATCAGGATCAGTGCTGGGCGCGAAGTCGTCTGATTCCTTCCGTGGATCACGCTACAACCTGCCTCTGTGCTTCCCTGCACTGTATTCTCCTACCTTCGGCTTCCAAGCCCAGCAGAACGACGTCCGGGTCGGTTTCGCCCGGACCAACAATCAAGTAAGCTCTTTAGCTTCTAAACCTGTCCATTCACCTGTGCACAGGCGGATCCCACAACGGCGGACCTCCTTCTCCCTCCAGGCGGCGGACCTAATCCTACTTCCAGCTAATCTGCCCGCAGACACTGTCTCCCTGGCTGCAGCTATGGTGCTACCTGACGACAATTCAACATCTGTTGACAGTAAGCTCAATAACATCTGACGCGCTGCATAGGTGTACTGTAAGCTAACGGCCCTTGTCTCTATCCAGGGTTGCCAGTCTGGTGCTCTGCCAGCCCAGCTGGAATACTCGGATTGCACTACACAACATTACACCTTATAACCGCACTCACGCACCCATTCACTCACGTTAACAAAATAAAGAACGTTAATTGTGTTAAAAACTGAGTCATGTCTGTTCTGTGGGTCACCTGAACCAGGTCACACACACACACATTAAACACATTGGCACCCAAATTGCCAGTCAGTCACCCCAGAAAGCCCAACCTCGGGAGACCCGTCAGGCGGGTCCCGACCAGAGCATCTTCTTTTCTTGGCGCCCAGGGACAACCCATGTCGGTACCGAGGTGCCTCACTCTCCTCATAAGCATGCCGCAGCTCAATGGGATGTCTCTCCATACCATCTGTCAGCTGCAGGTAACCGTCTTCCCGGACAGCCACCACCTGTAGCCGCCCCTGGTCCTCCTGTTTCCTCCATTTCCTGCGTACTCCTCTCGACCGGGCCTCCTCTCTGTGTCGAACCAAATCAACGACCCCCAGAGGAGTCCCGCTCAGCTTCCAGTGTTTCTGTGTGGCACGATGCCTAACGGTGCCAGCCGGTCCTGCCCCGCTCGCTTTCGCTTGGGACGCTGGCGAAGCCGTTGTGACCCCCTGCTTCTTGGTACCTCCCAGCCGAACTCCAGAAGCAGAATGAGTCAGCCACTCAGCTCCATCCACCGTCACTGGCGTCCCACGGCGCCTCCCACTTCCCTCAGCTAGGGCAACTTGGACCCTGGCACAGGCACCTTCCCGTGATGGCCCAGGATGGGGTTGGTCCTGCTCATCTTCCAGAATACTAGGCCAAGGTTTGTCCCATATTGCGCCGTCCAACACCCGCGGAACCAACTGGTCCCACAGGCTACACCACTTCTCTCCACTACCGCTGGTGATCGTGAAGACAAGTCCATAGAAAAGGTTGCATCCCATCATATTCACTCCGCTAGTGGTCACCACAAATTGCAGATTGGCTACCTCAGCTGCCTTGTATCTAGCCGTCCGCTCCAACGAACCCACAATGGGCAGTCTATTCCCACCATACTCAAAAAATGGTGCTGAAAAACCTCTCACTCAGTGATATGGGAAAAAACTCCTCACAGTAGGCCAGTTCAGCACCAACCTCACCGCGCCCATGTCCACCAGTAACAACACCTCCTCGCCGTCCAACTTCACCATACAGTATGTACGACCATCTGTGCTCGGGGAGACGGTGTGAATCACCGTAGGAGTTGGAGCAGGGGTACCAGCTTTGTGTCGCCGTTCCCCTCGCTCAAACCTATTACAGGCCCTGGCAAAATGATGCAGGTGTCCGCACTTGCTACAGCGTTTACCTCTTGCCAGACACTCTCTAGCCTTGTACCGATGCTTAGTGGACCCACAACCTGAACATTTGGGCGATCTTTACAGCTACAGCACATTCCTCTTGTTCGCTGTCTTCGCTGTCCAGATCCACAGCCTGCGTCGTTGATTGTGAGTCATAGGGGCGTAACGTAGCTCTCTCACCGAGGTCATGTGATGGCTTATCCGCTGCTTCACACTATTGAGCTATTTCCCCAGCCCTGGCTAGAGTCAATTGCTGGAGTGTGTTAGTAGTTTCGACTGTGCTGATGAGCACAGCGTGTGCTCCACCAGCTGGTTGCGGACCATTTCTTCCTCCAAATCACCAAATTGGCAGTCTCCAGCCAACTGCTACAGGTCTGCAACATAGTGCTGCACCGACTCGCCGATCCGCTGGTGGTGCTGCCGAAACTGGATCCTCCTGACGACGTTTGCAGGCACCCGAAAACGTCGCGCTATTAGCTCAACCACGTCCTCGAAGCTATCGCTAACTCCCAAAGTAGCAAGGATACGCTGTCCTTCCCTACCTAAATTGTGGACCAGAATTGCCTGTGCCCATACCTTCGTCAGTTCACCAAGGATTAGTGCCGCCAAGTAGTTTTTAAAAGCGGTGAACCATCTCTCCCAAGGCACCGGAGGCTCTCCCAGAGACTCCAGAAACAGCCAAATTGAAAACACGCCAGCATCAATAACTTTATCTTTGTCGCCAAATGTTATGTCCATAAAACGTTGCACAATAATGAGATGAAGGGTGAACTACACAGGACTTCATTATAGGACTCGCAATGATACAGAGACGCTCCCGTTAGGCAGAGAGATGGTCAAAGAGACCGCCCCTCTGCTACACAGCCCTCTTATACTCCAGGTGGCATCACCACCCGTGTCACGCCATAAATTGTCCCAAGAACAACACTACAGAACTATTTCAAAGTCAGCATGATAACTAAACTATTACAGATGTCAGCCTCCACATCCCATTATGAAAAGGCATTCTCCTTCAGCAGGCATTAACCTACAACATCCTCCTTCAGTAATCTTTTCTGGTCAGTGGGAGTCTAAAAAACCTATATTTCTGTTTTCCATTATCATCTCTCATAAGATGGAGATGCTTACATGAACCAACTGCACACCATTTCAGCATATTCCTGGTTTAAAAATAGCTAATATGCACTGAAATACATTGAGATCTGGTTCTCTGTACTGTGCTCTGCTGCTGAGGCAAATGTCACATGATTGGTGACGTAAGCATCAACAGCCCTATTTTAAAAGTTCAGCACGCGCTCGGCTGTTGACAGGAAGTGGTCAGTGGGGCTGTAAAAAAGTTGCACTGCACAGTAAATGTAAGTAGTTACTAGCATGTCTGTTAGTGTCTCACCAGTTGGACTTCACTAAGGTTGCGTTCACCTCAGTGTGTTTAAACCATTCAGACTGAAAAGTGGATTCTTAAGTTCAGTGATGGAGGTGAGAAATGAAACCAGGATCAAGATCAGGACCAGACAGATGTGGATCACTGTTGATTTGAGCATGTCTGACATTTTCAGACCTTTCTATCTGCTCCGAGTCACCTGACTGCAGGCGCATCTGGACTGAACTGCCCCCCCTCCACCCCCAAATGACCTGAATCGTAACATCAGCTCAGTGGTATTTAAAGAAAACACTGAAGGCACTCTGAGTTCATTTGAATTTCAGGACAGAGTGAGGAAGATGATTCTGGTTCTCCAGGAGGAACGGCAAGGATCAACAGAAAGGAGAAGATAAGGAGCAGCTTACCTGTTCAGATAACCTCTGCTGGTGAATGGTGCAGATACAGTGATGCTTGAAAGTTTGTGAACCCTTCTGAATTTTCTACATTTCTGCATAAATATGACCAAAAATATCATCAGATTTTAACAAAAGTCCTAAAAGTAGATGAAGAGAATCCAGTTAAATAAATGAGACAAAATATTTTACCTTTTCAATTATTTATTGAGGAAAATGATCCAATATTACATATCTGTGTGTGGCAAAAGTTTGTGAACCTGATAGACAGATAGATAGATAGATAGATAGATAGATAGATACTTTATTTTGAACAAAAAAGTGTAACAAAAACAAAACTAGAAAAGCACTCGGAGAGCGCAGGCCTCCGCCAAGCGCCACAGTTCCCCCCATACAGTGTTTGTGTGTACGATTTCAGATTCCTTGACCATGAAAACATATGACTAGCAATTGGATTGACAATGATAGGATTAGTGGTTCAGTAGTTATTCACGAAAATGACATTTTCCGTAATGGCGGCCACAGTTCCCCCCATACAGTGTTTGTGTGTACGTTTTCAGATTCCTTGACCATGAAAACATATGACTAGCAACTGGATTGAAAATGATAGGATTAGTGGTTCAGTAGTTATTCTTGAAAATGGCCTTTTCCGTAATGGCGGCCACAGTTCCCCCCATACAGTGTTTGTGTGTACGTTTTCAGATTCCTTGACCATGAAAACATATGACTAGCAATTGGATTGACAATGATAGGATTAGTGGTTCAGTGGTTATTCACGAAAATGGCATTTTCCGTAATGGCGGTTTTCTTCTGGAAGGTGATCTGGATCATCCCCAAAATTTAATCAGTTCTTCCTTGTACCATTTCCAACAACGCCTGAAAGTTTCATCGAAATCCGTCCAAAACTTTTTGAGTTATCTTGCTAACCAACAGACAGACAGACAGACAGACAGACAAACCCCGGCAAAAACATTACCTCCTGGCGGAGGTAACAAACGACAAATGCAATAAAGTAACAGTATACAGTGTTCGAAAGGGAGAAGGAAGAAGTGAACACTTAATAATTCCATCTCCTCTTTTCCATAAATATACCCATGTGAATTATATACAAATTACCACCTTTAAGACCCGAAGTAAACAATTTACTGTATTTTTTACATATCAACATTAACACCCATCCATCCTAACATACATTGATGTCCATACATCAAAATCAGCCTCAAACAACACAGATATACACAGTGCTGTCCCACCCACCATTCCATAGTGTCCCATAATGTCCCAGAGTGAGCATAGGGAATCGTACATATACCGTAAATACTACCCTTCTAACATATATCCTTTCAGCAAATAATGTTTATACCTCTTTTTGAATTGAATTCTGTTTGTACATAGTTTCAGTTCCGGCTCCAGACTGTTCCACAAATCCACCCCACAGACAGATATGCACATACTTTTCTTGGTTGTTCGTATCTTGGGTTTTGTAAAGTTTAAGTCTCCTCTCAAATTATGATCATTGTCTCTTTTTTTAAATATTTTTTGTACATTACTTGTGCTGTCTTAAATTTAACTAAATTGATGAACTTTATGACATGTGACTTTAAAAACAACGAATTGGTATGGTCTCTATATCCTACATTATATATTATCCTTATAGCTCTTTTTTGCAATGTGCATATTGACTGTAGGTTGGTCTTGTAGGTGTTTCCCCAGACTTCTACACAGTAGTTAAGATAAGGTAGAAACAGTGAATTGTACAGTAAGACCAATGATTTATAGTCCAAGATGTGTCTTGTCTTCCCCAGTATCCCTATACATTTTGCTAACTTGGCCCGGATGTGACTGATGTGAGGTTTCCAGCAGATTTTATTGTCTAGCGTCACCCCCAGAAACTTATTTTCCTGTACTGTTTCTATTCTGGTATCATCTATCGTTACCATTATTTCATGATTTATTTTATAATTTCCAAACAACATAATCTTTGTTTTTTTTAGATTTAGAGATAATTTGTTTTTGTTGAACCACTGCGTTAACTTTTTCATTTCAGCTGTGACCACCTCTAAAACCTGCTGCAAATTCTCACCAGTGCAAAGGATATTTGTGTCATCCGCAAACAAAATAAATTTCAGAGTTTTTGATACTTGGCATATGTCATTTATATACAAAATAAAGAGTTTGGGTCCCAAAACTGACCCCTGGGGCACACCACAAGTGATGTCCATGAAGGGTGATTTGTGCTCACCAAATTGTTGTCTGTTACTTAAATAACTTTCCACCCAACTCAGTCCTACCCCTCTTATCCCATACCTTTCCAGTTTCCTTAGTAGTATTCTGTGGTCAATGGTGTCAAAAGCTTTCTTTAAATCTATAAATACTCCTAGAGCAACCTTTTTTTATCTATACAACTAGTAATTTCTTCTATAAGTTTGATCAGTGCCAAAGATGTAGATTTATGTGCTCTAAAACCATACTGGTTGTCTGTAAGGAGGTTGTGTTTTTCAATGAAATCATCCAGTCTCTTAGTGAAGATTTTTTCAAGCATTTTGGAGAATTGTGAGAGTAAAGAGACTGGCCTGTAATTTGTGAAACAATAACTGTCTCCTGTTTTGTATAGAGGTATTACTTTTGCTATTTTCATTTTGTCTGGAAATTTACCAGTTTGAAATGACAGGTTACAGATGTGGGTGAGTGGCTTAACAATTCCTTCAATTACTTTTTTCACTATTGTCATGTCAATTTCATTCCAGTCCGTTGATTTTTGTTCTTAAATTTACTCACAGTCTCGATAAACCTCTAGGATTAGCAGGTAATTTGAAGGTGAAATTGGAGTCAGGTGTTTTCAGTCAATGGGATGACAATCAGGTGTAAGTGGGCACTCTGTTTTATTTAAAGATCTATTAAAGTGTTTGTGGAAGTGTATCATGGCACAAACAAAGGAGATTTCTGAGGACCTCAGAAATGTTGATACTCATCAGGCTGGAAAAGGTTATAAAACTACCTCTTTGGACACCAATCCACAGTAAGACAGATTGTGCATAGATGGAGGAAATTTAAGACCACTGTTACCCTCCCCAGGAATGGTCGACCAACTAAAACCACTCCAAGAGCAAGGTGTGTAATAGTCAGCGAAGTCACAAAGGATCCCAGGGTAAATTCTAAGCGACTGAAGGCCTCTCTCTCATTGGCTAATGTTAATGTTCATGAGTCCACCATCAGGAGAACACTACACAACAGTGGTATGCATGGCAGGGTTGCAAGGAGAAAGCCACTGGTCTCCAAAAAGAACATTGCTGCTCATCTGCAGTTTGCTAAAGATCATGTGAACAAGCCTGAAGGCTGTTGGAAGAATGTCTTGTGGACAGATGAGACCAAAATAGAACTTTTTGGTTTGAATGAGAAGCATTATGTTTGGAGAATGGAAGACACTCATTTCAGCAAAAGAACCTTATCCAGTCTGTGAAACGTGGTGGTGGTAGTATCGTGGTTTGGGCCTGTTTTGCTGCATCTGGGCCAGGATGACTTGCCATCACTGGTGGAACAATGAATTCTGAATTATACCAGTAAATACTAAAGGAAAATGTCAGGAAATCTGTCCATGAACTCAATCTTAAGAGAAAATGGGTCATGCAGCAAGACAATGATCCTAAGCACACAAGTCGTTCTACCAAAGAATGGTTAAAGAAGAATAAAGTTAATGTTCTGGAATGGCCAAGTCAAAGTCCTGACCTTAATCCACCTGAGATGTTGCAGAAGGACCTGAAGTGAGCAGTTCATGTGAGGAAACCCACCAACATCCCAGAGCTGAAGCTGTTCTGGATGGAGGAATGGGCTAAAATTCCTCAGAGCTCATGTTCAGGACTGATTAAAAGTTAAAAGGAATGTTTAGTTCCAGTTATTGCTGCAAAAGGGATCACACCAGATACTGAAATTAAAGGTCCACAAACTTTTGCAACTCACAGATATGTAATATAGCAGGGGTGTCCAACCATGTGCCATGGAGAGCCAAGACCCTGCAGGTTTTACCTCCAACCAGTGTCTTCAACAGCAGATTTCTGTGAACTTCTTCCCACTGATTGCTGATAAGTGAAAACACCTGCTGAAGAGACTGGGTAGAAGAGAAAACCTGCAGGGTCTTGGCTCTCCATGGCACATGGTTGGACACCCCTGTAATATAGGGTCATAATCCTCAATAAATAAATGACAAAGCAAGATATTTTTGTCTCATTTATTTAACTGGATTCTCTTTATCTACTTTTAGGACTAGTGTGAAAATCTGATGAGGTTTTAGGTAGAGAGAGACCTAGAAGGACCGATCGCGATCATGTGATAACAACAAGGAAGCGTGATGTAGCAGCTCTCCACCTGGATTTTGGGGCTTTAATAATACGCAAGTAGCCCGTTAATTTAATTCTATGAAGTGTTTGTATGTTATGTCAAAGTTTTTACCTTCTCTGACACAGTGGTGGAGGAGAAGACCTCAGAAAATAATGAACAATCCTTAAATCGTTTTTACTAACTAACTAACTAACTAACCTGCACTTATATAGCGCTTTTCTAGTCACAAAGACCACTCAAAGCGCTTTCACTAATACTAACCATCTATTCTAAGGGCCTATAGGAAACAGATATCTAAGGACAATTTAGAACAGCCAATTAACCTAACATGCATGTCTTTGGATTGTGGGAGGAAACCGGAGCCCCCGGAGTAAACCCATGCAGCACAGGGAGAACATGCAAACTCCACACAGAAAGGTTCCAACCCCTGCCAACCTGGGGATTCGAACCAGGAACCTTCTAGCTGTAAGGCAACAGTGCTAACCACTGCACCACTGTGCTGCCCAAGTTCATTATTTTAATGAACAAACAGCTATTAAATACAGTAGATTTCCTTCCAGACCAGTTGGGGATTATAACATTGATGCGAATCGGAACTATATGCTGCAGAGACCGAATTGCAGCCATAACGGACCGGATCCGGAGTCAGTGGAAATCCTGAGTAAAGGGTTGACAATATGATGATGATTATTATTTTTTTATTATTATTATCATTGATTCAATTAAAAAATGTTAATTGTAAATGTTTCTATAATTAATTGTGATTAATTGCTTAACTTGCATAAAAGAATCAATGAAAAAGAAGCATACTTTAGCAACTTTTAATTGCATTTTTATTCATTGAACACACTTGTGACTCATATTCAACAAAAATATTGTCAGAACTAGGGATGTACTAATACAGCTTTTTAAATGCTCGATTCAATCTGATGTTTTAAAACTTGAGTATCAGCCAATACTGATACAAAACTGATCTGCAGTTTGTGACCTGAATAAATTCAGCATACTCTTTTTCATGGAATTTCTGCGTTTACTTTTAAAACTGAACTTTTAAGGGTTTTAAGGGGTATACATTTGATCATTTCTTAAGCATATAAATTAATTTATCTCTATTTTTATTAATAATAATAATAATAATAATAATAATAATAATAATCAGTTAAGTAATTTACTATTTCTTTCTTTCAAGCAAAAATGGTCTAGATGACCAAAGTGCTTTACAGATCCTGCTATCCACCCATTCACACACTGATGGTGGAGGAGCTGCCATACATAGGTGCTGGCCTGACCCACCAGGAACAACTAGGGGTTCAGTGTCTTGCTCAAAGACACTTCAACATGCAGACTGCAAACAGAGTGGGAATTGAACCCCTGACCTTCCGATCAGTAGTCGGCCACACTACACCTGTACCACGGCTGCCCCCTGTGTCAAGGGCAAAAAGGTAGAAGATGTTTGTTTTTTACCTTAACATGTTTCAACTGACAACTGCAGTCATCTTCAGAAGCGTCAGCTGATTGCTGTGATGTATCGTTTATCAGCTGTTCTCCATAGACGTGGCCAGTCTGATGGACTTGGCAGATCCACCATGCTGGCCATGCCTCCCGTTGCCAGGTGGTCTCTGGAGGATGGAGTTCCAGGTGTGGGAGAGCATGAATGCTCCCTCATCCCAGTTCATGGTGTCATTTGCACGTTTTCTGATTTCTATGGCTTCCTTGAGCCAGCATTTGTGTTTATTACCCTCTGATCCAATGATTCTTGTGTTGTCCCAGTCCGTGTTGTGATTGTTCCTTTTACAGTGATCTGACATTGCTGATTTCAGGGTTTCTTCTTCTGCCTTTTCTTTTTGTGATCTTGTGAGTTGTCCTAGTGTTTCCTTTTCACGTTCAGTCTGGTGTTCTTTCTTTCTTGCATTGAGTGTTCTTCCCGTTTCCCCCATGCATGTCTTGTCACATGATCTGCATGGAATTTTGTATGTTATGTTGAATTTTTTGTCCTGTTCTATTTTATCTTTGTTAATTGGCATCAAACTGGGGATTCTAAATTGTCCTTAGGTATGACTGTGAGAATGAATGGTTGTCTGTCTCTCTGTGTTGGCCCTGCGATGGACTGGTGATTTGTCCAGGGTGTACCCTGTCTCTTGCCCAAAGATGCTGGGATAGGCTCCAGCCCCCACCCCCCCCCACCCCCCCCCCCGCGACCCGAAAAGGATTAAGCTGAAGAAGATGGATGGATGGATGGGTGTACTAGTAGCTGTCTTATTTTTATGTGTGGTTTCACTGCTGTGCTGATTTTGTGTTTTCTCATGATCCTCTGTATTGGTTCTGTTATGTATTAGTATGGTTATCATGTTCTTGTTTTTTGTTTCAGCTTTAGGTGTTGTTTTGTTTTCCGTTTATTTTCTTTGTTCTTGACCTGCTTTTTTCCTTTGTTTATGTCCCATATTGGATATTGGCAGCATTTGAGTGTGTGTCGTATGTGTTCCTCTTCTGCTTGTCTGTCTTCTTCATCTGTGACGTAGCTGGCTCTTTTGTAAAGAGTTCTAACAAATGATAGTTTGTGTGCTGTGGGATGTTCAGAATACCAGAGTAGGTATTGATCTGTGTGGGTTGGTTTTCTGTATACTGTAATTTTTATGCTGCCGTCTTCTTTGTGATGGATTTTGGATGGGCTGGATCAGGCTGGACACACCTAAGGAAAACAGCTGGTGAACGACATGTTACAATGATCAGCTGATGCTTCTGAAGATGACTGCAGATGCCAGTCAAGTCAAAATATGTCGAGGGAAAAGGATTTTCTACCTTTTTGTCTGAAAGAAAGAAACAGTAAATTACTTATTGGAAAAGAAGACAAAATGACAAATGAACGTACCTGAGGATAATAATAATCATAATAGATTATGTTACGCTGCAACATCAGCATAAGATTGTTAACAGCAGAAAGGTCATTGTGTTCATTTTAATACCAAACAGCAGTATTAATGTAGGTGAATAAAATTTAGATCATTCATTATTAAAATATATGCAGTATTGGGACATGAATATGAAATAACACTTAATAAACTTTATCATTGTTAAAATCAGTCACTAAATTGCAAAGGACAGTCTGAACTCTGAAAACATCACAGGGAAAAGAAATTTATAAGATGTGAATTTATGTCCAGTATGATTTTGAGTCTGATATAAAGCCCGAATAAACAGTCATAGACATCTGTCCTCATGACAGCTCAAATATAAACTCTAATATAAAGTTTTTGTTTTTCTGTAAAATTTAATTATGATTGTGGAGATTGTGAGAAATGCCTGCTGTACTAATCCTGAACAGTGACATAAAAACAACACTTTTTTTATGATATTAAATTACTTCCTAAGCTCACCTCATCATCACAGACATCGGACAAATGGAAACTTCTCTTGAATGCATTTACAGAAGTGGAAAGCAAACCAACAAAGATCTTTTTCAATACAGGAGCATTCACTCTGTCAGTCTAGGATTTTATGAAGAAAAAAATATACAGAACAGATCAAATCAGTTATCTATTTGTCTATACATCTTCTATTTCATTTATTTCTTTATTTTTAATTACGTTTTTGTGTGCAATGATATATTTTATTTAGTTTTCCTCAATTTTTTTAATCCTAAAAAGTGGTTTTTAACAGTCATCCTGTTGTTAACATCACATCTTTGACATGTAGATTTTGTTCACAGACCGGTAGCTGTATCTCAGGACTCAGAGGGCCTCTTTCCACAAAACCGGTTCCAGTGCTTAACTGGAGCCATTGCGTCATTAGCACCAGTTCTTTGGGTTTCCACCGACGAGAGAACGGTGGAGTGAGACAATGTTGCAGTTTCAAAAGCAGTTCACTGGTTTATTTCATGTTTTAATGGATCATTTTTTAATCTACTGTGTTACTTTTCTTCAGACAAAAATGAGATGTTTATTTTACCTTGACATTTTTTTTTCGACCAACGTCTGCAGTCTTCTCAGAAGCATCAGCTGATCGCTGTGAAGTGTTGTTTATCAGCTGTTTTACCTCAGCATGGCCAGCCCAGCAGGACCTGACAGATCACTTGGCTGGCCACGCCCCCCTGCCGTCAAATGGTCTCTGGAGAATGGGAAGTCCCAGGTATTAGAGAGCATAAATGCCCCCCTCATCCCGATTCATGATGTCTCTGCCCCGCTTCCTGATTTCTATGGCCTCCTTGATCTGTCGTTTGTGTCTGTTACTCTCTGATCCAGTATTTTTTGCATTGTCCCAGTCCATAATATGATTATTTCTTTTGCAATGATCGATATCGGATAATTTTACTAAGGTTTGTTATACTCTAGCTCTTATGCAGTCATGTGAAAAAACTTAGAACACCCTGTATAAGCCTATGGGTTTTTTTTTACATATTTGGACAGATGGATATTTAATATCAACTAGTACTGCATACCTGTCCATGCCCGTAGAAACCAAGTATAAGCAAATATTTCTGTATGCCCGTTGCTGAAGGGTCTCCCCCTGTCTCAGACAGCTGTGTTGTTCACAGTCATGCCTGCGGCATACTGCTGGAACCTGAGATGTTTCATGTTCATGGCATCTTTTCTGACGTGCAGCAGTTCTCCTCATTGTATTGCTCTCCATCTGGTGGGTCTTCTTCTTCTTCATTCAGACCACTGGTTAAGGGATAGGTGCATCGTAATTCCAGTTCATAGGCAGGATCATGAAAATAGATCTGAGCAAAAAGTGGCTTTCGACCCTGTTCAGGAAGGCCCATGCATGCCCGTAGAAACCATGAAACCGGAGCACCCAGAGAAAATCAACACTTTGCTTGGCATTTTACACATTTGTAGTGTAGACTGGCATTCTTCGAGGTTACACATTTTTACTGTGTCAGCACCTCTTTAACAATGACATTGCTGAGACAGCGACACTTTTGCTTAGTTTCTTCATCTTGAGCAAGAATACAAAGACTGCTTGATCTGGCAACTCTGCTCGTGGCAACGTAGAATTGGCCATGGCTGCAGAAATCTGTTGTGCAGAAAACATGAACGTGCTGTAAAGACTGGCCTTGTGGCACGTCGTGAGTGATGGTCTATATGACATCATAAAGACACATTTGTCTATAAGCCATATGACATCATAAAGACAAATTAGTCTAGGCATCGTGCGTGAGTGATGGTCTATATGACATAATAAAGACACATTGTGTCTATGTGCCGTCATATAGGCACCATATCTTTATGACGGCATCGCAAGTCCTATGATGCCTGAGTTCATAGGACGTCCTGTGATGATCAGGCAGCGATCATAGGCCATCCTATGATGTCCTATAAACGTGACAGACAGACAGACAGACAGACAGACAGACAGAGACACACACACACACACACACACACACACACACACACACACACACACAGATTTCTTGCTTGCTTTATTAGAGTGATGTTAAAAATACTGGGAGATTCATGTAATACAACTAAACAATTAAAAATGAATTAAAGACTTTTTTCATATTTTCTGTAAAATGTAATTCTAAACAAATAGTGAGGAATAAATTAGGACACCACCCATTTTTTAGGACACCCCCACATTCATTCCCACTTACAATGGCTAAAATAAACATTAAAAATGCAAATAAAAACAAAAACAAGGTTACACATACTGTAGATATGTGAACATTTCTTAATAAAGAACTGAATATTTAAAGGGGTGTCCAAATTTTTTCACATGACTGTAGGGACTGTGTGAAAAGGGACGTTATGGTCAGAAAATCAGAGGGAACCCCACTGCTCTCTGATAAAACAACAATATGAGATTATATTGTAAATATATCAATGTATTTAGTATATATGGAAAATTATACAACACTTAGTTCCAACCAAGCATCATCATAGCAGTCTGTCGTGGGCGACAATGACTGTTTCATTTAGGTTTGATCAGATTCCTCCACACAGCTCTGTCCTTAGCCTTCCGCTGCCAGGAACTCCTGCCTATGTCCAACTTGTTCAAGTTTCTTTTTACAGTGTCTTTAAATCTGAGCCTTGGTCTACCCTGATTGCATTTGCCCTCGCATAACTAAGTAGAGTAACTGCCGAGGGAGACGCTGGTGGTCCATCCTCTCAACATGTCTGAGCCATCTCAGGTTCATTTGTATTAGCATGTCCTCCATTGATGGTAGACCAGCTCGTTTCAACACTTCTATGTTGGTTATCTTGTCTTTCCATGAGATGTTCATTATAGCTCGAAGGTGTCTCATCATGTACACGTGGAGTTTCTTTACCTGCACTCTGTAGACAGTCCGAGAGATAGTTCATCCTCCAGCCTAGCATTCTCTGAAACAGTACTCCCTAGATACATGAAAGTTTTGCACTTGACGAGTGGCTCTGTACCAGTGCTGATGTCTTCTGGTAGTGACATTGATAACTGGAACTTTGGTGGTTGATAAAGGCACTCTGTCTTCTTGATGTTGACTTTGAGTCTGAATTGGCTAGCTGTTCTTGCAAATTTCTCCACTTAAGATTGCATATCCTCAGCACTGTGTGCAACTAGAGCACTGTCGTCGACAAACAGCATTTCTCTTACTACCTTTATCGATGTCTTACTCTTGGTTTTAAACTGTGCCACACTGAACAAGTCTGCTTCTTTCCTTGATTGAATGTATACTCCTTCTGAAGTGTCTTTGAAGGCCACCTCAAGCATGGCTGCCAGTTATAGCGAGAAGAGTGTAGGCGCCAGCACACACCTTTGTTTCACCCAGTTACTTACTAAAAAGTCTTTAGTTACTGAACCACTCACTGCCACGTTTGCTTGCATACCTGTATGGAGTGCCTCAATCAGGCTGACAAACTTCTCTGTACAGCCATATTTCTTGAGTACCTGCCAAAGTCCTTGTCACGAAACAGTATCGAAGGCTTTACTGAAGTCTATGAAGACTACATAAAGCGGCATATTCTGTTCGATACACTTTTCTTGAACCCGTTTCAAGCAGAAAATCATGTCCATTGTGCCTTCTTCCACTTCTAAAGCCGCACTGGATTTCAGTAGTACATTCTGCAAGCAATTTGATTGGAAAACAGGGACTCCAGAGTTACTATATTACCACGCGATAATTGCACTCCAACAATTTCACTGATATGTATCACTTCGCTTCAGAGGTGTTCTAGTAATCCTTAGTTACAAACAGTAATTTACTGTCAAGTCTGCAGACTTGAGAATTGCAACACTCTGTTGGATCTGTTTGAAAAAATATACATCCAAGATCTGGAAGTCCCACCCTTTTTGAAAAAAAAGCTTTGAGTTTACAAAGCCTGCACCTTGTATAAACATTATTAAGCTATTTCACACCTGTTAAAAAAATAGACAGTGCTCAAGCTGGATTTATTGTCTTGATTTATTAACAAACCACAATACCTTTGTGATGATGGACTCTTTATTTTATCTGAAAATGCCAAGAAAAAGCGAGCGAAGTGTGCTGAAGCCAAATCGCTAGTGTGCTAACGAGCCACTGGCATTGATCTGGGCACTTCTGTGGAACTCACTCAACAGGTTACCAGTATGTATTTAGGTGCTTAGCAACAGTTACTGGTGCGGCGGCATGAAATAAAGCGGCGTTGTTGAAGGTTTTAAGTAGAGTTTATTATCATACCGCCGTCACGGGCTCCGCTCCCGGCGCCGTGCATGCGCGCCGGGAGCGAGCCCAAACGGCTCTCAGAGAAGGAGGACACAATGTCTGTGTCCAATAGCAGCAGTTGCAGAAGTGGGAATGAGAGAGGATGGGTTACAGAACCTGTGCAGTATTTGTACCCAACTCAAACAATACATCAAAGCAGATTCACAGCAGTTGGTCTGATCAAAGGGACTGCAGAACAGGCATGAGACATTTGCATTTGTAAGACCTACATAACAATAGGCAGATGCAGCCTCTGCTCCAGCTTGCAGAACAAAGAGGTTACAAGGCACATCTACATATTGAACTGTCTCTAGGTCACAGCAAGGACAGGACGCATGAACACTATACATGAATGGCACATTACATCACGATACATGCAGGGCACATTGCATCACAATACATGCAGGGCAAATTGCATCACAATACATGAATGGCACATTACATCTCAGTAGTGCAGCGGGAAAAACCAAGAGAAAAGAGCTGACTGTCCTGTGTGTTGTGGGGGGTTGACTCAACCCGCCACAACTGGGTACTTTTAGAAGGTACTAATTTTTTCTCAGCTGTGCAAAATAACTATTACTAATAAATAATAATACTGTCAGGTAGTGAAGCCACCAGTTTGCCAAAAAAAAAAAAAAAGCACCTGAAGGGTGTTATGTATGGTAAAATACCTTGGGCGAGGATGAGGCAAGATGACTGGACGATCACAGCTTTACTGAAGATGGTAGAACAGCGGTAACACAGTAGGCACCTGGCAGAAGGCACCGGTCAAAGAGGGCCACAATATGGATGCCTCTGGTATTTATAGGGTGGTGCAGCGATGTGATGGGAAGTGCACATCACTACACCGCACTTCACAATAATGTGCCAAAACTCTATATCATGTTCTCCCCCCCTTTAAAAAAGTCCAAAACCATACACACAGTTGAACCCCCCCCCCCTGCCAAATTTGGGACCCCGAATTCACACACTAACAAACATAACGAAAAACAATGTACTAAAATGGCCTAACACAATTACACAACATAACCTAAAATAGGGCCTGAGGGTGGACTACCGTGCAGCCCGCACAAGCGAGGTAGATTATTCTGCCACCCAATAAACTAAAAAGAGTCCATACATAAACTACAATTACATGCCGTGCTCCTAAACTAAACAAAATGCACAAAATAATCCCATTTCACAACATTACATACATCAAAAACACAAAACTATGAACATATAACATAGGGTTACAAAAATAATTTTTTTGTTATGTAAGTTGTCTGTGGTTTTCAACTATTTAAGACAATTTTGCACCGCTGAATCCGAAAATGACATCGTTTCTCTCGATCAGGTCAGGTTTTTATGCTTAGTTGATTTTTTTTTTTTTTAAATCTGATCATCTGTACTAAATCGATTAAATGTACAAACTTCGATTATTGTAAATTGAATAGTAGACATTGTAAAGCTAAGTAAAAGATACATCATCATTGTACAGAATACAGAGCTTCAACTTCCATTTATTCGAACCTCTAGAATGCTCAGTGGCAGGGATGTCTCTCTTCAGAGTCCAACAGTAATTAACCATCATGACAATTTATGACATCATGTCATAAAATGGCACATGCAAACTCTTCAAAGTTTGAGAAATTTCAAGAAAAAAAAAGAATTTTGCATCATATAGAGTGAAAATACCCGTACATGTAAACAAAAACGTAAAAACAACATTTGGTCATAGTTCAAAAAGTTGACCTGATTGAGCAAAACCAATGTGATTTTTGGATTCAGCACGTCAAAATTGTCCTAAATCAGCTCAGAAAACTTAGACAATAAATTTGGTGTTGGCCAGTGTAATTATTTACAGCACTGTTCCTTGGGCAGGAGGAGTAGAACCGGCATGTGGGGGCCCAGGGCAACCCCTTAGCAAGCGTGCCCCTGGAAGCAACAGACCCCTGGGACGATGGCTGATCTTTCAGCCAAAAAAGCCTTACTTCTTCACCATCGACACCTGCTCCCATCCAGCCCCGTCACTTGAAGCCTCTTCCCGGGCACGCCGAAGCTGATTGGCGTGCCTTGCTGGGCCATCGGACAACCTGAAGTATGCTGTGCCAAGCATAGCCACTATGAGCAGACACCCATGATGTTTAGCTGGCTGCCGTCTGGCCCATCTTCGCCATAGACGTTCTTCACCCGAACCCGAACCAAGTCCAAAACCCCCTCAGCGGGGCCCGGCTCGGCCCTGAAGTGGTGCTGTTGAGCATGTGATTCCTCCATAGCTTGTTGGTCTGGCCCCCGACCTCTTCTAGAGCCGTCGTAGCGTTCCCCATCATAGCTGCAGACCCTCCATCTCCCTGCGGCCAACCTCGGAGGCATCTGGGGCTAGCACGTCGGTGTCACTCGCCGGCGCAGGTGCCTCGCCACCACGTTCGGTACCTCCCTCTACCATTTCCTGAGCGCCAGCACTGAGACCTCCTGCGCCAAACCTGAGTAAAGCTGGTTCCACTTGACAGTAGTGGTGTCTGTTAGCTCTTCGTCCCACACAACGTCCTCGTTGACCACCGGAATCGGATGGTTCCACTGGCCACAACCCGACCATTCCTTCCCAGTGTTGTCTTTTATGGCGAAACCCAGTCTGCAAAACAAATCACAGCCCACGATGTTATCGACTCACGCTGTCACGTGGAATGTGAAGTCAACCATTGTTGCAGACTTGTATGAACCATTACCTCCAAAGCTCCTACCCGTGCACAGTCTGCCACCACCATAACCCATACAACGGCGCCAGGTTACTTTTATCCTGTAGTGGGGAGAAAAAAACTTCCTCACCGTTGCCCAATTCAGCAACGATCCCTTGCCCCCCATGTCGAGCCAGCAGCCGACCTCCACGCTGTCCAGTTCACTGTACAAAAACATGTACCCATTGGTACTGGGGGACACCGTATGGATTGTTGCCGGGTGCAGGGCGGAGTGATTTCTTCCGTGGCTCTCCAGTTCAGATACTGTACATGGCACACTCTAGCATAATGGTTTAAGCGTCCACATCTGCTACAATGTTTCCCCTAGCCGGACAGTCCGTAGCCTTATTGAAGTGTGTCACGGACCCACAGCCCTTGAACAGGAGTTTTCCCGGGGCAGACCTTCGGCTGGCAGCGTTGGCTTCCGTAGTATCATCGTCCAAGCTATCCTCGCAATCCAAGTCCGCAACATTTGCCGCAGCAGGAGGCTCCAGCAGCCGCTGTGACTGGCACCAGGTTAGCTCCAAAGCTAGCTTGTCTGCGGCCTCCAACTGGAGAGCTAGCTTGACAGCTCTGGCTAATATTAAGTCACTGGGTGCTGTGAGTAGCTTAGCCCGCAATGCTGCGCTACATGTGTGCTCTGCAAGCTGGTCACGTACCATTTCATCTTCCAACAGCCCAAAATGACACTCGCTGGCTAGCTGCCTCAAGTCAGCAACAAACTGATGAATAGGCTCACCTACTCACTGATGTCGCTGCTGAAAAGGGCAGTGCGGTGGCGGAGTGGTTCGCACTGCCGCACACACAGTCAACCTCACCCTGGACGAGGGATCCTGGTTTCGCTCCCAGCCCTAGCCCAACTGTGCTCTGTGTGGATGTTCGCACCACACATTCATCCACTCAGAACTTTTCTCTCCACATCAGAAACCATCCACAACCCCCACCCCACCCCCAGACGACGCTAGGTACTAGAGGAACTGATCGTGAGGCCCGTCCGAAGCATGTACTGTGTTACTCGATTTTTTCCCGGGGCTAGAGTCTCTGACATTGAGGCTCTTATCCCTGACCTGCTGAATGAATTCCCGCACGTTCAAACTGTCGTTGTGCATGTGGGATGCAATAATATCCCAGATGAAGCGTCCTGAGATTTAAAAGTGACTTCAGGAGCCTTCTGTCCACTCTTATGAACTGTGGCAGACGTGCACTTATCTCTGGCCTTTGGCACCTCTCAGGCGAGGCTGTAATTGTTTTAGCAGAACTCTCAGCCTTAATTCTTGGCTGTGTTTTACTTGTCCTGTTTTTAACTTGGTTTTGTTGACAATTTTAATTTATTACCTGATGGCATCCACCCAAATAGACTTGGTGCACGTGTTTTAAACAGACAATCTTCTCTATTTTATTTGGTGTTTTCTGGTACAGTGACTGAAATTTGGTGTGTTTACTCACTCTGAAGTTTCTGGGTTTGCCAATCTGCCCTTTTTGGTCCTGTGCCTACGTATTGTATCGATCCCATTAACTCGGTGGTCTTTAGCGTTGGATCAGCCTTTGATTTATAATCCTTCAGAGACTGAGTCTGTCTCCCGTTGCCCTAAATACTGTAACCAGGACTATTACAACACAACCTGAAAAACACTCGCACTCCTGCAGCTCTCCTCATCCACCACCCTTCAACTTTGCCCCCTCTCTCCTCCTTAGAGAACCTTTTTCTGTTCCCTTTAAAGTTAATAAAAAAGTAAAAAAAAAAATAGAATGCATAAACTTCCCAGATTGAGCAAACAAAATGTTGGGAAAATTCTAATCCAGCCTCAAGTCTCTAAAATTAATACAATTAATAATTTGGCCTCTCTTCCCCCCCAAAGTTTAAAATTAAATGTGGCTTATTAAACATTAGGTCTCTATCTTCTAAGTCTCTTCTGGTCCATGATCTATTAATCGATCACCAGATCGATCTATTATCCCTCACAGAGACCTGGCTCGGACTTGATGATTATGTTTGGTCTGAATGAATCAACTCCCTCTGGGATTTAAACTGTCCATAAACCCCAGAGGTTCCTGGTCGTGGTGGTGGAGTGGCGCAATTTTCCATCCTAAATTGCTGATTAATGTTAAGCAGAAATTATGTTTTAATTCCTTTGAAGGTTTGGTCCTCAGTGTGGGGCCTGTTGGCAATCTTGGCTTGATCCCAGTTCTCTTTGCCATAGTTTATCGTCCTCCCCACGGCCTATTCAGAGTTTCTATCGGAATTTGCCATATTTTTAGCTGATTTGGTGCTGAAAGCTGATAATAATTATTGTAGGGGACTTTAATATACATGTTGATGTTGAGAGTGACTGTCTTAATAAGGCTTTCAATTCAATTTTAGACTCAATGGGGTTTTCCCAAAAAGTAAAAAATTCTACCCATTATTTCCACCATACATTGGACCTTGTTTTGACATATGTATAGATATCGAAAATCTGGCTGTGTCGCCTCATAATCCTGTACTGTCTGACATTGTCTGTTAATTTTTGATTTCATTATCTCTGATCACTTATTTCTAAAGAAAAATACTACTACAGCAGATGTCTTTCTGATGACGTTGTTGCTAAATTTTTGCAGACTGTCTCCTCTATGGCATGGGTCAACAAAACAGAAACACCTGAAATAAGTGGAGAGTCTGCTGCATTCGTGATTGATAGCATGGTTGATGGCGTTACTGCCTCTCTGCATCGGACTCAAGATTTGGTAGCCCCTTTAAAAAAAGAAAAAGTCTAACCCAGAGATTTCTTACTTCTTGGTTTAACTCAGAAACTTGTGGCTTGAAACAGAAGGCTCGTCAATTGGAAAGAAAATGGGTGTTCACTAATTCAGATGAATTCTACTTGGCGTGGAGAAATCATCTCTTAATCTATAAAAAATCTCTTAGAAAAGCTAGATCAAGCTATTATTCTGCATTAATAGAAGCAAACAACAATAACCCCAGGTTTCTCTTCAACACTGTAGCCAGGCTTACAAAGAGCCATGACTCGGTCAATCCTCGCATCCCCCCTGAGCTTTCTAGTCAGGACTTTCTAAACTATTTCAATCTTAAAATTTTATCTATTAGAGATGAAATTAGTCAGATTCTTCCTACCGTAAACTCTAGTACATTAACTACTGCAGCTCCCTCAATTGATATCTGCTTGGATAGATTTACTCCAATCGACCTCTGGAGTTGGATAGGGTAGTTTCCTCTTCTAAGCCTTCATCTTGCCTTCTGGACCCTATTCCTTCCAGGTTATTTAAAATTATTTTCCCAATTATTAGTAGCCGTATTCTTCTTATCATTAATTCTTCTTTAACTCTAGGTTATGTTCCACTGGCTTTTAAAACTGCTGTAATTAAACCTTTACTTAAAAAACCGACGCTTCGATCCTGGAGTTTTTGGCCAATTATCGACCAATCTCCATTTGCCTTTCATTTCAAAAATCCTGGAAGAGTTATTGCTGTGCATTATCTGACATTTGCAGGGAGGTTGGTTTGTTTGAGGTGTTTCAATCTGGGTTCAGAGCTCATCACAGCACTGAAACTGCCTTAGTGAAGGTCTCTAATGACCTCCTGACTGCATCTGATAATGGACTTGTCTCTGTTCTTAGATCTCAGTGCAGCCTTTGACACTATCGATCATGCCATTCTACTTGATAGATTGGAAACACTTTGTTGGACTCAGTGGAACTCCGTTTGCAGTGTTTAGATCTTATGTTGTCTGATAGATTTCAGTTGTCCATGTCAATGATGGATTTTCTCAGCTCTAAGCTCACTCCACGGAGTTCCACAGGGATCTTGTGATAGGCCCTACTCTTTTTAGTCCTATATATGCTCCCGCTGGGCAATATCATCAGAAAGCACTGTATACATTTTCACTGTTACGCTGATGACACACAACTATACCTGTCAATGAAGCCCGATGATTGTGATCAGTTGGCCAAGCTAGATGCCTGTCTTAAGGACATCAAAGCTTGGATGACTTGTAATTTTTTACATATTGAACTCTGATAAGACTGAGTCATTGTTGTTGGCCCAAAACATCTTAGAAATTCCTTTTCAGATTATGCCCTTAAGTTAGATGCTGCCACTCTCACTCTGAACAGTTGTGTGAGGAACCTTGGAGTGATTTTGTGACCAGGATTGTCCTTTAATTCACATATTAAAGACTGTTTCTAGAACCGCCTTATATCATCTGCGCAATATTGCTAAGATCAGTAGCATCTTGTCTCTGGGTGATGCTGAGAAACTGATTGACGCCTTTGTCATTCGCGATTAGATTATTGTAATTTGCTATTATCTGGTTTGTCCTAGAGTATCTTTAAAAAAGTCTTCAATTGAATTCAAAATCTGGTGCTAGAGTGTTAACTGGTTCTAGAAAAAGAGATCATATTTCCCCGTTCTGTCCTCCCTCCATTGGCTTCCCATTGAATTCAGAATCAAGTTTAAAATCCTTCTTCTTACTTTCAAAGCTCTTAACAATCTGCACCCCCAATATATAAAAGATCTGATATTACCTTACCATCCTAACAGAGCATTAAACATCCCAAAATGGCTGGCTTACTTGTGGTGCCCAGAATCTCCAAAAGTACGGTGGGAGGCAGAGCCTTCTGCTACCAAGCCCATTCTCTCTGGAACCAGTTTACCACTCTGGGTCCGGGAGTCAGACTCGGTCTCTGTCCTTTAAGAACAGGGTAAAATCCTTCCTTTTTAATATAGCTTCCATTTAAGGAGGGTATTTGTGTCTTTTAACCCCACTCTTGTTCTATTGTTATCTGATCCATACTGCTGGTTGATCTCCAATATTGTACTTGGCATCTTACTGCTATGTTCTTTATGTCTGTCCTTTCCATCCTCCCTATCCCCTCATCCCCAGCCCGTCGCAGCAGACGACTGCCCCTCCCTGAGCCTGGTCTGCTAGAGGTTTCTTCTTCCTTCCAAATGGGAGTTTTTCCTCTCCACTGTCGCCTAGTGCTTGCTCATAGGGGATTGTCTGATTGCTGGTCTTTCTGTGACTGTGTGAATTTTTTTTATCCGCACTGTGGTGCCACAAGACGGCCTTTTGTTGTGATGTGGCGCATTATAAATAAAGCTGAATTGAACTGAATTGAATTGGTGTTTGCATGTTCTCCTCGTGTCTGTGTGGGTTACTCTGGGAGTTCTCCGGTTTCCTCCCACATGCTAAAAACATGCAAGTTAGGTTAATTGGAGACTCTAAAGTGGCCCCCAAGTGTGAATGTAAGGGTGAATGGTGAAAGGGTTGGGCACCGCACCAGTGGCTGCCTCATCCCTCATGTGGATGCCCTGTAATTTCCCTCATTGTGGGACTAATAAAGGAATCTAAATCTAAAAAAAAAAAGGAAAACGAATCCTACAGACAGTTAACGCTATCCAGGGGTGTGAAAAGTGTTTGGCTAGCAGCTCCACAATGTCTTCAAAAGAGTTCCAAAGCCCCGAGTGTGCGCAGGACTCGCTGGCCCTCAAGACCCAGGTTGTGAACAAGTAGTGCACGTGTTCTTTGCTTGTTGAGCTTACCCAGGTCCAGTGCAGTGATGTACATCTGGAAAGCCTCAAACCACATGGGCCAAGGCACCGGCGGTCCACCCGAGAGCTCAAGAAAGGGGTGAAATGAGTTAATCCTCGATCGCCAAAATGTTATGTATGGTAAAATACCTTGGGTGAAGGGATGAGGCAAGATGACTAGACGAGCACAGCTTTATTGAAGCTGTAGAACTGTGGTAACACGGTAGGCACCCTGGCAGACGGCACCGGTCAAAGAGGGCCACAATATGGATGCCCTCTGCTATATACAGGGCGGTGCAGTGACATGACGGGAAGTGCACATCACTACACCATACTTCACAATAATGTGCCCAAACACTATATCACAAAGGGCACAAGCAGACTTTCATGTGTTTTGCACTGAAGAGAGACTTCAGTCTAGCCACTCTCCCATAAGCCCAGATCTGTGGACAGCTGCAGTAATGGTCGTTCTTCTGGAACTTGGTCCCATCCCCACACAGGAACTCTCTCTCTCTCTCTCTCTCTCTCTCCCTCTCTCTCTCTCTCTCTCTCTCGTGCGCATGCGTGGGCGTTTGTGGGAGCAGGGGTGTGGAGTGGTGTCGAGTGAGTACTTTAAACTTTGTATTTTCTAACTTTTTCTCTATCTTGTGTGTTTGAGGTGTGTGTGTTTAATATAGTGGGTTGAGTGTGTGTGTACTGGGGTGTGAGTGTTGGAGTGAGTGTGTTGGGGAACGGTAGCTTCTGCTGCCGGTTTTTCCCGGCCGGCATCATGCCGGTGATTGATGGTGATGTGGAGTTTGAGCGCTTAACCCGGCGTCATGGTGTGAGAATCCTCCCGACAGTTCCCTGTTCTGTGGAGGAGGCCAGCCCGCTGTAGGACAGGTGGTTGGGCATGGGCAGCATAAAATCAGCATCGAGGATTGAACAGCGCTATTGTGATCTTTCTGGATTCGACTGAAAAGCTGATCAGGTGGTGGCACAGGGAGTGGTCCTAGGTGACACTTTTACTCCCTTTTTACCGCGGGCGAATCCGTCTAGGAGGATCACCATCTCAAACGCTCCTCCTTTCGTTAAAAATGATCAGCTGATTAGAGAGTTGATCCCGTTTGGCCAGGTTTGTGTCCCCTATCAGAATGGTCTCTCTGGGTAGTAAATCACCCCTGCTGAAGCATGTTGTATGTCATAGGAGGCAGTGTTTCATGGTGTTGAAAGACAGCTCTGCTGAACTGAAACGCGTCTTTTAATTTTCAGGATTGACGGCTTTAGCTACTTGGTGTTTGCAACATCTGAAACCATGAAGTGTTTTGCGTGTGGCGCAGAAGGCCATCTATTAGTTCATGTCCTGAAAAGGCGAACACAAAGAGCACTGGCGTAAGAAAGGTGACGCCGCTGTTTCTGGTGGTCCGGAGGGTAGCGCTACATGTGGTGCGGCGGATGCCGCTGGCGGCGCCCGCCTCTGCTGGGGCGGTCGCGGCCGCAGTCCGCATCCGCGTCCGCGTCCGCTTTCTACTTCTGCGGGGGGCGTCCGCGTCCGCGTCCGCTTGTGCGGGGGCGGCCGGGGCCGCCTCTGCTGGGGTGGCCGCGGCGGGCGCGGTAGTTGCCCCCCCAAACAGTGATGGTGGGGAATTTCTGTCTGGCGGCAGCTCTGATCATTGTGACGAGCCTGTCGCCCGGGGTAAACAGGTGGAGGGTGTAAGTAAAAGTGCAGTTAAACGAAGGAACGTGAATGAACAGACTTTGCAGGCGGGGGAGGAGCGGTTTGAGGCTGTAGGGACACACAGAGCAAACACTGCATGACAAACGTTGCAGTTCATGAAGAAATGCAGGAATGTAGTTTTGTTGAAGAGGATCCTTTAAAGCTGCACAAAAAAGAAAAAGTGCTGAAAACTTACAGAGCTCTGCTAAATCTAGTAGGGTTGGGAAGTTAGATTTACTAGATGAGAGCGTCTCTGACGAAAGTGGAGCTGAGTCTGAAATGATGCAGACGCAGACGCAGGAGGGAGCAAAGCTCCTATTGTTTTTTCCAAAAATTAGGCAATTTCTCCAGGTGACAAAGGGGAGCAGAGCTGTGAAAGTGGAAAATTACTTTCCAGATCTGGAGTTATTTGTGGCATCAGCTCGCAAGCTGATGAAACTGAATGATGGGAATGAGACTTTTACTGATCAGGAAATTTTTTCGTTAAAGAAACTGGTTGTCAAACTGAAATCACAAATTACTAACAGTCATGTTTGACTCTTAGTTTGTTTCTTCCCTTTTATGCTATGTGTGTGTTTTTTTACTGTACCCTATTTTTATCCTGTATTAATGCCCCACCTTAGAATTGGCACTCTCAATATTAATGGGGCCAGGGATGATGTAAAAAGGGCCTCTTTATACAAGCTTTTTAATTTAAAGAAACTTGACGTGCTGATGGTCCAGGAGTCTCACAGCACTGTGGACATTGAGAGCCATTGGAAAAAAGAGTGGGATGGCTGCAATTTTTTTTAGCCACAAATCCAGTAGCAGTGGGGGGGTGGCTGTACTTTTCTCTAGGGGTTGTGTGCCTGTCTCTTATGAGGTAGAAGAGGTGGTGAGAGGTCATTTCCTCTTATTAAAGGTACAGTTGAAAAACGTGAACTTCGTTTTTATAAACGTGTATGTGCCAACACAGAGAGCAGAGAGGATCAGGGTTCTTTGACGTGCTTTCGGATACGGTTAAGTCCTGTGATCCAAATAGTTTTTTATTTCTGGGGGGTGATTTTAACTGTACCATTAAACCACAGACTAGACAGGAACATCAGGAGCCTCACCCTGCTTCTGCCAATAGGCTGAGAGAACTGGTGAAAACACATGAAATGGCCGATGTGTGGAGATCACATCATGGGGACCAGAGGCAGTACACCTGGAGCCATGTCAAAGATAACCTTTTATCTATGGCTAGGTTAGACCGTTTTTATGGTTTTAAACATCAAATGAGTGTTTTTAAAAATAGTTGTATCTGTCCTGTGGTTTCACTGATCACTGCCTGCTGTTTTGTTCTGTGTTTATTGAAAATGTAAAGTGTAAGAGTGCTTTTTGGCATTTTAACAATACACTTTTAAATGATGTGTTTTTTAAAGAGGTTTTTCATGATGTTTGGAAGTCACACAGGTAACAAAAACCCTCTTTTAGTTCTCTCCAATTGTGGTGGGATTTTGGTAAGGCCCAGATAAAACAACTCTGCCAACAGTACACTCAAAATGTCACTCGTAGCTTGACCCAATCCTTGAAAGTTCTGGAGACTGAGGTGGTAGAACTAGAGGAGTTGCTCAGTTCTACAGGAAAACAGGAGCACTTAGAGGCTCTCAAGTCAAAAAGGTCAGCCTTGGCTAGCTTGCTAGGGGTCACCGCACAGGTGCTCTGGTCCGCTCACGCTACCATGGATGTAGCTCTGATGGACTCGCCCTCCCAGTACTTTTTTGGACTGGAGGGGAAAAATGGCAGAGAAAGCTCATTCACTCCTTGTTGGGCGATGACGGGAGAACAATCTCCACAGCAGCAGAGATCAGGAAACACGCTGCTAGCTTTATACAGTGAATTGTTTAGAGCAGAGTGGAGGGAGGACACGGCACTGGGCCAGGTTTTCCTTGATGGTCTTCCAGTGCTCTCAGAGGACCTTGTTGCCGGCTTGGATGCTCCACTGTCTCTGTCTGAGCTGCATACGGCGCTAATGAGCCTCCAGAATGGAAAATCACCAGGCATAGATGGTCTCTCTGTGGACTTTTTTAAGGAATTCTGGCCCCTGCTTGGTCCAGGACCTGCTGGAGGTTCTCCAAGATAGCTTGGAAAGGGGGACCCTACCCACGACCTGCAGGAGGGCCATCATCACACTGTTGCCGAAAAAGGGGGACCTCCAGAGCCTAAAGAACTGGAGGCCAGTCTCTCTGCTCTGCACAGACTACAAGATTCTCTCAAAAGCTCTGGCCCGAAGACTGAGAAAGGTGATGAGCGAGCTCATTCATGTAGACCAGACTTACTGTGTGCCTGGCAGGCTGATTAGTGACAACGTCACTTTAATTCGGGATATTTTGGAGGTCTTTGGGTTCATTGGCGGTAGAAACTGGTTTGATTTCAATTGACCAGGAAAAGGCGTTTGATCGGGTTGAACACCAATATTTATGGACAGTTTTAACAGCTTTTGGGTTCAGCCCAGGCTTCATAGCCAGGATACGGGTCTTGTACAGTGACATTGAGAGTGTGCTGAAGATAAATGGGGGCCTGTCTGCCCCTTTAAAAGTCCAGAGGGGGGTTCGGCAGGGCTGCCCTCTCTCAGGGATGCTGTACTCCCTCGCCATAGAGCCTTTGCTTCACTGCCTGAGAAGGGATCTATCAGGAGTTACTTTTCCTGGCTGTGACACCACGTTCAAGCTGTCGGCCTATGCAGATGATGTAGTCATTCTGCTAAACAAGCAGAGTGACATTGACGTTCTGGTTAGGAGTGTCAATCTTTTTGGCCAACTTTCCTCTGCAAAGATAAACTGGGGAAAAAGCGAGGCTCTGATGGTGGGGGAGAAACTAGAAAATCAGCTTACGCTGCCGGGTGGGTTGATTTGGAAAAAAGGAGGTTTTAAGTATCTTGGCGTCTTTATTGGAAATCAGCAGTTTGAGCAAAAAAATTGGGATGGGGTCATAGAGAAGATTAACGGGAGACTAAACAAGTGGAAGTGGCTAATGCCAAGAATATCTTTTAGAGGAAGAGTGCTCATTTTAAATAATCTTGTTTCCTCATCCCTGTGGCACCGCCTCATGTGCATGGACCCCCCTGCTGGTTTGTTGTCCAAAATTCAGTCTGTTTTGGTGGACTTTTTTTTGGGGGGTGGACTCCACTGGGTTCCTCAAGCCCTGTTATTTCTTCCCAAAGAGGAGGGGGGGGCAAGGAGTGATTCATTTAGCTAGTAGAGGTGCTGCTTTTAGACTGACTTTCATACAGAGACTGCTGACGGGCCCCCAGGACCTGGTATGGAGGCCTTTGGCCTGTGTTATTTTACAGAGAGTCCTTGGGCTTGGGCTAGACCTCCCTGTGTTTTTAATGGATTTTAAGAACTCTAATGCACTGTCTTTACCCAGTTTTTACCGCAGTCTCTTTTCAGTGTGGACTCTTTTTAAAAAACAAAGAGGGCCATGCGATTCCCTCTACTGGTTGTTGAGGGAGCCGCTGGTTTTTGGTGGTCGCCTTGGTGTCCTGCCGGGAGTTGGAAGGACCTTCCTTGATAGGCTGTGTTCCAGGAACATTCTCACTCTGAAGCAAGTGGTGGAACTGGCTGGTCCTGGCCTCAACAACGCCTCAGCTTTAGCAGCTCATCTTGGTGTCAGGTCGATTCGTTTCATCGATGGTCTTCTTGCACACTGGAAACAGGAGCTTCATGGACTTGAGCACTCCCTACTCTTGGACTTTAGCAATGGCACGCTGCAGCCAGAAAGCACTGACCCCTTTCCCTCTCTCACGCTCTATATGGACTTTGACGTCGCTCCTTGCTCCTTACTGGCATTCTGTGCTCCCACTGGTGTGGACTTTGGAGGAGCCAGTGGTAAGGCACTCTACAGACTGGTGGTGATGGCACTCAACAAGGACCGATTGAACACCTGTGTGGACACTCCTTGGAGAGCCTATTTTAAACTAGGAAAAGGGCATCAGCCTGCCTGGAGGGCTCTTTACAAAGCCCCTCTCCCTAAGAGGCATGGAGACTTACAGTGGAGGGTCCTGCATGGTATTATAGCTGTCAATGCTTTTGTTTCTGTGATTAACAGCAGTGTCAGTGATCAGTGTGTTTTTTGTTCCTCTAGGGAGACTGTTTTTCATTGTTTTATTGAATGTCAGCGCCTGAGTGGCCTCTTTGAACTTCTCACAAAACTTTTTCATATTTTTAAGGAAGTTTTCTCTCAGCAGGTTTTCATTTGTGGTTTTATGTACAATCGTCGTTTTAAGCAGAAGTGTCAACTACTGAACTTTGTTTTAGGACAGGCAAAGTTGGCTATCTATGTAAGCCGGAGAAGAAAACTTGAAAATGTTGAGAATGATGTTGATGTCAAAATTTTATTTGTGAGGCTACTTAAAGCCAGAATCAGGCTGGACTTTCAGTTTTTTATGGGGAATGGGGATGTGGAAGGTTTCAGGACCCTCTGGTCCCTGGAGAATGTCCTCTGTTCAGTTCATGATGGACAGCTTTTTTTTGGGCGTTTTTTGGGGGATTAATTTTCTGTGTAACATAGCATGATATAGGAATTGTATTGACTGATGGACAAGTGTGTTTATTAAAGATCTTTTAAAAAATCAAAATCTCTCTCTCTCTCTCTCTCTCTCTCTCTCTCTCTCTCTCTCTCTCTCTCTCTCTCTCTCTCTCTCTCTCTCTCTCTCTCTCTCGCTCTCTAGAAAACATAGAAGGGGCAAGATAGAAGTGCTCTTATTCCACTGATGAAAGAAACATTTTTCTGTTTTGGTGGGTTACCTTCCTGGAAAGATCATTCTAGATCCTATTTAATCTCACAAGAAACTGATACTTTTTAAATGTTCTTGTATTTATGATGATCATGATAATGAAGAAGATCCTCCTCTCTAAACCTGTTCTGCTGAATATTTACCATGGCATTGTTTCCTGTTCTGCTGAGGCCCAGGCTCCAGCTCCAGCTCCAGCTCCAGCTCGGATTGGCCTGGTAAACGCCAGATCGCTGGCAAATAAAACTTAGATCCTGAAGGATTTCATCAGCTCCCGGGAACTGGATTTCTTTTTCATTGCGGAGACCTGGCAGACTGTGGGTGAATTCTCTGCTCTGTCCGAAGTTTTACCCCCAGGTTACTGTTATTTTAATTCCCCGCGGACAACAGGATGAGGAGGAGGAACAGCAACTGTTTACAAAAATGGCTATAAATGTAAGCAATGTTTTTCACCTTCTCCATTCTCCAGCTTTGAACTGACTTTCTTTGACGTGGGTCGCTCTAACCCGGTACTGTGTGCTGTCATGTACAGACCACCCAAATATAATAAGGACTTTTTAAATGACTTTGCCATTTTCTTGGCTGGTATTGTTACAAATTATGATCGTGTTCTTATCGTTGGAGATTTTAACATACATCTGTGTTGTCCAGATAAGCCGCTGGTGAAAGACTTTTTAAATATTGTAACGTCGGGGCTGTGTTAAGGGGGGCAGTGTAACATCGGGGCTTTTTCCCAACATGCCTTGCCAGTAGAGACTTTATTTTCGTGTGTGTGTTTAATGTTATTACTGTGCTATTATACTGCTGTGTCATTATAACTGTGTTATAATGACCCAGCAGTGTTATAGGTAATAATAATAAGTTTATTTGTAGAGCACTTTTCACAGACAGAGTCACAAAGTGCTTAACATGGTAAAAAAAACAAAATAAAAACACAGGCACATAAAACAGTAAAAAAACAAAAAACAAAAAAACAAAGTAGACAGTAAAAGCACATAAAAATACAATCAACACATAGTTAACTAGAAAAGCACTCATAGAGCGCATACCTCTGCCAAGGCTCCTTCCGTTTCTCATGGATCACCTCCAAAATGTAATGGGCTTGTGTGTAGGCCTATCGCCACTTGTGGTGAAAATTGTATCAAAGTCTGTCCATTAGTTTTGGAGTTTTGTGGCTGACAGACTGTGAGAAGAGCCTTGGCTGAGGTATGCATTTCCAGATCATCCCCAAAATGTAATGGGTTCCTCTGTAGGCCAAGAACCACCTCTGGTGAAAATGTCATCCAAATCCATCCAGTAGTTTTTGTGTAATCCTGCTGTACAAATACAAACAAAGCCCTTGGTGGAGGTATGCACTCTCAGATCATCACCAAAATCTAATCATCTGTTCCCTGTGCCATTACACACGTTTCCTGAAAATTTCGTCAAAATCCGTTCATAACTTTTTGAGTTATGTTGGTAACAGACAGACAGACAGACAGACAAATGGCAGTAAAAGCATTACCTCCTTGGCGGAGGTAATAAACTCAAGTGTTGCTGTTGTGTCCATCTCCTCCATCTCCAACCTCCCAGGCTGCGGGCGTTGCAATTCATCGCACAACCACATACAACCCACAGGCCAATGGGTTATGCGAGCGTTTTCATAGATCACTGAAAGCAGCACTCAGGGGTTCACTGACGGATGCAAATTGGGTAGACAGGTTGCCGTGGGTTTTATTGGGGTTGCGCTCCATGGCAAAAGAGGATTTGGAAGCTTCCCCGGCAGAGAGCTCGTTTTTGCGCAGCCGCTATGGCTGCCCGGGGAATTTCTGCCAAATAATCCCGCGCCGGACAGCTGCCCGTCTCAGCTTTTGCAGCGTAGCGCAAACACAGGCATGCTGCCGGGTCCGGCCCACCACTGTTTTCCGCGTGCTTTTGTACCTAAAACTTTGAAGAACGCGGAGTTTGTGTTCGTCAGACACGACGACCAGCGCTCTCCATTGCGCCTGCACACATGTTGAAAATGGCCCTATGTCACAATGTTAAAGAATCCTTTAAAAAATTCCTGTATCCAGACGGTGATCCGGATCATCCCCAAAATTTAATCAGTTCTTCCTTGTACCATTTCCAACAACACCTGAAAGTTTCATCGAAATCTGTCCAAAACTTTTTGAGTTATCTTGCTAACCAACAGACAGACAGACAAACAGACAGACAAACAGACAGACAAACCCCAGCAAAAACATAACCTCCTGGCCTGCGGCCTGGTGGAGGTAATTAAAAAGCCAGGCTAAAAAGGTGGGTCTTTAGTTGCTTCTTAAAAACACCAGTGGAAGGTGCAAATCTAAGTTCAAAAGGTAAGGAGTTCCACATTCTGGGAGCAACAGCAGCAAAGGCTCTATCGCCTTTGGTTCTGAGCCTAGTGTTAGGGACTACCAATAGATTTTGATGAGAAGACCTGAGAAACCTGCTGGGCTGGTGTAGAAAGAGCAGGTCACTAATATAAAAAGGCACCTCTTCATGAATGGCTTTGTAAGTAAGAACAAGAACTTTAAAATCAATTCTATAATTTACAGGAAGCCAATGCAAGGAGGCCAAAACAGGAGTGATATGACAGAATCTACTGGACCTAGTTAGTAATCTTGCAGCAGCGTTCTGGACTAACTGTAGGCGGTGTAAAGAGGATTTGCTAAGACATGTGAAAAGAGCATTACAGTAGTCCAAACGTGAAGAAACAAAAGCATGAATAATGATTTCTAACTGACTGTAGGAAACCAATGACCTAATTTTGGATATATTCCTAAGGTGGAAAAAACAACTCCAGGTCAGAGATTTGACATGCTGATCAAAACTCATCAATTGATCGAAAATGACACCAAGATTTTTTAGATTAGACCGTACGTTAGAGCTTAATGAACCAGTGCTATTAACCAACTTAGGAATTAGATTATCAGGTGCTACAATAAGGACTTCAGTTTTATCAGCATTAAGCAGCAAAAAGTTACCAGACATCCAGTCCTTAATTGCAGACAGACAATCATGAATAATTTTTAAATTGTCAACATGGTCAGGCTTAAAAGAGAAAAGTAGCTGTAAATCGTCAGCGTAGCAGTGATAAGACACACCTTTAAATTTGCTGATGATAGAACCAAGTGGCAGCATATATAGGGCAAATAAAAGTGGACCCAGAATAGAACCCTGAGGCACCCCACAGGTTAAAGGTGCTGAGTCAGATGAATAAGAGCCAACTAGCCACAGAAAAACTCCTACCAGAAAGGTAGGAGAAAAACCAATCCAGAGCTTTTCCAGAAATACCTACCCAATCTCTAAGCCTTTGTAACAAAATACAATGATCAATAGTATCAAATGCTGCAGTAAGATCTGATAACACAGCTGAAATGTTTTCTGGATGAACACAGTATTTTGGAGATTTTTCAATCTGGTTTCAATGCTCTTCATAGCACAGAGACAGCCTTGTTAGAGTTTTTAAACGATATTCTCTTAGACATGTGATTCAGGTGAATATGCTGTTCTTGTGCTGCTTGATTTAACTGCTGCCTTTGACACAGTGGACCATCATGTTTTAATTTTCCTGTTTGCAGCATCTAGTGGGCATTTGTGGCACTGCTCTTAACTGGTTTAGGTCCTATCTGGCAGACAGGACTTTTAAAGTTAGCATGTCTGGGTTTGAATCCTCTTCTGCTCCTCTGCCATACGGGGTCCCACAGGGGTCGGTTCTAGGGCCCATGCTTTTTTCTCTGTACATACTTCCACTGAGTTCCATTTAAGTCTTGGATGGCCCTAAACTTCCTAAATTTTAATGATAAGAAGACTGAAGTGATGGTGTTTGGATCTAGTCGCCCCTGTGAGTCCCCTCCTGTATACTTGGGCCCCCTTACTCCTTATGTTAAATCCACAGCTAGGAACATTGGTTTTATCATGGACAATGATTTTAAATTAGACACGCAGATTCGTTCTGTGGTAAAATCCAGCTTCGTTCATCTAAGGCGTTTAGCAAAAGTAAAACCCATTCTCTCTAGACCACACCTGGAAACAGTAATCTATGCTTTTTTTTTTTTTTTTTTTAAAAAGCATTTTATTTTATTTCATCTCGGCTGGATTACTGTAACGCACTTTACGCTGGTGTCAGCCAGTCATCTCTTTCCCGTCTGCAGCTGGTTCAAAACGCCGCTGCTCGTCTTTTAACAGGTACACGTGGAAGAGATCACATCACACCCATCTTAGCTTCACTCTACTGGCTGCCCGTGTATTTTAGAGTTCATTTTAAAATTCTTTTATTTGTTTTTAAATCCTTGAACGGTCTTGCTCCGGCTTACCTCTCTGAACTTCTGCATCCCTACGCCCACTCGGTCCCTTAGGTCAGCTGAACAGCTGTTTTTGGCGGTACCAAAGGCAAGGCGCAAGCTCAGAGGGGACAGAGCCTTTTCGATTATGGCCCCCAGATTATGGAATGATTTACCCCTGAACATCAGACAAGCACCTTCACTGTCCATTTTTAAAACACGTCTTAAAACACACTTTTACTCCCTGACCTTCGACCCAGTATGAGACATTGATTTTATTGAATGAAATGGATTTTATTTTTGTTTTATGATTTTTTTTTTTTTTTTTACTGTGGTTCTTGTGTTAGCGCCTTTTGTGTTAGTGCCCTGCTTTTATGCTCTATTGCTGTACAGCACTTTGTATAGCGAGTGTTGCTTTTAAAGTGCTTTATAAATAAAGTTGATTGATTGATTGATTGACATTTCATGTTTTTTCTTGTCTAATGATTTATGATCCGTTTACACAAATGAAGGTCAATGGTCATTTCCCAGCCAGCATGTCCATGTGGGCCCCACCAAAGGTTAAATCTGGGCTGTCATATGGGTCCATGTGGGTTTGTCCGTGGTTTTCATGTTGGCCCCATCTGTGTTTGCCCACATGGACTTTACTTGTTTACTGTACATCCTAAATTCACAGTGCTTCTTTTTCCACATTTTGTTATGTTCCTTATTCCAAAAGGGATTAAATTATTTTTTTTTCCTCAAAATTCTACACACAATACCCCATAATGACAACATGAAATTTTTTTTTTGAGATTTTTGCAAATTTATTAAAAATAAAAAACTAAGAAATCATGTACATAAGTATTCACAGCCTTTGCTCAATACTTTGTTGATGCACCTTTGGCAGCAATTACAGCCTCAAGTCTTTTTGAATATGATGCCACAAGCTTGGCACACCTACCTTTGAGCATTTTGGCCCATTTCTCTTTGCAGCACCTCTCAAGCTCCATCAGGTTGGATGGGAAGTGTCGGTGCACAGTCATTTTCAGATCTCTCCATAGATGTTCAATTGGATTCAAGTCTGAGCTCTGGCTGGGCCACGCAAGAACATTCACAGAGTTGTCCTGAAGTCACCCCTTTGATATCTTGGCTGTGTGCATAGGGTCGTTGTCCTGCTGAAAGATGAACCGTCGCCCCAGTCTGAGGCCAAGAGCCCTCTAGAGCAGGTTTTCATCCAGGATGTCTCTGTACATTGCTGCATTCATGTTTCCCTCCATCCTGACTAGTCTCCCAGTTCCTGCCGCTGAAGAACATCCCCACAGCATGATGCTGCCACCACCATACTTCATTGTAGGGATGGTATTGGCCTGGTGATGAGTGGTGCCTGGTTTCCTCCAAACATGACGCCTGGCAATCACGCCACAGAGTTCAATTTTTGTCTCATCAGACCAGAGAATTTTGTTTCTCGTGGTCTGAGAGTCATTCAGGTGCCTTTTGGCAAACTCCAGGTGGACTGCCATGTGCCTTTTACTGAGTGGCTTTGGTCTGGCCACTCTACCATCAAGGCCTGATTGGTGGATTTCTCCAGGGATGGTTGTCCTTCTGGAAGATTCTCTTCTCTCCACAGAGGAATGCTGCAGCTCTTACAGTGTCACCATTGAGTTCTTGGTAACCTCCCTGACTAAGGCCCTTCTCCCCTGAATGCTCAGTTTAGATGGCCGGCCAGCTCTAGGAAGAGTCCTGGTGGGTCTGAACTTCTTCCACTTCCAGATGATGGAGGCGACTGTGCTCACTGGGATCTTCAAAGCAGCAGAAATTTTTCTGTACCTTTCCCCAGATTTGTGCATCGAGACAATCCTGTCTCAGAGGTCTACAGACAATTCCTTTGACTTCATGCTTGGTTTGTGCTCTGACATGCACTGTCAACTCCAATTAAGCTGTAAAAAACAGTGGGAACAGATCAGTGGGAACAGAATGCACCTGAGCTCAATTTTGAGCTTCATGGCAAAGGCTGTGAATCTTTATGTACATGTGGTTTCTTAGTTTTTTATTTTTAATAAATTTACAAAACTCTCAGACTTTTTTCATCTTGTCATTATGGGGTATTGTGTGTAGAATTTTGAGGAAAAAATTAATTTCATCCATTTTGGAATAAGGCTGTAACATAACAATGTGGAAAAACTGAAGACTGAAGACTGAAGTCATTCTTGTTGGTCCCAAAAACCTTAGAAATTCCTTTCCAAATCAAACTTTCAGTTTGGATGCAGTTACTCTTTCTCTTAATAGCTCTGTGAGGAACCTTGGAGTTATTTTTGATCAGGATTTGTCCTTCAATTCACATATTAAATTTGTTTCTAAGACTGCCTTCTATCATTTGCGTAATATTGCCAAGATTAGGAGCATCTTGTCTCAGAGTGATGCTGAGAAGCTGATCCACGCTTTTGTTAGCTCGAGATTAGATTATTGTAATTCTTTATTATCAGGTTGTCCTAAAACATCTTTAAAAAGTCTTCAGCTGATCCAAAATGCTGCAGCAAGAGTTTTAACAGGTACTAGAAAGAGAGATCATATCTCTCCGGTTCTGGCCTCCCTTCATTGGCTTCCCATAGAGTTTAGAATTAAGTTTAAAATCCTTCTTCTTACTTACAAAGCTCTAAACAATCAGGCTCCTTTTTATTTAAAAGATCTGATACTACCGTATCATCCTAACAGAGCACTACGCTCCCAAAATGCAGGTTTACTTGTAATACCTAGAATCTCCAAAAGTACAATGGGAGGCAGAGCCTTCAGTTATCAAGCTCCTCTCCTGTGGAATCAGCTGCCAATCTGGATTCGGGAGTCAGACTCAATCTCTGTTTTTAAGAATAGGGCTAAAACCTACCTTTTTGATATAGCCTACAATTAGGGAGGGATCATGTGTTTTCTGAACCCTCCCTTAGTTATGCTGCTAATAGGTTTAGTCAGCCGGGGGACCTCCAGTAATGCACTGGGCCTCACTCCTTTCCTCACTCTCTATGAAATATTTTTTTTTTTGCTGGTCATTAACATTTGTTTGTTCTCTCCCATAGATTGAGTCCCCATCGTGCTGTTTGCTCTCTACATGTCTGTTCTTTTCTTCTTCTCTATCCCCTCACCCCCCAGCCAGTCGCAGCAGATGACTGCCCCTCCCTGAGCCTGGTTCTGCTGGAGGTTTCTTCCTGTTAAAAGGGAGTTTTTCCTCTCCACCGTCGCCAAGTGCTTGCTCACAGGGGATCGCCTGATTGCTGGGGTCTTTCTGCAACTGTGGGGGTCCTCCCTACAGTTGATAGTGCTATGAGATGACTGTTGTTGTGAAATGGCGCTATATAAATAAAGTTGAATTGAATTGAATTGAATTGAATTGAAAAAAGTGAAGCGCTGTAAATACTTTCCGGATGCACTACACCTATTTTCAAATTATTTTCTCATAAATTTGCTATTTTCTTGTAAATTTGTGACTTTCCCCCCAATTTCATATTTTTTTTTTATTTGAAATTTTCTCATAAATTTGCAACTTTTTTTTACTGTAAACTTGCAACTTTTTTCTCATAAATTTGTTAGTTTTTCTTATAAAATTATGACTTTTGTCTTACAAATTTGATAACTTTTTCTTGCAATTTTGGAACCTTCTCATAAATTTGCCCCTTTTTTACTGTAATCTTGCAACTTTTTCCTCATAAATTTGTTACTTTTTTCCTTGCTATTTTCTTGTAAATTTGGAACTTTCTCAATAATTTTCAACTTTTTTTTACTGTAAACTTACAACTTTTTCTCATAAATTTTCATTTTATTTACTCATCTGTCCATCTGTCCAGGGTGTACCCTGCCTCTCCCCCAAAGATGCTGGGATATGGCTCCAGCCCCGGCCCCACCCCTCCTCACGACCTGAAAAGGATTAAGTGGTAGAAGATGGATGGATGGATGGATTGTTAATTTGCAGCTTTTTCACATTTTTCCTCATAAATCTGACTCTTTTCTTGTAAATTTCCAGTTTTTTTCTTGTAAATTTGTAACTTTTTCCAAGTAATTTTACAATTTTTTCTTGTCAATTTTCAACTTTTTTCTCATAAATTTGCTTCTTTTTGTAAATTTGTCACTTTACTTTTTTTTTTTTTTTTTTTACAAATTTATGAGGAAAAAATGTGAAAGTTAATGACTTTTTTTTCCTAATTTTGCCTATGGCACAAGTGTTGCTGAAACCTACTCATATATTAAACCCATGTGGGGCCCTGATGTGGGTAAACAGATTACCTGCTTACCGATGGGGCCAACTGGAACCCGTGGACAAACCCACATGGGACCCATAAGACAGTCCAGATTTAACCTATGGTGGGGCCCATATGGACATGTTGGCTGGGTCAAGTAGAATTTATTCCACATAGAAGGCCAAGGCTCTGAACTTCCATTGATGAAGATTATTAATTAACGCCACAAAACATGTCCACGAACAGGTGATTGAATAAAGTTACGTAAGTTTGAACAGAGACCAGGAGGAACACCAATGCATGTTTAATCCTTTATTCGTGTCTGTGGGGCTCAAATGTGAATGAATTCAGAGCTGTTTCACTGGAACATAACCAGGATGGACACCTCATAGCTTGCTCAACAATTCCAAGCTGTGGTTAGCACATTCAGCTAACAACACAACAGCACTCAGGCTTAGACTGGGCAGGTGAGTTGACACTTCACGGTTCAGCTGGTTGATCCCACATGAGTACTAAAACTCCCCAGAAGGACAATAGAGCCCGTAGAAATGGCACTCTCCAGTCCCCACCCAGACACTTGTACAAGCCTGGACAATATGAAGTGACATGAGCATGGGCTCAACTGACACTCAGGACCCCCTTTCAATCCAGAGGATCAGGAAAACAACTTTTATCATCTACAGAATAAACCCCAACAAAAATAAGACAATAACATCATCAAAACTAAAACGTGAAGCAAATAACAATCTCACTACAATGGGACCTGTGGGACACATTATGCAGCAAGTAAATTTTTAGACACTGACAATGATGTGTTGTAAGGAGAAAAATGGGTAAGAATAAGGACTCCAATAACCCTACCAATGGGGTCAATTCTGCCATATGTACAGGACATATAGAGTATCGAAACTGTTTCTCTCTCATCCACAGTGCAGTAAAACCGAATATAAGAAAAACAGCAAATATCCAATATATACAGTGTAAGCAATGTAGAAAATGTATTATGTGAAAAGAAGCAGTGCAACATGTCATGTATCTTGCAATCCTGAGTCCTGAGTAGAACAGAATGGTAAACCCGAATAGAATAAATAATAAGTAGAAGCGGCTGATGCAGTCTTGGGTTTAACGGTGATATCGTCCAGGGTTTGTGGGTGATGATTGGTGGAGGGGGAGGGGGGCATGCAGGAAGGGGAGGAAGAGCTGGGAGAGAGTTCAGCATTCTGATAGCCTAATGGATAGAGCTGTTTCTAGGTCTACTGGTCCTTGTTCTGAGACTCCGCAGCCTCCTCCCAGATGATGGGTGAAGTCACCTGCAGTCTCTACAGACCATCTGTGTGTTATGTCCCAGAGGGAGGGTGCAAATAATGCTTTCAGCTGCACTAACTATGCATTGCAGGGACTTTCAGCAGGATGTGGTGCAGCTTCTGTACCACATTGTGATGCAGCTGGTCAGGATATTCTCTGTTATGCCGTAGTAGAAAGAGAGCATGATGGGGACAGGAGCTTTGGCGGAGGAAATAGAGGTACTGCAGGGTTTTCTTGGCCAGTGATGCACTGTTGGTGTTCTAGGAGAGGTTCTCTGTAATGTGTACACCCAGGAACTTGGTGCTGTTTACTCTCTTCACAGCAGCCCTGTTGACCATCAGTGGAGGATTGCTGGGTGTTGACTCTCCTGTAATCAACCACAATCTCCTTCATCTTCTTCACATTAAGGGTGAGATTGTTGTTGCTGCACTGTATGGCCGTTGGCTCACCTCATCCCTTTAGTTTGGCTCATCATTGTTGCTGATGAGACGCACCACAGTTGTGTCGTCTGCAAACCTGATGAAGAGGTTGATGCTGTGTTTTGGTATGCAGTTGTAGGTTGGTGAAGAAAGGGGGCTAAGCACCCATCCTTGTGGAGCCCCCATGTTCAATGTGATGATTCTGGATGTGTTGCTGCACCCAAAATGCATGTGGTCTCCCAGTCAGAAAGTCTAGAAGCCAGTTGCACAGCGAGGTGTTAATCTTTAGTCCATATAATTTCTGGACCAGCTGCTGACAGATGATTGTATTGAATGCTGAACTAAAGTCTAAGAACAACATCCTCACATATAAGTATTTGGTATCAAGGTAAGAGAGTGCTAAGTGGAGATTGCAATATTGGATGAATCAGTTAGTCCGATATGCAAACTGGAAGGGGTCCAATGAGGGGAAGAGGACGGATTTAATGTATTGCATGACTAACCAACTGAAGCACTTCATGTTAGGGCTATCGGGGGATAAGGATTTGTACTTATATAGTGTTTTCTAGTCTCAAAGACCACACCAGTACTCACCTTCCATTCTAAGGGCCTATAGGAGACAGATACCTAGGGACAATTTAGAATGACCAGTTAACCTAACATGCATGTCTTTGGGTTGTGGGAGGAAACCGGCGCCCCCAGAGTAAACCCACACAGCACAGGGAGAACATGTAAACTCCACACAGAAAGGTTCCTACTCCTGCCAGCCTGGGGATTCGAACCTGGAACCTTCTAGCTGTTAGGCAACAGTGCTAACCACTGTACCACTGTGCTGCCACAGATAGTAATCACTGAAGGAAGTTGGTGAATCCTTCTTCGGAACCACTTGGTTCAGGGAGGTGTTAAAGATGTCTGTGAGGACATCAGTGAGCTCATCTGCGCATTCCTTCAGTGCGTGGCCAGGTATGTTGTCTGGGCCTGCAGCTCTCTGTGCATTAATCCTGGAGAGGGATTTCTTCATGCTTGCTGGAGACAAGGACAGCACCTTGTCATCTGAAGGGGGTGGTGTTTTCTGTGCAGGAGTGTGGTTGTGGTCTTCAAAATGAAATAAGACCTCCATGCTGGATCAGTTGAGGCCCAGGCTAACAACAACCCCCAGAGAGAGTTGTGATTGGAGCAGACTGTAATGGACATGTAGGTGAAGGAAACAGAGGTGATGAGGAGGTGCTGTGTAGGTATGGTGTTAAGGAGAGAAATGTGGATGGACAGATGGTTGTGGATTTTTCTGAATGACTGGGCAAGTACAGTTATTAAAGTGTTGAGGGAAATGACTAGAAAGGTATGTGGTGTATTCTCTGTACATAAAGAAGACAAGTAGACATGATAGTGGAATGAGGAGGTACAGGAAAGTATTCAAAGAAAGCGGTTGGCAAAGAAAAATTGGGATAGTCAGGGAGATGAAGAAAGTAGGCAGGAGTATTTGGAATCTAGGCATATGGCAAAGAGAGCGGCGACAAAGGAAAAGGCATACATTGCATTGTATGAGGCTGGATACTAAGGAGAAAAGGACTTGTATCGATTGGCTAGACAGAGATCGAGCTGGAAAAGATGTGCAGTAGGTAAGGCTGATTAAGGACAGAGATGGTGTACTAACGAGTGAGGAGACTGTGAAGAGAAGATGGAAGGAGTACTCTGTGGTCCTGATGAATGAAAAAAATGGGGGGTGGATAATGGAAAGACAGTGAATCAGGAAGTTTCAGGGATTAGCAAGGCAGAAGTGAGGACAGCTATGAAGAGGATGAAGAGTAGGCAGCTGGTCCAGATGACATACAGTACCTGTGGCGGTATTCAATTCAATTCAACTTTATTTATATAGCGCCATTTCACAACAACAGTCATCTCATAGCACTATCAACTGTAGGGAGGACCCCCACAGTTGCAGAAAGACCCCAGCAATCAGGCGATCCCCTGTGAGCAAGCACTTGGCGACGGTGGAGAGGAAAAACTCCCTTTTAACAGGAAGAAACCTCCAGCAGAACCAGGCTCAGGGAGGGGCAGTCATCTGCTGCGACTGGCTGGGGGGTGAGGGGATAGAGAAGAAGAAAAGAACAGACATGTAGAGAGCAAACAGCACGATGGGGACTCAATCTATGGGACAGAACAAACAAATGTTAATGACCAGCAAAAAAAAAATATTTCATAGAGAGTGAGGAAAGGAGTGAGGCCCAGTGCATTACTGGAGGTCCCCCGGCTGACTAAACCTATTAGCAGCATAACTAAGGGAGGGTTCAGAAAACACATGATCCCTCCCTAATTGTAGGCTATATCAAAAAGGTAGGTTTTAGCCCTATTCTTAAAAACAGAGATCGAGTCTGACTCCCGAATCCAGATTGGCAGCTGATTCCACAGGAGAGGAGCTTGATAACTAAAGGCTCTGCCTCCCATTGTACTTTTGGAGATTCTAGGTATTACAAGTAAACCTGCATTTTGGGAGCGTAGTGCTCTGTTAGGATGATACGGTAGTATCAGATCTTTTAAATAAAAAGGAGCCTGATTGTTTAGAGCTTTGTAAGTAAGAAGAAGGATTTTAAACTTAATTCTAAACTCTATGGGAAGCCAATGAAGGGAGGCCAGAACCGGAGAGATATGATCTCTCTTTCTAGTACCTGTTAAAACTCTTGCTGCAGCATTTTGGATCAGCTGAAGACTTTTTAAAGATGTTTTAGGACAACCTGATAATAAAGAATTACAATAATCTAATCTCGAGCTAACAAAAGCGTGGATCAGCTTCTCAGCATCACTCTGAGACAAGATGCTCCTAATCTTGGCAATATTACGCAAATGATAGAAGGCAGTCTTAGAAACAAATTTAATATGTGAATTGAAGGACAAATCCTGATCAAAAATAACTCCAAGGTTCCTCACAGAGCTATTAAGAGAAAGAGTAACTGCATCCAAACTGAAAGTTTGATTTGGAAAGGAATTTCTAAGGTTTTTTGGACCAACAAGAATGACTTCAGTCTTATCTGAATTTAATAGCAGGAAATTACAAGTCATCCAAACTTTGATTTCCTTAAGACAGGCTTCTAACTTGGCTAATTGATTAGTATCATCTGGCTTCATTGACAGGTATAATTGTGTGTCATCTGCATAACAGTGAAAATGTATACAGTGCTTTCTAATAATGTTGCCTAACGGAAGCATATATAAACTAAAAAGAGTAGGGCCAAGCACAGATCCCTGTGGAACTCCATGACTAAGCTTTGAGCTGAGAGAAAACTCATCATTTACATGAACAAACTGGAACCTATCAGATAAATAAGATCTAAACCACTGCAACGAAGTTCCATTAAGTCCAACATAGTGTTCTAATCTATCAAGTAGAATATTATGATCAATAGTATCAAAAGCTGCACTAAGATCTAAAAGGACAAGTACAGAAACTAGTCCATTATCAGATGCAATGAGGAGGTCGTTAGTGACCTTCGCTAAGGCTGTTTCAGTGCTATGATGGATTCTAAACCCAGATTGAAACTCCTCAAATAAACCATTTCCCTGCAGGTGGTCAAATAATTGCGTAGCAACAACTCTTTCTAAGATTTTTGAAATGAAAGGGAGATTAGAGATTGGTCTATAGTTAGCTAAAGCTCCTGGATCTAGCGTTGGCTTTTTGAGTAAGGGTTTAATTACAGCCGTTTTAAAAGCCTGCGGTACATGGCCTAAAGTTAATGAAGAATTGATTATATGAAGAATAAAGCTACCAATAAGTGGGAAGACTTCTTTAAATAACCTGGTAGGAATAGGGTCTAAAAGACAAGTTGAAGGTTTGGATGAGGAAACTATTTTGTCTAACTCACAAAGGTCGATTGGAGTAAACTCATCAAGACAGACATCAATAGAAGGAGTTGTAGTAGTTACAGTATTTAAGTTAACTGTGGGAAGAATCTGATTGATTTTATCTCTGATGGATGAAATTTTATTATTGAAAAAGTTCATAAAGTCCTGACTAGTAAGCTCTAAGGGGATGCTAGGATTGACAGAGTCCTGACTCTTTGTCAACCTGGCTACAGTACTGAAAAGAAACCTGGGATTATTCTTGTTCTCTTCTATTAATGCAGAGTAATAACTCGTTCTAGCTTTTCTAAGAGATTTTTTATAAATTAAAAGATGATTTCTCCAAGCTAAATAGATTTCATCTAAATTAGTAGAGCGCCATTTTCTTTCTAATTGACGAGTCTTCTGTTTTAAGCTACGAGTTTCTGTGTTGAACCAAGGAGTTAAAAATCTCTGATTAGACTTTTTCTTTTTTAAGGGGGCCACCAAGTCTAGAGCCTGATGCAGAGAAGCTGAAACACTATCCACCATGTTATCAATTACAGAAGGAGCAAGCTGTCTATAGCTTATTTCCGTTGTGTTGACACATGGCATAGAGGAAACAATCTGCATAAATTTGGAAACAGCATCATCTGAGAGGCATCTACTGTGATAATATTTTTCTTTAGGAGCCAAATAGTCAGAAATAGTAAAATCAAAGGTTAACAGACAATGGTCTGACAGTACAGGGTTATGAGGAGACACTACAAGATTTTCTATTTCTATGCCATATGTCAGAACAAGGTCCAATGTATGGATGAAGAGGATGAAGAGTAGGCAGCTGGTCCAGATGACATACAGTACCTGTGGCGGTATGGAGATGTTTAGGAGAGATGGCAATAGACTTTTTAACCAGATTGTCTAACACAATCTTGGCGTGAGCCTGAGGAATGAAGTGTTGTGGTACTGATTTTTAAGAACAAGAGTGATGCTTAGAGCTGCAGTAACTACTTCTTTCGGCTGCTCCCTTTAGGGGTCTCCACAGCTGATCATCTGTCTCCATCTCACCTTAACCCTTCATCTTCCTCTGTAACACCAACTCTCTCCATGTCCTCCTTCACTACATCCATTAATCTTCTCTGTGGTCTTCCTCTTTTCCTCCCACCTGGTAGCTCCATCCTCAAAATCCTTTGTCCAGTATCTCCACTATCCCTCCTCTGCACACGTCCAAACCACATGTACAACCTAAGCAGGGCTGCTCGCAGAGATAGCAAAAAGACGTAACAAACTAATAGTTTTTAAATGCAAAAGATGCAATAGACTTACACAATGGTCCCCTCCGGCATACAACTAGGAAAATACCGGTCGCTATGGAGGGTGAGAATATGTATGGGCACATAATCATACCATGTAGGATAACTAAGTAGAGGGTTATGCTGTTTCATCCCATCTAGCAGCAATGCTCTGCACTGTGTGTGTTTATATATTTACATATTTATTCCATCTAGCTACAATGCTCAGCACTGGGTGTGTTCATATTTATATATCTATATATTTATTCCATCTAGCTACAATGCTCCGCACTGTGTTTTTATATATCTATATATTTATTCCATCTAGCTACAATGCTCCGCACTGTGTGTGTTTATATACTTAAATATTTATTCCACCTAGCTGCAATGCTCCGTACTGTGGGTGTTTATATATTTACATATTTATTCCATCTAGCTACAATGCTCTGCACTGTGTGTTTATATATTCATATATTTATTCCATCCAGCTACAATGCTCTGCACTGTGTGTCTGTGTGTGTGTATATATATATTTTATAGTAATATGTACATATGTATATTAGCTGCTCTTGCTTGCTTGTTTTTTTTCTTGCCTTCTGATTGTTGCTCTGAGTGTTGCTATCCCTGTGCTGTTGCAATCCTGGAATTTCCCCGTTGTGGGACTAATAAAGGCTCATCTTATCTTATCATCTTATCTCAGCCTTGACTCTCTTACTTTGTCTCCAAACTGCTCAATGTGAGCTGTCCCTGATATAAGTAAGTAAGTAAGTAAAATTTATTTATATAACACTTCTCACAGAAAGAATCACAAAGTGCTTCACAGTAAAATAAAACACACAATCACAAATACAGCAATAAAGGCATTAAAAACAGGTATAAAGACATTAAAAACATAAAAGCCATAATCCATAATCAAACTAAAAAGTCTGTTTAAACAGAAGTGTCTTCAGCTGCTTTTTAAAAGCATCAACAGAGTAAAATATACTCATTTCTAATTATGCCCCTCCTAGTCATTCCCAAAGAGAATCTCAGCATCTTCAACTCTGCCACCTCCAGCTCTGCCTCCTGTCTTTTTTTCAGCGCCACCATCTCAAACCATACATCACAGCAGGTCTCACTTTAAGCTTGGTAAATCTTCCCCTTTCCTCTAGCTGCCATCTTTCTGTCACAGATCACCCCTGACACTCGTCTCCCACCCACTCCACCCTGCCTGCCACCCTCTCTTTCACTTCTACTTGTGCATTTTCCATTGCTTTGGATGGTTGATCCCCAGGTATTTAAACTCATCTACCGTCACAATCTCTACTCCTTGCATCTTCACCATTACACCTGCCTCCCTCTCATTCACACTCATGTATTCTGTTTTGCTTCTACTGACATTCATTCCTCTTCTCGCCAGAGCATACTGTACCTCCACCTCTTCAGGTTCTCTTCCACCTGCTCCCTACTCTCACTACAGATCACAAAGTTGTCTGCAAACATCATGGTCCACGGAGACACCTGCTTGAGCTCATCTGTCAGCCTATCTATCACCATGGCAAACAAGAAGGGGCTCAGAGCTGATCCCTGATGTAACCCCACCCCCACCTTGAACCCATCTGTCACTCCTACAGCACATCTCACCACCGTCTTGCTGTCCACATATATGTGCTGCACCACCCTCACATACTTCTCTGCCACTCCTGACTTTCTCATACAGTACCACACTTCCTCTCTTGGCGCTCTATCATATGCTTTCTCTAGATCCACAAAGACACAGTGCAACTCCTTCTGACTTTCTCTATACTTATCCATCAAGGATCTTATAGCAAACATTGCATCTGTAGTACTCTTTCTATGTATGAAACCGTACTGCTGCTCACTGATTGTTATCTCTCCTCTTAACTTGGCTTCTACAACTCCTTCCCATATCTTCATAGTGTGGCAGATCAACTTTATGCCTCTGTAGTTCCTACAGCTCTGAGCATCACCTTTGTTCTTGAAAATTGGTACCAAAACACTTCTTCTCCACTCCTCAGGCATCCTCTCACTCTCCAAGATTGTGTTAAACAATCTGGTTAAAAAGTCCACTGCCATCTCTCCTAAACATCTCCATACCTCCACAGGTATGTCATCTGGACAAATTACCTTTTCATTCTTCATCCTCTTCAAAGCTGCCCTCACTTCCACCTTGCTAATCCTCGGGGTCTTCCTTGTTCACTACCTTTCTTTCATCAGTTCTCCTCTTGTTCTCATTTTCTTCATTCATCAGCTCCTCAAAGTACTCCTTCCATCTTCTCAACACACTCATCACTTTGTTTGTTACATTACCATCTCTGTCACTAATCAGCCTAACCTGCTGCACAACCTTTCCAGCTCGATCTCTCTGTGTAGCCAATCCATACAAGTCCTTTTCTCCTTCCCTAGTGTCTAGCCTCTCATACAACTCACTGTATGCCTTTTTCTTTGCCTTTGCCACCTCTCTCTTTGCCATGTGCCTTGCTTTCAAATACTCCCGTCTACTTTCTTTATCTCCCTGACTATCCCACTTTTTCTTTGCTAACCTATTCCTTTGAATACTCTCCTATACCTCCTCATTCAATCACCAAGTCTCCTTGTCTTCCTTCCTCTGTCCAGAGGATCAGAGCTGTAGTAACTACAGAGGCATAAAGTTGATCAGCCATACTGTGAAGATATGGCAAAGACTTGTTGAAGCCAGGTTAAGAGCAGAGGTGATAATCAGTGAGCAGCAGTACGGTTTCATGCCAAGAAAGAGTACTATAGATGCAATGTTTGCTGTAAGAGTGTTGATGGAGAAGTATAGAAAAGGGCAGAAGGAGTTGCACTGCCAAGAATTGCTGATGGAACAAAGACATCAGTCTGAATCTTTACAGATGGAATGTCACAACTGTGGCATGAATTGTGTCATCAGTGATATGAGAGCTCAGGTGGGACACATAGGCCAATATCACAGACCAGGCACCTGATCAGTGTTTTATCTGCTCTGAAGATAGGCATAAATGCCCAGAATTCATACTCTTCCACGGCCAAGTATTAGAGAGGAAGGAAAGGTGAGCTTTGGAGAAGTTCTCCACTTGGGGAAAAAAACAGCATGATGAAAAATTAGATTGCTGTATTTTCTGTATGCCACAAAACTCGTGGGAATACAAAGAGATAAAATACCATTATAATAACCAAAGACTATAACCATTAACACATCTGACAGTTGCGTTAGTGTATTGCTATAGCGAAAGACTTGACTAACATCACATCCCGTTTCTGGAAGAGAAATTACTGTGTCTAGACAGTGCTTACTATTTAAGATTGAAAAAGGTCTTGCACTGTTTGAATATCTCCATAAACTAAGAAAAAAAAATATTGAGTTTAACAATGAGGTAAAATAACTCAGATGAGAGAACCAGTGAACAAACAAGAATGTATTTATTCTTTGTGGCCAGCACAGAAGGCACAGTGGCATATCACATGCAACGGCGTTATGACAGTGTGCGAAGATTACAAGGTCTGACATCCTTTTAAGCACTCTTCAACAGCTGACTTGGCATAAGACAGCATTACAAGATAGTAGCGGTGCATTCACGCGCACTCCAGACTACTGCGCTCTATTTTGTGGGGTTTTTTTCTGCCTTTTTCTGTGCTTCTTCTGCGACGGGCTAATTACCTACAGTCACCAGGAACTTCTAGGCATCGGTCGCCAACTTAACTCCAACAGTTCCAGCGCTCGTTCCAGTAATCACCACCACATCCCTGAGGAGATCACCAGACCTCCGGGCATGCCCTGGTTTATCGGGCCCCATAAACAGCGCAGACAACAGAAGACAAAGCAGAAACGAGGCTGCAGGGCTGGCCTCCGTGCCCAGCTGCAAAAACTACACACCAAACAACCGTTACCTTCAATTTTTCTCACCAATGCCAGATCCCTCGTCAGCAAAATGGATGAGCTGCAATTGGAGATCGCCTAGAATCGCTACGTCTGGGACAGCTGTATTCTGATTGTGACCGAATCATGGCTGCTTCCACATTTTCCTGATGCCGCTGTGGAATTACCTGGCCAAACTACACACCATTTCAACTGCAACGCTCATTTTGGAAAGGGAAGGAGTGGAGGCCTCTGTGTTTATGTGCTTCTGACTTGGTGTAATAACAGCAGAATAATTTGAAGTCACTGCTCACCAGACTTGGTGGCCATGTCCTTTCTGTGTAGGCCATTTTTATCTTCCCCACGAGCTAACTCCAGTAATTTTAACAGCCGTTTACATTCCTCCAGAAGCTTTATGTTAGCTTAGCACTCAATCACCTCCTGCACATTGTCAGCAGGCAGCAAAGATATCACCCCGATGCAGTCCACATTATTGCAGGGGATTTTAACAAAGCATGCTTAAAGACTGTACTCCCCTAATTCTACCAACATGTTAAGTGTCCCACAAGAGGGGAAAGAACACTGGATCATGTTACAGCAACATTAAGCACGCCTACAGAGCCACCCCCTCCCCCACCTTGGACAATCAGACCATCTCTCCCTGCTTCTAATATCTGCTTACACCCCCGTCAAGAAGAGTTCAACCCCCAACCAAAGAAACAATTAAAACCTGGCCTGAAAATGCTCTCCTTCAGCTACAAGACTGCTTTGCCTGGAGTATCTTTGAACAGCAGGACCTGGACTCCTACACTGAGTCTGTCCTTTTCTACATTAAATGCTGTGTAGAAAATGTGACGGTTACAAAAACACATCCGGGTCTTTCCAAACCGCAAACCTTGTATTACCAGAGAAGTCCAGGCTCTGATCAGGACCCCGCAACTCAGCCTTAAGACAGAGGGACAGCTATCTGTACAGCACCACCAGAGCCAACCTGAGGAAAGGCATAAAACTTGCTAAGAACACCTATAGGAGGAAGGTGGAGGGCTTCCTCTTAGACAACAACCCCCGACAGATGTGGAGAGGCATCCAGACCCTTACCAACTACAGGGGCCGGGGCCCCTAAACATCAGACAAAAGCCTCACACTGGCAGAGGAGCTTAACAGCTTCTTTGCCCGGTTTGAGCACACCTCCCCCCCAAACTCATCCCCCCTTTCTCAACAGGTGCATGAGGTGAGGAGGCAATTGAGAGCAGTGAACCCCTGCAGAGCTGCTGGTCCACACGGCATCTGAGGAGCGGTGGTCAAAGCATGTGCAACCAGCTGGCAGGGATCCTCACCAAGCTGTTCAATCTCTCCCCGACACACGCCACCGTCCCCTCCTGCCTCAAGGCCTCCACCATCATCCCCATCCCCCAAAAGTCTGCAATTGACAGCCTGAATGCACTCACATCTGTAGTCATGAAATGTTTTGAGTGACTGGTGGCTCAACACATCAGGAACTGTCTTCCCCCCTCCTTCAACCCCCGCCAGTTCGCCTACAGGGAGAACCGGTCTACAGAAGACGCAATCTCCACCACTCTCCACAGAGTGCTGAGCCACCTGGAGAACCCAAGGAGCTACGTGAGGATGCTCTTTGTGGACTACAGCTCAGCTTTCAACATCATCAATCCGGACCTCCTGATCAACAAACTGCACCTCTTCCAGATCCCACCCCCACACACCTGCTCCTGGATAAAACACTTTCTCACCAACTGCCCACAAACAGTCAGACCTGGCCCTCACCACTCCTCCACACTGTCTCTTAGAACCACTGGCTTCTTCCAGGGCTGCATGCTAAGCCCTCTACTGTACTCCCTGTACACCTTTGACTGTATTCTAACCCACCCAACCACCATCATCATGAAATACGTGGACGACACCACCTTGGATGGACTCATCACTGATGATGAGAAGGCATACAGGGCAGAGGTAGAGAATCTGCTGCTGTGGTGCCAAGCAAACAACCTGAAACTGAATGTCCAAAAAACCAAAGAACTCATACTGGACTTCAGGAAGAACAGACAGGACCCCTCCCTCCACCCACCCCCTCCTCATAAATGGCCACTGTGTGGAAAACGTCCCCACCTTCAGGTTCCTGGGCACCCACATCTCCTCTGACCTCTCCTGGACTGTCAACACCAAGGCCCTGGTGAAAAAAGCCCAACAGCGGCTGCATTTCCTCCGTGTCTTGAGGAAGAACAACCTGGACCAGAAGCTGCTGCTGGCCTTCTATCGCTGCTCAGTGGAGAGCGTGCTCACCTACTGTCTAGGTGTGTGGTACGCCGGCTCGGCTACAGCTGAGAACAGGAAGGTTGTGCAGAGGGTCATCAACACCGCCCAAAAAATTATCGGTGGCCCTCTGCCCTCCATGTAAGACATTTCCAGAGCCTCCTGTCTCAGAAGGATCAAGGCCATCACAGGAGACACCTCACACCCCGCCACCACCTGTTCGACCTGCTTCCCTCTGGACGACAGTTCAGATCGATCAGGCCCCACACCTCCAGACTGACAAACAGTTTCTTCCCCTGGGCCATCCAAACTGCCAACAGTCAGAGGCCCCACCCCCTCCCTCCAAACACTCACATGCACAGTACTGAGGATCTTTTAATTATCACTATAACTCACCTGTCTTTGCACTCCTCACTTTCATGTTCATTGGCCCATCCTTGAAACCATTACTATGTACAGTATATTTTCCATAGTTCTTGGGCCATTTTACTCAATTGTGTTTCTGCACTCTGCACTCTTATGTGCATAGTACCACCCGCGTAGCCACTACCATACCTGTGAATATTCCCATAATCCTAGACCTTTTTTAATTTTCATTTTATCTTTATTTTTATTTTACTTTTATTTCAGCCGTGTGTTTAATTGTGTGTTCTGTAACCATGTTTTATCTAACCCTTCTTTCCTATTTTACTGCGCAGTAGCCTGGGAGACACCCACAATTTTGTTGTACTGTACTACTGTACAATGACAGTAAAGCCTATTCTATTCTATTCTATTCTATTCTATTCTATTATCTTATCCTAGGAACTGGTGACAAGATCACAATGCTAAAGCCTGACTCATACATGACTTCTTTAGCCTTATTCATACTGCATTTCCCCTCTGGTCCGCTTTTGTCCGCGTGCGCTTTGGAAGAGCCCAGCGCACACGCGGCGTTGTACATACATGCTCACTTTTTTCATCTACCAGGCCAAGCAGTTGACGCATGTGCACAACTGTTATTTGTAGTTTCGCCCCAGCCCTATGGGTAGCACAAATGCGCTAACACGCCAGTTTGTTCACCGGCTATAAACACACGAGGGATGCACATATTTTTGTAGCAACAACAATGGCATCATTTCAAGGAAAAGGAGGAGTTATCGTTTTTCAGTGCTCTTCTCCGCTCAAGCTGCTGGTGCTGCAAAAGGATTCATGCATGTTTATTCTCGTCTTCCGCCTTCTAGTTTTCTTCCTCATCTATTTTGTCTTACATGTTGTGTTGGTAGCGCCACCTCGTGAATGGGACGTTCAGTCTTGCGCATGCTCTGTCAGTGCGTTCAGGTCATGGGCAGGCCACGTGGTCATAAAATTTGGGCTGCACACAGTCGTCCGCAGTAGAGTCCTGTGTACACTAGCGGACTGGAGACAATGATGTAAATTTCGTCACACGAGGTTTCCGGTTGCACGTACGTAGACAGTGGAGGTGCAGCATGAATCCAGCTATAGATATCCTTTATCATCTAGGATAAATACAAAATGATCTTTTTGTCTCTGAAGCCAGAATATGAGTTAAGTGAAATATCACATGGATCATCATGATTCAGCATAATTGCAATAAAAACTTGTGACAAATACAGAGAACAGAAAGAACTATAAAGTTAAATAAGATAAGGTAAGATAAGATAAGATAAGCCTTTATTAGTCCCACAATGGGGAAATTCCAAAACCTGAATAAACAGAATTATTCTTTCAGTTTTCTTTTCCCACACTGAGCCTACTCTATACTACCAACAAAAGAAGTTGAATAAAAACCACCAGTATGCTGTTGTTAATGCTGCAAACTGTGATTATTCTTCAATAAGAAAATGGGGCCACCATAATTAAGAAATCTGCAGCAAGTTGTGGGTCAAAAGAAGAAGCAGCATGTTTAGATCGCTGTTTATTCTTTGAAGGAGATGAGGGAGGATAAGAGACACTCCTGGTACACCTGTGTGCACTTGGGTTGAAGGACACCATATTTAGCAGAGATGAGTAGCTGGGGTGCATACCCAGAGAAGCTGGAGAAGAACAACTCCTCAACAGAGCTGGGAGACTTCTAGGTGACAGAAGACCATGCCTTGTCATGAGTAAGGTGCAGAACAATGGTGGAGAGGCGCTGTCGGGCCAAGATGCAATTACACATCCAGCAAGAAGCCAAGGATTATAAACCTTTATGCTGACATAACACAGCTGCAAAAGGGGAAGAACAAAAGGTACCAGATGACATAATACATGCAGAGACACCTATTACTACACTGAGAAATGTATGGCAGACTTTAAACAACAAAACTGCTTTTATAGCGATGGTTTTAAAACCTTTGCCTGGATTGTTTATGCCTGTCAACATTAGGATGGCAGTGAGTTAAGCTTTGCTCAGTACAGCTTAGAAGCTTTTCAGGTCACTGAAAAGGTAGTGCAGCAGTAACAGTGGTAATAATATGATGAAAATGAATGTTTCCAATCCCAAGGTGAGAGGAGTGAGAGAAAAGAGAACGAGAATAAAAACCCAAATGATCGACAGCACAGGAAAGGCAGTAAAAACAGGCACTAAAGGATGCACTGTAGATCCCCTCATATCCACAGGACATCTTTGTGTAGCCAGCAATGGGAAAGACTGAGCGAACATGAATTTCCAGAGTAGGAGAAGAGAACTCAGTCATAGGTACTGGACAAGGTATGAGACTGAGAAGTACAAAAGATTATGTGAGTACTTGTGAGGTAAATGAAAACTACTGTATATTTGTTACTGAGTTAATGAAGTTCAAGCTCAAGTTTTCTTTGTTCTATCCATTAATTTCTTTGAGGAGGGCTACCAGAGGGGCTGAAAAGTTCATCGTGGTCAAATTTCACCAAATGTGGTTTATTTTTCAACATAGTCTCCCCTTCGGTCCACATACTTCTTCCATCGTTGTTGCAGCGCTTGGATCCCTGCGGTTGAAAAATAAACCACATTTGGTCAAATTTGATCACTATGAACTTTTCAGCCTCCCCCCCCCCCCATATATATAGAAACTAATTTGACTGCAAGTGAAAGCCTTCATTGTGTCCCATAAAAGATGGGGTGATGCACCAGAGGTTTCGTTTTCATTAAAGAAATAATTCAATTTTATGTTTACAAATTTTTCAACTTGATGTTGCAATTCAGAAAATGGCTATATTTCCAAGGTCTCTGAGCAATGTCTAATTATATAATTCTTGATTTAATTGCAATTAAACCCATTCATGTTAATGTGTTGAATGATGCAAGAACAGACTAGACCATGCACGCTGTGCTGAAGCTAAAATATTTTCAACTTTCAAAAGTTGAAAATATTTTTCATACCGGGGGCTGCATGGTGGCGCAGTGGTTAGCACTGCGGCAGCACAGTTTACCCTTGGCCGGGGGATTGTGGGATTGTGGGTTCAATCCCAGCCCCCGACCAACAGTGATTTGTGTGGAGTTTGCATGTTCTCCCCGTGTCTGCGTGGGTTTACTCCGGGATTTCTCCGGTTTCCTCCCACATGCCAAAAACATGCAGGTTAGGTTAACTGGAGACTCTAAAGTGGCCCTAGGTGTGAATGTGTGTGCGAATGGTTAAGGGACAGCGCCGTATCGTGGCTGCTTCATCCATCCAGGTGGTGGATGCCCTCAATTTCCCCTCTGGGGATCAATAAAGTATTCTAAATCTAAATCTAAATCTAAAGAACAAGAGCACTTTTTCCAGTCTCAAAGATCACTCAAAGCATTTAACTAATTAAGGGTTAATATACTAACCCTCTATTCTCAGGGCAGACAGACACGTAGGGACAATTTAGAATCACCAGTTAACCTAATGTGCATGTCTTTGGATAGTGGGAGGAAACTGGAGGACCTGCGTAAACCTACACAGTATAGGAAGAATAAACTCCACACAGAAAGGTTCCTTACCCCTGCCAGCTTTGGGATTTGAATCAGGAACCTTCTGTGAGGTAAAACTGTTCACCACAGCACCACCATGCTACCAAATCTTGGCTGTGTCCCACTTTCGGATGCTGTACGAATCTCCGTACGAATGGGGATTGTACGGCTTTCCTAAGACTGCTGTAAGGGGCTCTCAAGAACAACTTGAAGTGTTCTTGAGACATACTTACAGCCAACATCTTGTGTACTTCTTACGTTGTTCCTATGGCATCCGTACGTCCGCCCTACGATGAGGGGTTTTCATGGGACATTCATAGAAACCTTGGACAAGACCATCAACCTGGCCATGAATTTATGAACGCTCTAAAAACCCTGGATTCTCCTACGGCCGCCTTAAGAAGGCTGTACGAAATGGTCCAAAAATCATTCATATGGTGTTCGCAGCCATTCGTAAGGTTATCTGTGACTGTAGCTTAACTTTGCTGATCCTGGTAGAAGCACTAAGACTACAAATGGCATGTTTCACACCCTGAGTCCCAATAGCCAATCACCGAGTGCTTTCTTAGTGGCTAAATATATGCTGTGTGATTGGCTAATGGGATTTAGGCTGTACATAAAACCCGTTACTGTAATGTTTTCAGTGTCCCTACAAAGAAAAGTTACACAGTGTTGTTGCAGCTGATGTAGGCCCACTTCCCAAAATGATTTGAGAAACATTATCTTAAGGTAAAACTCTTACATAGTGTAGCTTTAAAGACACATGGAGACATAGAAAGAAAACTTTGCATGGAAAGAAATTTCCACATTTCAATCTGGGGTTTAAACATGACTAAAAATACAATAGGTGAGACTTTTTTTATATTTTCACAATATAATATTAGTTTTTTGAGGATGAGGGGGATGACTCGACCAGCACAGGGGCTGAGGTCGCTGAAGTGGTTAAAAAACTGGTGGCCGGGCCCTGGGAGTGGACGAGATTTGTCCTGAGTACCTCAAGGCTCTGGATGTTGTAGGGCTATCATGGTTGACACGCCTCTGCAACATTGTGTGGAAGTCGGAGACAGTACCTTTGGCGTGGCAAATCGGGGTGGTGGTTCCTGTCTTCAAGAAGAGCGAGCAGAGAGTGTGTTCAACCTTTAGGGGGATCACACTCCTCAACCTCCCTGGGAAGGTCTATGCCAGAGTACTGGAAAGGAGAGTCCGGCTGTTGGTCGAACCTCGGATTCAGGAGGAGCAATGTGGTTTTCGTCCTGGCCGTGGCACATCGGACCAGCCCTTTACCCTCTCGAGAATCCTTGAGGGTTCGTGGGAGTTTGTCCAACCAGTCTACATGTGTTTTGTGGACTTGGAGAAAGCATTTGACCACGTCCCTCGTGGTCTCTTGTGGGGAGTGCTGCAGGAGTATGGGGTATCCGGCTTGTTGTTATGAGCTATCCAGTCTCTATACAACCGTTGTAAGAGTTTGGTACGTGTTGCAAACACCCAGTCAAACTCATTTCCAGTGAGAGTTGGACTCCACCAGGACTGCCCTTTGTTAGTCTTGCACTTGACTAGTGGCTCTGTACCAATGTTGATCTCTTCTGGTAGTGATGTTGATAACTGGAACTCTGGTGGTTGATAGAGGCACTCTGTCTTCTTGATGTTGTAGTTGTAGTTGTAGTTTTGTAGTTGTTGTAGTTTGACAAGTATGAGTGCCAAATAAAAGCCAAAGGTGCTGTAACAAAATATTAGTTTAAGGTTGTTCATATTTTTGCAATCAGGTTATTATGTTTTTTTTTATTTTCCCCTTAAAAGATTTCAGTTTGTTTTTCAATTGAGTTGAATAGTTTATAGGTCACATATAATGGTGGAAAAAGTTTTGAAATGATTTATCTTGGTCTGATTTTTTTACATCACAAAAATCTGGCATTTGAACAGGGGTGTGTAGACTTTTATATTCACTGTATGGTCGTGAGCTTTGAGTAATGACAGAAAGAATGAGATCGTGGATACAAGTAGCTAAAATGAGCTTTCTCTGTAGGATTGCTGGACTCATCCTTAGAGATAAGGTGAGGGGCTCAGTCATCCGGGAGAGGCTCAGAGTAGAACCGCTGCTCCTCGACATCAAAAGGAGCCAGTTGGGATGGTTTGGGCATCTGATCAGGATGCCTCCTGGACGCCTCCCACTTGAGGTGTGTTGGGCACGTCCCACTGGGAGGAGACCCCGGGGCAGACCCAGGATATGTTTGAGAAACTACGTCTCCCAGCTGGCCTGGGAATGACTTGGTATCCTCTCTGAAGAGCTGGAGCAGGTGGCCAGGGAGACGGAAGTCCGGGCTTCTCTGCTTGAGCTGCTGTCTCCATGACCCAGACCATTGGAAAAGTGGTAGAAGATGGATGGATGGATGGGTGTTAGGGTTTTTTTTTAAAATCAAAATATGACCTACTCTTACCTTAAAATCACTTGCCAAAATGGATGCAATCTGAGCATACCCACCCCTGCGGCAAACGCAACACACATCACATCGTTGTTGTTGTTGTTCGTCCGTTGTTCTCGATGATGACCAAGGACATCACAGGGAAGAGGACTGGGTGCGGTGTGTCCGGCTGTGGCTGATCAGTCCGATGTGGGCGCAGAAGGCTCTGCCGCAGGTCTGGCACAGATGGTCTGCGCGGGCAGAAGATACAGGGGTGGCTCTGGACTTACGAAGCTCACGTTTTCTCTGGGCCTTGGCAATTCTGTTCAGCTCTAGCGCTAGGGTCTCCCAGGTGTCAGGACTGATGTCAAAGCTCTTCAGGGAGGCCTTAAGAGTGTCTTTGTAGTGCTTCTTCTGACCACCTTGTGAGCGCTTGCCCTCTGCTAGTTCGCTGTAGAATACTCTCTTTGGTAGGCGTGAGTCAGGTATACGAACAAGGTGGCCAGCCCACCTAATCTGGACTCTCTTGAGCAGGGTGTGGACGCTAGGCAGCTCAGCTCGGGAGAGGACCTCTATGTCAGGGATTTTGTCCTGCAAGTGATCTTCGGGAGCTTTCTGAGGCAGTTCAGATGGAAGCAGTTTAGCTTTCTGGCATGGCGCTCATAGACTGTCCAAGTCTCACAGGCGTACAGCAGGGAAGGCCGGACAACTGCCTTGTACACCTTCAGTTTTGTGGTCAGCCTGATGCCTCTCCTTTCCCACACTGTTGCACGCAGCCATCCGAATGCTGAGCTTGCCTTGGCAATGCATGAATCGACCTCGTTGTCGATGTTGACAGAACTTGAGAGTGTGCTGCCGAGGTAAGTGAACTTGTTGACAGCCCTGAGGGTCTCCCCGTTAACAGTGATGGTTGGTGCAGGACCTCGGTTTTCTTTGTACTGATTGTGAGCCCAAAGTTGTCGCAAGCTGTGGAGAAGCAGTTCATGTTCTGCTGCATCTGGGCCTCTGTAGTGGCATTGAGTGCGCAGTCATCTACGAACAGGAAGTTGCGCACTGAGTCCTCTTCCACCTTGGTTTTGGCTTGGAGTCTCCGCAGGTTGAAGAGCCTGCCCTCCACCCTGTACCTGATCCTGATGGCGCTTTCTTCTTCGTCGCAGAAGGCATCAGACAGCATGGCTGTGAACATCATGTTGAAAAGTGTGAGCAAGTACACAGCCCTGCTTGACCCCGTTGGTGACTGGGAAAGCTTCAGAGGAGTCTCCATCATCCAGTACTCGAGCAAGCATTTCTGCAGTTTCCCAGTTTGGGATCAATAAAGTACATCTATCTAAGCATGCCGTCGTGAAACTGGCACACCATGCTGATGAACTTGTCCGGGCAGCCGAATTTTGCCATGATCTTCCACAGCCCCTCACGACTGACAGGATCAAAAGCCTTGGTCAGATCTACAAATGTTGTGTAGAGGTCCCTGTTCTGCTCTTGACACTTCTCCTAAAGTTGGCGTGCGGCGAAGATCATGTCAGCAGTTCCACGGCCCTCTCTGAAGCCACATTGGCTCTCTGGCAGGTGACCGCCTTCCATGCGCTGAATGAAGTGGTTGAGAAGGACTCTTGCAAGGATCTTGCCGGCGATGGCGAGGAGAGAGATCCGACGGTGGTTGTCACAGGACTGCCTGTTTCCTTTTCTGTTGTTGAGATGGACAATGGAGGTGTCCTTGAGCTCCTGGGGGATAACTTCCTGCTGCCACATGGTCTGAAAGAGCTTGGTGAGTTTCTGTATTACAACTGGTCCTCCTGCCTTGTAGATTTCAGCTGGGATGGAGTCAGAGCCAGGTGCTTTGCCGTTCGAAAGGAGTTTGATCGCTTTTTGGACTTCTGATTCCGTTCGGGGTTCTGCCAGAGACGTGTTCACCTCTACTTGGGGCATGCGAGTGATGGCTTCTGCATTGATGGACGAAGGTCTGTTCGGGACGCTGCTAAAATGTTCTGCCCATCTTTCCAGGATTGCATTCTTGTCGGTGAGGAGAGTGGACCCATCAGCACTGAGCAGTGGTGATGTCCCAGTAGACTGAGGCCCGTAGATAGTTTTAAGGGCATCGTAGAAGCATTTGGAGTTGTTGCTGTCAGCGTACTGCTGTATTTCATCTACCTTTTTGCTGAGCCAGAAGTCCTGCATCTCTCTGAGCTTTGCCTACACCTTTCCTTTGATGGAGTTGAAGGTTGCTTTCTCAGAAGCAGATCTGCTGTCTTCCTGGTATGCTCTGGGGGCTTCACGCTTCTCGTCAAGCAGCTTTTGGATGTCCTCATCGTTCCAGTCTTGATGTTTGTGCATGTTCTGGCCCAGATGAGTGAGTGAGGTGTCGTACACATGTCTCCGAAAGCTGCCCAGTCTTCTTCTGCTCCGTACACCCCGAGGTCGAGCTGACTAAACTTGTTGTCCAGGTTCTCCCTGAGGTTCTGTTGCACAGAGTGCTGTTCCAGCTTGCTGACACTGAGTTGCTTGCTTGCCTTTTTCCCCTGTGGATGCCATTTGGGCTGGATGTGCATGTTGAGCTTTGAGAGAATGACTCTGTGATCCATTCAGCAGTCTGCGCCACACATTGCCTTCATCACTCTAACGTCCTGCCTGTCTCTCAGTCTCACAATGATGTAATTGATTAGATGCCAATGCTTGCTGCATGGATGCATCCAGGAGGTCTTGTTGCGATTTGGCAAGCGACAGATGCTATTATTAATCAGACGGTCATGAGAGGCGTACATCTTCAATGGGAGAAGACCATTGCTGTTGCACTTTCCAACTCCATTTCTCCCAAGGACTCCCTCCCATGTCTGGTAGTCTGTACCAACTCTGGCATTAAAGTCTCCAAGAACAATGAGTTTGTCCTCCTTCGGTATGCCTTCAATGAGAGTCTCTAAGTCCTCGTAAAACTTGTCTTTGATCTCATCGGGGTTCATCATGGTGGGGGCATATGCACTGATGAATGTGGCATGGAGTTTTCCTTGGAGGGGAAGCCGCAGGGTCATGAGGCGGTCGTTGGTTCCTTTGGGGAGGCTGGTAAGCTTGCTGATCAGATTGGATCTGATTGCGGAACCCACTCCTGCTTCAAGGCATTCTTCGCTGCCTTGGCCGCTCCAGAAAAAGGTGTAGCTGGCTTTGACTCCTGTCAGCTGACCTTCGTCTGCAAACCTGGTCTTGCTCAGAGCTGCAATGTGAATGTTGTACCTGCTGAGTTCTATTGCGACAAGTGCTGTCCGTCTCTCAGGTCTGTCCGCTTTGGCGCTGTCCATGAGCATTTGCACATTCCATGTGCCAATGGTGAGTGATGTCACCTTAGTTGATTTCTTCTGAGAATTTCGACCGCTAGGGTGGGATCCCCGCCAACCGCGGCTTGCTGGCCAGGGTGTAGCGAAGCAGGCTATGTTTAGGGAACCTTTTCTAGCCCCTTCCTCATGCCATGGAGGTGAGCAAAGCGAATCCTAAAGAGGGCTGCTCAGACACCCAGAGGGCTGCCGAGCTCCACTGCTACTTTGGTCCAGTAGAGAGCAACCCTATGCCCTGGGCCGCTTGTGTGTAGGATTGTGGCTACAGCTTCCAGTGTATCTGCACCTGTTGCTTCGTCACTTGCACATCGCCACAGGACTTGGGGGGGGGAGGGTGAGAAGGAAATTTGCCCGGGGGGGGGGGGGGGGTCATGTCTTCACTTGCTCATGAATTTGATTTCAGTGAGGGAGAGTTGCGCTGGGTCGTCAGCCTCACTCTCTTGTCCCAGCCTATCTGGATCCAGTGGCAAGACATAGTCAAGACGCCGGAGATAGGTTAGGATGCCTGGATGGCCAACAGTGTCCTACATGTCTAACTGTGTTCTAGCTGTGCTCCATAATGCTTTGCTGGGTCTGCCTTCCTGCCTGTTGAGCCAATCTGGTGGTTTCCTACATGCAGTCTGCCGGGTCCAGTCTATGCATGCGTAGGTAGACAAGCCCTACCTCACCGAGTGTTTCGAACCCGTCGGCTACCCTCACCTGGTTTCGCTCGCCAGTCTACCGAAGTGTGGCTGCTGTTGCATGCAAACAGCTACTTGGAGCCACAGGTGAGAGTTGAATGCCAAGTGGGAACCAAAGTGGACCAACCACCTGGCGGTGCGACTGTTGCCCTGTCAGAAGTACTATCCCTCCCTGACACTCCATACACCCCAATGATGAATTCTAAACCTTGAGTGAAGTGCTTTAAATAAATTGTTTCTCTGCAACATCACATAAATGATCAGTAACAACTCTAAGATTTTTTTTAAAAATAAAGGACAGATTAGAAATTGGCTTATAGTTAAAGTGAGAAACCCCCATAAGATGGAGCTAAATTCAACAGAAAATATATAATAATTATACTTTTAATTCTCCATCAGAACTAAGCACTAAATCAGGTAAAACATCTGTGAATTGTTTGTGGAGCACGACTACGCCCCGGAGGTCCTTAAAAAGCGTCGGGAATACAACGACGCTAAAAAGATACTACGAGAAGAAACTGCGCTTTCAAACTCCATTTCTGGCGAAGCTGCGGGTTTTTTACGGAGATGAGACGTGTCTCTACAACTCGGCGGAAGAAGCAACCACGGATATGGCGAGAAGAGGGCTCCCGGTAACGGTGTATAAACCCGCAGCAGACCCGATCGAAAGAATCAAGGCTCAAACATGGTCCACACAGAGACCCTCAAAACCCACGAGCCAGCAGCGGGAAACCCAGCGCCAGAGCTATAAGGAAAAACTGAGCGTTTTCAGGAGGGAATAACGATATTTTTAGTCAATCTGCGCATCCAACCCTCCTCCTACAAGGTAACAAACATTAAAGGAGATGCAGAATCAGCAAATATGAAGTGGTAAAACATTTCATGGAACAGACATAATATTAGAAACAAATAAGTCTTTAAAAAAAAAAAAAACTTGTTAAAATAGAAATGTGACAATGAACCACATGATCTCCCCACACTAACAAATACTGTATTAATGTGACTGTTTGCTGTGATGGTGGTGGGAGGTTGCACACAATTTCATAGGGTATAGGCATAAAAAAAATAAAAAAAAATAAAATAAAATCATTACAAGTTCGGATTGGGATCTGAAATTCACGTTAAAAACATGGGACAACTTATAGGGGTAAGAAAGGGCCCTCAGCACGTAACGGAGTTTGAGGAATTTCCCTCAGAGCCAACACACCATCAAGGCTCTTCTAAGGTCACTAAAAAGACCTCAGCTCAGGAAGATCTTTTGTCAGTTTTTTGTTTTAAAGTTTTATATACTATGTTCTTAATGTTTTTTATGTTCTTAATGTTCTTTCAGTTTCTGAGTAGCATAAAAGAGGGCCACCACACTGTAATACTAAATAAGACAACACAATGGAGAAACAGGGTGTAACCAAAATAATCTCATATAATGTAAAAGGGATCCTGAATCCAGTTAAAAGATCCAAGATTCTAGGCAAAATGAAAAAAGACAAAGCAGGAATAATATTTTTACAGGAAACCCACCTAACAGACGTGGAGCAGACTAAACTTAATAGACAAGGGTTTAATATGATCTCTTCATCTTCATATAAGTCAGGGAGGAGGAGGGGGATAGCGACATTGATCTCAACCAAAATTATATTTGAAAAAAAAATCAGAACACAAAGATAAAGAAGGGAGATTCAGCATGGTACTTGGTCGGCTAGAGGGGGAAGATATCACCCTGCTGAATGTACTATATGCACCTCCAGGGGCTAACTGGAAATTTTATAAAAATGTATTTGACCTAATGATAACTAAAGCCCAAGGTTTAGTGATATGTGGTGGAGACTTCAATCTAAGACTGAATCCATACTGGGATGCATCAGGTAATTCTCCACATCAAAATAACACTCAAAGTAGAAAAACTCGGATACTACTAAAAGAAATGGGAATCTGTGACGTGTGGAGGGAATTCAACCCCAGTGTAAAAGACTATACATTTTACTCAGCACCACATTCATCATACTCAAGGATTGACTATTTTTTTATGTTTAATAGAGACATTGGAAGAGTGAAAACATGTAAAATAGGACTGATGGATCTCTCTGACCACAGTCCGATCCATATGGACTTAAATATCCAAAAATACACAAATAATACATTTTCTTGGAGGTTAAATTCAAATGTGCTGAAAAGACCACTGAAAGATGAATTGGAATCAGATATTCTCAGATACTTGGAAGAAAATGATAATGGAGAAGTATCCCCTTTAATACTGTGGGACGCATGCAAAGCTGTAATAAGGGGAAAGATTATCGCAAAACTGGCAATCTGAAAGAAACTGAGACAAGAAAAACTAATCACATTAGAGTCAGAACTTAAGAAACTAGAAAAAGAGCACAAAGACAACACTCATTCTAATGACTCGCTCAAAATTAAGGAAATTAAAAAACAAATAAACGAGATCTACACAATAGAAATCAAGAAGAAACTTACATTTCTGAAACAAAAATATTATGAAACAGGTAGCAAATCGGCAAAATTACTAGCCTATAAATTGAGGACACATAAAAACACATCCGAAGCCTTCCTAAATACATTAAACCTACCCCAACTTACTGAGTCACAAAATAAAACACTATTGTCAGAAATACATCCTAAAGAATTAGAAAAAGCAATTATGAAACTTAAAGCTAACAAATCCCCAGGAGCAGTTGGCTTTACAGCAGAGTGGTACAAAACCTTTAAACAGCAACTATCTCCTCTCCTCCTGAAAACATTTAACTATGTCCTCCACACAGGGGAAATCCCCCCTCCTGGAGAGAAGGGGTCATTGCAGTCATACCTAAACCTGAAAAGGATAAACTAGACTGCTCCAACTACAGACCAATCAGTGTGTTAAATCAGGACTATAAGCTTTTTACCACTATCCTTGCCAAAAGGTTAGAAAATATACTGACAGACTTAATTCATTTAGACCAAACAGGTTTTATAAGACAAAGACAGACACAAGATAACATTAGACGCACTTTACACATAATTCATCATATAAAAAAATATAATTTAAATGCAGCCATATTGGGATTAGATGCTGAAAAAGCATTTGATTCGGTTGACTGGTCTTTCCTATATAGAATCTTATCCAGTTTCAATTTTCATAACAACTTCATTAGAACTATCCAGGCATTATATAAAAAACCAACAGCTAAAATAAGGATTAACGGTAAATTATCATCATCTTTTGAACTGGAAAGAGGATGTCGTCAGGGCTGCCCCTTGTCTCCACTGCTCTTTGCAATCTTCATAGAACCTCTGAGCCAATGGATAAGACAGAATCAAAAAATTCAAGGTATTACACTTGGTCAGAAGGAACATAAAATAGCACTCTTTGCATTTTAATATACCTGGGGCAGCCGGACACCTCTTTTCCAGAACTAATCTCAGTTTTTTCAGAGTATGGAGATTTATCGGGATACGAACTAAACATGCATAAAACCAAATTTTAACATTCAACTATGACCCAAATCAATATTTACTAAGCAAACTCAAAACTAACTGGGAGATGGAATCTATGAAATATCTGGGGGTCAATATCCCGAAACAACTCAACAAAATTATAACACTAAACTATGATCCACTGATGGCAAAAATAAAATCTGATCTAGCAAGATGGAATATGATACCATGTTTAGGTACTGCACAAAGAATTGAAGCAGTCAAAATGAATATACTTCCACGTCTTCTATACCTTTTCCAAACAATACCGGTAGAACCTCCCAAAAAAACATGGTAAGAACTGGACAGAAGGATCTCAAGATTCATATGGCAGGGCAAGAGACCTAGAATCACATATAGAACCCTACAGCTAAACAAAGACAAAGGTGGGCTTGCGCTGCCAAATATCAAGGACTATTTTAAAGCCGCACAAATTAAAACTTTAGTAGAGATATGTAACCCAGTCTACACTGCATAATGGAAGGAGATGGATTGCCAAATAACAAGTGACATCCCCCTACAGGCGATAATAGGGAACAATACCTTACCTAAACATTTGAATAACACTAACCCGTGGATAGAGACCCCGCTAAAAATTTGGTTTAAGATAGTCAGAGAGAATCAAACTAAAGAACCCTATCGATTACTGCAATGGATTGCCTATGATCAAGACTTTACTCCTAATAAAACAGACACTAGATTTAAAAAGTGGAAAGAGAACAGACTGATAAAATATTACGATTTTTTTAAAGGGCAAACTTTAAGAAGTTTTGAAGATTTGAAAAAACAAGGTCTAATAAATCAAGACCTTTACAGGTTCTTTCAGCTTAGACACCACATAAACAAAATACTTAAAAAGGAAGACTTGGAAAGGGCCCAGTCAGGTGTTCTGAAGGTCTTCTTAATGGCATATAAAGGGATCCCAGGGATCAGATACATTTCTAAAATATACCAAGGTCTTCAAGACTTAAAAGGAGACAACACATCATATATAAAAGAGAGACGGGAAAAAGAGGGGAATTTCACTTTACAACTGGAAATATGGGGAAAAGCTAAATAAACAACAATGGAAAAGTACCTCATCCCTGCAGTGGAGAGAATTTGGATGGAAAAATTTGGTAAGATTTTTCAGAACACCTGCACAAAACAAATTTACTCGTAAGGGGTTGAATTGTTGGCACTTGTGTGGTGAAGAGACTGCAAATCATTTTCATGTGTTTTGGTCATGCCCAGTTATCCACCAATATTGGACCAATGTACAGACAATATTGGGGAAAATATTCAAAATAACAGTTCCCTTTTCTTTCGTAACTTTGTATTTGGGTTTACTACCGGAATCACTGGAAAGACGAGGAGAAAAATACTTATTCACTGTTTTAATATTGGCAAGTAAAAAAGCTCTAACTAAAAAATGGATGTTGAAGGATTGTCCTACACCTGAAGATTGGATTAACGTGATTCAAGACATTTATTCGATGGAAAAGTTGACATTCGCACTGAGACAGGACATGGATGGGTTCTTGAACTTTTGGCAACCCTGGAACGCATATGTGTCTTCCATCAGATCTAATCTTTGACAAATACCATTTCAATAATGGCACCTCTCTTTGTTCCAACCCTACTCAGATGCTCTTTTATTTATTTTTTTTCTCTTTTGTTTTTGTTTTTTTCTTGTTTTGTTTTTTTTTTATTTGTTTTATTTGTTCTTTCTTTAATTTCTCATTTTCTTTCACTTAAAAAAGGGTGTTGTAATAATTATTTTTCCAATGTTGTCAAAAAACAAAAAAAAGGGAACGTGATGAAAATGTAAACAATGCAATGCTGTAATGACATGTATACCCTTTACAAAAACTTAAATTTAAAAAAAAAAAACTCTGTAAAGCCACTGTCACAAATATTTTTTTTTATTTATTTTTTTTTTTTATTTTGTGTACTTTATTGATCCCCAGAGGGGAAATTGAGGGCATCCACCTGGATGGATGCCCGCGCACCTGGAGCAGATGTGCAGCCAGCACACAGGACTTTGTATGAGTTTTCCAGCCACGGCGCACAAGGGGAATTTAGCCGATTGCTTTCCCCGATGACTTTAGGGCTGTTTCCCGCACCTAAAGCCAAACTGCCGAGTCCCTGACACAGCTTCAGTTTATTACAGCCGCTACGCATCCTCGGGGAATTTGGCCACTCACTTTCCCCACATCCTTGCAGGACTGGGCCCGCACGAGGAGTCAGAGACTACACTACCGTTCAAAAGTTTGGGGTCACCCAGACAATTTTGTGTTTTCCATGAAAAGTCACACTTTTATTTACCACCATGAGTTGTAAAATTAATAGAAAGTATAGTCAAGACATTGACAAGGTTAGAAATAATGATTTGTATTTGAAATAATAATTTTTTCCTTCAAACTTTGCTTTTGTCAAAGAATCCTCCATTTGCAGCAATTACAGCATTGCAGACCTTTGGCATTCTAGCTGTTAATTTGTTGAGGTAATCTGGAGAAATTTCACCCCACGCTTCTGGAAGCCCCTCCCACAAGTTGGATTGGCTGGATGGGCACTTCTTGCGTACCATACGGTCAAGCTGCGTCCACAACAGCTCAATGGGGTTTAGATCTGGTGGCTGCGCTGGCCACTCCATTACAGATAGAATACCAGCTGCCTGCTTCTTCTCTAAATAGTTCTTGCACAATTTGGAGGTGTGCTTTGGGTCATTGTCCTGTTGTAGGATGAAATTGGCTCCAATCAAGCACTGTCCACAGGGTATGGCATGGCGTTGCAAAATGGAGTGATAGCCTTCCTTATTCAAAATCCCTTTTACCCTGAACAAATCTCCCACCTTACCAGCACCAAAGCAACCCCAGACCATCACATTACCCCCACCTTGCTTGACAGATGGCGTCAGGCACTCTTCCAGCATCTTTTCAGTTGTTCTGCGTCTCACAAATGTTCTTCTGTGTGATCCAAACACCTCAAACTTCGATTTGTCCGTCCATAACCCTTTTTTCCAATCTTCCTCTGTCCGATGTCTGTGTTCTTTTGCCCATATTAATTTTTTTTCTTTTATTGGCCAGTCTCAGATATGGCTTTTTCTTTGCCACTCTGCCCTGAAGGCCAGCATCCTGGTGTCGCCTCTTCACTGTAGATGTTGACACTGGCGTTTTGCAGGTACTGTTTAATGAAGCTGCCAGTTGAGGACCTGTGAGGCGTCTATTTCTCAAACTAGAGACTCTAACGTACTTATCTTCTTGCTCAGTTGTGCAGCGGGGCCTCCCACTTCTCTTTCTACTCTGGTTAGAGACTGTTTGTGCTGTTCTCTGAAGGGAGTAGTACACACCGTTGTAGGAAATCTTCAGTTTCTTGGCAATTTCTCGCATGGAATAGCCTTCATTTCTAAGAACAAGAATAGACTGTCGAGTTTCACATGAAAGTTCTCTTTTTCTGGCCATTTTGAGCATTTAATCGACCCCACAAATGTGATGCTCCAGATACTCAACCTGCTCAAAGGAAGGTCAGTTTTATAGCTTCTCTAACCAGCTAAACTGTTTTCAGCTGTGCTAACATGATTGCACAAGGGTTTTCTAATCATCCATTAGCCTTCTGACGCAATGAGCGAACACATTGTACCAATAGAACACTGGAGTGATAGTTGCTGGAAATGGGCCTCTATACACCTATGTAGATATTGCACCAAAAACCTGACATTTGCAGCTAGAATAGTCATTTACCACATTAGCAATGTATAGAGTGTATTTCTGATTAGTTTAAAGTTATCTTCATTGAAAAAAACAGTGCTTTTCTTTCAAAAATAAGGAAATTTCTAAGTGACCCCAAACTTTTGAACGGTAGTGGAGTCAGAGACTAATTTTTTTTTTTTCTCCACAGCCACCGGCTTTTCCAACTCTCCTCACCAGCAGACAGTTCAGCCAGAGCGGCAACCCCCCCCCCCCCACCCACTACAGCCTCCACTGGCGTCAACTTGAGCCCAACGACTGGGGGGGGGTCACAGCCCTTTCTGGGTGTTCGCGGGGGGGGGGGGTGGCTGGTGTGGTGACACTAAACACAGCAGGGAGACATTCCTCTGGGATTTTCTTCTGGAGCTTTCCTCACACCCAGCAGCGAGCTTGGAGGAAGCAGAGGACGATTGACACATGACCAAAAGAACCACAGGAGACAGTCAGATGGGACTGAATGCATGCATCTTTGTGCCAACCAATGTCATGCTAATCATGTGTATTGACCAATGGTAGTAAATGACTATTGTTATACATCCCCAGAGCAAGCAGAGGAAGTCTGGTGCCAGTTAATCACGCGATTGACATGTATTGTCCGATATGTATATCAATATGTAAATGTGCCATGCGTTCTCTCTTGTCTGTATAAAAGAGCTGACTTTACATGCCTCACTAATGCACTTAGAGCACACTCACAACAGCGCACACACAGCACACAGTGCTGCAGTGTGTCTCATGATGATGGAGGAATAAAACTCTTAAACCTTCAGCTCGCCGTGTATCGCCTGAACTTATTTTGTTCCTCCACACTGGTAAATACCCCTACAAACGGCTGCAAACACCGTATGAATGATTTTTGGATCATTTCTTACAGCCTCCTTAAGGCAGCTGTTGGAGAATCCAGCGTTCGTAGACCATTCGTAAGTTTGTGGCCAGGTCAATAGTCTTGTCCAAGATTTCTGAGAACGCTCCACAAAAACTCCTCATTGTACAGTGGCCGTACAAATGCCATAGGAACAATATAAGAACTACGCAAGATGTTGGCCACAAGTGTGCCTCAAGAACATCTTAAGTTGTTCTTGAGGGCCCCTTACAGCAGCCGTAGGAAACTGTATGAATCCCTGTTCGTACTGAGATTCATACAGCATGCATAAGGCGGTAGTGAGGCACTCATAAGGTAGAAATATGTCATTCGTGCAACATTTGTGCTGATAAAATGTGCTGAAAGCCGTAAGATCTTCCTACCAACGACTTGAGAGTGAGTTGCACAATTTATTTTTAAACTGGCATTAAGTATGCCGTAGGAAGATCCCAATGCACACTTAAGAAGAGCATAAGAACTCTAGTGTCATTGTATGGCAGAAAAGCACCTCATTTCTCAAGAATGCCTCAAGTTGCTCTTGTGAATTGAACGTCAACCGTAAGAAACTATGTCCCCCCTCCATGAATGTCTGTGAACTCCAAAATTCATAGGAATTGGGAGATTCTTATGATCCTATCGTTCGTAAGAATCTTTGTGACAGTAGCTTAAGTGCTGGGACTGAATGACTGTTGAAAATGACGAGTTGGCTGAAGGCTAATATCAATTGTTTCTTTTGTTTTCATCGATTCCATCTCCATTACCAGGAAGACAAAGAAATTTGCATTTTGAAAACCCATCAGAACTGGAATACTTCAAAATAGTTCAGCCTTGGATGTTTTCTGAATGTGCAGCTGTAGTCTATATTGTCTGATTCAGGACAAAAATCAATGGCACCCAACTGGGACACACCAGAAAAAAATATCAGTGATTGCCAATATCTTATTTGCCAATAACCGATATCAGCCAATCAGGCAAGTATCAACCGATACCATGTTAAATAGGTATCTGTGAATCACTAGAAATTAGTTTTAGCTAGTCTCGCTCATATATCTGATACTGAGAATGAGGCTTTCAGATGAATTATAGGATACTGTACATTAACCAAAAGTTTATAACTGAAGATTGTGGTCACTTCTCTCCCATGACCAGTGCCTCTAGAATTTTCGTGCAGATGGAGGAGCAGAGGGCCATTTCACTTCACACGGAACAAATCACCTGGCACCAATCTGAGAGGGCCCTTAAAACTAAATCTGGCTTTCTGCTCTGCAAGTCTGTGATGCACCTACACTTTGGATGACGCACATGGGGCTGTATACACACTTCATTTGCATCTACTGTTTGCCACATTTGACCATCATCTGCAGTTTTACCCCTACCCAATACGTAGCACAAATGCCCTGATGCGGCAGGAAAAAAGCAAGTTTATAAGAAGTGACAAATTTACAAAAAAAAAAAAAAGAAGCAAATTTATGAGAAAAAGGTCACAAATTTACTTGAAAAAAGTTGCAAATTTATGACAAAAATATTGAAAATTTAGAAGAAAAAAGTGACAAATTTACCAAAAATAATAGCAAATTTATGAGAGTCACAAATTTACTAAAGTTGCAAATTTATGAGGAAAAAAATAAAATTTATAAGAAAAAAGTGATAAATAGGAGCAAATTTATGAGGAAAAAAGTCACAAATTTACTAGAAAAAAGCTACAAATTTATGAGAAAAAAAATGAAAATCCATCCATCCATCCTTTACCACTTTTCCCGAGGTCTGGGTCAGGGAGGAAGCAGTACAAGCAGAGAAGCCCAGACTTCACTCTCCCCAACCACCTGCTACAGCTCTTCAGAGAGGATACCAAGGCGTTCCCAGACCAGCTAAGAGACATAGTCTCTCCAGGGAGTCCTGGGTCTGCCCCGGGGTTGTGCCCGAAACACCTCAAGTGGGAGGCGTCCAAGAGGCATCCTGATCAGATGCCCATACCACCTCAACTAGTTCCTTTCAATGTGGAGGAGCAGCGGTTCTACTCTGAGCCTCTCCCGGATGACTGAGCTCCTCACCCTATCTCTGAGGGTGAGTCCAGCAATCCTACGAAGAAAGCTCATTTCAGCCGCTTGAATCCGCGATCTCGTTCTTTCGGTCATTACCCAAAGCTCACGACCATAGGTGAGGGTAGGAACGTAGATTGACCGGTAAATCAACAGCTTTGCCTGAGAGCTTAGCTCCCTCTTCACCACAACAGACTGGTACAACGTCTGCATCACTGCAGATGCTGCTCCAAACTGTCTGTCAATCTTTTGGTCCATTCTCCCCTCACTCGTGAATAAGACCCCAAGATACTTAAACTCCACTTGGGGCAGGAGCTTGTCCCCAGCTCGGAGAGGACAATCCACCTTCTTCAGGCTGAGGACCTTGGACTCGAACTTGGAGGTGCTGATTCTCATCCCAGCCGCTTCACACTAAGCGGCAAACCATCCCTGTAAGACCTGTAGGTCACTGCTGGATGAAGCCAGCAGGACAACATCATCTGCAAACAACAGAGATGAGATTCTGTGGTCACCAAGCATGACACCCTCCGTTCCCTGGCTGCGCCTAGAAATCCTGTCCCTAAAATTTATGGACAGGATCGGTGACAAAGGGCAGCCCTGGCGGAGTACAACTCTCACTGGAAACGAGTCCGACCGAGTGTTGGCAATACGAACCAAACTGTCACAACAGTCGTACAGAGACCGAATAGCTCATAGCAACAAGCCAGATACCCCATACTCCCGAAGCACCCCCCCACAAAAAACCATGAGGGACGCGGTCGAATGCCTTCTCCAAGTCCACAAAACACATGTAAACTGGTTGGGCAAACTCCCACAAACCCTCGAGGATTCTCGAGAGGGTAAAGAGTTGGTCCGATGTGCCACGGCCAGGATGAAAACCACATTGCTCCTCCTGAATCCAAGGTTCGACCAACGGCCGGACTCTCCTCTCCAGTACCCTGGCATACACCTTCCCAGGGAGGCTGAGGAGTGTGATCCCTCTAAAGTTGGAGCACACCCTCCGGTCCCCTTTTTTGAAGAGAGGAACCACCACCCCGATTTGCCATGCCAAAGGCACTGGCCCCGACTCCACACAATGTTGCAGAGGCGTGTCAACCATGACAGCCCTACAATATCCAGGGCCTTGAGGTACTCAGGGGGAATCTGGTCTACCCCCGGGGCCCGGCCACCAAAGAGATTTTTAACCACCTTGGCAACCTCAGCCCCTGTGATAGGCGAGTCATCCCCCTCGTCCACAAGCCCTGCTTCCTCTGTGGAAGGCGTGTCAGTGGGATTGAGGAGATCCTCAAAGTATTCCTTCCACCGCCTGATGATATCCCCAGTCAAAGTCAGCAGTGCCCCATCCGCACCATACACAGTGTGGGCAGGAAGCTGCTTCCCCCTCCTGAGCTGCTGGACAGTTTGCCAGAATTTCTTCGAGGCTGACCGAAAGTCTTGTTCCATGGCCTCATCGAACTCCTCCCATACCCAAGTTTTTGCTTCAGCAACCACCTGAGCTGCACTCTGCTTGGCCTGCCGGTATACCTCAGCTGCTACGGGAGTCCCACAAGCCAACCAAGCTTGATAGGACTCTTTCTTCAGCTTAATGGCCCCTGTCACCACTGGTGTCCACCACTTGGTTAGGGGGTTGCCACCAGGAGATGCCCAATGACCTTGTGGCCGCAGCTCTGGGCAGCCGCTTCAACAATAGAGGTGGAGAACATGGTCCATTCAGACTCCATGTCTCCAAACTCCCTCGGAATGTGGTTTAAATTCTTCCGGAGGTGGGAGTTGAAGACCTCCTGGACAGGGGCCTCGGCCAGACATTCCCAGCACACCCTCACTATACGTTTGGGTCTACCAGGTCTGAATGGCATCCTCCCCTGCCATCGGATCCAACTCACCACCAGGTGGTGATCAGTTGACAGCTCTGCACCTCTCTTTACCTGAGTGTCCAAGACATACAGTCGCAGGTCTGATGACACAATAACAAAATCGATCATCAACCTGTGACCTAGGGTGTCCTGGTGCCAGGTGCACATATGGACACCCTTGTGCTTGAACATGGTGTTTGTTATGGACAAACTGTGGTTAGCACAGAAGTCCAATAACTGAACTGCAGTCGGGTTCAGATCGGGCAGGCCGTTCCTCCCAATCACCCCCCTCCAGGTTTCACTGTCGTTGCCCATGTGCGCATTGTAGTCCCCCAATAGGACAATGGAGTCTCCAAGAGGAGCACTCAGAGACTCCAAAAAGGGTGGGTACTCTGAACCATCATTTGGTGTATAGACACAAATGATGGTCAGGACCTGTTTCCCAACCCAAAGGCGCAGGGAAACAACCCTTTCGTCCACTGGGGAAAACTCAAATATAGAGGCAGCAAGGTGGGCAGATACAAGAATACCCACCCCTGCTAGTCGCCTCTCACCCGGGCAACTCCAGAGTAGGCCAAGCTCCAGCCCCTCACCAGGACACTGGTTCTGGAACTGGAGCTGTGTGTTGAAGTGAGGCCGACTATATCTAGTCGGTATCTCTCAACCTCATACACCAGCATAGGCTCCTTCCCCACCAGAGAGGTGACATTCCATGTCCCAAAAGCCAGTTTAGGAAGCTTTGGATCAGACCAGCAAGGTCTCCACCTTTGACCGCTACCTGATCCACATAGCACCGGACCCCCATGGTCCCTCCTGCAGGTGGTGAGCCCACTGGAGGGTGGACCCATGTAACTCCTTCGAGCTGAGCCTGGCCGTGTCCCATGGGTGGAAACCCGGCCACCAGACGCTAGCCATCGAGCCCCTCCCCCAGGCCTGGCTCCAGGGTGGGGCCCCGGTAACCCCATACTGGGCGGGGTACACTGAATCCTTGTTATAGTATTTATCATGAGAGTCTGTTGGATCGTTCTTTGTCTGGCCCTTCACCCAGGACCAGTTTGTCTTGGGTGACCCTACCAGAGGCAAATTGCCCCGGACAACATAGCTCCTGGGATCACTAGGGTATGCAAACCCCCCCACCATGATAAGTTGGCAGTCCATGGGGGGTTGAAAATTTATAAGAATAAAGTCACAAATTTACTAGAAAAGAAGTTGCAAATTTATGATAAAAAAATTTAAATTTGTAAGAAAAAAGTGACAAATTTACATACAATAGTAGCAAATTTTATGAGAAGTCACAAAGTTATGAGAGAAAATTTTCAAATTTAGGTGAAAAAAAATTGAAAATTTATAAGAAAAAAGGGACAAATTTATGAAAAATGGGAGCAAATTTATTATAAAAAGTCACAAATTTTTAAGAAAAAGGTTACAAATTTACAAAAAATGGCAGCAAATTTATGAGAAAATTACAAATTTACTAAAAAAGCTGCAAATTTATGAGAAAAAATGTGAAACTTTATAAAATGTGACAAATTTTCAAAAAATAGTAGCAAATTTATGAGAAGTCACTGTTATGTCTGGAAATACCTTGTCATGATGAGGCCAGGTGCACAGTCGAACTTTTTTGAAGGGGTTGGCAACACACAACATACAGCCACCAGGCAGGGGCATCGGCAAAGAGGCAGAACCCTGATGCCTGTTGTTATTTATAGGGGTGCGGTGTAGTGGCGGAAAAGGAAGTGGGCGCCGCTACACCGCACTTCACAAATAAGAGCATCCCCATAACAACATAACTATATAACATCACCCCCCCCCCCCCAGAAAAGTCTAAAAACACACACACACACACACACAATCAAGACCATCCCCAATTTAGGACCCAAATCACACACTAATAAAACTAAAACTGAAAACACTAAAGGGCCTATCACAACTACACAATAAAACCTAAAACTAGGGAGGATGGGTTGACTACCATCCTACCCCACACAGCAAGGTGGTCATTCTTCCACCTATAAGATAAGATAAGATAAGATAAGATAAGCCTTTATTAGTCCCACAACGGGGAAATTCCAGGATTGCAACAGCACAGGGATAGCAACACTCAGAGCAACAATCAGAAGGCAAGAAAAAAAACAAGCAAGCAAGAGCAGCTAATAAACATATGTACGTATTACTATAAAATATATATATATACACACACACACAGACACACAGTGCAGAGCATTGTAGCTGGATGGAATAAATATATGAATATATGAACACACAGTGCAGAGCATTGTAGCTAGATGGAATAAATATGTAAATATATAAACACCCACAGTACGGAGCATTGCAGCTAGGTGGAATAAATATGCAAGTATATAAACACACACAGTGCGGAGCAATGTAGCTAGATGGAATAATATGTAGATATATAAATATATAAACACCCACAGTACGGAGCATTGTAGCTAGATGGAATAAATATGCAAATATATAAACACACACAGTGCAGAGCATTGTTGCTAGATGGAATGAAACAGCATAACCGTCTACTTAGTTATCCTACATGGTATGATTATGTGCCCATACATATTCTCACCCTCCATAGCGACCGGTATGTTCCTAGTTGTATGCCGGAGAGGACCATTGTGTAAGTCTATTGCATCTTTTGCATTCAAAAAACTATTAGTTTGTTACGTCTTTTTGCTATCTCTGCGAGCAGCCCTGCTTAGGTTGTACAGTCTGACAGCCGTTGGTAGGAAGGACCTACGAAACCTCTCGGTTGTGCACCTGGGATGATGTAGTCTGCTGCTAAATGAGCTCCTCAGTGCATTCAGTATGTCCTGCATAGGGTGGAACTCGGACTCCAGCAGAGATGACAGTTTAGCCACCGTCCTTCTCTCTCCTATCTCCTCCATCGGATCAAGGCGCTGCCCCAGGACAGAGCTAGCTTTCTTAATCAGTTTGTTCAGTCTCTTCCTATCGGCTGCAGTAATGCCACTGCCCCAGCAGACCACTCCAAAAGTGATGGCTGATGCCACCACCGTGTCATAGAATGACTTCAGCAGCGCCCCTTGTACACCAAAAGACCTGAGTCTCCTCAGCAGGAACAGCCTGCGCTGTCCCTTCTTGTAGAGTGCATCAGTATTGTGTGACCAGTCTAGTTTATTGTTCAGATGAATACCCAGGTACTTATAGGATGTCACCATCTCGATGTCTGTTCCCTGTATATTTACTGGTACTGTGAGGGGCTGCCCATGCCTGCGGCAGTCCACCACCAGCTCCTTAGTTTTCCTCGCGTTGATCTGGAGGCAGTTCCGATGGCACCAGTCCACGAAGTCCTGGATAAGCCCTCTGTACTCAGCTTCATCTCCATTGGAGATGAGGCCAACGATCGCAGAGTCATCAGAGAACTTCTGTAGATGGCAGTGTGTTGTGTTGTGTGAGAAGTCCGCAGTATAAAGAGTGAACAGGAAGGGAGCCAGCACCGTTCCCTGGGGGGCCCCCGTGCTACTGATGATCGTGTCGGACACACAGTCCCGGGTTCTCACAAACTGAGGCCGGTTCGTGAGGTAGTCCAGGATCCATGATGACAGGTGCTGGTCCACCCCTGCGCGCAGCAGCTTGTCCTTCAGGATCATCGGTTGGATGGTGTTGAAAGCACTGGAGAAGTCAAAGAACATGATCCTCACCATATTCCCGGGCTTCTCCAGGTGGGACAGAGAACGGTGAAGGAGGAAGATCACCGCATCCTCCACCCCAATGCCATGCTGGTAGGCGAACTGGAGTGGATCCATCGCTGGTTCCACCAGGGGGCGGAGGTGAGCAAGGAGCAGTCTCTCCAGGGTCTTCATCAAGTGGGACGTCAAGGCCACCGGTCTGTAGCTGTTCAGGTCTTTGGGGTGGGAAGTTTTTGGTACAGGTACCACACAAGATGTTTTCCACAGCTGTGGTACCCTCCCCAGTTTCAGGCTCATGTTGAAGATATACGTCACAATCCCAATATAGAGTAAATAAATAAAGTCCATACATAAACTAAAAATACTGCCGTGTTCCTAAACTAAATAAAACGCACAAAATAATCCCAGAACAATATACAACTGTATTGTAGAGACTGGGTTAATCATCTCAGACTGGATGCAGAGGGTAAACAAAGAAGGACAATAGCTATGGAGATTATGGTGGGGTAGCAGGAAGAAGGAGCTGGGGGGAGAAGGGATGAATGTATTGTGATGTGAGATGTCATGCAGATGTGAGATGGGGGGTTGATATAAAAGGAAAACCCCCAGTATATTGAAACACGCTTTTCTGTGTATGACTGATGTGAGGGTGAATAAAATTGTCCGCTGCATAAATCAGTCTTGTTATTTACACTCTCCACACTGGTGACCCCTTGACGAATTATGGAACATGAGGCAAGAACCCCGGAGTCGGCCCGGGCGGGAAGCCCCAGCAACACGGCAAGCATCCCAGAGACAGCCCGGACGGGAAGCCCCAGCAACACGTGCGCTGTTTCAATCAAACTACCAGACTTTTGGCTGCACGACCTGTGGTCTTGGTTCCACCACACCGAGGTTCAGTTCGCCCTCTGGGGAATAATGGCAGACGACACCAAATATTACTATGTGGTCGCAGCGCTGGACGCTCGCACGTCTCAGCAAGTAGCGAGCCTGCTCCAACAGCCTCCAGCCCATGACAAATACGGGACTCTCAAGGCCGCGCTGACCCGGCGCTACACGCTCTCGGACTGAGGAGCAGAGAGGCTCCTGAGGCGCTCCGAGTTAGGAGATGGTTCGGCGGTTGAACTGATGGAGAAAATATTGGCGTTAATGGGCACGGACGACGGGCATTTTCTGTTTGCCCACCTTTTCATCCGGAACCTCCCAACAGAGGCGAGAGCAGTTCTTGCCAATTCACTGTTGCTGGCCACACGTGACTACTGTGCACTAGCCCAGGAGGCAGATCGGATCATCCTCACCACCAGAGCCCTCACGGTGAATGCGGCGGCATCGGAACCCAGTGAGACGACCAGCGGAGGGCGAGGAGCCGCCGACGGTAGTGGCAGCGGAGGCCAGGAAGCGCCAGAGAGACACGCTCTGCTTCTACCACCGCTGCTTTGGGGAGAACGCACGCAGATGTGCGCCACTGTGCCAATTCAAGTGCTCAGGAAACGCCAAGGCCGGCAGTCGGTAGCAGCTGCAACCGCCGGTGAAGAAAACAAGCTGCTCTACGTGACGGACTCACACTCAGGGAGACGGTTCCTTGTCGACACCGGAGCCCAGAAGAGCATCATCCTGCCGTCCTACACCGACCGACTGGCAGGACCTAGCGGCCCCGGGCTGGTGGCAGTAAACGGCTCGGGCATTAAAACTTTTGGTGAGAGAACACTGACTTTATCCCTACACAGCCGTATGTACGAGTGGACTTTTGTCATAGCAGCACTGAGTTTCCCAATCCTGGGAGCTGATTTTCTGTGTGCACATGGGTTGCTAGTCGATGTTGCTAATAGACGCTTGGTTAATGCACTGTATTTTGATTCTCTCCCCTGTACAGCTCGAGGGGCTGGGCCAATAACGCAAGCCAACGTCACAGCTCCAGGCGGTAAATTCCACACACTGCTCACTCAGTTCCCAGCACTCACAGTCCCGACATTTTCGGCGGCCATCGCTAAACACGGGGTGGAACACTTTATCACCACCACCGGGCCGCCCGTTTTCGCATGACCTCGGCGCTTGGATGCAGCTAAACTGGCCATAGCGCGCGAGGAGTTTGCCAACCTGGAAAGGTTGGGCATCATCAGGCGATCAAACAGCCCATGGGTATCCCCGCTACACATGGTCACTAAGGCCAAGGGATCGTGGCGACCTTGCGGAGATTTCCACAGATTGAATAACGCCACAGCGCATGACCGCTACCTGATTACCCATATTCAGGATTTTTCCGTTCACCTCGCCGGAGCACGCATTTTTTCTAAAATAGACCTGGTCCGCGGTTACCACCAGGTCCCAGTGTGCGCGGAGGACATACCCAAAACAGTGGTAATAACTCTGTTTGTCTTGTTTGAGTTTTTACGCATGCCCTTCGGATTAAAAGGAGCAGCACAGACATTCCAACGCATGATGGATGCGGTGTTGCGCGATCTCCCGTTTGTATTCGTCTACCTGGATGATATCCTGGTGGCCAGTGCGTCCGAGGACAAACACGTAACCCACCTCAGGACAGTTTTCCGGAGGTTGGAGGAGCACGGGTTAATAATCAATCCGGCGAAATGCCAGTTCGGCGTGACGGGGATTGATTTTTTGGGGCACCGCGTCTCACCGGAGGGAGCGATACCCTTGCCCGACAAAGTGCGCGCCGTGGCAAATTTTTTCCTGGCCTCAGACGGTCAGGGCGCTGCAAGAATTTTTGGGGATGGTTAACTTTTATAACCGGTTCCTCCCCCAAGCAGCTCAACTCATGCAGTCATTGTACGCCGCGCTCAAGAAATGGAAACCTGCGGACAGAGTCAAATGGACTCCGGAGCGAGAGCAGGCGTTCTCTGAGGTTAAAACAGCCCTGGCAAACGCCGCACTGTTGGCGCACTCGGACCCAGTGGCCCGGATAGCGCTCACTACCGACGCCTCGGATGTAGCCATAGGGGCTGTCGTGGAGCAACGTGTCGCCGGTTCGTGGCAGCCACTCGCTTTTTTCAGCAGGGCTTTGTGCGACGGTGAGCGTAAATACAGCACGTTCGACAGAGAGTTGCTGGCTCTCCACCTGGCCATACGCCACTTCCAGTTCTGGCTGGAAGGGCGCAGCTTCACCGCGTTCGTGGACCACAAGCCGCTAACGTTCGCGATGGCCAAGGTTTCGGAACCATGGTCGGGTCAGCAGCAGAGACAGCTGGCCGCGATCTCGGAGTTTACAACCGATACTCAGCATGTGCGGGTAAACTGAATGTGGTAGCGGACTGCCTCCCGCGCACAGTAGTGGTCCCGGTCTGCGTGGGGATAGATTATACAGCCATGGCCGCAGAGCAGATTGGCGATACGGACGTGTGTGCGCTCCAGTCTGGACCAACAGGATTAAGGCTGGAGAGCAGAGTACTGCAAGACGGCAAGCCCCCCCTAATCTGCGACGTCTTCACGGGACGCCCGTGCCCGGTGGTCCCAGTCGCTTGGCGCCGCTGTATGTTTGAGTCAGTTCACGCTCTGGCGCACCCAGGGGTTCGCGCGTCAGTCAAAATGGTGGGAGCGAAGTTCGTGTGGCCAGGCTTGCGCAAACAAGTGAAAGAGTGGGCTGCAGCCTGCGTAGCGTGCCAACGAGCTAAAGTACACAGACACACGAAGGCTCCTTTGGAGCCGTTTCGTATACCGGCTAAGAGGTTCGACCATGTTCACGTGGACCTCGTGGGCCCCCTCCCGCCATCGCAGGGGTGCACGCACCTTCTGACAGTGGTGGACTGCACCACACGCTGGCCAGAAGCAGTCCCACTGGCGGCAACCATGTCCGCGGACGTGGCGCGCACTTTTTTGACGACATAGGTGGCACGTTTTGGAATCCCGTCGGACATCACGACCGATGGGGCCCTCAGTTTGTTTCCGACCTCTGGTCTGCGATGGCCCATAGCCTGGGTGTCGCAATTCATCACACAACCGCTTACAGCCCACAGGCCAATGGGTTATGCGAGCGTTTTCATAGGTCACTGAAAGAAGCGCTCAGGGCTTCGCTGACGGATGCAAATTGGGTAGACCGGTTGCCGTGGGTTTTATTGGTGTTGCGTTCCGCACCAAAAGAGGATTTGGAGGCTTTCCCGGCGGAGCTTGTTTTTTCTCAGCCACTGCGGCTGCCCGGGGAATTTTTGCCAGATAATCCCGCGCCGGACAACTGCCCGTCTCAGCGTTTGCAGCATAGAGCAGACACAGGCACGCTGCAGGGCCCGGCCCACACTGTTTTCCACGCGCTTTTGTGCCAAAAACTTTGAAGAACGCGGCGTTCGTGTTTGTCAGGCACGATGCCCACCGCCCTCCATTACGCCCACCCTACGATGGCCCGTTCAGAGTACTGGAAACAGGGGACAAACATTTTTTGTTAGACTTGGGGGGTCGTCAGGAGAAAATATGCATAGACAGACTTAAGCCAGCCTTTGTAGTGGTGGACGAGCAAGTGTTGTTGGCTCAGGCCCCTTGGCGTGGAAGACCCCCACTAAAAACTCCCCAGGTAAACGATTTATCAGAGCAGCCACATGGCCAAGTCGAAGGTTCCCCCCCCCCTCGCCATTGCCCACCCGCAAACAGACACACCCCCAGGAGCCCCCCGCTGGCACAGCAGCGCCGCGGAGGCAGTAAACCCCCGTTACAGCAGATATGGGAGGAGACTGAAGCCAAAAGGACGTGAGGACTGAAACTCTGTCTGAGATTCTGGTGGGGGGGGGGGGGCCGTGTAGAGACTGGGTTAATCATCTCAGACTGGATGCAGAGGGTAAACAGAGAATGACAATAGGCATGGAGATTATGGTGAGGTAGCAGGAAGAAGGAGCTGGGGGGGAGAAGGGATGAATGTATTGTGATGTGAGATGTCATGCAGAGGTGAGATGGGCGGTTGATACAAAAGGAGAACCCCCAGTGTATTGAAACATGCTTTTCTGTGTATGACTGATGTGAGAGTGAATAAAATCGTCTGCTGCATAAATCAGTCTCGTTATTTACACTCTCCACAGTATGAACATTAGAACTCATATTTTTTTTCCACACATGCACAAACATATGAACATTGAAACTTTTTTCCCCATTATTATAATTTTCCTCTAAACACAGACAAAGAACCACACTATTAGAACCTATTTTCTCTGTATTATATACATAAACTCACACTCCACTTGGTGAGATAGTGGTGGAACTGGCCTGTGGGGGCCCCGGACAGTGTCTCAGTATGTCCGCCCCTGGAGGCGGCATGCCTGCAAGGCCGCAGCTGATCGTGTAGATGGTGATGCGCCTCGTCTTCTCCACCGTCAGCCACTCCTCTCCGGACCCACCACCCGAAACCTCCTCCCAGGCATGCCGCAGCTCACTGGCGTGCCTCTACAAACCATCCGACAGTTGAAAGTGGGCTGTGCCCTGTTTAGCCACGATGTGCAGCCATCCCTAATGATTCTCAAGCTGTCGTTTGGCCCGTGTTCGCCGTGGGCGTCCCTCCCCACGAACCCGAACCCAGTCCCTAACTCTCAGGGGAGCTTTGCTCGGCCGGCAGTGTTGCTGATTGGTACTTAGTCCAGTGCCTGTCTGTCTGGCCCCGACTCCTTGTAAAGCTGCTGCAGCAGTCACCGTTGAAGCTCCAGATGCCCTGGCCCACTGCAGCCAAACTCCGGAGGAAGCTGAGGCTCGCTCGTCAGCGTCACTCGTCAACACAGGCGCCTCGCCATCACGTTCAGTACCTTCATCCAAGGTATCCCGAGCGCCGGTGCTGAGACCCTCCTGTGTTGAACCTGAGTGAGGCTGGTCCTGCTTGACCGCCGTGGTGCAAGACAAATCCTTTCCCCACACCGTGTTGTCCTCCGCCACCGGAACCGGACGGTTCCGGCAGCAACAACCAGTCCACTCCTTCCCAGCATTGTCTCTAATGGCAAACCCCAGTCCATAAAACAGGTCACAGCCAATAATGTTGTCACCTCGGGCCGTCACGTGGAACGTGCAGTTAGGCATCTCCGCTGACTTGTACCAAACCATCAGCTCCAGCATTCCAACTGTGCACAGTCTGCCACCTCCATAACCATAGAGCGGCACTGGGTCATCTCTTATTCTGTAGTAGGGGAAAAATTTCCTCACCGTGGCCCAATTCAAAAATGATCTCTCCGTCTTCATGTCAGTCAGCAGCGGCACCTCCTTGTCATCCAGCGTCACCATACAGTACTTGAACACCTTGGTCCTCGAGGACACTGCATAAACAGTTACTGGGGCAGGTGCAGATGTTATCCTCCATGGACTCTCCGGCTTGGACACACTACACACCCTGGCAAAATGGTTCAAGCGTCCACACATGCCACAGTGCTTCCCTCTAGCCGGGCATTCCTTAGCCTTGTATCGGTGCTTCACGGACCCACAGCCCATGCACACGGGCTTTCTTGGGGCAGACCTCCGGTTGATGCCGTAGGATTCCACACTGTCTTTGGCCTCGCTACTCTCGCTGTCAGGGTCCGCTACTAATGCTGCTGCAGCAGGTCCCAGCTGTTGTTTTGATTAGTGCCACTTTAGCTCCGAAACTAGCTCGTCTGCGTTCTCCACCTCGAGAGCTAGCTTGACAGCCTCGGTTAATGTTGGTTCACTCGGCGCAGAAAGCAGCCTAGCTTGCAAAGCATTGCTGGTTGGGTGTTCCGCGAGCTGGTCACATACCATTTCTTCCTCCAATGTCCTGAAGCAACACTCGCTAGCCAGCTGCCGCAGGTCAGTGACAAACTAGCAGGCAGACTCATCCACATGCTGGTGTTGTCGTCGGAACCGAATCATCCAGACGGTGACATTGTCCGGGGTGTGGAAATGGCGCACCAGCAACTCGACCACATCCTCTCACAAGTTGGTAGCGCTGAGTGTAAGCAGGATGTGCTGGCCCTCGAACCCCAAATTATGCACCAGAAGCACATGTGCCCTCTGCCTGTCTAGCTCACCCAGGTCAAGCGCCGTGATGTAGTTTTGAAAGGTGGCAAACCATCTTCATGAAGGCACAGGTGGCTCGCCTGGGAGCCCCAGGAAGGGCCGAAGCGGTGAAACACATGCCTCCATTTTTTATTCTTGTCGCCAAAATGTTATGTCTGGAAATACCTTGTAATGACGAGGCCAGGTGCACAGTCGAACTTAGCTTTATTGAAGGGGTTGGCAACACAACATACAGCCACCAGGCAGGGGCATCAGCAAAGAGGCCGAACCCTGATGCCCGCTGCTATTAATAGGGGTGAGGTGTAGCGGCGGAAAAGGAAGTGGGCGCCACTACACCACACTTCACAAATAAGAGCATCCCCATAACATAACTATATAATAGTCACAAAGTTAGTAGAAAAAAATTTCAAATGTTGGTGAAAAAAATTGAAAATACGAAAAAAGTGATAATTTACAAAAAAAAATGGGAGCAAATTTATTAGAAAGTCACAAATTTACTTAAGATGCAAATTCATGAGAAAAAAATTAAAATTTATTTAAAAGTCATAAATTTACTAGAAAAAAGTAGTAAATGTATGATAAAAAACTGAAAAGTGATAAGAAAAAAAGTGACAAATTTACAAAATACAATTAAGAGCAAATTTATGACAGCTATGCCCATTTTAGTACTAGCAATAGTGACTGCACAAAGGCGAGAAAAAGAACTATGTTTACTACTTTTAACGCTAATCATTGTTTCTTTTTCTTTCTCTGGTCTTGTCACATTTCTTTTTAATCCTTCACCTTCATCTTTGTATGCTGTGTCGTTGGCGGTACCTTCTGAACGGGAGGTTAGATCTTGTTCATGATTAGTGTGCAGTCAACGTGGTCAGAAAATTTTGGCTGAGTCTAGCAGACTGGCGAGGATGAAAAAATTTATGTCACTTAAGGCTAACGCTTGAGTAGATGCACAAAACATAAAGCGAACTTAACAAAGTCCTCCTGTCCTCTCCAGGTTTAAAGCCTATTTAGGAAGGAAATGTTATTGATATCACTGCCATTACTACTCATCAGTGTGGTTGTTTGATTCCTTTATAACTTCTTGACTCAGTTTTCTCTGAGGAAACGAGACACAATAGCACTTACCCAAGTTTTCAGTGTCAAGGTTGCCTGGTGAAGACCAATCAGAGATTTGCTGATGAGCCAAACAGATAACAGTATACTGCTTACCCGCATCCAGCGACACCAACAGACTTGACGAGATTATCAAGAGGGCTGGCTCTGTGACTGGTCTCAGGCCAGAGACTTTTGAGACTGTGGTGGAGTGGAGGACACTAAACAGACTGCGAACCATCATGGACAATCCTGAACACCCCCTCCACCACACACTAGACAGACAGCAGAGCACTTTCTCCAGCAGACTGCTACAGCTTCGCTGTCGAACAGTTGGGTACAGGAAATCTTTCCTGCCACATGCCATTTCACTGTACAATAACTCACTCTAATGTTGAATTCTGGTCATAACTATGCTGCCATACTGCACCTGATAGTTCTGCAGTGTACAGCGGGTATGATTCATGTAGCTATATGGATCACCATCTATGATGTATATACACTACCGTTCAAAAGTTTGGGGTCACTTAGAAATTTCCTTATTTTTGAAAGAAAAGCACTTTTTTTCAATGAAGATAACTTTAAACTAATCAGAAATACACTCTATACATTGCTAATGTGGTAAATGACTATTCTAGCTGCAAATGTCTGGTTTTTGGTGCAATATCTACATAGGTGTATAGAGGCCCATTTCCAGCAACTATCACTCCAGTGTTCTAATGGTACAGTGTGTTTGCTCATTGCGTCAGAAGGCTAATGGATGATTAGAAAACCCTTGTGCAATCATGTTAGGTCTGCAATGCTGTAATTGCTGCAAATGGAGGATTCTTTGACGAAAGCAAAGTTTGAAGGAAAAAATTATTTCAAATACAAATCATTATTTCTAACCTTGTCAATGTCTTGACTATATTTTGTATTCATTTTACAACTCATGGTGGTAAATAAGTGTGACTTTTCATGGAAAACACAAAATAACTTCTCACACAACACAACACATTGCCATCTACAGAAGTTCTCTGATGACTCTGCGATCGTTGGTCTCATCTCCAACGGAGATGAAGCTGAGTACAGAGGGCTTATCCAGGACTTTGTGGACTGGTGCCATCGGAACTGCCTCCAGATCAACGCGAGGAAAACTAAGGAGCTGGTGGTGGACTGCCGCAGGCATGGGCAGCCCCTCACAGCACCAGTAAATATACAGGGAACAGACATCGAGATGGTGACATCCTATAAGTACCTGGGTATTCATCTGAACAATAAACTAGACTGGTCACACAATACTGACGCACTCTACAAGAAGGGACAGCGCAGGCTGTTCCTGCTGAGGAGACTCAGGTCTTTTGGTGTACAAGGGGCGCTGCTGAAGACATTCTATGACACGGTGGTGGCATCAGCCATCACTTTTGGAGTGGTCTGCTGGGGCAGTGGCATTACCGCAGCCGATAGGAAGAGACTGAACAAACTGATTAAGAAAGCTAGCTCTGTCCTGGGGCAGCGCCTTGATCCGATGGAGGAGATAGGAGAGAGAAGGACGGTGGCTAAACTGTCATCTCTGCTGGAGTCCGAGTTCCACCCTATGCAGGACATACTGGATGCACTGAGGAGCTCATTTAGCAGCAGACTACATCATCCCAGGTGCACAACCGAGAGGTTTCGTAGGTCCTTCCTACCAACGGCTGTCAGACTGTACAACCTAAGCAGGGCTGCTCGCAGAGATAGCAAAAAGACGTAACAAACTAATAGTTTTTTTTGAATGCAAAAGATGCAATAGACTTACACAATGGTCCTCTCCGGCATACAACTAGGAACATACCGGTCGCTATGGAGGGTGAGAATATGTATGGGCACATAATCATACCATGTAGGATAACTAAGTAGATGGTTATGCTGTTTCATCCCACCTAGCAACAATGCTCTGCACTGTGTGTGTTTATATATTTACATATTTATTCCATCTAGCTACAATGCTCAGCACTGGGTGTGTTTATATTTATATATCTATATATTTATTCCATCTAGCTACAATGCTCCGCACTGTGTTTTTATATATCTACATATTATTCCATCTAGCTACATTGCTCCGCACTGTGTGTGTTTATATACTTGCATATTTATTCCACCTAGCTGCAATGCTCCGTACTGTGGGTGTTTATACGTATATTTACATATTTATTCCATCTAGCTACAATGCTCTGCACTGTGTTCATATATTCATATATTTATTCCATCCAGCTACAATGCTCTGCACTGTGTCTGTGTGTGTGTGTGTGTATATATATATTTTATAGTAATATGTACATATGTATATTAGCTGCTCTTGCTTGCTTGTTTTTTTCTTGCCTTCTGATTGTTGCTCTGAGTGTTGCTATCCCTGTGCTGTTGCAATCCTGGAATTTCCCCGTTGTGGGACTAATAAAGGCTTATCTTATCTTATAATTGTCTGGGTGACCCCAAACTTTTGAACGGTAGTGTAAGTTATTTAGCAGTTTTACTTTCCATGGGTAATCCCTTTGTTATGCTGTGTGTGCTTGTTGTTTTGGTTGTTTACTGTCATGCTGCTGTTACACTGTAATTTCCCAGTTTGGGATCAATAAAGTACCATCTATCCAGTTAAATGCTTCTGTGAATTTTACATAGAGTTTACACTTGGAAAATGTGGTTCTCTTGACAAAAATTAAAGTTAAATTTGTTTACAATGACATGTCAGTGGAAACTGTTATAATTAGTTTAATAGCAGACTAATTACCATATTTAGACATAGTCAAATAAAAAAAAAAATCCTCAATATTTAAAGATTCCATGTTTTCCTTAATAGAAGTCCCAGAAGTTGGCCCTCTTGTGGCCTCTTGATGGTCCCCCTATGGGTTTTCTAGGTAAAAAGGCCAAATGGACCCTCTCTGGGACTTCTAGTGTTAAGTTGTCCAAAGAAAGGGGTCCGGGGGGGGGGGGGGTGGATCCATCAGTTACAGCAATTTTATTTAAATGTGACAGAGATAACCATGTTACCTCCTGGTCAGTATGATCACACTCACTGTTGCCCCGCTATAATACTATACCGGTTGCCAGGTTGAAACAGATACCCAAAAGTCACCAGTATCTGGCAACATCTGACTTCCTACTAAATGACAAGACATGACATTAACCTAGAAAAGTGATTTCATCAAAGTATCACCAATTTGACCTTAAAATTAATATTTTTTTTAATGAAGCCATGCTGTTCAAATATTTGATTAAACAGTTTTGTTATATCTGTGATTTCATGTTTTTCTACAAACGGCTGAATGAACATCGAAGAACAGCAATATTTCCATCATTTTTCATTGTGAAAAGGGCTGTTTTTATTGATATTTCTATAGGAACCATTGTTCCCATTTGCTCTGGATGGGCGCACATCATTTGCATGTGTCAAGCCAAAATATTGAGATGAAAATTTTATGCCCCTTGCTGCTGCTCTTTGCTTACTGTGTGGTGTCAACTTCGTGAGACCAGGTTTTTCACCAAAAGAATTCCAACCATCGATGTACAGTTAGGTCCATACTGTATATATCTGGACACTGACTCAAATTTTGTTATTTTAGCTGTTTACCAAAACATATCCATGAGGCAGTTATATAATCATTATGGGCTTAAAGTTCAGACTCTCAGCTTTAATTTGAGTGGATTCACATCCAAATTGGAGTTATGGTTTAAGAACTGCAACCATTTTTATACAAAAACTCCTCATTTCGGGCTCTGAAAAGCAACTGGACAATGGACTTAAAAGCTATTTCATGGGCTGCATGTGCTATTCCCTCGTTAATCCATCATCAGTCAGTCAGGTGAAAGGTCTGAACTTGATTCCAGATGTGGCATTTGCATGTGGAAGCTGTTGCTGTGAACCCATAACATGCGGTAAAAGGAGCTCTCAGTGGAAGTGAAATCAACTATCTTTAGGCTGAACAAAAGAAGAAATCCATCAGAGAAATGGGGGAAATGTTAGAAGTGGCCAAATCAACAGTTTGGTTCATTCTGAGAAAAAAGAACGCACTGGTGAGCTCTGGAATGTAAAAAGGCCTGAACTTCAAAGAAGACAACAGTGGTAGATCGTCTCAGGATCCTTTGCCTAGTGATGAAAACCCCTTCACAACATCCACCACAGTGAAGAACACTCTTCAGGAAGTAGGCGTATCAGTATCTAAGTCTACCATAAAGAGAAGACCATGAGAGCAAAATACAGACAGTTCACCACAAGGTGCAAACCATTAATCAGCCTCAAAAATAGAAAGGCCAGATTAGACTTTGCCAAAAAAAAAAAAAAAACAAAAACATCTGAAGAAGTCCCCAGTTCTGGAACTATGGAAAAGCCTTGGAACAGCTCAGGATCCAAAGCACACCACATCTTCTCTAAAATATGGTGGAGGCAGTGTGATGCATGGGCATGCATATCTTCAGAGTGACACTGGGCCACTGGTGTTTACTGATGATGTGACAGAAAACAGAAGCTCCGGATGAACTGTGAAGAGAATAGGGATACTGTATACTGTCTGCTCAGATTCAGCCACATGCAGCAAAGCTGATTGGACAGCACTTCACAGTACAGATGGACCATGACCCAAAACATCATGTGAAAGAAACCCAGGAGTTTTTTTTAAGGCAAAGAAGTGGAATATTCTGCAATGACTGAGTCAATCACCAGATCTCAATCTGATCCAGCAGCATTTGATTTGGTTAAGACAAAACTTAAGGCAGAAAGACCCACAAACAAACAACAACTGAAGACAGCTGCAGTAAAGGCCTGGCAAAGCATGACTAAGGAGGAAACCCAGGGTTTGGTGATGTTCATGAGTTCCAGACTTCAGGCAGTCACTGTCTGCCAAGGATTTTCAGCAAAGTATTAAAAATTAACACTTCATTTATGGTGATGTTAATCTGTCCAATTACTACTGAACCCCTGAAATGAGGAGATTATGTATAAAAATGGTTCTAATTCCTAAACTGGTTCTCCAATTTGGATGTGAACATCCTCAAATTAAAGCTGAATCCATATTGATTATATAACTGTATCTTGAATATGTTTTGGTAAACAGCTAAAACAACAAAATCTGTGTCCGTGTCCAAATATACATGGTCATAACAGGAGCTGACATCATTTCCAGATGATCTGCGATCCATAAAGGAAACTTTGCAGAAAGGCTGAATATTTCATTTTTTGTGAAACTCATTTTCCCATTCAGTCCCCATTATGAACTGTTTATTTTCAAAATTCACAAACTTTCAAGTATTTGCAAATACACAACTCAATCAAGGCACATTTAAACAGTTCAACTACTGAACTAACCAACAAACCAGTGCATACCAAGTCAAACACTAATCAAAAGAGGAAGTTCTCCAAAAACAAGACTTTTATTTTGTAATAACAAAAATTATCACATTACAAAGAGTGTGTGTCTGTGTGTGTTTAGGTATATGTATGTGGGTTTATAGTCGTGTGGGCGTTTATAGATTTTAACTACATGGCAAGTGTGTGTGTGTACATGTTTGCATGTGTACACGTGTTTATGTAGGTTTTGTGAGCAGCTGGCTGGAGAAATCGAACAGATCTTTGTTGATTTTCTTCAGAGTCTGAACTTCTTCCTCAAGCTCTGCAACTCGAACTTTCGTGTTGTCGCCATCACCGAAAATCGACTGCAACACATAATGCACACATTAATGCAAAAAAAACCAAATCACATAAACATGCATGTTCCACAGTGGACAGTGTCATGAGTTTGACAATCACAATGCTGCACAGCAAACTCAGTAAACCAGCTAAAGCTATGGTTACAAACATCTTTATGAACATCTGTGAACACCATATGAATGATTTTTGGACCATTTCATACAGCCTTTTTAAGGTGACCGTAGGAGAATCCAGTGTTCATAGACCATTCGTAAGTTCATGGCCAGGTCAATGGTCTTGTCCACAATTTCTACAAAGGGCCAACGTTTGTACAAATGCTATAGAACAACATACGAACTATGCAAGATGTTGGCCATAAGTATGCCTCAAGAGCACTTTGAGAACACCTTAAGTTGTTCTTGAGAGCCCCTTACAGCACTTGTAGGAAACACTGTTCAATCCCTGTTTGTAAGGCGATTCGTACAGCGTGCGTAAGGAGGTAGTGAGGTGCTCATAAGGTGGAAGTACGTCATTCGTGCAACATTTGTGCCGACAAAATGTGCCGAAAACTGTAAGATCTTCCTACCAACGACTTGACACTGCTGTGAGTTGCACAAAGATTTTCGTAAGATGGCAGCAAGTATGCCGTAGGAAGATCCCAAGGCACCCTTACGAAGAACGTAAGAACTCTAGGGCCATCATACAACAGAAAAGCACCTCATTTCTCAAGAATGCCTCAAGTTGCTCTTGTGAATTGAACAGCATCTGTAAGAAACTATGCCTCCCTCCATGAATGTCTGTGAACTCCGGAATTCGTAGGAACTGGGAGATTCTCATGACCCTATCGTTCTTAAGAATCTTTGTGACCGTAGCTTAATCAAAAACAAGGCCCATCCCGTGGTTTCTGCAGGTTAAATTTAACCTTTTATGGGGCTAGGAACCATATTTGGTAGCATCAGGGGCCATAATATATTGCAACACTATAATAATAATAATAATAGCAATCATTGGAACAATCTTCTAATATCTGCCAATAATGGCCTCGGGTTGAAGTTTTGAATTTTCAAGTATATTAATGAGCGCCCTATAAAGGGTTAAGAAATTTTAAGACCTTTTTAAGGCAATCTGATCAAAATTAAGACCTCAAAACAACTGTGACCACATCAAATTAGTCTTTTCTAGTTATTTAGTGGAACTGAAATTACTAAAAATTTATTGTCATTTATGCATCTCATATGAAACTTCCCCAGAACTGATGTTATGACTGCATAATTTATCCAAGTAAAGTATCTGAAACTCTCAACAGGAAAACTCAAATTTATGAAGAAAAAAAATATGCATATGGTTAAGCGGAAGAAGATGGACGGATGGACAGACATTAAAAAGCCTCTAATTTGTGGGAAAAAAGGTTAAAAATTTGGATGAAAATCTAAGAAATTTAGACAATATTTTTTTTTGCAAATTTGCTTTAAAAAAGGTTGCAAATTTACATTAAAAAAGCCACACATTTCACAGATAAGTCACAAATTTACAAGGAAAAAAGCAAATTGAGTAGAAAAAGTTTAGCAAAATTATATGAGAAATGTTGTATTTGTATGCAAAAACCCACAACAGAGACAAAACTGTGTTCACAGGAAAAATGCTGCAAATTTACAAAAAATTACAAACATTATGTAAATTCCCAGTTCATGAGGAAGTTGTCACAAAGGAATAAAAAAAGTTTTCAAATTTATGACAAAGATTGCTGTGTGTCCCACTAGTTTTACTTTAAGTTACAATGCAAACACAGCAAATACGAATTCTGAAAGTCTTTGAGGATTTCTCCCAAATGCAAGAAAACAGCTGTCATGTTTTTCATATCTGTGGTATTTTTAAGACCTCTGAAATTCATGTTTAAGGATAATTACAGCCTTAATTTTGGCTCTGTGTGTGTGTGTTCTGGATCGGTGGGCACCCAGCTGTCCACTCACCTTGTCGGTCACAGCGTTCATTAGTTCATTCAGCCTACCAGCCTTCTGCATGTACGTCTCTTCCTCCTCCTGAAAAATACAAGGAAAGTTTTGAAAATCCAACAGTGCGAGCAGAGTCAAACACATGATGTGATGTGAGTGGGTTCTGACTGTTCCACCAACTCTGAGAAAGTCCTGCTGTCAGCAGTGTCTAACAGAGAAGGAAGTTTTGTGGTGGAGAGCTTTAGTTTCCAAACATTACCCTCCAACAGGGAGCAGAGAAGCGTCACAGCACTGTTGGCTTTCTTTAGGATCAGTGCTCATGATTATGTACAGGAACAGCTTGTTAGAGCCACTGGCTGTCACAGTCAGACTGTCACTGCTAACGACCTGTCAGTTGTTTTGTGTATTGTCGATTTTAGTGGAAAATATTTTTAGCTTTTTTATAATATAGAAAAACAACTTCATTTATACAGTGGCAAGAAGAAGCATGTGAACCCTTTGGAATTCCCTGGTTTTCTACGTTAATTGGTCATAAAATGTGATCTGATCTACAACAAAGTCCTGAGTATAGACAAACACTATGTGCTTAAACTAATACCAAACAAGCAATTATAGTATTTGTAGTAATGACCTTTTGACCCCAAAGCTGTAGTCAGAGGTCATGGTCTTAGAGTGAACGTGTGTAGCAAGTTTGGTAACCCTACCTTTCTTTGTTGTTGAGATAGTATTTATAAGCCATGACGATGTTGACCTTTGACCTTGGGATCCCAAAACCATAGTCACACTTCAGGGTCACAGGATGAAGCTGTGTACCAAGTTTGGTGACCCTAACCTTACTCGTACAGTAATAATGCATAGGGCATGTTAACCTTGACCTTTGGACACCAAATCCATAGTCAAGAGTTCAGGATCCCAAGGTGAACCTGTGGACCAGGTTTGGTGACCCTAGCTTTACTCGTTTTATAGTAATAGTAAATTTAGCATTTGCCATAGTGCAACTGCAATGTTAACTTTGACTTTTGACCCCTTGACCCCAGACCCATAGTTAGGTCAGGGTGCACGTCGTCCAAGATGTGTATTAGATACAACTACTGTATCGATTTGAAAAGTCTACATCATTTCTTTCAGTAGTTATTGTGTTTAGAAGATTTAGGGAAAATGTGACCTCTGACCTCAAAGTCATTTGATGCAGGGATGAGAATGGGGTTTGGGAAAAAAAAGAGGAAACTAAGCCAGGGGTCTTGGGGGACGCAGGCGGAGCCTTGGTGGGGGGTCTAGTGGGGCAACGCCCCCCCAGAAGCTAACGAAATCTGGTGTTTTAGAATGCTCAAATGTGGTCTTATATTTAAAGTTAGAAGTAAGTACAAATGCATTTATAGTTTACCTTTTTAATCTGCTGCTGCATCACATGTGTAATCATTTTCAATACTGTTTTGATTCAGTGTCACACTTGATTGAAAAATAGAAAATGTCACTTCCACATTTACATGCCTGTGCTACTACTCTATGAACTTATGTACAAGTCAATGTTAATGTGTGCATTTGTTAGTGTTACTAGGAATATAAAAAAAGTTACATATTAGTATATTTTAATATTTGAAAGATAATCTAAGAAAGTAAGTAAAACCTAAAAGATGTTTAATATTTTTATGCAATGACCATAAAGAAATTATGTTTACTAATAAAAGCAAAGATATCTTAGGAAAGGCAACCCATCACCACATGACAAAAAAACTTACACATACATTATGTAACTCCTCCTACTGAAACAAAAAATGATAAATTATATTCAAAATTCTTAGATTGCATTTCAAATTGTGAGAAAATATGTAATAACATTTATCTATTAACAATCGATAATCAGCATTCAAATGCAATTAGTGTTTCAAAACAGGCATGACATCACAACTTACACATGCTATTTCATAAATTCATTACGCGAAAATTCTCAAGTACATTACTTATAACGAGAAAAAAATCTTACCTCGGAATGTGTCTTCCGATCACTAATTGCTGTAATCGGGGCCGATTGTGATGAACTTTTCAACCACAACTTCGGTATTTTTACCGATCTTTACAGTCATTGACACAGTTTTTTCAAGCCATTCCCAACGAAACTTGTTCCTTATCCCTTTGTCGATTTCTAAAATTCTTGCTTTGTTGTCTTTCGTGAGTTTTAGGTTCACCATTTTCACGAAATCGGGAAAACTCAGTTGATTATTTTGAACTGTCCGCCATTTACATTTCGCTCCACGTGTTGGATATGACAAAGGAAATCTAACAAAATCGCCGATTGGATGCTTCAATAAGTATCAGCCAATCAGTGGCCTTGTTACATTACATTACTGATCTCGATGGGTAACGCGTTCGGCGCAGTGGATTTTAGCAGCCGATCGAAAATATGACTCGCCGGTCATAACATACCTCACCCCCCCCCCCTAAAATTTTCTTCTCAAATTTAGACGATTCACGAGAATGACCCTAGACATGATCAAATCCATGGAATTCCGTGGATCCACGGAAAATTCTCATCCCTGTTGATGAGAGTGAAATTGCAATATGCCCATCATCAGAGTATATCAAACGATACGATAAGGTAAGCCTTTATTAGTCCCACAATGGGGAAATTCCAGGATTGCAACAGCACAGGGATAGCAACAATCAGAGCAACAATCAGAAGGCAAGAAAAAACATCTAGTAAACATATGTCCATACTACTATAAATGTATATATATAGACACACAGTGCAGAGCATTATGGTTGGTTGGTGAATGTGCAGCAGAAAGTCTAAGCTCTCTCTCCGCGGATGCGGCGGGCCAGCTGGAAGTCTTTGGGCATGATGGTGACCCCCTTAGCGAAGAAGAGACCACCAGGTGGGCCTCGCTGGTCTCCTGCAGAGCCATGACGGCGAAGCTCAGGAAACGCAGGACGGTCTTGAAGTCCTGAGCGATCTCCCTCACCAGGCGCTGGACGGGCAGCTTACGGATGAGCAGCTCCGTGGATTTCTGGTAGCGACGGATCTCTCTCAGAGCCACGGGCCTGTAACGGTGAGGCCTCTTCACTCTGCCGGTGGCCGGAGCGCCTCTCCAAGCAGCCCTGGTGGCTAGCTGTCTCCTGGGGGGCTTCTTCCTCCAGTAGATTTTACGGGCGGTCTGCTTGGTTCTTGCCATCGCTCTTTATTATTCTGTCTTATATTTCTTGCACGCCGCCTAAACTCCAGCCCGGCACCCGCGTCGTTTTCGCTACAGCTCCCGGTATGTCGTGTTTCCCATTAGCACCGGGCGGCGGCCAAGTGCTAGCTAGCACTAGCTCCTCCCCGCTGTAACGTCTCCCGCTGCAAACCGTGGCTCCGTCCGCCGACCCGGGAGACCCCCAGGGCGATCCGTGCGTCCGTGATATATATACAGAGTGAAAGGTGTAGAAAGAAGAAGGAAGATAAAAAAAAGGCTGTTGCAACGGGCAGCCTACTCGTGTGGCGCCACCGGTCCGGCGGAACCGGAAAGTTAATGGTACCATGGTACCAAGTTTCAAAACAATCGGAACAAAACTGTAGGAGAAGTTGATTTCATAAGATAGTTACTGTCTATGAAGCGAGGCGAAACAGGAGGTCATAGGTCAGGGGCTACAACTCCTGCAAAAATCATCCGATCAAAACCAAACTGCAATATGTGCATCCTCAATGTATATGAAACCATGGTACCAAGTTTCAAAACAATCAGAACAAAACTGTAGGGGGAGTTGATTTCGCAAAAGTGGGACAGACGGATGGACGGACCGACCCATAACATAATCCCCCTTCGGTTTTTTTGGGCTTCAACCAACAAGGGATAAAAATGGGTGCACTTGTACGCACTACTAAAGTGCAGTTAAAATTGGGGGATGGTGTGGTGGGACAATCCGCTGCTAGGGCCAGCAGAGCAATTAAAGTTGAGACCAACATCAACACCACATCAAAACCCTAGTGGGGTTTTCTTTCTTTATCGGAAGGTTACCAACAAATTTGTCCATATCTGTGTATGGCATTTATTTTACACCATATGGGGAGAAGACAATAAAACATACCCAAGAAAATGACATCATACCCCAAGAGCAGGTATCCACTTCCTATCTGTGCAAAAGAAGCCTTTGTGCAAAAATAAAACGGCAGTGAATGTGAAAGGAGGCACCCAAGAGAGGATAATCAGCCATACATCAAGATTGATCCCAGCACGAGTGTGCAAGGTCATACTCATGTACACACACGATTTTTCTGCACACTCCCGCAGCAAACTCTGCTTGTCCCAATCAACCTGACATTTCACAGTTTGAGGGTAGTAACCTATAGAGACAGTTGTGTTTTTAATGAGCAATTGCATACTATTATCAACACACTTCCTACTTATGATTTTTGTCATATACAATACTTGAAATTCCTTTCCCCATATATGCAGACTTGAAAACAGTGGCCTTAAAAACACAGTGCTATTTGATGCAATGACTCCAAAGAGGCTGTGGAGTGGAGTTAAAATTATGAGCTCCCTGAAAACCTGACCTTTTATTGAGCCATAGCACAAACCACTGCTGTCCTTTAATTTTGTTATGCTCAAAGCTTGTAAAGTCATGTTAAACCTAAGGGTTATCTTCCAATTTACAAACAATATAAAAACTTCAGCAAAGGTTTGAGCTGTCACTTGAGAAAGCATCATGCCAAAAATAAAAAAAGAAAATCTGTTTAGAGAAAAAGAATTGTTCATGCTCACAAAGCAGGAGATGGGTATACAAAGTTACCACAGCGTTTCTAAGTGTGAACAACTGGAATGAGAAGTATCATCAAGAAATTCAAAGAGAGCCACACAGTACAGAACATGCCTGGCAGAGTTAGGAAGCAAACAATTTCCAAGACTCTGGAAAGAAAACTAGTGAGAGATGTGTCTAAAGACCCCAGAACAACTGCCATGACTCTAGTGAATGGCTTGAGAAGTGTACATCCCAAAGAACGCCGACCCCACAGTGAAAGTAATTATGGCACCGTGCCAGTGGCAGCCTGTTGCAGCAGCTCCTGTTGTTTAGAGTGTTTATCATATAAGCTACAAGTCGAAATGTCACCCAAGTGGATTTGCCCATTTCTGCATGTTTGCTTTGTTTGAACTCAAAATCCATGCCTGTAATGCAAAGCCGGCTGGTCACGTTTATACACGCAGTCAGCTGGTTGCTCTGCAGCATGGGTCTAATGCAACTGGCGATAGACTCACAATCCTGAAGGATATATGGAGACGATGGTGGGGATGTAGAGCTGGTGTTAAACGGAGAATGAAGAAGAGGAAGTTTAAAACCCTACCATCCCTGCAGTTATCAGAATCAGAATCAGAATGAGATTTATTGCCATTGTTCATGTAGTACACAAACTAGGAATTTGTCTCGGTGCAATGCTGCAACATTAAACATGGAGTAGCACTAAAGATAAAAATAAAAAACTATGCATGCAATAAAAGGTAGAATATGAATAAGTAATACTAATCTATGCAATTTTTAAATATATTAACAAGCAGCAGATATTGTGGAGTTCCACATAGTGCAGTCGGTAGTGCAAAAAGAAAACAGTGATAATTGTCATGAGTCCGGTTGAGCTGCTGTACGTAGTGCACGAGAGTCTAATAAGTCACTTAGTGTTCAGCAGTCTGATGGCAGAGGGGAAGAAGCTGTTCATGTAGCGGGAGGTTTTAGTCTGAATGGACCGAAGTCTTCTGTCTGAGGGGAGGGGGGCAAACAGTGCGTGTCCAGGGTGTGAAGGGTCGGCTATGATCCGACCTGCACGCCTCCGGGTCCTGGAGATGTACAGGTCCTGGAGGGATGGGAGCTTGCAGCCGATCACCTTCTCAGCAGCGCGCACAATGCGCTGCAGTCTTAGTCTGTCCCTGGCGGTGGCTCCTGCGTACCACACGGTGATGGAGGTGGTGAGGATGGACTCGATGATGGCCGTGTAGAACTGCACCAACATCTTGGTGGGTAGCTTGAGCTTCCTCAGCTGCCGCAGGAAGAACATCCTCTGCTGGGCCTTTTTGATGAGGGAGCTGATGGTCGGCTCCCACTTGAGGTCCCGGGTGATGGTGGTGCCCAGAAAGCGGAAGGAATCCGCAGTGGTGATGGGAGAGTCTGTGAGGGTAAGGGGGGGCAGAGGGGCTGTGACTTTTCTGAAGTCCACGATCATCTCCACTGCCTTCAAAGCGTTCAGCTGCAGGTTGTTGTGGCTGCACCAGGACGCCAGCTGGGCAACCTCTCTCCTGTAGATGGACTCGTCGCCGTTGGAGATGAGCCCGATGAGGGTGGTGTCTTCCGCAAACTTGATCAGCTTGACAGACTGGTGGCTGGAGGTGCAGGAGTTGGTGTACAGGGAGAAGAGCAGGGGGGAAAGTGCACAGCCCTGGGGTGATCCGGTGCTGATGCTAACAGAGTCTGAGACAGTCTTTCCCAGCTGCACATGCTGCCTCCGGTCCATCAGGAAGTCGGTGATCCACCTGCAGAGGGAGTCAGGCACGTTGAGCAGGGACAGCTTGTCCTGGAGCAGAGCGGGGCGGATGGTATTGAATGCAGAGCTGAAGTCCACAAACAGGATCCTGACGTAGGTTCCCGGGGAGTCCAGGTGCTGCAGGATGGAGTGGAGGGCCAGGTTGACTGCGTCGTCCACAGACCTGTTGGCTCTGTAGGCAAACTGCAGCGGGTCCAGGAGGGGAGTGGTGATGGTCTTGAGGTGGGGCAGGACCAGGCACTCAAAGGACTTCATGACTACAGACGTGAGCGCTACAGGTCTGTAGTCGTTAAGTCCAGTGATCCGTGGCTTCTTGGGGACAGGGACGATGGTAGAGGTTTTGAGGCAGGCCGGCACGTGGCATGACTTCAGGGAGGTGTTAAAAATGTCTGTGAAGACAGGAGTCAGCTCCTCCGCACAGTGTCTCAGGGTGGAGGGAGACACGCCGTCCGGACCGGGGGCCTTGCGCGGGTTCAGTCTGGAGAACTGTCTGTGCACGTCCTGCTCACTGATGGCAAGGGCAGGGGGGGAGGGGGGGCGCCTTTGATGAAGTGGGGACCATGGAGGCAGTGGTGCTGGGGGGAGGGGGGAGTTGGACACAGCTGACGAGGTGTCAAAACGGGCATAGTGTTGGGACAGTCTTTGACAAAGGGCTTTGTCATCCTGTCCCTTAGAAGCCTGAGGCCGATAGTTGGTGATTTGCCTCAGTCCTCTCCACACAGAAGCAGAGTCGTTAGCAGTGAACTGTTGCTGGAGTCTCTCAGAATACACAGATTTAGCTCTCCTCAGCTCTCTGCTAAACCGGTATTTGACCTCCCTGTAGCAGTCCCGGTCTCCACTTTTCAACGCTGCTTCCTTCTCCTTCCTGATCTGTCTGAGCTTAGCTGTGAACCAGGGCTTGTCGTTGGAGTAACTCACCCTGGTGCGCAATGGAAGAATGCTCTCCTCACAAAAGTGGATATATGAGGTCACAGTGTCCGTGTACTCATCTAGATCATGCGTGGCTCCTTTAAACATGTCCCAGTCAGTTATTTCCAAGCACGTGCTCAGCTCCTCCACAGCTTCACTGGTCCATTTCCTCGTAGTGCTCACAACAGGTTTTGTGAGCTTCAGTCTCTGTCTGTATGTGGGAATCAGGTGGACCATCACGTGATCAGATAGTCCGAGCGCAGCGCGGGGAACAGCGCGATACGCGTCCTTAACTGTAGTGTAACAGTGATCCAGCGTGTTCTCTCCTCTGGTGGGGCATTTAATAAACTGTTTGTACCGGGGGAGTTCGTGGCTCAGGTTGCTCTGGTTAAAGTTGCCAACCACAATAACCAGAGAGTCCGGGAAAGTCCGCTCCGCTTGCTGAATGTGATCCGCGAGCGCGCGCTGAGCCTCGCGCACGTCCGCGTCGGGCGGGACGTAAACAGCGGCAAGAATGAATGAAGCAAACTCACGCGGGGAATAAAATGGCTTGCAGTTGATGAATAAATATTCCAGAGCGGAAGAACAGTGTTGGGAGATCACAGTTACATCGGAGCACCAGCTGCTGTTGATGTAGAAGCAGACTCCTCCGCCTGTGGTCTTGCCGGAGAGCCCCGTGTCTCGGTCTGCATGAAACAGCTGAAATCCCTCGAGGAGGAGCGCGCTGTCCGGTGTCTTTTCCTTGAGCCAGGTCTCAGTGAAGCAGAGGGCACACAAGGTGGAGAGGTCCTTAAATCGCATCAGCAGTCTCAGTTCATCTACCTTGTTATAAAGAGAATTGACGTTGGACAGAAAGATCCCAGGCAAGGCCGTGCGCGTGCCTCTCCTGCGAAGCCGCACGAGGGCGCCCGCTCGTCTTCCTCTCTTTTGCCGTCTCACTTTTTGGGCTAAAAAGTGAACCAGATCGGCGGCAGGAGCCAAAAAAACTGGGAGTAGGTCCGTGGGAGTGAAAGTCCTGATATTTAGCAGCTCTTCACGGGTGTAAGAGCAGGCAGACACACAATTGACGAACAAAAACAAACAAAAAAAAGCGCAGCGAAGCACCATGGCGACCACTGTGGGCGCCATCTTGGATCAAGGGTCACAGGTAATGTGCGGTGCTTGGCGAATAAGATGTATGAATTGAAAGCGCTCATATGGAGTCAGAGGGAATACAGGGAGTTCAGTACATTGGTGTAAAAAAGTGTTTCCCCCTTCCTGATTTCTCATTTTTTTGTATGTTTGTCACACTTAAATGCTTCAGATCATCAAATTTAAATATTAGACAAAGATAACACAAGTAAAGACAAATGCAGTTTTTAAATGAAGGTGTTTATTATTAAGGGTAAAAAAAAAATAAATCCAAACCTACATGGCCCTGTGTGGAAAAAGTGACACCCCCCCCCCCCCCGGTTAAAACGTAAATTAACTGTGGTTTATCACATCTTTGGAAAGCTGAGTTCAATTTCTCTAGCCACACCCAGGCCTGATTACTGCCACACCTGTTCTCAATCAAGAAATCACTTAAATAGGACCTGCCTGACAAAGTGAAGTAGACCAAAAGATCCTCAAAAACTAGACATCATGCTGTGATCTAAAGAAATTCAGGAACAAATGAGAAACAAAGTAATTGAGATCTATCAGTCTGGAAAAGGTTATAAAGCCATTTCTAAAGCTTTGGGACTCCAGCGAACCACAGTGAGAGCCATTATCCACAAATGGCAAAAACATGGAACAGTGGTGAACCTTCCCAGGAGTGGCTGGCCGAACAAAATTATCCCAAGAGCGCAGTGATGACTCATCCAAGAGGTCACAAAAGACCCCACAACAACATCCAAAGAACTACAGGCCTCACTTGTCTCAGTTAAGGTCAGTGTTCATGACTCCACCATAAGAAAGAGACTGGGCAAAAATGACCTGCATGGCAGAGTTCCAAGACGAAAACCACTACTGAGCAAAAAGAACATAAAGGCTTGTCTCAGTTTTGCCAGAAAACATCTTGATGATCCCCAAGACTTTTGGGAAAATACTCTGTGGACTGACGAGACAAAAGCTGAACTTTCTGGAAGGTGTGTCCCATTACATCTGGCGTAAAAGTAACACAGCATTTCAGAAAAGGAATATCATCCTAACAGTAAAATACGGTGGTGGTAGTGTGATGGTCTGAGGCTGTTTTGCTGCTTCAGGACCTGGAAGACTTGCTGTGACAAAAGGAACCATGAATTCTGCTTCATCAAAAAATCCCGAAGGAGAATGTCCGGCCATCTGTTCGTGACCTCAAGCTGAAGCGCACTTGGGTTCTGCAGCAGGACAATGATCCAAAACACACCAGCAAGTCCACCTGTGAATGGCTTAAGAAAAACAAAATGAAGACTTTGGAGTGGCCTAGTCAAAGACCTGACCTAAATGCAACTGAGATGCCGTGGCATGACCTTAAAAAGGCGGTTCATGCTCGAAAACCCTCCAATGTGGCTGAATTACCACAATTCTGCAAAGATGAGTGGGCCAAAATTCCTCCACAGCACTGTAAGAGACTCATTGCCAGTTATCGCACATGCTTGATTGCAGTTGTTGCTGCTAAGTGGCCCAACCATTTATTAGGTTTAGGGGGCAATCACTTTTTCACACAGGGCCATGTAGGTTTGGATTTTTTTTTCCCTTAATAATAAACACCTGCATTTAAAAACTGCATTTGTGTTTACTTGTGTTTTCTTTGTCATATATTTAAATTTTTTGATGATCTGAAACATTTAAGTGTGACAAACATACAAAAAAATGAGAAATCAGGAAGGGGGCAAACCCTTTTTCACACCACTGTATATTGTACTTTACAGAGACACGGTTGCACAAGCTCATACCTGACTCAGGTGTGAGTGTCCCCAGCTTCCACACTGTTCGGGCTGACAGAGACGTCACTGTGAGTGGCAAGAAGAAAGGTGGGGGGCCGCCCATGCTCCTCAACACTAGGTGGTGTAATCCGGGACACATCATCGTGAAGGAGTGTTTCTTCAGCACCGACATCGAGCTTTTGACCATCGGACTTCGCCCGTACTATTTGAAAAGGGAATTCACTCGTGCTATCACATTCCTGTTTACGTTCCTACATCGGGCATCACAGAAGCAACGTGTGATGTCATTCACACAGTCACCGTGAGACTTCAGACTAAACACCCCAATGCCTTCATGATGGTAACAACCAAAAATGCAGTTCGTCACATGTACAAGACAAAATAAGACTTTAGATCTCCTGTATGCTAATGTCAAAGAGGCATACAGATCAACAGCTCTCCCTCCACTTGGGAGGTTTGATCACAATCTTGTCCTACTCTCACCCATATACAAGCCAGTCATCCAAAGGATGCCTGCCACTATGCACATCATGAGGAAATTGTTGCAGGAGGCCATGGAGTCATTGCGTGGTGCCCTGGAAGCCACTGGCTGGGATGTACTGTTTGAACCTCATGGTGAGGATACTGATGCCATGACGGACTGTGTTACAGATTACATCAGTTTCCGCGTTGACAGCTCTATCCCCACAAAAGAGGTTCACTGCTACCCAAACAATAAACCCTGGATTACCAGTGACTTAAAGGTCTTACTCAATGATAAGAAAGAAATGGAGATAGGCGGAGATAAGCGCCACCCCTATACACCACATAGTATCCTACATGCTGTGGAAGGGAATTAACTAACAATGATAAGAAGAGGGCCTTTCAGTCTGCGGACCGAGGTCAACTCAGACTCATTCAGAGACAATTAAATTTAGGGAGAGCAGGGACTTATACAGTAAGAGGTTGGAGGAGAAGATGTGCAAAATAAGTCAAGGGATGTGTGGAATGGGCTGAGAGAGATCACGGGCTTCCAGAAAAGAACAGGAGGTCCAACAGAAGGACAGTGGAGAACATACAATTTGCTAATGAACTGAACCAATTTTTCAATAGGTTGGCTCGAGCTCCCTCTCCCCCAGCACTACCCGGAGATACAACACCTCTCACCCATCACCACTACCTCCTACCAACTGTTGCATATCTCATCCCCCATTCCTCCACCCACCTGCCATTTCTTCCACCTCACCCCCCTCTCCCTGGACTGGTGTGTTCAACTCGGCAAACCAGCTGAGGAGAGAAGTGGAGAGACTTCATCTGAGAAAGGCCCCTGGACCTGATGGCCTTAGCCCCAGAGTGCTATCTAGGTGTGCCAGACAGCTGTGTGGTGTTTTACTGAGCCTGCACCTACAGAAAGTTCCTGTGCTATGCAAGACATCGTGCCTGGTCTCTGTGTCCAAGAAGGGGCACCCATGTAGATTAAATGACTACAAGCCCATAGCACTGACCTTTCACAATATGCAGGTTATGGAGAGGCTGGTCTTGATACACCTCAGACCACTGGTGCATCCTTCACTAGACCCACTACAGTTTGCACACCAGCTTCACATTGGTGTTGATGATGCAGTCATCTATCTGCTGCAGAGGACATACTCCTGGTTGGATAGATCGAACAGTATGGTGCGCATCAATGTTTTTTGACTTCTCAAATGCATTTAACACCATCCAGTCCTGACTGTTGAAGGAAAAGTTGGAAGACATTTATGTTGGGTCATCACTTACCAACTGGATCGAGGACTACCTGACAGGCAGACCACAGTATGTAAGGCTGTAGAGCTGTGTGTCTGATTGGGTGGTCAGCAACATTGGGACCCCACATGGCACTGTGCTTTCACCCTTCCTGTTCATCGTATACACGTCGGACTTCAAGTACAACTCTGAGACATGTCACCTACAGATGACTTCTCAGATGAATTCTACAGATGAAATGGCCATTGTTGGATGTGTGGAGGGGGGACATGAGGAGGAGTATACGGGTCTGGTTGACCATTTTGTGGAGTGGTGTGAGGTTAACCACTTGCAGCTGAATGTGAAAAATATGAAGAAGATTGTGGTGGACTTTAGGAGGAAGCGATCCCCCCTTCTCCTGTCTGCATCAGTGGGAGTGATGTGGAGATCGTCAGCTCCTATAGATACTTGGGAGTTCAGTTGGATGACAAACTGGAGTGGGGTGTAAACACTGAGGCCATTTACAAGAAGGGCATGAGCCGTCTCTATTTTTTTTAGGAAGCTCAGGTCCTTCAACATCTGTAAAAGGTTCCTGTACTTGTTTTACCAGTCTGTTGTTGCTTGTACCTTATTCTACGCTGTGGTGTGCTGGGGTGCAGGTATAAGAGCGAAGAATGCCAACAGACTGAACAAACTGATCAGGAAGGCTGGCTCTGTGGTAGGACTGAAGCTGGCCACAGTTGAGGAGGTGGTGGAGGACAGAATTGTGGCAAAAATTCAAACAATTACAGACAATACTTCACACCCCCTTCATAAAACACTTAGCCTTAGAAGCTCTTTTAGCAATAGATTCATTCAACCATGTTGTGCTAAGGAGCAATACAGGAGGTCATTTGTAACTATTGGAATAAGACTGTTTAACTCATCTGTTTCTGTCAGGTCAGACGATGCTGTTCAGGATTAACAACACCTCACACTGGTACTAGTACATTTTACTCTATACTTGTTACTTTATACTAGATACCATATCATTATATATCAAATCATTTTATTATTAATTCTAGTTAGCTGAATCCTTATTATGCATAGTATATTAGTATAATACATTATATTAGATATTAATCATGTTTTACTACATATAGTCTACAATATACACTGCATTTATTTTAATATTGTTCTGAATCGACTTGTTTGTCTGTTTTGCACAAAGTATAGTATTTTACTTTTGTCATTTCTTTACTATTTGTACTTTTGCTGCTGTGACAATTTAATTTCCCTCTGAGATTAAAAAAGTCCTCTAATCTAAACATGGTGGCGGGAGTATTATGCTGTGGGGATGCTTCTTTGCATCTGGAACTAGGAATCTTGTCATGGTGGAAGAAATTGTGAAAAAGAAGGATACGTGAAGATTTTGAAAGAAAACCTCAAGCAGTCAGCAGCGAAACTGGGTTTGGGTCGTCACTTTATCTTCCAACATGACACTGACCCAAAACATACGCCACTCCTGGTTCAGGTTACTTTATTTGTACCCGTAGGTAGGTGAAGAACTACCTCCAGAAGACCAAAATGAACGTTATTGACTGGAATGCACAAAGCCCTGATTTGAATCCCACTGAAAATCTATGCTGTGAACTGAAGACCAAGGTCCATGTCAGAATACCATCAAATATGGAGGTGCTTGAGAGATTCAACAAAGAAGACTGGGCTGGATTGTTCAGGAGACGTGTGTGAGACTTGTTGAAAACTACAACAAATGACTGTAGGCTGTTATTGAAAAAACACACACAATTGACTATTAGCATCAGGGGGGCTCAGGGGGCAGCAACAACAATAATAAAAATGACTGAATAAACATTTTTAAAATAATATTTTTCAAAGGATGACTTTCATTTAATTTCATACACTTAATAAAGCCAAAATTATTTCATGGGATATAATTTCATAATTCTTGTATTATTTTAGAAGACTTATTTTTGAATGCTACATTTATTTCCCAGTGCTTTTTATTTACATTTGTTATATATTTTTTTTAAATTCTTATATTCAATTGACACTCACATCCCTTAAGTCACTGTAGTGGGTTATTTGCTTTAAGAAAACTGAAGGCAAGAGCTTAAGTTTCCTAGATAAAGATTTTAATTTGGCTTCTCACAAAATGCTGCTCAGAAATGCTAAGAAAACTTGAGTTTTGTAGGTGTAAGGTATCAAGATAAGTCAAACCTGTTTTTAGTTCCTTTGTGTTCAAACACAAAAACACAGACAATGGGTAAAGTGAGCCCCTCTCCAGGCTGGAACCCTCATCAGTTTAACGAAGGCACAGCCAGTGGGTGCTAGAAGTCTTTCAGTTAAAGCTACAGTCACAAAGATTCTTACGAACGACGGGTTCATACAAATCTCCCAGTTCCTACGAATTCTGGAGTTCACAGACATTTGTGGAGGGAGGGGCATAGTTTCTTACAGCTGCTATTCAATTGGCAAGAGCAACTTGAGGCATTCTTGAGAAATGAGGTGCTTTTCTGTCATACAATGGTCCTAGAGTTCTTACATTCTTCGAAAGGGTGCCTTAGGATCTTCCTGTGGCATACTTACTGCCATCTTATGAAAATTTTTGTGCAACTCACGGCACTCTCCAGTTGTTGGTAGGAAGAAGATCTTACAGCTTTCTGCACATTTTGTTGGCACAAATGTCGCAAAAATGACGTACTTCTACCTTATGAGCACATCACTACTGCCTTACGCACGCTGTACAAATCTCCGTACGAATGGGGATTTGTACGGCCTTTCCTACGACCGCTGTAAGTGGCCCTCAAGAACAACTTAAGGTGTTCTTGAGGCATACTTACGGCCAGCATCTTGTGTAGTCTTTACATTGTTCTTATGGTATTCGTACAGCCACCCTACGATGAGGGGTTCTGATGGAGTATTCGTAGAAATCTTGGACAAGACCATCGACCTGGCCACAAATTTACAAATGGTCTACAAACGCTGGATTCTCCTACGGCTGCCTTAAGAAAGTCGTATGGAATGATCCAAAAATCGTTCACACGGTGTTCGCAGCTGTTCGTAAGGGTATTTGTGACCGTAGCTTTCATCTGTCAAGTAGAATGCTGCTAACATTGTTAAGATGTCCAAAATCAGATGCTACAAGAGGATTGTTTGAAATCTTCACCACTATTGGAGATGACAGTTGGAGAGAGACAGTTTTATCATGTCTTTGGAGCTACACCTGCTGACTCACCTGCATGTGGAGTCCGAGGCGGACACACACCTCTCCTGACTCTCCGCCATCACCCTCAGAGCTGTGGAGATGCCGGCTGAAGCGCGGCAGTGGGACGGAAGGCCGGCTGTCAGGGAGGAACATGTTAGCTGGAGCCGGGATGATGACAGCATTGGTCACTGGACCTAAACACACAGACATGAAGCAATGTTACAGGGGACAGCTTTACTTTTGACCACAGCCAGTAGGCGATTTGAGTGGCGATGGAAAGGATGCCATCATCCTTCTTAGCAAAACGACCAAAAAGTTCTATGACACGGTGGTGGTATCAGCCATCACTTTTGGAGTGGTCTGCTGGGGCAGTGGCAGTACAGCAGCCGATAGGAAGAGACTGAACAAACTGATCAAGAAAGCTAGCTCTGTCCTGGGGCAGCGCCCTGACCCAGTGGAGGAGATAGGAGAGAGAAGAATGGTGGCTAAACTGTCATCTCTGCTGAAGTCCGAGTCCCACCCTAAGCAGGACATACTGAATGCACTGAGGAGTTCATTTAGCAGCAGACTACATCATCCTAGGTGCGCAACCGAGAGGTTTCGCAGGTCCTTCCTACCTATAGCAGTCAGACTGTATAACCTAAGCAGGGCTGCTCGCAGAGATAGCAAAAAAACATGACGACCTAATAGTACTGAATGCAAAAGACGCAATATACAACTAGGACAGTATCGGTCGCTACGGAGGGTGACAATATGTATGGGTACATATTCATACTATGTAGGATAACTAAGTAGACGGTTATACTGTTTATTCCATCTCGCTACAATGCTCCGCACTTTGTATATATATTTATATATTGATGTGTATGTATGTATATCCACTGCTCTTATTTATATCTTCCGTATCTTCTTAATTATTGCTCTGGGTGTTGCTATCCCTGTGCTGTTGCAATCCTGGAATTTCCCCATTGTGGGACTAATAAAGGCTTATCTTATCTTATCTTATCTTAAAAAGCATCCACCTTGTTAACCTGCCACCCTTTCATCAGCACGTTTAACACAACAGTGGAAAATCTATTTATAAAAATCAGGAATAAATTTATTAGAAAAGACACAGATTTACCAGAACAAGTTGCACACTTATGAGAAAACAAATTGTAAATTTACACTAAAAATGTTGTTTAAAAGAATTTTTTTCTTGGATATGGGGATTTTTTTCCCTTCATACGTGTAACCACCCACAGTTTGGGTTGAAGAGGAGTGCTGAGGAGTTTTTAGTGGCCGAGTTTCTCTTTGAGTTGAATCTCATTTAACAATATTGAACTGAAGTTTGTGAAACCACAGCCATGTTCAAATCCAATTATTTCTGAGAAGAACTGCAGTGGATGTTAAAGGGGCCACTGACTGAAAAATGATGTGGTTGCAGGTTTTAACCATTTGACATCCTTGGTTTCATGGACAAATAGCACCCCCACTGTCTGTGGTGCAGTTCTGTGCCTGCCATGTCATGTGTCATGTGATGTAATAAAAATCCTCAGTTGTACTAAATATTCCGTCTCACATGGTGGCAGACACATATAACTTTCTGCTCTTGCCTTGGAGGACTCATGGCCCCCAAATCACCCCCCAAAACCTCACTTCTGGACACCACAGAAGAAGAGTTTGTAAACAGATGTTGATGTGCGTGATCGCAAGACGGAGGAGGCATTTGCTCCCAAATTTGCCAACTATGATTCTAGAAAGTGATTACTTAGCTTATGAAGATGAATATCTTCATTTTATTATAAAAGAGGGTGGGCAAAGCTGGTTGATGTTCACCTGCCATCGACTCCAGTGCCATGTGACTGGAGAGAACAATCATGCCGGTTCCGTGTGGTCATATAAGATAAATAGTGGCAGAATAAAAGCAAAATTGAGTTGGAATAATCGTAACGGTTTCTGGATGTAGGAGAGAAAGCGAAATTGACCGGGAGAGGACAAAATAACGACCAGGATGCTGCAAAAGGACGAAGTGAGCGAGCCGCCTGGCCAGCGGTAACTGACGAATGTCTTTACTGTACTGATTTTCTGGTTCATATGCTTTGAAGATAAGATAACAAAATGGCCAAAACAAAAAAACGGTGACAAAAAACAAAACCATTTTTTGCGTAAATATGTTCAAAGTCCACTTTTGACTGAAAGTTATGTAATTCGATATGGCTGCCGTGGCATTATGCAAATTAGATGCGTAAATTTACTTCTATCTCAAACTTGGGATCATATTCTACATCTTTCTTATTTACAGTAAGCCATTCTCTTACCACTTTCAAGTTATAACCTTGGAAATCTCTGACATCTGAACTGAATATTTTCTAGAAAAAAATCTTGACCACTAGGGGCTGACGGCGCAATGGAGCGCCATAGGCAGTCAAACAGTTACAGTGGGGTAAAAAAGTATTTAGTCAGCCACCAATTGTGCAAGTTTTCCCACTTAAAAGATGAGAGAGGTCTCCAATTTTCATCATAGGAAGACCTCAACTATGAGAGACAAAATGAGAAGAAAAAATCCAGAAAATCACATTGTCTGATTTTTAATGAATTTATTTGCAAATTATGGTGGAAAATAAGTATTTGGTCAATAACAAAAGTTCATCTCAGTACTTTGTTATATACCCTTTGTTGGCAATGACAGAGGTCAAACGTTTTCTGTAAGTCTTCACAAGGTTTTCACACACTGTTGCTGGTATTTTGGCCCATTCCTCCATGCAGATCTCCTCTAGAGCAGTGATGTTTTGGGGCTGTCGCTGGGCAACACGGACTTTCAACTCCCTCCAAAGATTTTCTATGGGGTTGAGATCTGGAGACTGGCTAGGCCACTCCAGGACCTTGAAATGCTTCTTATGAAGCCACTCCTTTGTTGCCCGGGCGGTGTGTTTGGGATCATTGTCATGCTGAAAGACCCAGTCACATTTCATCTTCAATGCCGTTGCTGATGGAAGGAGGTTTTCACTCAAAATCTCACGATACGTGGCCCCATTCATTCTTTCCTTTACATGGATCAGTCGTCCTGGTCCCTTTGCAGAAAAACAGCCCCAAAGCATGATGTTTCCACCCCCATGCTTCACAGTAGGTATGGTGTTCTTTGGATGCAACTCAGCATTCTTTCTCCTCCAAACACGACAAGTTGAGTTCTTACCAAAAAGTTCTATTTTGGTCTCATCTGACCATATGACATTCTCCCAGTCTTCTTCTGGATCATCCAAATGCTCTCTAGCAAACTTCAGATGGGCCTGGACATGTACTGGCTTAAGCAGGGGGACACGTCTGGCACTGCAGGATTTGAGTCCCTGACGGCGTAGTGTGTTACTGATGGTAGCCTTTGTTACTTTGGTCCAAGCTCTCTGCAGGTCATTCACTAGGTCCCCCCGTGTGGTTCTGGGATTTTTGCTCACCGTTCTCGTGATCATATTGACCCCACGGGGTGAGATCTTGCGTCGAGCCCCAGATCGAGGGAGATTATCAGTGGTCTTGTATGTCTTCCATCTTCTAATAATTGCTCCCACAGTTGATTTCTTCACACCAAGCTACTTACCTATTGCAGATTCAGTCTTCCCAGCCTGGTGCAGGTCTACAATTTTGTTTCTGGTGTCCTTTAACAGCTCTTTGGTCTTGGCCATAGTGGAGTTTGGAGTCTGACTGTTTGAGGTTGTGGACAGGTGTCTTTTATACTGATAATGAGTTAAAACAGGTGCCATTAATACAGGTAACGAGTGGAGGACAGAGGAGCCTCTTAAAGAAGAAGTTACAGGTCTGTGAGAGCCAGAAATCTTGCTTGTTTGTAGGTGACCACATACTTATTTTCCACCTTAATTTGCAAATAAACTCTTTTAAAAATCAGACAATGTGATTTTCTGGATTTTTTTTTCTCATTTTGTCTCTCATAGTTGACGTATACCTATGATGAAAATTGGAGACCTCTCTCATCTTTTAAGTGGGAGAAATTGCACAATTGGTGGCTGACTAAATACTTTTTTGCCCCACTGTAACTGTCTGAAATGTGTCTCGTGGTCATGTAATTATTCAAAAAATATCAAAACAGTCAATTCTCTTAAAAAAAAAAAAAAAAAAAAAAAAAAAAAACAGCCTTTATCTCGTTTTTCTGTCCCAGAAATGCCAGAAATGTTTTTCACTCTTCCGGGTAAATCGTATACATCTAGATCTGACAATGCCAACCCACTGCCTTCATTGGGACTCACTCACTGCTCTATTAAGGCCTGCCCAGCTAACACTGGTATCAGGAGACTCAAACTGTTATATCTTTCACCCTTTACGTTACTTAATATAACAATAATAACTCGGACCATCGACGTAATGTTCACGGTTTATTAGCGTAGCAGCAACTCATAGCACACAGCCAACGACAACACACTCTGACATCACAGGTTACCCACAATGCTTTTTGCAAAGCACTACGACGGGTGCCGTAGTAAACCAAAATACATAACATCTCCTCCCCCCTTACAATAGATGTCCTACAGGAGATACCAAATGTCTTTGTTTTGTCTCTCTCTCTTTTTTTTAATTATTATGCTACCTTAGGAGTGAGGGTAGACTACCTCATCCCATAACTGTACCCCTGGGGATTATTCTGCCCCATTAATGTGGGTCAGTTACCATCTAGTCTAATAACTCAGACGGACAGGAGGTTGTCGCTCCCTGGTGGGATATCGGCGCTCTGCAGGAACATGAGTCTGTGTTCTTTCTAATGTGGAGGTTGCTTCTGGTGCTGATGCAGAAGAAGATGTCACATCTCCAGCTGGAACTCCGGTCTCTGAAGTGGTTGAGTTCTGTACTGGTGTAGGTGGACAAAGTGGTGAGTTGGTGAGTGCATCGTTAGGATATCCAAGAGACGGTTCTGCAGGCGCTGGCGGTGTCTGCAGGAGTTGATCCACGTGCCTTTTCCAAACACTGTCAGTGGTTTGAACTGTATATGAGACTGGTCCAGTTTGTGCAATAACAGTTGCAGGAACCCACTTAGGTTCACCTCTGTAGTTCCTGGCCAGCACAGATTCTCCTGACGTGAATGCTCTGTCCTTTGCCCGATGTTCTCTGTGCATAATTTGTTTCTCTTGTTGCTTTTGCACAGTGTCCTTTAATCCTGAGGGTTTCAAAAGGTCAAAAGTAGTGCGCAGATCTCTCTTGAACATCAGACTAGCAGGGGTTGTCTTTGTGATTGCATGTGGAGTGTTGCGGTAGTTTAGCAGGAACTTGTGCAGCCTCTGATGCAGTGTTCCTTGACCTTGTGATGCTTTCAATGCATGTTTCATTGTCTGCACAAACCTTTCTGCAAGGCCGTTCGTCGCAGGATGGTATGGAGCTGATTTAATGTGCTGCACTCCATTAGCTTGTAGAAAAGCATCCATTTCTTGTGAAACCAACTGAGGTCCATTGTCAGAAACTAGTTGTGCAGGAGACCCAAAACGACTAAACATTTCTCCTAATGCCTCTGTGGTCTTCTCTGTGGTGGTTGACCTCATAATAGCCACTTCAGGCCATTTACTGTGTGCATCCACAGCAACGAGAAACATTCTGTCCTCAAACGGACCTGCAAAGTCAATGTGCACACGATGCCATGGCTCCTGTGGGAACTCCCAGGGATGGAGAGGAGCCAATGGTGGGTTGTTCCGTACCTTGTGACAAGATGAACAGCTTTTGGCTATTTCTTCAATCTGCTTGTCAATGTTTGGCCACCAAAAATAGCTTCTCGCTATTTCTTTCATTCTCACGATTCCACTATGTCCTGCGTGAAGTTGCTGTAACACTTTTGTTCGACATGACAGGGGAATAATCACTCTCCTCCCCCACAGCAAACAACCCGACTGAACAGACAATTCTGTCCACTTCCCAAGGAAGGGCTTCAAGGTTGCGTCATCACCCGCAGGTTGTCCTTTAATGATCAAGTCCATGACTGCAGACAACACAGGGTCATTTCTAGTCCCCTTTTTCACCTGCACAGCTGAAACAGGTGCGTTTTCTACCTCTGTGAAGTAGAAGATGTCCACAGTGCTTGACTCTGGCTTCATGACAGGAAGCGGTAATCTGGATAACCCATCTGCATTACCATGACAGTCTGACTTTCGATACCTGATGTCATAGGAGTGTCCTGACAACAGCAACGCCCACCTCTGCAGTCGGGACGCTGCAAGAGATGGTATTCCTGTGTATGGTCCAAGGATGGTTGTGAGAGGTCGGTGGTCAGTAAAAAGTGTAAACTTCCGTCCATACAAGTACTGGTGGAATTTTCTGACACCAAACACAATGCTCAGAGCCTCTCTTTCCAGTTGAGCATAGTTAGCTTCTGCCTTGTTTAATGTCCTTGACGCAAAAGCGATTGGCTTTTCCTCACCGTCTAGCATTACGTGGGAAATCCCCGCCCCTACGCCATAAGGAGAGGCGTCGCAGGCAAGCTGGATTGGAAGTGATGGGTTGAAGTGGGTCAGAACCTCTGATGCCGTCAGCGCATCTTTTGCCTTGTGAAAAGCCTCCTGACAGCTTGCTGTCCACTTCCATGCTTCCTCTTTGCGCAGCAGGTTATGCAGTGGTTTTAATAGTGATGCCAAGTTTGGTATGAAACGTCCATAATAGTTCAGCAGTCCCAAGAAAGACTTCAGCTGACTGACATTTTGGGGTGGAGGTGCATCCACAATGGCTATGATTTTCGATGGTGCAGTGTGCAGTCCCTTAGCATCGATCACATGACCTAAGTATTCCACGGATGACTGGAAAAACTCGCATTTATCCTTGCGGATTCTCAATCCATATTCCTCCAGTCTCGTGAGAGTTGCATCCAAGTTGCGCAGATGCTCTTCATCATCTGCTCCTGTACACAGGATATCATCCAGGCAGCACTGCACTCCTGGTAATCCACTCAGGATTTGATCCATAGCTCGCTGAAAAAGTGCTGGAGCAGATGTGATGCCAAAAGGCAGTCTGCAGTATCTGAAGAGTCCTTTATGGGTGTTGATAGTCAGCATTTCACGTGACTGCTCGTCTACATGCATTTGTAAGTAAGCCTGGTTGAGATCTATTTTGCTGAACTTTTGTCCCCCACTCAGCCCCGCAAATAAGTCATCAATCAGTGGAAGGGGATACTGCTCTGCTGTTAGTACAGGGTTTACTGTTACCTTAAAGTCTCCACAGGTCCGGATTCCTCCGTCCTTTTTGGGTACTGGAACTATGGGCGTGGCCCACTCACTGGTTGTCACAGGCTCCAGAACTCCATTCTTGACCAGAGCATCTAAGTCAGCCTCCACCTTTGGTCTGATGGCGTACGGCACTGGTCTGGCTTTCATAAACACTGGTTTACTGTCAGGTTTGACATGCAGCTTCACTATAATTTTTTTCATACTGCCTAGTTCATCACGAAAAACCTTTTTGTGCTTTTCCAGTATGGCCTGCAGCTGAGTGGAACTGTGTGACAGCTTCCTTACTTCTTGCCAGTCAAGTTGGATTTTCTTTAGCCACACACGCCCCATTATAGCTGGACAGTTGTTCTTGGTAACATAAACTGGAAGCTCAGCAGTTTGGCCATTGTACTGAACAGTTACCTCTGTCATCCCTTTCATGGGCACTCGGTGTCCAGTATACGCCCTGAAGACGGTGTCTGAAGGTCGGAGTGGAAGATGTTTCAGAAACTTCTTGTAAATGCCATGCGACACAAGTGATGCCTTTGATCCGGTGTCTATCTGCATTTTAATAAAATGTCCCTCCACTTTTGGTTTAGTCCAAAAGCCTTCTGAGCCTTCATTCACATTCATAATCCGGACAGTATTTATTGCAGTTGACACCTCTTCCTCTGAGGAGTCGCTCACTCTGTCCTCGCCATGTTTAACTGTGTGAACATTTCTTTTCTTTTTGTATTTTACCATGTCACTTTTATTCCTTGTCTTTGGGCCTTTGTCTTTGCTCCTTTTGCTTCTACATGCCCGCTCCACGTGGCCTTTTTTCCCACAGTTGTTACAGTCCATCTCTTTGTACCAACAGTCATTAGGAAGGTGTCCCACCTTGCCACAGCGGAAACATGGCCCTGTTGCATTGGTTTTACCACTGTTGAGCTTATGTACTCTGCCTGTAGCATGCAGTTGGTGTGCTTCTTTGGAAGCCATCTCCATCATCACACTAATGTTAATGGCTCTTTCAAGCGTCAAATCACTTTCTGTGAGTAACTTCTTCTGTGCTGCTTCATTCCGTAGTCCACACACAAGCCTGTCTCTTAATGTGTCATTTAAAACATCTTTAAATTCACAGTGTTCGGCTAACTTGCGTAGCGCTGCAACAAACATGTTAACAGACTCACCCTTTTCTTGGTTACATCTGTGAAACCTGTATCTTTCTGCAATCACTAGAGGCTTGGGTGAGAAGTGGTGGGTCAGTGTGTCCACCAGTTCTTTGTAGGTTTTAGAGCCTGGCTTTACTGGCTGTAGGAGGTTACGTAGTAGGTTAAATGTCTTGGGACCCATCACACTCAGAAAAGTGGGCACTAACTTTTCATCCATTATTCCATTGGCTGCGACAAAATAGTCAAAGCGCTCAGTATAGGAGCTCCATTGTTCCGCGCTCTCATCAAAGGGCCCGATAGAGCCAATGACTCCAGCCATTTTAACACTCCCGGTTGAATGTCGCTCTTTCCCTCGCGGCTCCTTTCTGTAACGTCGTTTCTTCCCTCCGGCGTTACTCACGGAGTTTTTTTTTTTGTCCTTAACGATTTCCACTGCTCCGCTCTTCCCCGCTTAGCAGACAGCCCGCAGCATCCACCTCAGCACAGTGGCGCGGTGTATCACCCTGTCAGCACGAAGTAGCGGCGGGAAAAAACACGACAAAAAAAACCTCTCCTCCGTCGCGGACTGCAGCGTCGGTCCAGACGTCCTCGTCGCCACTTTTTGTTATATCTTTCACCCTTTACGTTACTTAATATAACAATAATAACTCGGACCATCGACGTAATGTTCACGGTTTATTAGCGTAGCAGCAACTCATAGCACACAGCCAACAACAACACAATCTGACATCACAGGTTACCCACAATGCTTTTTGCAAAGCACTACGACGGGTGCCGTAGTAAACCAAAATACATAACACAAACCAATCATGGCTTATAATGTTATTTTCCTCAGATCTTAGTTGCCCAATAGCCATCCCTGTTACCACCTGGTTCACCAGTCCACAGTCGACAATATACTTCGTATCACACTGGCCCATCTCCCAATAATTTCATTGTGATTCCACAGCAATTCACCAGCACTGGCATGTCAGTTGCGACAACTGACCTGGGCCGGTCTAAGTGGCACCTACACCAGAACCCGAGGCTGCTGGCTCTCATGGCCAGCTCCCCCACTGTTCTCTGGGACTCTGCTCCGTAGGGAAGCCGCCTCGTGACGGGGCGTCCCTCAGTTGGCCGTGGGAGCAGAGCGGAGTCCCATAGAGCAAGACACTGCCCTTTGAGATTACATGGCTCAGCAGCTCGGCCAGCAGTCTCAGGTCCTGGGCCAGGTTGGTTGCAGCGATCGGGGGGGATGGGGGGGGGGCGATGCTAGCGATTTATTGTGGAATCAAAATTATTGGGAGATGGGTCAGAGTGATGGAAGATACACCACTGACTGTGGATCAGCGCTGCTCATCCACACTAGAAGAAGGCTAAACGATAGTCAGCAATAGCTAACTGACATAAGAGGGAGAGCGGAGATGAATAGGTGAAGGATGTTTCTTAAAGTGACAGGCTTTAAATCAGAATGTTTTAAGAAAGCCAGGAGAAATACAAAACAGATTTGCTTCAATAATTAAAAAATTAAAGAAAATGTGAATATGTCACAAACACTTCATTAAGACATGTGAGTTGTTAAAATGTGGAAAAAGCACAGTCAATCACCCTTTTAAAACTAATCCTAACCTTTGAGTTTGTGACCACAATGTTTCATTGAAACCTGAGTTTTCAGACATTCCACTAAATACTTTTAAGGACTCAAACAGATTTAAAGACATTCAAACACTTACTAATGCTTTGTAACACAAGGAAAATATTTTCATTATTCAGAATGCATTCCCTCTATAAATTTATAAGAAATATCAGAAAATTGCACATCTTCAGTACAAGTACAAACTGTGTGAAATGAAAAAGTCCCAGCTTGAAAACTGTGGGAGGAGTTCACCAGACAAACTCATATGGACGGACAGGCAGACATCATCATACCATAATATGTGCCGTCTTTAGACAGGCGTAGAAAGACTGATGGATGGATTCTGATGACCTTTCCTCACAGGTGGCTCTCAGCACAAGAATGAACCCATTAGGTTTTGGAGCAGATTAGCTGAGTGTGTGTGTTCCCAAACACTTTCTCACATTTTTAATAAAAATTGTGCAATAGGGTTTTTTTAAACAAAGGTTTTTGCTAATATTGTGAAAATTAATGAGATAATCAAACTGAAAATAAACAGGCACAGACAATTTATGATGTTCTGTCAACTGACACATTTTCATCACATTTTAAAAGGTGGACAAATATCCTTGGCAGCAGTATGTTCTATCTAGTTTTTAACCATTTCTCTATTTCCATGCCTTAATGTGTGATAAATATTCATTTACAACCATTTTGAGCTGTTTAACAAAGCTATGACAATGTTTTGCATTGATGAAGACGCAGGTCTGAGCCAGTGTTCAGGTAACATACTCCAGCTCACCTTCAATACATCACTTCCAGTGAATTGCATCAGTGTCTGGGTTAAAAATAACCTTCCTTTGTTCTTTCATGGGACAAACTGTTGAACTTGACAGCTGACCTGTGATCAGTCCATTAGTGTCAGTCTCTGTAAATCACCGGAGAGCCACATACAGGCTCTCTGAACTCTGATTGGACAATGAGCAGGATGGGCAGATGGCCATCTGGATTACTCAGCTTCCTGTGAAACGAGTGAGTGCATGTTGGCCTCGGGTCACGGAGGAACACACAAACTTTACTCAGAGCCAACAGGACAGTGTAATTCGTTATGTTCAATGTGTTATATCATTTAACAGCAGTCAGGCATCCAGGTCGTTACGTTATTAGACTTCACAGAAAGATCAACGCAAGACAATCTAAAACAGAACATGTCTGCGTTGTCAGTAATGATAAAACAGCATTTCTCCTTTACCAACATGATTCATCCACCAGACAGGTGTCACACATCAAGATGCTAACTACTGCTCACCACTAATGTGATGACTGATGCTGTGGACTAATGCCTCATAAACAGAGTTAAATTATTATTACTTTGAATCATTTGTCTTCCTCTGTGGCAGTGCTCCTGTTGAATATTGCATCATCACTGTAACTTGTGTCTCATTCATGAGTAAGGGGAGAATGGAGTGGGAGATAGACCAGAGCAGCATTTGTAGCAATTGTACTGGTCTGTTATGATGAAGAGTAGGGGTGGGACAAAAGATCGATTCAGTGATGGATCACGATACTTGACAACAACAATGATGATGCACCAATCCCTAAACACATAGATCAATCTTTTATTAATTATATATATATTCATATAAACGTTGCATACTCTCTTGAGTATTCAACCAATTGCATTTTCAGTCCACTAGATGGCGCAAAGCAAGCACTCAGTTAAGTGAAGTTATAGCTTGTCTTGCGAAATTTGCAGCCAGCTTTGAAAGTTAGGAAGCAGTTAGTTCAAAGTTAGCTCAAATGTCAGGCCTTTTTGGATGTTACAGTGCATCCTGAAAGTATTCACAGCGCTTCACTTTTTCCACATTTTGTTACAGTGGGGCAAAAAATTATTTAGTCAGCCACCAATTGTGCAAGTTCTCCCACTTAAAAGATGAGAGAGGTCTCCAATTTTCATCATAGGTATACCTCAACTATGAGAGACAAAATGAGAAAAAAAAATCCAGAAAATCACATTGAAGGATTTTTAATGAATTAATTGGTAAATTCCTCGGTAAAATAAGTATTTTGTCAATAACAAAAGTTCATCTCAATACTTTGTTATGGTGTGGGCCTCAGGTTATTTCACACCTTAGACAGAGACAATGAATACACATAGGAGAACAATGCCCAAGTGGGTGAGAGGGGGTTGAATGAAGTGTAGTGTAGATGTCACACTGTGTATGAGGAAGTGCTTTGAACCTTGTGAAGTGGGACTTGATATAGAGAGAGGAATGCTTGATGTGACCAGTCAGTCTGTTCTTTGCTTGTGAGATGTGAGTGTGTAATAAATCGTCTGAAATGAATATGCCTCTTCATTTACACACTCCACAATATACCCTTTGCTGGCAATGACAGAGGTCAAACGTTTTCTGTAAGTCTTCACAAGGTTTTCACACACTGTTGCTGGTATTTTGGCCCATTCCTCCATGCAGATCTCCTCTAGAGCAGTGATGTTTTGGGGCTGTCGCTGGGCAACACGGACTTTCAACTCCCTCCAAAGATTTTCTATGGGGTTGAGATCTGGAGACCGGCTAGGCCACTCCAGGACCTTGAAATGCTTCTTACGAAGCCACTCCTTTGTTGCCCGGGCGGTGTGTTTGGGATCATTGTCATGCTGAAAGACCCAGCCACATTTCATCTTCAATGCCCTTGCTGATGGAAGGAGGTTTTCACTCAAAATCTCACGATACATGGCCCCATTCACTCTTTCCTTTACACGGATCAGTCGTCCTGGTCCCTTTGCAGAAAAACAGCCCCAAAGCATGATGTTTCCACCCCCATGCTTCACAGTAGGTATGGTATTCTTTCTCCTCCAAACACGACAAGTTGAGTTTTTACAATAAAGTTCTATTTTGGTTTCATCTGACCATATGGCATTCTCCCAATCCTCTTCTGGATCATCCAAATGCTCTCTAGCAAACTTCAGACGGGCCTGGACATGTACTGGCTTAAGCAGGGGGACACGTCTGGCACTGCAGGATTTGAGTCCCTGGTGGCGTAGTGTGTTACTGATGGTAGCCTTTGTTACTTTGGTCCCAGCTCTCTGCAGGTCACTCACTAGGTCCCCCCGTGTGGTTCTGGGATTTTTGCTCACCGTTCTCATGATCATTTTGACCCCACGGGGTGAGATCTTGCGTGGAGCCCCAGATCGAGGGAGATTATCAGTGGTCTTGTATGTCTTCCATTTTCTAATAATTGCTCCCACAGTTGATTTCTTCACACCAAGCTGCTTACCTATTACAGATTCAGTCTTCCCAGCCTGGTGCAGGTCTACAGTTTTGTTTCTGGTGTCCTTTGACAGCTCTTTGGTCTTGGCCATAGTGGAGTTTGGAGTCTGACCATTTGAGGTTGTGGACAAGTGTCTTTTATACTGATAAAGAGTTCAAACAGGTGCCATTAATACAGGTAACGAGTGGAGGACAGAGGAGCCTCTTAAAGAAGAAGTTACAGGTCTGTGAGAGCCAGAAATCTTGCTTGTTTGTAGGTGACCAAATACTTATTTTACCAAGGAATTTACCAATTAATTCATTAAAAATCCTTCAATGTGATTTTCTGGATTTTTTTTTCTCATTTTGTCTCTCATAGTTGAGGTATACCTATGATGAAAATTGGAGACCTCTCTCATCTTTTAAGTGGGAGAACTTGCACAATTGGTGGCTGACTAAATACTTTTTTCCCCACTGTATGTTACAGCCTTATTCCAAAATGATTAATTTTTTTCCTCAAAATTCTACACACAATGCCCCATAATGACAGCATGAAAAAAGGTTTTTTGTTTTTTTTTGAGATTTTTGCAAATTTGTTAAAAATAAAAAACTAAGAAATCACATGTACATAAGTATTCACAGCCTTTGCCATGAAGCTCAAAACTGAGCTCAGGTACATCCTGTTTCTACTGATCGTCCTTGAGATGTTTCTACAGCTTACCTGGAGTCCACCTGTGGTAAATTCAGTTGATTGGACACGATTTGGAAAGGCACACACCTGTCTATATAAGATCCCACAGTTGACAGTGCATGTCAAAGCACAAGCCAAGCATGAAGTCAAAGGAATTGTCTGTAGACCTCTGAGACAGGATTGTCTCGAGGCACAAATTTGGGGAAGGGTACAGAAAAATTTCTGCTGCTTTGAAGGTCCCAATGAGCACAGTGGCCTCCATCATCTGTAAATGGAAGAAGTTCTGAACCACCAAGACTCTTCCTAGAGCTGGCTAGCCGTCTAAACTGAGCGACTGGGGGAGAAGGGCCTTAGTCAGGGAGGTGACCAAGAACCCGACTGTCACTTTGTCAAAACTCCAGCATTCCTCTATGGAGAGAGGAGAACCTTCCAGAAGGACAGCCATCTCTGCAACAATCCACCAATCAGGCCTGCATGGTAGAGTGGCCACTCCTTAGTAAAACGCACATGGTAGCCCGCCTGAAGTTTGCCAAAAGGCACCTGAAGGACTCTCAGACCATGAGAAACAAAATTCTCTGGTCTGATGAGACAAAGATTGAACTCGTAATAGCTCAAGCAGGTTCATTTTGTCTCCTTTTAATTATTTACCTTTTGTTCTTATTAAAGACAAAATAGAAGATGTTTTTACCTTCTTAAAAGAAGGTAAAAACATTTTCTTAAAAGAAAGTAAAAAAGAATAAATAAAGATTGAACTCTGGCGTAAATGCCGGGCGTCATGTTTGGTCTCCAATAATGCTTTATTTGGGCTTTTAAGGTCTAATATTCAGCCAGTATTTGGTAGAATGTTACTCATTCTGACAACAGACACTAAAAGCTCAAACATGGCATTGCCATCAAAACATAGATCTCAGAGAATGACAAGATAAGAGGGTGGGGGTGAAGTGGGATTCATTATACCATAAAACTGCCCGTTTTGAGGAGAGCTCCTGTCTGTCTGTAAAATGGTACTCCAATAATTAAATCCTGAATTGTCTTGATCAAAGCATGTCACAGACCTTCCAGTAACTCCTCAGGGAGCTGTGTCAAAATGTGGAAAAAGTGCACAATAGTCTAAGTTTTAGTTCTTCACTGTAAATATGCGGCATTTAAACAGTGAGGTCTTGTCAGTGTCAGGTCAGTGAGGTCTAACATGACATAGCTCTTAACATCATCTCTAAATGTTCAGCTAATAAAACCTTAAATATCCTGCAGGTCTGCTCGGTGATGATCCATCAGTCGATATGAAATGAACAGGGAGAGACGAGCCAATGATCAAAATTTCATCATGTCAGCCTGACAGCAGAGAGGGGGGAGATGAACCGGAAACACTCAGAAGACTCCCAGGAATGCCACACAATGATTTGGAACCAAAAAAAAAAAAAAAAGGTTAAACACAAGCAAACTAAACCTTAACATAAGATGTAAAATAAAGTTTCAACAGCTAAAAACTTTGATTATTGACCTTCTAAAGGGTTATTATGTGGCTATGAATTTTTTGAAATGGATGGGATCAGGATTTACGTCATCTCTAAACCAGCACAATCATCACCACTGAGGCGAGATGAACATGAACAAATCTAGACATGCCCATCCTCAAGTCTTAAAGTTTCACCCTGAAATATTAAAGCATGTCCACATGGCTCAGTGAAAAATTAACAGGAATGGAGAGAGGGAAAACTGAAGGTCAACAGATGAACATCAACCTACCAGCCTGAAGGTGTGATGATGGAGAGCAAGTGGCAGATGCCTAGTATTACTTTACGGTGAAAGGTGTTCGTTTCCATGACCAAAAAAGACTGACAATGAAGAAGTAACCCCAATGAACCCACCCAGCCCTGGGATCTTTAAGGGTAGTATTTCACGGAGCGGCAAGGAGAGATGAATGATGTTTTTTTTTTTTTTTAATGATCGTAGACTGCCGGCAAACTGAAAACCCAACAAACCAAGATGGTGCTCCTCTATATGGCAACACTTGCCAGCATTCGCTGCTCCGCACTGCTCCATCAGATACAGGGGTAATGTTGCGAGCAAAGAATTTCTGTAAAACTGTTAAACAGACTCATCTCAGTCACCAACAAATTTAAAGCTACGTAACACCCTTACGAAAGACTGCAAATACAGAGGGAAGGGGATTTCATATTCTTAAGGCGGCTGTAGCAGAATCCAGCATTCATAGACCATAAGTTTGTGGCCAGGTCGATGGTCTTGTCCAAGATTTCTATGAACGGCCCACAAAAACCCCTCATCATAGGGTGGCTGTACGAATGGCATGGGAACAACGTAAGAAGTACATAAGATGTTGGCCGTACGTGTGCCTCAAGAACACCTTAAGTTAAGGTAGTGAAGAGTTCATAAGGCGGTAGTACGTCATTCGTGCGACATTTGTACCGACAAAATGTGCCGAAAGCCGTAAGATCTTCCTACCGACTTAAGAGTGTCATGAGATGCACAAAAAATTTCGTAAGATTGCAGTAACTATGCCGTAGCAAGATTCCAAGGCACTCTTACAAAGAACATAAGAACTCTAGGGCCACCGTATGACAGAAAAGCACCTCATTTCTCAAGAATGCCTTAAGTTGCTCTTGCAAATTGAACAGTAGCCATATGAAACTATGACCCCCTTCACGAATGTCTGCGAACTCCAGATTTTGTAGGAACTGGGAGATTCTCATGAACCCATCATTTGTAAGAATCTTGAAAGAAATTCTCCACTCGAGACACAAAATATCTCAGATCCGACCGGAGGAGCCAACCCAACCCTTTACCCAAGCCTGAAATGAAGCATCACTGGTGGACAGGGGTGTGCGGTTTTAGTGGTCAATAGGATATGACCATTACCTGTAGTACAATAAGCACAGAAACATTTGTGAATGAGAGGCTAAACTGCCAGCTTCAGCTAGCAACCTCAGATGTTAGTTTGAGAAAATAAAACTTGAAGCTAAAAAACATCTAAGAACGAAATATATGGTCAAGCATTGTTAGATGAACAAGGATTTCAGAGATCAAAACCAACCGATAGTTAAGCTAATGCCAGGCGACGTGTCAGTCACTTCTCTGCCAAGGCAGGCTGTATTGGGTTACAGTGACTCCCTCTGACAGCCTAGCACACTAATGCTAACAGTTCAATACAGCATCAAGGCGAAAATATAAATAAATAAGCCAGAATGACGCAAGATATATTATCGACTGTGGATTTGTGAACCAGGTGGAAATGAAAATAACAATATAAACTGTATTTGGTGCGAGCTTCCTAGGCTACTACCACTGTTAGCTTAGGGGCTAATACCTTTAGCTCCCTGTGCATCTACATAACAGATAGCTATGCTGACCAATAACAGCAGTGGGTGAGCCTCAAAGATGGCGCTGAGCTGGGTTTACTATTTCTTGACGGACAAGAAAATCCCCAGAAGAGTCAAAACCATTTCTTGGAGAGAAAGATGGGATGGCTGTGTGTATGTTCTTTAGAAGTGAATGTTTTGATATTTTTCCAGTAATCATGTGACCAATAGACACATTTCAGATGGTTAAAATCTACAAACACACCATTTTTCAATGAGCCCTTTAAAATAATAAATCATTTCCTTTGAAATGAAAACAAAATGAAACTTACTGTAATTCACAAAATAAAATCATAGATGTCTAGTAGAATGGATAAAATACATGAAAATAGACATAAAAACTGACTGTGTCCATCCAGCTCAACTAACACTACCAGGGTATACCAACCAAAAAATAAACAGAATAAGCCAAAATGGTGCAAATTATAACTGACTGTGGCTTAATGAACCTGCTGGATACGGTGATGTCCGTCAGTCCTGGACAATTTAATTGTGCATGCTGCTGCTGCAACTTTGGAAAACCTGGACTCGATTTCTAAAGATTTATAAATGGAGATAGTTTCGACACCCATATCTGTGACCTGTATGAAAAGGATGGATGGCCTCCTCTCTCAGTAAGGTGTAAAAGATACTCATGAAGCTCTTACTGGTCATTTACCCCATGTATTAGTTCTTTGCTTTTTTTAATGTGAGCTCTTATACTTGCTCAGCAGATAAGGGTCACATTACAGGTGCCACCTGTATTAGTGAACCTGGAAAATCAAGTTTTCCTTATTGTGCACCTATAACATGGAATAACTGGCAGAATATTATGGAACTTGTATCTATGGGTCAACTTAAATCTTTATGTCAGATTTTACTTACAGTTGCTCTTGTTTTAAATGATTCTTTAATTCTTTTAACTTATTGTTGGATATTTTTATCCATTTTTATTGGTTTTATCATCACCATTTTTCTGACATTTTCATGGTTTTTACCCTTCAGCCTTTAAAAGGCTGAAGGGGTATTGTAACCCCTCCAGACAGAGGAGCATCCGTCACGTCAACAAAGAATGTGGTAACTAGAGAAAGAAATGATGTGGGCTTTTCAAATCAATACCATAGTTTTAGCTATGAAAAATCTTAGACATGTTCAAATTTGGGTGTCAGAGGTCAGTGTTTCCCTAAAACTTGTAAATGTGATAACTAGAGGAAAAAGAATTATGTTGGCTTTTCAAATCAATATCATCATATCTAAGACAAATCTTGGATGACTTACACCCTCACCTCTGACTATGGGTTTGGGGTCAAAAGGTCAACAGTCAAGGTTAGCATTCTCTTTGCACTATTACTATCAAACAAGTAAAGCTAGGGTCACTAATCTTTGTAGACAGATTAACTGAGAGACAAAATTGATTTTTGATTAAGTATTATTTTATTGTCATTTTTCATTTTGAAATTTATTCTGCTCAGATGGGTGGAAGGTACTGTGCTCTGCTCAGATGATACAGTTGCTGTTTATTTACATGGCAGTGCGTGATCTGAGGGAAAAAGTACTGACTGAGCCGTTGTGCAAGAGGAAAGGAATGTCAAGTCAGTAGCTGATCAGCGCACCCAGACGTCTCCAAGGCCAGTCTCGTAGCTGTTTCTGTTCCCACTCCCGAGATAAGGAAGAACAACTCCTTCCATGATGTCTGTTATCTGTGTAGACCATGGGTGGGCAAACTACGGCCCTTGGGCCACATCCGGCCCGTTGGTCTTTTTAACCTGGCCCGCCAAAGATTGGTACATAATTGCCCAAATCATATCATAATTATGACTGGATTCATTTGACCTTGTCCTGTAATGCCTGGTAATTCCACCAGGTGGTGCATTAGGCGCAGAAAAATACTTGATTTTTGCAGCGCCCGAGCTACTCTTTGTTATTATTCTGCTACTGCTCTGACAGCAGAACTCATTTGCAACAATGAGTGGGCCAAAGAAAAGAAAAGTTGACAGTGAGTGCCAAGAGTTTAATAAGGAATGGACAACTAAATACTTTTTTCATCAGAGGGATTAATGACAATTTTGAGATAACGGAGGAGTTTTTGGCCATGGAATCCCTAAAGGGGAAAACGCGAGGCGAGGACTTGTATAACAGCGTGTCGTGGGTCATCATGAGGCACAAGCTACCTTGGAGTAAGCTCACCAATGTTACCACAGATGGATCGCCAAATCTGACAGGAAAAAACGTTGGGTTGCTCAAAAGAATCCAGGAGCGGGTGAAACAGGACAACCCCGAACAGGAGGTAATTTTCTTACAATGCATAATCCACCAAGAAGCACTGTGCAAATCCATATTGCAGCTTGACCACGCAGTGAAGCCATTTGTAAAGCTCGTTAACTTTATTTGAGCGAGGGGATTTCAGCATCGTCAGTTTAAGTTTCTTGAAGACACTGACACCGATCACCAGGACTTGCTTTATCATTCCATTGTCCGCTGGTTAAGTTTGGGGAAAGTATGTCAATGAGTGTAGGAGCTGAAACAGGAGATTATCTCATTTTTGGAGCAACTTGAGAAAGCTGACGATTTTCCTGAGCTGAGTGATACCGATTGGCTTTGTGATTTAGCTTTTGCTGTGGACATACTGACACAAATGAATGAGCTGAACGTGAAGCTACAAGGGAAAGACCAGTTTGTGCATGAAATGTACACAAATGTCAGAGCCTTCAAAACCAAGCTAGCTTTATTCTCAAAGCAAATGTCAAACAAGTCATTCACTCATTTCCCTACGCTGGCTACACTGAAAGAGGCCCCTCGACATGTGAAAAAATACAGGAAATCACTGGATGATCTGCATGGAGAATTCTGCCGTCGGTTCTCTGATTTTGGAAAAATTAACAAGTCACTTCAGCTGGTGTCATGTCCCTTCACACAAGATCCTGAAACGGTGCCACAGGAGTTGCAGTTGGAACTGATTGATCTCCAATGTGACACCATCTTGAAGGAGAAGTTCCACTCTCTTAAACTGGATGAGTTTTATGCTTCATTAAGCCCAGCAAAATTTCCAAACATCCAGAAGATGGCACAGAAGTGTTGTTTGGATCTACGTATGTCTGTGAACAGTCTTTTAGTGTGATGAACACCAACAAAGCACCCCACAGATCCCAGTTGAGTGACGAACATCTCAGATCTGTTTTGAGAATTGCCACAACAAAACTAACAACAGACTTCGACGCACTGGCAAAAAAGGATGATCAACAACACTGCTCCCACTAAAAGTAAGTATTAACACTGTAATGCCATTTTTATGTTTATCTTTGATATGCTGATATGATATGATATGATATGCTTTGATATGCAGCTGGTGCTGGCCCGGCCCGTCTGTCAAATTTTAAAAGTCAATGTGGCCCCTGAGCCAAAAGGTTTGCCCACCCCTGGTGTAGACAGATACCGTATAGATACAGGTATTGTATAAAAAGCTTCAACTGGACTGCCTAGTCAAGCATTATCCTCAACGTTCTGCTGTGTGTATTGCTCCCTTGCTGCAAGTAATAAATTCACTGATATAGCCTACAATTAGGGAGGGATCATGTGTTTCTGAACCCTCCCCTAGTTATGCTGCTAATAGGTTTAGACAGCCAGGGGACCTCCAATAATTGCACTGGGCTTCACTCCTTTCTTCACTCTCAATGATTTTTTTTTTTTTTTTTTTGCTGGTCATTAACATCTGTTTGTTCTCTCCCATAGATTGAGTCCCCATCGTGCTGTTTGCTCTCTACATGTCTGTTCTTCTCATCTTCCCTGTCCCCTCACCCCCCAGCAAGTCGCAGCAGATGACTGCCCCTCCCTGAGCCTGGTTCTGCTGGAGGTTTCTTCCTGTTAAAAGGGAGTTTATTCTCTCCACCGTCACCAAGTGCTTGCTCATAGGGGATCGCCTGATTGCTGGGGTCTTTGTGCAATTGTGGGGGTTTCCCCTACAGTTGAAAGTGCTATGAGATGACTCTTGTTGTGAAATGGCGCTATATAAATAAAGTTGAATGGCGGAGTGGTTAGCACTACGGCAGCACAGCAACTCACCCTTGGCCGGGGGATCCTGGGTTCAATCCCAGCCCCCAACCAACAGTGATCTGTGTGGAGTTTGCATGTTCTCCCCGTGTCTGTGTGGGTTTACTCTGGGATTTCTCCGGTTTCCTCCCACATCCCAAAAACATGCAAGTTAGGTTAATTGGCATCAAACTGGGGATTCTAAATTGTCCTTAAGTATGACTGTGAGAGTGTATGGTTGTCTGTCTCTCTGTGTTGGCCCTGCGATGGACTGGCGCTCTGTCCAGGGTGTACCCTGCCTCTCGCCCAAAGATGCTGGGATAGGCTCCAGCCCCCCCGCGACCCAAAAAGGATTAAGCGGAAGAAGATCAATGAATGAATGAATAAATTGAATTCATCTGATTGATTCTCTTCTCAGTCATTTAAGGGTGATTAATTTTTCCCCAACATTAACCCTGTGACCCTGAACTATCACTATGCTTTTGGGATTGCAAAGTCAAAGGCCAAGGTCTAAATGCCATATAAACTATATCTGAACAACAAAGAAAGAGGTTGAAGAGTACAACTGGCACCTGCCAGTATTTTTATTGTGTGCTTATACTACTGTTGTAGATTATTTAAGAGGGTGTTTTTGTTTTTGTTTTTTTGGTGTCACGGAACTTTATGCTCCGCTGCATTTTAAATGAGGTCTCAACCTTCAAAATAAAGGTTGACTGATTGATAGAAAGTAGACATAAAAACCACGGTCACTACCATCACTGTTGGTGTGTGAATTTTGAAGCTCTTGGGGATACTCCTACCATCAATAAAATTCGGATCTTTTGATTTTGAGCCAAATCAAAATCGCTCACAAGAATTATTGGTACAAAGGCGCCATCATAGAATGTAACAAGATTGTTTTGTTTTTTTCCAGAGCTTTTCTGTTGGTAGCCACTCAGATAAACTGAAGCACAAAAAGCACTAAAAAAGTGAAATTTTTATATGTCCCTTTTAAAAATGATCACAAAAAATAAAAGCATGCCTCATTATTAATGTTGTTGATTTGATTTCAAAATAAATACAAATAAATGAGGTGGAGGAAAAATTATAGTGTAATATACGTAAATTGCTGTGGCAATACGTATTGTACCAATTCACAAACACCAGTGTTGTGATATTTCTTTGGGTAAGAGAATAATAAATGGTAAATGGCATTCACTTATATAGCCCTTTTTCCTCATCTCTAGATGACCAAAGTGCTTTACAGATCCTGCTATCCACCCATTCACACTCACATTCACACACCGATGGCGGCAGAGCTGCCATACACACAGGCGCTGGTCTGACCCACCAGGAGCAACTGGGGGTTCAGTGTCTTGCTCAAGGACACTTCGACATGCAGACTGCAGACAGAGTGGAAATCGAACCCCTGGCCCCTCCGATCAGTAGTTGGCCGCACTACACCTGCGCCTAGTGTAGTCAAGAACAATTGACTTTTCTGTCCACTAGGTAGTGCTAAATATTAAGGTCAGCACAGCAAAGATGTGGCTCATGAGATCTAGCCATGATTTGGACACAAAGATCTGGGATGGAACATTACAACATATGATATTGCAACATGCAACGTACTGCAAGATTACAATATTATTGTACAACTGCCCAAGTATCAGTAATATTGTATCGTGGGGCTTCTGGTGATTCCCACGCCTACAAATAAAGATGTTAGTTGAAATGCAGTTTTACCTATGATGGCAGGAAACCAGTCTGAAGAGAGCTGTGCCTTTGGGTGTATATACACACTATAAAACTACAAGAGATGGAGAATGATACTGATCCTGATAACCACTTCTTCAATAATATTCATAATCACTGTGAATATTACACTGAAAAGCAATTCAAAAATCAAGTGCAATTAGATGGTAAACTATTAATAATACACTTTAACAGCAGAAGTCTCAAAAACTTTCCACAGATTAAGGACTATTTAAAACAGCTAGACAGAAAATTTACAGCTATCGCAGTCTCTGAAACTTGGCTTAATGAAGAGCAGGCTCCCCTGATGGCAATAGAGGGATATCAGATATTAATAGATCTCAAAAAAAGGGTGGTGGTGTTGCACTGTATACTGATGACCTGTATAGGTGTAAACTTGTAAATGGAATGTCCTTTGCACTACCAGGGATTCTGGAATGTGTTACTGTTGAGACTGACCAAGATAAAACAAAAAATCTAATTATAAGTTGTATATATAGAATGCCGAGAACTTGCGTTGAGACATTCAGAGATAAGTTAGTCGAGCTGTACAATAATATAACTAATAAGAAAATGGTTGTAATCTGTGGAGACTTCAATATTGATTTACTAAATCCATTTCAACAAAATGTAATTACAGAGTTCATGAATTCTATGTACAGTATGAGTCTATATCCCACAATAACACATCCCAGTAGAATCACAGTTCACACTGCTACACTTATTGACAACCAGTCAAGCACAGTGATACCATGGTCATTAAACCAGGTTTTGGTACTTTTGGCAATGTGGGCAGGGGCAAAGTCCTGCTGGAAAATGAAATCAGCATCTCAGCAGAGAGAAGCATGACCTGCTCTAAAATTTCCTGGTAGGCAGCTGCACTGACTTTGGACTTGATAAAACACAGTGGACCAACACCAGCAGATGACATGGCTCCCTAAATCATCACTGACTGTGGAAACTTCATACTGGGCCTCAAGCAACTTGGATGCTTGAGGCCCACTTTTCCACTGGAAGAGTGGGCCTCAAGTATATAAGTGTATCAAGTGTGTGTTCAAAATAATAGCAGTCCCACATCACTAGCAAGATAAATCACTGTTTTGTTAGAATTTCAACTTCTACACTGCAATTAAGTTTCTAGAAGGTTTAGTAAAGGTATAGAAAACCAACAGACCCAACAGGCATGACGTGCATGCTGCTGATTCTGTGAAACTGAATCATTAACTGAAAGGGGCGTGTTCAAAAAAATAGCAGTGCTGAGTTCACTTAGTGAGGTCATTGATTCTTTGAAAAAAATAGGTGTTAAACAGGTGGCCCTTATTTAACGATCAAGGCAACTGACGCTGCATATGTTGGCTGTGCATTTGTCCTTGAAAAACAGAGTAAAATGGGTCGTTCAAGACACTGTTCAGAAGAAGAGCGTTCTTTGATTAAGAAATTAATAAAAGAGAGGAAAACCTATAAAGAAGTGCAGAAAATGATAGGCTGTTCAGCTAAAATGATAACAAACGCTTTAAAATGGCAGCCAAAACCAGAAAGGCGAGGAAGAAAAAGAAAAACGACTATTCGAATGGATCGGAGAATAACCAAACTGGCAAAGGCTCAGCCAATGATCAGGTCCAGGAGGCTCAAAGAAGATCTAAGGTTGCCTGTGAGTACTGTAACAATCAGACGACGTCTATGTGAAGCCAAGCTACCAGCAAGAAGCCCCCGCAAAGTCCCATTGTTAATAAAAAGACGTGCTGAAGCAGTTACAATTTGCCAAAGAACACACTGACTGGCCTAAAAAGAAATGGCGTAATATTTTGTGGACTGATGAGAGTAAGATTGTTCTTTTTGGGTCTAAGGGCTACAGACAGTTTGTCAGACGTCCTGCAAACACTGAATTCAAACCACAGTACACAGTGAAGACGGTGAAGCATGGTGATGCAAGCATCATGATATGGGGATGTTTCTCGTACTATGGTGTTGGTCCTATTTATCGCATACCAGGGACCATGGATCACTTTGAGTACATCAGAATACTGGAAGAAGTCATGTTGCCATATGCTGAAGAGGAAATGCCTTTGAAATGGGTGTTTCAACAAGACAATGACCCCAAACACACTAAAGACAGATGTCAACACTGCTATTTTTTTTAACATTATATTTCTTGACTTTCTGTAAAATATTATCAAATTCAATTACTTTTTCCAATTTTCTTGCTTTGAAATAGAACGTTCAGTGTCCCCAATGCATTTGTGTTCATTAAAATACAATTTATTTGAAGAATTTTGACGTTTACTCACATTTTTCAACACACTGCTATTATTTTGAACACAACTGTAAGTATATAAGTGTATCAAGTGGGACTCAAGTATATAAGTGTATCAAGTGTATATCCAGTGGATCCACTCTTCCTCCAGACTGTGGGACCTTGATTTCCACATGACAGGACTTGGCACCTGATTTGGGAAGCAACCTAGGCTTCCATAACACCTTAGCAGTACCACAGGCTAATCGCCTCCACGCCCATGCCACACTGATGCAGTAATTCACACAAAAGGAGCCCTGACCAAGTATTGAGTGTGTACATGGACATACTTTCCATTCAGCCAACATTTCTATTAAAAATACATTTAAAAAAATCACCTTACATAATATTCTAATTTTTTTAGAAAATTTTAATTTGGGGTTTTCATTACTTGTAAGCCATAATCATCAAAATTAAAAGAAATAAATGCTTAAAATACGTATATCACTGTGTGTAGAATCTATATGGGTTTCACTTTTTAAACTGAATTATTGAAATAAAAGGGGCAGCGCGGTGGCGGAGTGGTTAGCACTGCGGCAACACAGCAACTCACCCTTGGCCGGGGGATCCTGGATTCGATCCCAGCCCCCGACCAACAGTGATCTGTGTGGAGTTTGCATGTTCTCCCCGTGTCTGCGTGTGTTTACTCCGGGATTTCTCCGGTTTCCTCTCACATGCTAAAAACATGCAAGTTAGGTTAATCGGCATCAAACTGGGGATTCTAAATTGACCTTAGGTATGACTGTGCGAGTGAATGGTTGTCTGTCTCTCTGTGTTGGCCCTGTGATGGACTGGCGATCTGTCCAGGGTGCACCCTGCCTCCTGCCCAAAGATGCTGGGATAGACTCCAGCCCCCACCCCCACGACCCGAAAAGGATTAAGCGGAAGAAGATGGATGGATGGATGGATGGATACTGAAATAAATTTACTTTTCGATGACATTCTAATTTATTGAGATGCACCTGTATATTTTTAACAATTCTTATTCCATGTGCCCTTTTTTTGAAAGTTGAGTCCCTGCCCCTCAAATGGTCTCTGCACGGCCCTGGTGTGATACGTATCACATCTGTAGTTACTATATTCACTGATACTGTACGACCCCGAGTGTAATATAGGGAATGGGTGTATGACGTCACCCAATGGAAAAATCGCAAGGAATTGTAGGAAAACTGGTCTGCCTGTCTTTGTTTAGTAGTGAGCGACAAAAGCTGTTAAGCTTAAGTTTTTGAGAGGGCTGCTTCAATGTTATTATTCATCCGAATACCACGCAATGTTTTGCTGCGTTATCAAATGCAACAACTGCTCTCACGATTGGCATGGAAAAAGATTGATAATGGCGTACGCTTTTCTTTTTTCAACTTCCAACTTGGAAGAAAAGTGGACAGAATCGAGTCTCCGAGCTAACAAAGAGGCACCAGATGGAATGAATTGCAGTGGTCAGAAGGAAAGACATCAGCTTTGACAATATTCCTGCACACATGGTCGTGTGTTCATGGAATTTTCACGAAAATAAGTTGTGATTTAAACACATATAAAGATTACTTGTATGCACGTGGCATTATTGCCAACGTTTAACAAGCCGGATGGGAGTTACCAGAGCACACGTTGTTATCGGCCACCAGAGTCGTGGCCTATAGGTAGAGCATCCGCCCCACAACCGGGAGGTTGGAGTTCAAGTGCTGGCCGGGTCATACCAAAGACCATGTCAAAATGGAACTTCCTGCCATCCATCTTGGTGCTCGGCAAAAATGGAGCAGAGGAGGGAAATGTGGGCGGCAGTGGCTCAGGAGGTAGAGCGGGTCGTCAAATAACCAGAGGGTTGGTGGTTCGAATCCCACTCTCCCTAGCCATCCTGCCATTGTGTCTCTGGGCAAGACACTTTATACACCTTGCCGCCAGTGTCCAAGACACTGGGTATGAATGTGTATAAATGTTCAGTAGTGGTCGGAGAAGCCGTTGGCATGGATTGGCAGCCACGTTTCCATCAGTCTTCCACAGGGCAGCTGTGGCTATACTAGTAGCTTACCACTACCAATGTCTGTGGAGTGAATGAATAATGTATCCATTGTAAAGCATCTGAGTGTCTATGAAAAGTGCTACATAAATCTGATGCTTATCATTATTATTGTTGCCTTCATTATGCATGGATTTAAAATCAGCTGGGGAAAGGGAACATTTGTTTAATATTGTGTCCAATCATCATAATCCACATGCGTTTTTCAAGACCACTGACTCTGTTCTTAAAGCCTCACTGACTGTCATTATGGAAGCATCCATTGAAACATTATTATTGTTGCCTTCATTATGCATGGATTTAAAATCAGCTGGGGAAAGGGAACATTTGTTTAATATTGTGTCCAATCATCATAATCTACATGCGTTTTTCAAGACCACTGACTCTGTTCTTAAAGTCTCACTGACTGTCATTATGGAAGCATCCATTGAAACATGCAATGACTTTTCACATTTTTTTTTTTATTGATAAGGTCACCACCATCAGGGCTCTTATCCCAGCTCCTGCCTCTGACCCCTCTGTCTCTGTCCCTTTTATGCTTTTATAGTGGTTAATTATACCAGTAATTTTTTTGGTGCACCAGCGCCAGGCTTATCACATTACTTGATCAGTATTTCATGTCCAGTTGTGTAATAATGTTTCTATACTTATCAAACATCATATGAGAAATCTGAACATCAATCCAACATTTCACTGCTGGGACTTAGAAATGTCTGTTGCTGCAGAGACATGCTAGCGCAGAAAACACTGTAGATACAATGCCTGCTTACCTTTGTGTTAAACGACGGTTTTCTGGTTGTTCAGCTTAAGATTTGAGGTGGCTGAACCATCCATTGGTGAATTGAACATGAGCCTCTAATGATTTATAGTTTTTAAATTGCTCATGGGTGTATGCACTCACCCCATAAACCAGGTGGGCAAACATCTGACAGTGTGACTTGAGGCAGTTGGTTGAGACTGCCTCAAGAGACCCTTTTGTTTCCGGCTCTGAGAGAGAGTAGACGCTTTTCTAATCCTCTCTTTTCCTTTCTGATCCCAGCTTGCAATGTTGCGTTTTTGTCTGTGTTTAGTCGCTCTTCTGCTGAATCTTAATCTAAATGGAAATTATGGATCTGGAAAGCGGCTTAACTGTGATTGTCACCACTTCAAAAGAAGATCGGGTCAGGAGGAACCCAACGAGGAGACTCATGGACATTGGAATTCATGCGTCTGTGGAGATTTGGCAGGAAACATTATTGGTTATGATCTCAGAACTTCTATTTTTGGCTGTGAAGTTCCCTGATGTATCAGAAATTGAAGGAAGGTGAGAGAGCTGATCAAAGCGGACCCGGCAAGCTCCTTCATCAAATTCAACCAGTTGGGGAGGGCACGAGTAGCGGCAAACGGTGAACTGAATGACAGTGATTCAGCGGAGGAATACATCTGGAGCCCTGTGCTCTCCATGGAATGGAATGCCTGTTTAAGCCTGTATATTAATATTAAAATTATGAAGCACAAGCGCATGAGAGAGGAAAATTCTATTCTCCGTGGGCTCTGAGCTGTGTAGATTTGACCTTGTTTTGATGCCCTGTTTACATTCCTCCTCGATGAGATAAGCAGAAGTGGCGGCTGCTAACCCAAACAATCGACAGACAGCTGCTGTTGTTTCAGCGGATGAACTTCTCAAGGACAGTCCATGTGCCTTCATCTGCAAGCGAAGAGATAGACTCCGGACTTGTTTATAAGTCACATGATTATAACATCTATCCACTGCCTGGAGACGCCCTCTGCTGTTCACTAGCAACTGTCACACCTACACTACACAAATGCATACAACATTACACGAACTGACACATATATACTGACTCATACATACACTGCCTCTCTCAACTCTTGTTTGTGTGATCTTTATTGTCTGCTAATTGTGCATAGAGGGTTTTTTTCTGTGTAGTCAAAATTTGGCTCATTTGAGCTTTATATGAGCTTATACGAGCATTATTCTGATTAACTATGTTTTTTCTCTCTCCTATTGTGTTTTCCTCCCCCTCCCTTCCCCTCTTTACCCCTACTGTATGACAGGCGCCTTGCATGGCTGCCGCGTCATTGGATGCGCCTAACGTGTGCGTCCAATGTCAAGTCAAATTCCTCGTATGTTTACTTGTAAATATACTTGGCAATAAAGCTGATTCTGATTCTGATTCTGAGATCTATGGTCCATTTCTTGTGCTCATACGGATCAATCCCGTTTGTTTTTAATTTTTTGGAGGTATCGCTCCTTTGCTTCCTTATTCAGCTTCTCGGAATACGAAATTTTAATTTTCTGTTTGATGCATTCCATCGCATGTCTGTTCCCGTTAGCAGCTGCCACAGACTACAAGTAAACAAAGAAGGCAGACCACGACAATGGCTACAACGGCCCAGAATGCAGCGTGGCACGATGTCAATGCCCATTCTCTATTGCTTTTATACAACAGTTCCACAAGCACAATTCATTAAATGACAGCAATACTGGACAAAATATTATCATTTGTTTGTTTAACCAGTTATTTTGTTCAGCTAAGGGGGGAAAAAAAAAGTCCCTTCTAAATGTAGCCAGTAACTGTTGCTAAGCACCTAAATACATACCGGTCACCTGCTGAGTCGGTTCCGCAGAAGGGCCCAGATCAATGCCCGTGGCTCGTTAGCATACTAGTGATTTGGCTTTGGCACGTGTTGCTCACTTTTTCTTGGCATTTTCAGATGAAACAAAGAGTCTATCATCACAAAGGGTTTGACAAAGGACAAAGAGTTTCACTTTTTAAACTGAATTACTGAAATAAAAGGGGGCAGCGCGGTGGCGGAGTGGTTAGCACTGCGGCAGCACAGCAACTCACCCTTGGCTGGGGGATCCCGGGTTCGATCCCAGCCTCCGACCAACAGTGAGTGATCTGTGTGGAGTTTGCGTGTTCTCCCCATGTCTGCGTGGGCTTACTCTGGGATTTCTCTGGTTTCCTCCCACATGCCAAATACATGCAAGTTAGGTTAATTGGCATCCAACTGGGGATTCTAAATTGTCCTTAGGTATGACTGTGAGAGTGAATGGTTGTCTGTCTCTCTGTGTTGGCCCTGCGATGGACTGGCGATTTATCCAGGGTGTACCCTGCCTCTCACCCAAAGATGCTGGGATAGGCTCCAGCCCCCCCATGACCCGAAAAGGATTAAGCGGAAGAAGATGGATGGATGGATGGATGGATGTTTAAAAGGACAGGACTTCTGAATCAGAGATGGATGAATTGAGACTGTCTAGTTGCTTTTCAAACACACTGTGGAAATTAAGGTATCCAACACAGTGCTGCAATTCTCAAGTTGCAGACTTGACAGTAAATTACTGTTATTAAGTAGCAGTTACCAGAACACCTTTGAAGTGGAATGATACATACCCAGTGAAACGCTGGAGTGCGATTATCATGGAATATAGTAACTCAACTGACATCCTGGGCAACTTCTACCGCTGCGTGATAGAGAGCACCCTGAACAACTGTATCACAGTCTGGTATGGGAGCTGCTCTGTCGCTGACCGCAAGGCGCTGCAGCGGGTGGTGAAAACCGCCCAACGCATCACAGGGACTCCACTTCCAGTTATAGAGGACGTCTACAGGAAAAGATGTCTGCGCCGGGCACGCAGCATTCTTAGGGACTCCAACCATCCTGCTCATGGACTGTTCCAGCTTCTCCCCTCCAGAAGGCGTTTCAGAAGCCTTCGGACTAGAACCAGCAGGTTTAGGAACAGTTTCTTTCCAACGGCTGTCACGTTATTGAACTTAGTTCCCCACTGACTCTCTTACCATCATCTCTTACCATCCTCACCTGTACATAACTGCATAACTACATAACTACATCTAACTTATTGCACATTATTTGCACATAACAGTACTCTTAACTTTCTGCACTGCTGCATATATTTGCATATATTTGCTTAAATTGCACATACTGTTAATTACCGCATATCCTGCACTGCTGTCCTTTGCACTTCTGATTGGATGCTAAACTGTGTTTCGTTACCTTGTATTCATACATGTGTAATGACAATAAAGTTGAATCTAATCTAATCTAATCTAAACTCCTGGAATCCCAGTTGTCCAATCAAATTGCTTGGTCGGAACTAACTGTTGTATAACTGTGTATCAGTGTGTGCTGGGGCTGTACAGTGTGTGACAAACTCTGGTGATCACAGAATGAAACCTTTTTCAGATTAAATTTCAAAAAAAAAAAAAAAGGCAGCGAGAAGCTGGAGCTAAAAAGGAAGATAAAGCTTTGTGACGTTCAAAATTCTGAGGGAAGCAAATGTGCAGAGACCAATCAGAGCAGCCCAAAGAGCAGTAGCAACTTTAATCTGCAAAACAATTCGAGCTCAAGCTTATCAGCACTCTGACACCCATCAGCAATCATCCACCACCTCGCTGGGTGAAACCTGACCATAGTCATTCCACGGAGAAACACAGGAAGGAAACACCATGGTGGAGTCAAATTTACATACTGCCAACAACATGCATTTCCATCTCTCTCGGTCTCCATCCTCCTCCATGCAGCAGCCAACCTTAACTTACCACCACTCCATCTTTCTGTCTGGGGACCTTTCAAATTAATTTCCCCCAGATTAACAGGAAGATTGTTTAAGACATGACAAGCTGCTCGAGGGAGGACGTTGTTTGCAGTAATGAGCTGCTCACAAAGGAAAACTCAAACATTTATTAATTTACGCCAAAAGGCAGGTGAAATGAACAGCCAACCCTGCTGCAATGGCCTGACACACACCCGTCTATCACACTATCACGTGTATCAAATACTCTGTCCACATCCACACCTGCCTACTTATCTGTCAAAGGGTCAGCATTGTATCAGGCAGCTATCAAATCAAATCCTGCCCTGTTTATTGCACATCTGTCTATCAACTGTCTGATAAGATTGATGCAAAATGAAGAAGCATAAATACATCTGGAAGCTTCGTGTTGACGGCAGTTATTACAACTAACCTCTGAAAAGTATAAAAATACTGCCAGCTACCAGTGGTACCCCTCAGCCTCTTTCCTTGTTCTTCAGATCAGTCCCTCCAGGATTTCACGGGATGTTTTTATGATTGTTACAGGCCAAAAAGCCTGAATTCGTGGGAGCTTTTTTAAAAGGTTGCGATGTTTTTAGAGTGTTTTTTTTTTTTGCACTAAAAGTTGTGGGAAGAATTCCAAATTTTAAAGCACATACTTTTTCCAGTTTACTGCAGTAATATTCTATATAACAATACAAGAAAAGCACAGGATTGTCAAAAATTTCCTATTATAGTGATATGTAAATTAAGCAGAAACTTCTGCTATACAGAAAAACTCTTTTGTGCAACAGCAAATATAAACATTAACACTATCCATTACAACAGCTAAATTGCATCAAATGCATGTTAAAGAGAAATTATTGGCAGCACCTTCATTTGAAAACTCCCTACCATTCCCAACCACTCAGTACCGAGTGGAGAGGAAAAAATAAATAATTTATTCTGCTGCTCTGTACTGACTATTGGAGTCTGTGTTTTTCTGGAAAAAAAAAAATACAGAGAATATTCTCTCTCTTTCCAGGCCTACCTGTCTGTCTGCTGCATGTCGGTCTTCACACACATGTCCGGTGTGGACGGCGTTTGTCCGGCGTTTGTCCGTCCACACCGGATGTGTGTTAGAGGAATGATTTTACCTCTCAAGATGTATAAATGTTCAAACACTGGCTGCAGTGTAGCGTACTCTCCTCACACACACTCCGGTGACGGGGTGCTTTTGGGCAGGCGCATGTTTTTCAACATAAGTTCAGCACTTTGTACACGTGGTCAGGACAGAGACGTGGTGAGGCGTCCACGGGCAGGCTGGGGGAGACGGAGGAAGGGACGGTGTTGAAAACCTCGCAGGTGAGTGGGTTTTTTTTAAATCACACACTTTGCTGATGTGTTCAGTTACTCACTGTAAACTATAAACTCACTACTCGTGCGCTTGCGTATGCAGTGACCGGCAGCTGGTGGTTTGTCACCAGACTGCAAAACAAATCTGCCTACGGGTACAAAATAAGTAATAAATAAAATTAAAAAAAAAAAATACTCTAAACAAGCAAGTGAACGTGGTGCAGCGATGCATTTGATTGGTTAGTCTGACCATTTCAGCACCAGTTAGACAAATTTGATTGGTGAAATTGGTGGAAGTTGACGAGGATTGACCAAAATTGCGAGAAAATTGCGGTGATTGGACAAAGTTGCAAGGTTGCGCAATAGTTGCGCTGACTGGCTGATTTCACGTGAATTGGTGCGATCGCAATATAGCGAAATCCTGGAAGGACTGTCAGATGTAGCTTACGTGGCATTTTGACTTTGCAATTCCAAAAGCATAGTGATAGTTTAGCGCGAGCCTGTGTACCAAATTTGGTGACGCTAGCTTTAACTGTTATATAGTAATAGTGCAAAGGGAATGTTAACCTTGACCTTTGACCTCATGCCTTAGACATGATGATATCAATTTGAAAAGGCTATATCATTTCTTTTTATAGTTTTTGTGTTTACAAAATTTAGGGAAAATTGACCTTTGAGCTTGACTTAAAGGTCAGAGGTCACCCAAATTTGGACTCAGAGAATTTGGACTCAGAGATTTTTCCTAGATAGAACTAGGGCTGCAATGATTACTCAAATAATTTGAGTAACTCGATTACAAAAAATTCTCGATTCAAAATCTATAATTTGAGGCTTCATTTAACACAGCACTTCTGGTCTATATGACCTTCTTCCGCTCACGCTATATAATCAAGACACATGTTTGTTTAATAGTGCGATATCATGCATTCAGTGGAGCAGGGAGAAAAGCGACAGAGCGATGGAACAAAGGATGAAAGTCAGAGAAAAGGGCCAAATGTATCTCAAGTCTGGGATCATTTCAGGCTCAACTTGAAGAAAAACATTGTGCAGTGTGTACATTGTAAAGCCAAGAGAGTGTACCAGAACAACACAACATCCAAGTTACAGCATCTCCACAGCCTCCAACCACGTCATGCACAAGCAGCAGCTACGTGATTGAGATTTTAAATTAAACTAAACGGAATGAGGTCAGCCACGCTAAATACGTTCATGTAGCCAAAGAACATATAGCAGCCAGCCAGTGTTTTTTGTGTTTTTTCTATGTTGTGAGTTGAAGTTAATGCTACAAAACTGAACTTTATGGTGTAACGTAATGTGAGAAAACATTTGACATCCATGCAACAAAATTTAAAATGCAGCTCTTCTTCGTGCTACAAAAGGCAAAGTGTAAAACTGTGTGATAAAGGAAAATAAGTCAGTGTGCTGCATAAAATCCAGCAGGATTATGTTATCAGTTCTAGTCAAAAACTGAATTCAGATCTTTTTGGCACACAGCTATTTTAAAGGAAACCTGTACTGATCATTGTCAGAAATTGTATATATGTACAAATATGTTATCATTTCATAATTAGTTTTTAGCTGAACTTTTCTGTATTTTTTCCCTTACAATGGCTGCAACAATGCTGCATCAGGAAGGTTTAACTCACCCTGTAACAGACATACCTCAACAGACCGGAATAATCTGTATTTACTTAAAGTTTAGAAACTGGTGTGCAAGAAGTCATGTGCTGACACAGAGTTGTCTTTGTGTTACACAACAAAGCCTGACTGTTTCACCACAAAGCCTGACTGTTCCACGGCCTTATCAGTCACCACAAAGCCTGACTGTTTCACCACAAAGCCTGACTGTTCCATGGCCTTATCAGTCACCACAAAGCCTGACTGTTTCATGGTCTTATCAGTCACCACAAAGGTGCCCATAAAGTTGCAGTAGATGTTTCCTGTGTCTGACCTGCTCAGTATAAAAGGGACGCGCTGGCTTTGTATAGCAGCGCGCATTTCCCATCTGTAATCAGAGGTGTGTTGCTCCTTGTACAAGTAAAAACTTTGAACACATTTTGTGTCTCGAATCTTATTAAGGTACGAACCTAACAGAGTACTATTATTTTGTGAGTCTTGAGTTTCAGATTCCTGACATGCGTGGTGCCGTGACCCGGATGACCAATATCCAGACTGGGTGAGGACCAGGGCAGACTCCAGGTTGAAAACCATGCGCATGGTCTGACTTATAGTCAGCTTTGAAAACCCGCCTTGAGGGAACTCTGTGAGCCTCGTCGGAGTCCTAACTCTGTCTGGTGACGGTCATCCGCACAGAGTCTGAAAAGTAAGTGAAAATTATTTGTCTGATCGCGGAAAGTAATTGTCATTGTTGAAAACCACAGGTCAGCTAAATGCAAGTAATGGTAGTATAAGGTGACGCCCTGTACTTTTCCTGGTGGTTAAAATTATTGTGTGAGCATCTAGTTCCATTCAAAAGGTGAATGCAATAATTTTATGAGGTAGTGTGACGGCGTTTCACAACTACAAGTAAAATGGGCAATTGTGCTGTAAAACCGGATAGACAGAAGAGTAAACAGAAAAAGATTGTGTTGTTTTCCGGCCGAAGAGTCAGGTTTCAAAAAGTAAAAGGTGCTGCGTATTGACTGATAGGTCAAGAATATAAGGCGGCGTCCTTTATATTTTTCCTATCTGATCATACCAGGTAATGATCCTGTAAGAAATTACAGGAGCCCTAATATAGGTTGCGTAAGATCTGCGTAAGATCTGCGTTGATCCCCATCAACAAGTGAGCGCACTTAAAAAAAATTGGGCAGTAATATTGTTGCAGTGGGCGTACTGACAACGTTCCTGACTATATAAACAGATAAAGCGAAAAATAAAAAAAAGGAAACTGCGCGCCGAACGGTAAAAAAAAAAAATTACAATAACCGACTAAAAGAAAAAGATCAGATAAAGGATCCTGAAAAATATTTAAACAAAAAAGATTATTCCTTTAAACCCACACTGGATGTGGATGAATGCACAGTCTTAGCGTCGACGGAAAAACTTACAACAAAAAGAGATAAATATCAAAACCAACCGAGCATCGAACCATTATTAAATGAAAAAGATAATCCTTCCCCAACTTATCAATGCCACGATCCTAAGGAGGGTCTATACGGCAAATAATTTAAAGAAGCCCAAGAGGTTGGGAAAAGGAGGAGGCAAATAAAATCATAATAATTAGACCATAATATTTAAAGACGGACGGATTAAATGGCAGCAGAACTGGATAACGTTAAAATGGACAATGAGAAAGTTATTTTATCTCTTATCTATTCTTTGTGTGTGAGCCTTAGATAGAGGCAGTGTAGAGAGAACAAAACTCCTCTGCTTTCTCTGTTTGTGTGTGTGGTTGATCTGTGAAGAAAGTGGTCTAAATATGGGTATAAGGTTTTGGGTTTTTATTTTTTCAATTTAACTCTGTGGGGTCTTGATTAATTTTGCGTACGTGATAAACTGTTTACATATTTAAAAAAAAAAAAGCAATTTTGATGCATTGCTGACCTTTGTCCTTGACTGAAACATGACAGTGCATTTTATAGAAAAAAGGACTGACGTGTGACAATGTGACTACAGGCCATACTATGATCATATTATGATGTCATTTAATAATGCCTAATCACTGAAGGTATTATGTTTACCCTATATCACATGATTTAGAGCACAGAGGATCAAAAGAGATTGATGATTAATGTGTCTGTGCATATGATCTGCCAGAGGCTATGGATTATCAGACAAAGGTCTTGGAGAAAAAATCCTTAAATTGATGGGCATTTTTTGAAGCCAAGTATGACTTTGTATGACATTGTAGATAACATAAGGTGTACTGATTCAAATGACTTTGACTTTACAAATATAATGTTTATATGATTTTATACTGATGTTACTCACCACATAATGGTGCGGTAACAATATATTTCAGAAATGTGACAGTAATGAGGAATGTGTTTTTCCTGATTCGGCGGTGGCCAAGCTGGGTCAGGGTAAACTACATTCACCCCATAATTTACCAAGGAATATACTGTATAAAATGAGGCATTCCTGGGAAAAATTTAAATCAAATTCTAATTAGGCAAAACGTCCACCTTTCCGTTGATTGAAAGAGTGTGATGCAATCTTTATTCATTTATTCAAATTCAACCCATCTGTGTTCAACTGGACAAACTGATCTTATTTATCAATGCTGAAGCATGTTAAAAATGCACAGATAGTTATTTTGTTTTTCTTAAATGGAATTTGTAAACTATTTTAAGAGATGTCACAAAAAGAAGCTATAATTATTGAAATCTAGTTTTGAAGGAACTGGGCTACCTGCAGATTTTATTTAAAGTTAAAAATGGTAGCACACTTCCTTTCAGTAAAAGAATCAAATACCCTGTAACTTTGCTGCATGTGAGCCTCCATGTATCAAAACAGGGGGTATCAAAGCAATTAATTCGCAAATAATTAGCAATCCTTAGAAAAATAGATAATGCATAAAAATTATCAATAAATGATTGATGATGAATTCAATTCGACTTTATTTACATAAGCGCTTTTCATTTCATTTTCTGTAGTACCCAGGATAAACATATGGCTGCAGTTTATAACTAAAATACATACTGGGCAATACAGACCACTTTTTATTATTCATGGGATAATACAAATAATAAGATCATGCACTCTATTTACAGCAGACAACCATTCCATATTGTTGCCAGCTAGACTGTTATCGTACACTATAACCTTGTTGTCACAGCCACACCTTAAGCTTGTACCAAATTCCTTGTGGTTATTTACTGGTGGCCCATTTTTTTTTTGATAAAAAAAAAGGCAACAGAGGGGCGAGCGGTGGTTCTCTCTCCCATCAGCAAAGGGGGGTGAACGGCAGCTCTCTCTCTCTACTTAGCAAGGGAAGAAGCGAGCGACAGGCTTGCTCTGTAAAAAAGGCCTGATGGGCCAACATCCACTGCTTATGCTGTAACAATGTTGTCTGGGGTCCTGATTGTGTAAAAATTCCACAACCTGCATCTTTGATTACAGCACTTACATCTGTGCAGACAGTAAGCATGCTTATAACGCATGCCACCTGCATACTGTTACCTTGAATCTGCGAGGGTTTGTCATCTCCACAGAAAAACCAGCAAAACATCGACAGCAATTATTGTAACTATGTATTGTTCTGATGCTACCATGTTCTGTGGCAGTTATTCACTGCCCTGCCCACACTAATGGCACTGACTTGTCTAGCTGCGGTAATCGCTTGGCTGATAACGCTACTCACTGTGCTGCTATTGGTCTTTTAGGAACCGTCTGTCTTATTAATAATGTTGATGTTGATGTTTTTAAAGGCTATCAAAATAATATGGACCTTCCTCCTGTTTCATGTGTAAATTTGCTCTGCCACCCACATTATACAAATGAGCTGTCCTGGTGGCACATGGCCAATCATGTGCCAACAGGAGGGAAAACTGTGAGGATGTTGGAAAACTGTCCTAGTTTTTGAAAGAAGTAACAAAAACATGCTAAAAAAGTGCATCATTTGTTTACAAAATAATGCTCAAGGAGCAATGGAAAGCTACAAGATTGCTTGGTGTTGATTGACACCTTTACAAAGTGGACAAAAATTCATCCCACATCCTCAGCTAATGCCGCATTTGTGTGTAAAACTCTATTGAAATTGGGGTTCCAGAACTGATTTGTGCAGATAATGGAACTCATTTTACAGCACCTAACAATGTAGATATTACTGTGTTGCTTGATGCACAGAAGGAAATGACTATGCTCCCTGGAGCAATTGTTTCAAACAATGGAATTTATTGCACTACTGATGGTAAAATAATCCTTCCTCCCTCCTTGTATCGCTGGCTGTCGATCTTGACTCATGGCAGTGGCCATGTATCCACAGGAGGAATGAAGGCACAGGCTGAAAAACGTTTTTTCTGCCCAGGAATTTTGAAAGAAATGAAAAAAGTGTGCCAACAATGTTTAATCTGCATACAAAACAATGCACAAGGTGCAATGAGGACGAGACATGGTAGTTTCCCACCACCTAAAATGCCCTTTTCTCAATGGTGTATGGATTTTATTGAACTATCTAAAGTGGGACAACTGCAGTATTGTCTGGTCCTCATGCTAAATTTGTTTGCAAAGTTTTACAAAACAACATATTTCCCACGTTTGGAATACCGGAGACCATTTATGCAGATAATGGCACACACTTCACAGCACAAATGGTTAAGGATCTTATTTCTGCCGTTGGAACACAGCTGAAGTTTCACACTGCTTATCACCCACAAAGTGCAGGTCTAGTGGAAAGGAAAAATGGTACTGTTAAGCAAATGCTAAACAAAGTAATGCATGACCAACGAATTTCATGGCCTAAAGCATTAACTGTAGTAAAGCTAACCATTAACACCATCCCAGAAAAGAAGAGTGGGTTATCTCCATTTGAATGCACCTTTCATAGGCCCTATATTCTACCTGACCTACTCCCATTAACTGCCACTAACCCTTATAAGACTCTTGGAGAGCATTTGAAAGAATGTAAGCAAATGAAAGATTATGTTGAATCTGTCAGATCTTTCTCTACTCCACAGGAGGGCCCAGAAAATTCCCTCCAGCCTGGTGATTATGTCTTCATAAAGAACCATCACCGACAGAATTGGAATTCCGTGAGGTGGCTTGGACCATACCAAGTATTACTGACCACACCTACCGCAGTGAGGCTTGCTGAAAGACCTTCTTGGATTCATCTGTCACATGTTAAAAGACTTCAGGTGCTCCTTGGTGACCTCCAGCCACCCCTAGGGTAAGTCCGGTTACAAAGGGGAGTCTAGTCCTTTTAAGGATAAGACTCGTCTCAAACCCGGTGAAGACAGTGACCTGAGTCTATAGGCACACTCCCAGGGGAATCAGGCACCATGGTAATCCTGAGACTGACTCTGACCTTCTTGAGTATCCCACTATTAGTCCTCATCATTATCACCTCACCACCCTTGAGAAGAGATAATAGAAATATAGAGGAACATGTCACAGAAACACTGTTTATGACTAATCAGTGGTATCAGTATATGTTCCTCAATGCTCGTCTGACAAGAGGAAACGGCAGTTGTTGGGCTTGTTCTTTGTTGCCTTTAACCACTAAGGGACCAATCCTAAAGGCTGAACCCTTTCCTATAAACGTATCTGACTGTATACTAGAGATTTCAGCCTGGGGATTCCTACCCAAGATTACTATGAAAAATCATGATAACACCACTTATTGAATGACATGTCCTGATCAAATTATGGCTATGAATGTAACACAACCATTAACTAGATTTGCCTTTACAAAGAAAAATGTGACTTTCCCAGCATGTGTATATTCAAATGGTACCACGGCGTTGGGAAGACTTCTTCCACGACAATGTTTGACAGTGTTGTTACCTTGCACCTCACAGTGCAGCGGAGCAACAGATTGTTCTTTTACACCCGTATTACCTAGTCCAAGGTATAGATCACAAAATTATACTGTCAGGAAGACTAGCACTACGGGCACAGTTCAAAGTAATGGCACCTATGTTATCAAAGAAGTTCATTGGTTATGTGGTTCCAAACTCTACGCTCAATTACCTCCCAATTGGGGAGGAATTTGTGCCCCAGTGACTGTTACTGATGGATCATTTGTTCTCTACTCTGATGACAACTCCTCAGGACACACTAAGAAGAAAAGAAGTATTCAGTCCCTCTTTAGTGCTGCTGGACTTACTGTCCCACAGAAATATAAATTATGGACACTGGGTGACGAGGTTGGACATTCAATTTTCGCCCCATATGGAGTTGGTCAGTTAATGACAAAATTTGAAGAAATGAACTACAGACTGTTAATGTTTGTTAATGCCACTACTGTTGTTTTGAAGGTTTTATCCAATGTAACTGAACAAACTAGAGTTATGGTTATGCAAAACAGAATGGCATTGGACCTGGTTTTGGCTGTCCAAGGAGGTGTATGTGCTATGTTTAACGGGTCGTGTTGCACTTACATTCCATCTGTCTCTGAAAGTATGGATACCGCTATTACCGTCATGGAACAAGTGCAGCAGGCAATCATGAATGATTATGAAGAGAAGCTACAATCTGGTTGGTTAGACTGGTTATTCACAGGAAGTTGGTGGCAGGTGCTTCTTAAAGCCTTTATGCCTTTTATTATAATAATGATATGCATGTTTCTGTCATGTTGCTTTGTGATTCCCTGTGTCAAATCAATGATGTCTCGCGCTCTGTCTCAACATACATTTATGATACAACAAATGTTCCAAGACCAATACACTCCTTTAAATACCGAAGAGGTGGATAACAATGATAATTGTGCTCCTGTTTAAATTTGGAAATGATACTCTATGAAGACAATGTAGGAAATCTTTTGAAGTTACATTGTTCTGATGTCTGTATGTGATAAAAATTATGAACTGATAAACAGGAGGAAATTGTCAGAAATTGTATATATGTACAAATATGTTATCATTTCATAATTAGTTTTTAGCTGAACTTTTCTGTATTTTTTCCCTTACAATGGCTGCAACAATGCTGCATCAGGAAGGTTTAACTCACCCTGTAACAGACATACCTCAACAGACCGGAATAATCTGTATTTACTTAAAGTTTAGAAACTGGTGTGCAAGAAGTCATGTGCTGACACAGAGTTGTCTTTGTGTTACACAACAAAGCCTGACTGTTTCACCACAAAGCCTGACTGTTCCACGGCCTTATCAGTCACCACAAAGCCTGACTGTTTCACCACAAAGCCTGACTGTTCCACGGCCTTATCAGTCACCACAAAGCCTGACTGTTTCATGGTCTTATCAGTCACCACAAAGGTGCCCATAAAGTTGCAGTAGATGTTTCCTGTGTCTGACCTGCTCAGTATAAAAGGGACGCGCTGGCTTTGTATAGCAGCGCGCATTTCCCATCTGTAATCAGAGGTGTGTTGCTCCTTGTACAAGTAAAAACTTTGAACACATTTTGTGTCTCGAATCTTATTAAGGTACGAACCTAACAGAGTACTATTATTTTGTGAGTCTTGAGTTTCAGATTCCTGACAATCATTATAACAACATTAATCCTGCTTTAGGTATTACTTATAAACCAAATATGTGTTTATTCAGTAAAAATAACCCCCTAGAGTCAGTATACTGAATAATTTTATCCCATGAAAACCGCTCAGTCAAACCCAATGGGGAGCAGCCATCGTCAGCCGGAAGTGATGTACACTCGTTGATTCCGGCTTTACCGCGGATGAGTAAACATGTTCAGCAGATGCTCAGTGGGTCAAGATCCAAGTTGAAAATGGCACAAAATCTGCATCAATATATACTGCACAAACCATCCTTGGAAATGGCCTTCATTGACGGCATGATCCGCAGTTACCTCCGGGGGCCAGCAACTGAAGTGGACCTGATGAGCAGGCAAGTTCCTAGTCAAGTATTTTCAGAACATGTAGAATAAATCTTGATATATGAGAATTTTATTTCATTAAATTATATGCGGGTAGATTTGCTTGTACATGGTTAATAATAATAATAATAATAATGCATCAGATAGGATAAGATAAGATAAGCCTTTATTAGTCCCACAATGGGGAAATTCCAGGATTGCAACAGCACAGGGACAGCAACACTCAGAGCAATAATTTAGAAGATAAGAAAAATAAAAATAATAATAAGAGCAGTGAATATACTGTACATATGTACACATAAATATATAAATATATACACAGTGCGGAGCATTGTAGCTAGATGGAATAAACAGCATAACCGTCTATTTAGTTACCCTACGTGGTATGAATATGTACCCATACATATGTACACGTAGCAACTGATATTGTCCTAGTTGTATACTGGAGAGGACCATTTGTATAAGTCTGTTGCGTCTTTTGCATTCAATACTATTAGGTTGTCAAGTTTTTTTGCTATCTCTGCGAGCAGCCCTGCTTATGTTATACAGTCTGACAGCCGTAGGTAGGAAGGACCTGCGAAACCTCTCGGTCGCGCACCTAGATGATGTAGTCTACTGCTAAATGAGCTCCTCAGTGCGTTCAGTATGTCCTGCATAGGGTGGGACTCGGACTCCAGCAGAGATGACAGTTTAGCCACCAGTTTTATATAGCGCTTTATCATAGACACTCAAAGACACTTTACAAATAGATACATTATTCATTCACTCCAGACAGACAATGGTAGTGGCAAGCTACTACTGTAGCCACAGCTGCCCTGGGGCAGGCTGACGGAAACATGGCTGCCAATCTGCGCCAACAGCCTCTCCGGCCATTAACAAACATTTATACACATTCATACACAGTGTTATGGACACTGGAGGCAAGGTGGGTAAAGTGTCTTGCCCAGGGACACAACGGCAAGATATCTGGGGACAGCGGGATTCGAACCGCCAACCATCCGGTTATTGGACGACCTGCTCTACCTCCTGAGCCACAGCTTTATGTAAAAAAATTACATAAAATTCTGATGTTAAAACGTTGTTGACTGCTACACTGCAGCCCACTCAATTGCACAAAGCAACGACTGTGCGTCACTACCAGTGCTGAAACTGGCCACGGAGGAGGCAAGACGTCGCTGACCATGACTGACTGACTGACAGAGCAGTGACTTGAAACTCGCGTGTATTTGAGAAGAATCATGACCAAAATTACTGGACAGAAACACTAGTATCGTATTTGACCCTTTGAAATAGCTTTTGATTAAAATTCACTACAGGCACCCTTTAAGTTAAAGATGGGAGAGGGAGGCTTCCCTTAAAGAGCATTTTTAAAACATTATATATTTGAATATTATGGGTATATGAAAGACAAAAACAAGATTTTCTAGTCAACTTAGTGATATCTCTACACATTTTTTTTATTTTTGTCATACAGGCCAACCTTGCTGACAGTGATTCCAGCAAAGCAGAAGACCCAGTAATACTGTACATGCAGGCAACCAGGGGTGTTACATCATTCCTCCAGAACTTTCTGGGCTTGCCGGACTCCAGTGCCAGGTATCTTACAACTTGAGATTTAAGAACTTGTGTGTTTGTATATTTGCATATTCTGTGTTCTTTCCTGATTGTGTCCTTACAATGTCTTATGTCTCTGTCTTTCAGTTGTGAGCAGGATGAAGAGCAGCAATCAAGCTGTGCAGAGTGAGGTCTTTATGTACTTTGGAGAACATCCACTGTCCAAGAAGGAGAATCACTGTCATGGTAGGAAAGAAATGCAGCACGGTATCCTACACTGTCAAAACTGGCAAAGTCATTGCTGGTTATTCCAGCAGCATCTACACCATCAGAGCGTCTGTTTCCTGCAGCAGGTAACATCACTTCAAAGCGCAGGGCAAGCCTCAGCTCTGAGCATGTTGATATGCTGACTTTTCCTCATGGAAACCACCACATGCTCCTTTAAAGGATTTTCTCATAGAAAGTCGACAGACATAAGTTGGCAAAAAGAAACTCTGGTTTTGGTCTGTATGGATAAAGACAGACAAGTGTGATCAGATTAATAGCTAGTAGTAACATTACTACAAATGTGGGGCATTGTCAAATAAGCTGTAATTTACTATAACACTTCTGTTTATCCCCCTCATGGATCGTCACCTTATCGTGGTGGGGGGGTTTGCGTGCCCCAGTGATCCCAGGAGCTATGTTGTCCGGGGCAATTTGTCTCTGATAGGGTCACCCAAGACAAACTGGTCCTGGGTGAAGGGCCAGACTAAGAACGATCCAACAGACTCTCATGATAAATTCTATATCAAGGATTCAGTGTACCCCGCCCGGTATGGGGTTACCAGGGTCCCACCCTGGAGCCAGGCCTGGGGGAAGGCTCGAAGGCTAGCGTCTGGTGGCCGGGTTTCCACCCATGGGACCCGGCCGGGCTCAGCCCTAAGGAGTTACATGGGTCCGCCCTACGCCTTCGGGTTGGGAAACGGGTCCTGACCATCATTTGTGTCTATGCACCAAATGATGTTTCAGAGTACCCACCCTTTTTGGAGTCTATGACTGGGGTGCTGGAGGGTGCTCCTCTTGGAGACTCCATTGTCCTACTGGGGAACATCAATGCGCACGTGGGCAATGACAGTGAAACCTGGAGGGGGGTGATTGGGAGGAACGGCCTGCCTGATCTGAACCCGAGTGGTGTTCAGTTATTGGACTTCTGTGTTAACCAGAGTTTGTCCATAATAAACACTATGTTCAAGCATAAGGGTGTCCATATGTGCACCTGGCACCAGGACACCCTAGGTAGCAGGTCGATGATCGATTTTGTTATCGTGTCATCAGACCTGCGACCGTATGTCTTGGACACCCGGGTAAAGAGAGGTGCAGAGCTGTCAACTGATCACCACCTGGTGGTGAGTTGGATCCGATGGCAGGGGAGGAAGCCACTCAGACCTGGTAGACCCAAACGTATAGTGAGGGTGTGCTGGGAACGTCTGGCTGAGGCCCCTGTCCGGGAGGTCTTCAACTCCCACCTCCGGAAGAACTTCAACCACATTCTGAGGGAGTCTGGAGACATGGAGTCTGAATGGGCTATGTTCTCCACCTCTGTTGTTGAAGCAGCGGCCCAGAGCTGCGGCCGCAAGGTGGTCAGTGCATCTTGTGGTGGCAACCCCCGAACCAAGTGGTGGACACCAGTGGTGAGGGGGGCCATTAAGCTGAAGAAGGAGTCCTATCAAGCTTGGCTGGCTTGTGGGACTCCCGAAGCAGCTGAGGTGTACTGGCAGGCCAAGCGGAGTGCAGCTCGGGTGGTTGCTGAAGCAAAAACTCGGGTATGGGAGGAGTTCGGTGAGGCCATGGAACAAGACTTTCGGTCGGCCTCGAAGAGATTCTGGCAAACTGTCCGGCGGCTCAGGAGGGGAAAGCAGCTCCCTGTCCACACTGTGTATGGTGCGGATGGGACACTGTTGACTTCGAATGGGGATATCGTTGGGCGGTGGAAGGAATACTTCGAGGATCTCCTCAATCCCACTGATACGCCTTCCACAGAGGAAGCAGGGTTTGGGGACGAGGAGGATGACTTGCCTATCACGGGCTGAAGCTGCCAAGGTGGTTAAAAATCTCCTTGGTGGCCGGACCCCGGGGGTGGACGAGATTCGCCCTGAGTATCTCAAGGCCCTGGATGTTGTTGGGCTGTCATGGTTGACACACCTCTGCAACATTGTGTGGAGGTCGGGGGCAGTGCCTTTGGCATGGCAAACCGGGGTGGTGGTTCCTCTCTTCAAAAAAGGGGACCGGAGGGTGTGCTCCAACTTTAGAGGGATCACACTCCTCAGCCTCCCTGGGAAGGTCTATGCCAAGGTACTGGAGAGGAGAGTCCGGCAGTTGGTCGAACCTCGGATTCAGGAGGAGCAATGTGGTTTTCGTCCTGGCCGTGGCACATCGGAACAGCTCTTTACCCTCTCGAAAATTCTTGAGGGTTCGTGGGAGTTTGCCCAACCAGTTTAAGTGTGTTTTGTGGACTTGGAGAAGGCATTTGACCGTGTCCCTCGTGGTTTTTTGTGGGGGGGTGCTTCGGGAGTATGGGGTATCGGGCTTGTTGTTACGAGCTATTCGGTCTCTGTACGACCGTTGTGAGAGTTTGGTTCGTATTGCCAACACTCGGTCGGAGTCACTCCCAGTGAGAGTTGTACTCCGCCAGGGCTGCCCTTTGTCACCGATCCTGTTCATAATTTTTATGGACAGGATTTCTAGGCGCAGCCAAGGAATGGAGGGTGTCATGCTTGGAGACCACAGGATCTCATCTCTGTTGTTTGCAGATGATGTTGTCCTGTTGGTTTCATCCAGCAATGACCTACAGCTCTTGCTGGGATGGTTTGCCGCTGAGAGTGAAGCGGCTGGGATGAGAATCAGCACCTCCAAGTCCGAGTCCATGGTCCTCAGCCAGAAAAAGGTGGATTGTCCTCTCTGGTTTGGGGACAGGCTCCTGCCCCAAGTGGAGGAGTTTAAGTATCTTGGGGTCTTGTTCATGAGTGAGGGGAAAATGGAGCGAGAGATTGACAGACGGATTGGAGCAGCATCTGCAGTGGTGCGGATGTTGTACCGGTCTGTTGTGGTGAAGAGGGAGTTTAGTTCTAAGGCAAAGCTGTTGATTTACCAGTCAATCTACATTCCTACTCTCACCTATGGTCACGAGCCTTGGGTAATGACCGAAAGAACAAGATCGCGGATACAAGCGGCTGAAATGAGCTTTCTCCGTAGGATTGCTGGACTCACCCTCAGAGATAGGGTGAGGAGCTCAGTCATCCGGGAGAGGCTCAGAGTAGAACCGCTGCTTCTCCACATTGAAAGGAGTCAGTTGAGGTGGTATGGGCATCTGATTAGGATGCCTCCTGGACGCCTCCCACTTGAGGTGTTTCAGGCATGTCCCACTGGGAGGAGACCCCGGGGCAGGCCCAGGACTCGCTGGAGAGACTATGTCTCCCAGCTGGTCTGGGAACGCCTTGGTATCCTCTCTGAAGAGCTGGAGCAGGTGGCTGGGGAGAGGGAAGTCTGGGCTTCTCTGCTTGAACTGCTGCCTCCACAACCCGGACCTCCGGAAAAGCGGTAGAAGATGGATGGATGGATGGACTTCTGTTTATGTTGATTAGTATATTTTTTTTTTCCAAAACAGCTGAGGCTTGTGCCAGGAAACATTCTAAAATTAAACTTTTTTTTTTCCACAATATCTTTATTGAACCTTTTTTTTAAACAAACATAACACAAACAATCAAACACTAACACTAAAGTACTACAAAAAAAAAATGCACTAAAAACACCTACAACCACCAACAAAATCAAGTCTTCAACAATGCTCCTCAGTTTAGTCTAGACAATCCATTACATAAGTATACATATTATGTTCACCAGTTTGGAATTTACAAGGTCCACACACATCATTCACCTTCTTCTTCAAGAGTTATGTTTAAATTTTTTACATAATCAATAAAAGGTCTCCATATATTCTCAAATACACTTTCCTTTGATTTCAGTATATATGTTATTCTTTCTAATGGAAGGTTTGTTAACATCTGTCTTAACCACTGAGTCACATCTGGTCTATGAGTCTTTTTCCACAGTAATGCAATACATTTTTTGGCATTAAGCAAACTGAGGTCTATGAATGTTCTTTCACTTTTATTAAAGTTATGCTTTTTTGGGTACAGACCCAACAAAAACAGTTTAGGATTCAATATGATTTGTTTTGAAATTATTTTTTCAATTGTTACCCTCACCTCTTCCCAAAACATTCTAATTATTCTACATTCCCATAAACAATGAAATAGGGTTCCTTTACTTTCCATGCATTTTGTGCATGTATCTGGTATGTTTTTGTTATATCTATTTAACTCCACCGGTGTAACATACATCCGCATTAACCATTTAAAATGTATCAATTTAAGACGTACATTTATTGATTTGGTTTGAGCTTCTGTACAAGCCAATTCCCATTGTTCCTCTGAAATTTCAATTTGCAGATCTTCTTTCCAGTAGTTTAATCTTTTCTGTGAGTTTTCACTTGAGGATAGTGTCAATGAGTTATAAAACTCTGAAATAATACCCTTTCTTTTACTAACTTTCATCAACATTTTTTCCAAGGATGAATAAATAGGTCGAGTGAGAGCATTATTTTGGTTTGATCGAATAAAGTTCCTAAGTTGAAGATATTTAAAAAAATGTGTTCTATTAAGATTAAATTTGATCCTCAGCTCTTCAAAAGACATTATGTTATCTGAACATGACAAATATAAATCTTGAATTTTTGGCATCCCTTTTAAACTCCATACTTTAAACACAGCATCCGCTCTCCCTGGTTTAAAATATTGATTACCCCATATTGGACTAAATTGTGACAGTAAGTGTGGTTCTTTTAAATATTTTTTAGTTTCACACCATACTTTAATCATATGTTTTACAAATGGGTTTTTAACTTGTTTCTGTAATTTTTTTGCCGAGTCTGAATATATGAATATGGGAAGAGGTAAAGGCAAATTGTATCATTCCATTTCAGTCCAGTGAGGGAGATCATTTGATGAAAAATAATATGTCATAGACCTCAGTTGTGCCGACCAATAATACAACATAAAATTTGGACATTTCAGACCTCCACGATCAAATGGTAAATATAATAAAGACAAACGTAATCTAGCCCTCCTGTTGTTCCATATAAATTCCACTAACTTTTTTTTAATTCTTGAGAATAAATCTAAAGGTGGTGGTAAGGGAATGTATTGAAATAAATAAAGTATTTTAGGTAAGATATTACTTTTAAGTATATTGATTCTCCCGATCATCGACATTGGTAGTGACATCCATCTCTGAAGTAACTCATTAATATCTGTCATTAAGGCTTCATAATTGACACTGGCGACTGATTCTAGCTTAGGCACAATTTGGATTCCTAAATATTTAAACTGATTTACAACATTGAATTGATTTACCTCAGGGGCTGGGTAATTTCTCTGGGTCTCATTTAGCATTAATATTGAAGATTTAGTTTTATTTATTTTATATCCTGATATTTCCCCAAAATTCTTTATTAAATTCAACAAGGTCGGAATTGATTTTTTAAGATTCGACATAAACAAAATTATGTCATCGGCATACAGGGAGATTTTATGTTCTGTTGGTCCAACTTTAATTCCATATATTTGTGACTGTAGACGTATCGCCATCGCTAAAGGTTCAATTGCCATAGTAAACAGTAAAGGTGAAAGTGGACAGCCTTGTCGACATCCTCTATTGATTTTTATTGATTTTGAAATATTGTTATTTGTTAGGATTTCTGCTGTAGCATTATTATATATTATCTGAACCCATTTTATGAAATTATTTCCAAGTCCAAACCTTGGTAAGACTTCAAAAAGAAAGGGCCATTCGACTCTATCAAAGGCCTTTTCGGCGTCCAGTGATAGGACAGCTGTATCCGGTGCTTCTTTATTAGAATAAATAATATTAAATAGTCTTCTTACATTATGGAAGCCTCGTCTTCCCTTTATAAAGCCATTCTGATCTTGATTAATAATATTTGGTAAAATTTCTTGTATTCGTCTTGCTAAAATTTTACAGATTATCTTAAGGTCGGCATTTAATAGGCTTATTGGTCTCATATTTTCACATTTATTAGAGGGTTTACCTGGTTTTGGCAACAGTATAATTAAGGCATTATTCATGTATGATGGTAAATTACTATTTTGAAATGCTTCTAAAACCATTTCCAAAAAAGGTTTTATTAATTTATCCTTAAATTTTTTATAAAGGTCAACTGGAAGACCATCTGGTCCTGCACTTTTTCCTGATTTCATATTATCAATGGCTAGCCCAACTTCTTCTTGACTAATTTTAGACTCCAGTATCTCCCTGTTTTCATTTGAAATACACGGTATAGATAGTTCGTTCAAAAACCCATTTAGTTTTGTTAAGTCAGATTCATTTTTGGTATCATGTAATTTTTCATAGTAATCTCTAAAGGCTCTATTAATTTCTAAAGGATCTATAACTACCTGTCCTTTACTTATAATATTGGTAATTGGTGTTTTAAATTCTAATTGTTTAATCTGCCATGCCAATAATTTTCCTGATTTTTCACCTTGTTCATAAAAAGATTGTTTCAATCTTAGAAGACTCGAGGCAGCTCTATTCGCTGATTTTTTTGTCATATTCAGCTCTCAAAATCAGTAATTCGTTCTCCAACCTTGGATCACTTCCTGCATATACTTTTTCTTGAAGAATTTTTATTTTATGTTCCAATTGAACTCTCTCCTCTCGAGTCTTCTTAGATTTTGAACCTGTATAACTAATAATATGTCCCCTAATAAAAGCTTTGAAAGCCTCCCACTTTACACATGCTGATGTTTGTGTAGTATTAATATCGAAGAACTCATCTGTCTGTTTTTCTATGTACTTAACAAATTCCTCATCCTGAAGCCATTTATGCTGAAATTGCCATCTACCTGGTTCCTTTGTCAATTTCTTATCTACATATATTAGACAGCAGGGTGCATGATCAGAGATCACGATGTTGTCATAAAAGCAGTTTTGAATCTTGGACCTTAATTCTACGGAGATCAAAAAAATAATCAATACGTGAGAAAGTCTTGTAGGTATTGGAATAACAAGAGTAGGCTTTAACTTGTGGATTCATTCCTCTCCATATATCTAGCAATCTCAATTCTTTCATAAAATGAATAATGGTCATCCTACATCCATTGTGCGTACAGTCCTGTCCTGTTGATCTATCTATACTGGGATTCAATGTACAATTAAAATCCCCTGCTATTATATGTTGCCCTGTAAGTGATGATAAGATAAGAAATAAATTAGCAAAGAACTTTTGATCATCTATATTGGGACCATATAGGTTTACCAAATTTATATTTTCTAATAACAAAGATCCTTGAATGATTAAATATCTTCCAAATTTGTCTCCAATTACATTTTTCACTTGAAATGGGACTGATTTATGTATGAGAGTCATAACTCCCCTGGCTCGGGATGAAAATGATGAGGTGAAAACACTTCCTTGCCATCTACTCCTAATTCTTTTTACATCCTCCTCTATTAGATGAGTTTCTTGTAAAAACACAATTTTTGAACCCATATCTTTTATTTTATTCATAACTTGTTTAAGTTTTTTTAATTTTTGTAGACCTCTGCAATTCCATGAAGTTAAATTAAGATTAACGCTTTGGTTTATGATCAATAGGGAGTTTAGGATTACCTTGCAGTATAAACATGCTCATACAGAGAAGCAAAAACATGAGTGGTTGAACATTCATCCTACAAACTACACACAAACAAATTCCCCCTTCCCACATTTGTGGTAATCCCCCCAAAATCAAAAAAAAAAAAGTCAGTCTCCCGATATAGCCATCGACCGCTCCACACCCACGAGGATCAGCCAAAGCCACTCCTTCTTCATCCTCCCAATCACCCTAACTCTGCTGCTTTTAATGACATAACATTAACTCTCTTCTGTAGTTTTCCAACTTAACTCCCAAATTTTTAGCAGCTTTGTACATCATAGTTTTGTTTTTTTTTTGTTTTTTTTTTAATATATAATACAATCTATATTTTGTAAACTTGCTATTTGCTTCAAGTCAGTCAGATGCCTGTGCAAATGCTTAAATATTCTACCTTATATTTTGTTCATGCTTAGCTCCCACCAGTCTCTTCTTGATGAACTCCTGCGCCTCCTCTGGGGTCTTGAAGATGTGGGTTCTGTCCTCATACGTGGTCAACAGTCTCGCAGGATAAATTACACCATGACGAATCCCAAGGTTGCGCAGCTCTTTACGTACGGGATCAAACTGCTTCCTCAATTGTTGGATTCCTGTGGCCAAATCTGGGTAGAACCGCACCTGCTGGTCCTGGTGTTTAATCTGGCCTTTAGCTCGCGCAGCGTTGAAGATCTTCATCCTGTCTCTGTTGCTGATAAACTTCATAATAATCGTCCTCGGTGGTCCCTTATCTCTCCGTGGGCCGATACGATATGCACTTTCCAGAACGACTGCTGATTGCAGCTCCGCGCTGCCCAGCGTCTCCGGAATCCACTTTTCCAAAAAGGAACATGTGTCCCGACTTTCGGATTCCTCCGGTAGACCCACCAGCCTCAAGTTGTTCCGTCTCGACCGGGATTCCAAGTCCAAGACATTATTTTCCAGACTTTTATTTTTTTTTTCCAAAGTGCGCACCTTTAATTGAAGACAGGTGACGTCATCTTCAGCACTAGCGACACGAAGCTCTACCTGCGCCATTCGTTCTACACAGTCACCCAATTCTTTTCTCATGCCTTCCAACGCTGCCATAATCCCATCAAACTTAGCGGAAAAGTCCGCTCTCATTGAACTAATGGCGTTAAGCACCGCACCTGTGCCGTTTCCCACATTCACCGCACCGCTGCTCGCTTCCTCCGCCATATATGGAGCTTCCTTATCTGCTGCGTCACAGACGTGAAAGTCCGTTAATTTAGACTGTTTCGGCGGCTCGCTTTTTCCTCTACCTGGTTTTCCAGCCTTAGGCTTCACCGACATATCCTCGTCCAAACGCTGGGATAGGTTCTGTCCCAAATGAGAGCGTTATTTGCCGTTTTTTCGTCTCCAGGAGCAGAGCAGAGCGAGACGTGTCCCCCTCACGTGGCCGCCATAACCGGAAGTCAAAATTGAACTTTTGAATTTTGCTTGTTTTATTTTACTTAGGCAATTGTAATTTCTTTGGAAAAACTTTACAAGTTTGTTTTATTTTATCTGGTAATACAACATTAATAATAGGGATAAGGACCTGTACTTATATTGCGCTTTTCTTGTCTCAAAGACCACTCAAAGTGCTTTACTAGTACTAACCCTCTATTCTAATGGCCTATAGAAGACAGGTACCTAGGGACAATTTAGAATGACCAATTAACCTAACATGCATGCCTTTGTATTGTGGGAGGAAACTCTAGCTCTCGGCAGTAAACCCACACAGCACAGGAGAACATGCAAACTCCACACAGAAAGGTTTCCATCCCTGCCAGCCTGGGGATTTTAACCTGGAGCCTCGTAGCTATGAGCCAACAGTGCTTACCATCTAACCACCGTGCTGCTAGGTACTAGGCACCTAATGGTGTACAACAACAACTTTGTTGACACAGTTTAAAGGCAAAATATAATGCAGCAACTGCAAATGAGGTTGTATGCAATAAACATTGCAATAAATGTGTACCTGTGTTACTGAGTGTTTTGCACAATTACTACTGCTCTTTAGGAAAAAAAAGGGCCACACGTTGGTCAATGTGGATTTCTTCAATACAAAAAAAAAAGTATCCGATTACTCAATCGATTGATTTGAGTGACCGATTACTCAATTAGTAAAATGATCGATAGCGGCAGCCCTAGATACAACTACCTATCTATAAATGCAAGAAATTTGTGTGTCTGTTTGTGTGTGTGTGTTCCTCAAATATCTCCCAAACCGTTCGTCAGACTGACGAGGTTTGTACACCCTTGCAACCTCTGCTGAGGTTGCAAGGGTGTACATCCCCGAGTATGGAGTTCCTCAGTGAAAATATGCAATTTTTATCAATTACAGTTTAGCCACCGCTGTTTCCTCATGCTCTGGCTTCTGCAGCTGTGGGCGGGGTTTTGTATTGACTCAGTACTGATTGGCTAATACACGACATCACGATCAGTCACTCACCACAGCACTCCGTAAACAAGAAAAGGAAATGAAAAGTGACAAATTTGACCAGAAAAAGAGAATACTGATGTTGCTATGATTGTGTAGCTTTAAAGGATAATTCAGCATATCAATCAATCAAAAGATCAAAAGCATCCGCTTCCTTGACGTTGGTGGGCGCAGGCCCAAGGTTGTTACCAGTGATTTAAAGCAGACGAACCTCACCCAGGCTGACACCCAGGATAGGGCAAAGTGGAAGACGGCTTTAAGAGCCATGCAACGTCATACCTGCGATGGCAGTGGATCAATGATGTAAATGGATAGTGAGTGAGTGATGTGGAGAACAGTGCGGGTGCGCCAGCGGTGACCAGGGGTCTGGCAGGGAACATCAATGTTGGATAAGCAGCAGCCGGACTGGCGGATTGCAGTCCTTCACAGGGAGCCAAACCCAGCCTGCCAGGTTAGCGGTGAATGGACATCCCGGCTGCTGCTTCACCTGTGTGCCACCAGTGTACTTTGCAGGACCGCAGACTTCCAATGGTGCTCATTCCGGTGCTGGTGTGCTCACACGGCTATCGAAAAATTAAAAGTTAATAATAATAGCACCATGATTGTGAAGCGGAATGGCCAGATCAATTGCATATCATATGCGGACACATAGGCTAAAGGACGACTGTGACTAAGGACACAAAAACGCCCAAATAATGAAATAAATCATTTTTTATTTACTGATAAATGGGCAACACTGATGCAACAGTTGCAGCCAAACAGGTCCTTCTGCTGAGTATAATAATGTTTGGTGTTTTGTACTTAATATTGTTAAAATATAAAAGGGTGTACTATAATGGGTCTCAAATATTTGTAAATGTGTCCTGGTATAGTACTGCATGAGTTTATTGACGATAGACTATAAATTACATATATAAACTAAAACAATTATAATGGTGACTGAACAACTCCCATTCCCCAAAGTGCAAGATACAACAGCTATAAATATAAGTCATAAAAGATCCCACAAAAAAAGTCTGACAACCAAATAAACAAGGGTTCTTAAACACTGGCTAATATTGGATGTCCCATTCATTTTCAATAATTCTGTAATTAATATTTACACAAATAAATCTTAGTGTTCAGTCCCTTTCATATTTGTCAATGTCTAACATGTGATTGCCTACATATAGGCTACACCTCTTTGGCCTACCTGCTTCAGGCAGGAGTACTTGCTTTCTACGGGCATGCACTAGTAGTATCGATTTGAAAACCGTACATCGTTACTTTCTCTAATTATCATTTTGACAGGGTAGGTGTTGACGCCCTCACCCATCCGCCCGGTGGGGTGATGACAAGACCCCTTCAGCCTTTCAGAGGCTGAGGGGGAAACCTACTCCACTGATAGTTGATATAGTTAGTTGATAGTTGATAGTAGATCAAATTGATTATTTGATCTTCAAATAATCAATTCTTCATTAACTTTAGGCCATGTACCGCAGGCTTTTAAAACTGCTGTAATTAAACCCTTACTCAAAAAGCCAACGCTGGATCCAGGAGTTTTAGCTAACTATAGACCAATCTCTAATCTCCCTTTTATTTCAAAAATCTTAGAAAGAGTTGTTGCTACGCAATTATTTGACCACTTGCAGGGAAATGGTTTATTTGAAGAGTTTCAGTCTGGGTTTAGAATCCATCATAGTAGTGAAACAGCCTTAGTGAAGGTCACTAATGCCCTCCTGATCACATCTGATAATGGACTTGTTTCAGTACTTGTCCTTTTAGACCTTAGTGCAGCTTTTGATACTCATTCATTCATTCATTTCATCTTCTTCCGCTTAATCCTTTTCGGGTCGCGGCGGGGCTGGAGCCTATCCCAGCATCTTTTGGGCGAGAGGCAGGGTACACCTTGGACAGATCGCCAGTCCATTGCAGGGCCAACACAGAGAGACAGACAACCATTCACTCTCACAGTCATACCTAAGGACAATTTAGAATCCCCAGTTTTTGATGCCAATTAACTTAACTTGCATGTGGGAGGAAACCGGAGAAATCCCGGAGTAAACCCACGCAGACACGGGGAGAACATGCAAACTCCACACAGATCACTGTTGGTCGGGGGCTGGGATCAAACCCAGGATCCCCCGGCCAAGGGTGAGTTGCTGTACTGCCGCAGTGCTAACCACTGCGCCACCGTGCGCCCAGCTTTTGATACTATCAATCATAATATTCTACATGATAGATTAGAACACTATGTTGGACTTAATGGAACTTGGTTGCAGTGGTTTAGATCTTATTTATCTGATAGGTTCCAGTTTGTTCATGTCAATAATGAGTTTTCTTTCAACTCAAAGCTCAGTCAGGGAGTTCCACAGGGATCTGTGCTAGGCCCTACTCTTTTTAGTTTATATATGCTTCCGTTAGGCAACATTATTAAAAAGCACTGTATACATTTTCATTGTTATGCAGATGACACACAATTATACCTGTCAATGAAGCCAGATGATAGTAATCAATTAGCCAAGTTAGAAGCCTGTCTTAAGGAAATCAAAGCTTGGATGACTTGTAATTTCCTGCTATTAAATTCAGATAAGAATGAAGTCATTCTTGTTGGTCCAAAAAACCTTAGAAATACCTTTCCAAATCAAACTTTTGGGTTGTCCTAAAACATCTTTAAAAAGTCTTCAGTTGATCCAAAATGCTGCAGCAAGAGTTTTAACAGGTACTAGAAAGAGAGATCATATCTCTCCGGTTCTGGCCTCCCTTCATTGGCTTCCCATAGAGTTTAGAATTAAGTTTAAAATCCTTCTTCTCACTTTCAAAGCTCTAAACAATCAGGCCCCCTTTTATTTAAAAGATCTGATATTATCCTATTATCCTAACAGAGCACTACGCTCCCAAAATGCTGGATTACTTGTAATACCTAGAATCTCCAAAAGTACAATGGGGGGGAAGAGCCTTCAGTTATCAAGCTCCTCTCTTGTGGAACCAGCTGCCAATCTGGATTCGGGAGTCAGACTCGATCTCTGTTTTTAAGAATAGGGTTAAAACCTTCATTTTTGATATAGCCTACAATTAGGGAGGGATCATGTGTCTCTGAACCCTCCCTTAGTTATGCTGCTATCAGGTTTAGACAGCCGGGGGACCTCCAATAATCGCACTGGGCTTCACTCCTTTCTTCACTCTCAATGAAATTTTTTTGCTGGTCATTAGCATCTGTTTGTTCTCTCCCATAGATTGAGCCCCCATCGTGCTGTTTGCTCTCTACATGTCTGTTCTTTTCATCTTCTCTATCCCCTCACCCCCCAGCCAGTCGCAGCAGATGACTGCCCCTCCCTGAGCCTGGTTCTGCTGGAGGTTTCTTCTTGTTAAAAGGGAGTTTTTCCTCTCCACCGTCACCAAGTGCTTGCTCACAGGGGATCTCTTGATTGCTGGGGTCTTTCTGCAATTGTGGGGGTTTCTCCTACAGTTGAAAGTGCTATGAGATGACTGTTGTTGTGAAATGGCGCTATATAAATAAAGCTGAATCGAATTGAATTGAATAGTTGTACTCTATTGACACACACACTAGACAATCATGGCCACCAAAGTCTAACTAGTGTGAATGCTCAGTACCACGTTCAGGCATAGCAGAGTTGTGGCGCCGAGCACATTGAAAGAGATATTTTTGAGCATTGTGCAGACACACATGGATCCAATCTGAATATGACATGTAAGTGAAATAATTTCTTAACTATAACTGTAAGAGTCATATTTGACCAAAACTACTCAAAATAAGCCAAAAAGTCCAGAAAGTTGCAGAGTTTTGTGTGATTTTTCCATCATGCTGGCTCTGAGACTGCACTTCTTGTAAACAAAAGGGAGCTACATAATGACACCAAGCCATTTATGTACAGTCATGTGAAAAAATTAGGATACCCCATTAAATATTTAGTTCTTTATTAAGAAATGTTCACATGTCTATGTCTAACCTTGTTTTATTTGTATTTTTTAACATTTATTTTAGCCATTTTAAGTGGGAATGAATGTGGGGGTGTCCTAAAAAAGATGGGGGTATCCTAATTTATTCCTCACTATTTGTTTAGAATTATATTTTATAGAAAATTTGAAAAAAGTCTTTAATTCATTTTTAATTGTTTAGTTGTATTACATGAATCTCCTAGTATTTTAAACACTGATATTAAATATCCATATGTCCAAATATGTTAAAAAAAACACACACAGGCTTATCCAGGGTATCCTAATTTTTTCACATGACTGTACATGGCATATAATCAATACAACTGTTCCTCTCGACAATGGCGAACAATAGCGGCAAAGGGCTCACACTGACCTGATGCAGCAGCTGTGTGATTTGGGCAGATACAAATATACTGTACAAAGCCAGTGACATGTTTGACTTGAGTTCATAAGTTTGACTGTTGGTCTTTTAACAGACAAAACCCACAGGAACTCTGACATACTTTAGAAAATTCATGAAAGCGCTTTTTTGAAAGACATGAAGCTATAAGTTTTATTGCAACGTGATTACATATGAGGTCTGCAGCAATGTGAGCGCAGGTCAGTGGGAGACTAAGGAAGAGGGACAATTGTGCTTTGGCAGTAGGCACAGGAAGTGGTAAACTCAGTCTAGAGTGAGTGCAGTCTAACGGCCAATTTCCACTGACTTCAGTTACGGGCCGTGATGGTCGCCACAGCAAATACAGTGCCATGAAGAAGTATTTGCCTCCTGCCTGATTTCTTGTATTTTTGCATATTTTGTCACAAATGTTTCAGATCATCAAACTAACGTTAATATTAGACAGAGATAACCTGAGGAAATGCAAAATGTATCATCATTTAATACATTAAGAGGAAAAAAAGCTATTCAAACCTCCCTGGTCATATGTGAAAAAGTAATTGCTCCCTTAACCTAATAACTGGTTGTGCCACCCTTGGCGACAAAAACTGCAATCAAGCATTTGCGATAACTGGCAATAATTTCCCCATTGTGGGACTAATAAAGCTTTACAGCGCAGTAGAGGAATTTTGGCAAACTCTTCTTTGCAGAATTGTTTTAATTCAGCCATGTTGGAGGGCTTAAGCTCAAGGTCACTAATTGATGGCCGGACATTCTCCTTCAGGATTTTCTGGGAGAGAGCAGAATTTATGGTGCCATCAATTACAGTAAGTTGCCCAACATGTTTGACTGTTGCTATGATGTTCTTATGAAATGCTGTGTTAGATTTATGCCAGATGTAAGGGGACACATGCATTCAAAAAAGTTCAGCTTTTGCCTTGTCAGTCCACAGAATATTTCCCCAAAAGTCTTGGGGATCATCAAGATGTTTTTTGGCAAATGGCAGACGAGTGTGTTCTTTTTGGTCAGCAGTGGTTTTCTCCTTAGAACACTCCCATGGGTGACATTTTTGCCCAGTCGCTTTCTTACTGTTCAATCATGGACCAGTGTCCATGTTAATCTGGTGTTCAGTGTCCATATTAATCTGGACTCTTTGGCCTAACTGGCCTCTAGCCAGTTAGCAATTTTTACAGCTGCTTTGAAAATGACCAAATTAAAATGGGTTTTAACATTAACCTGCTTTTAAGGACTCATGCAGTTTCAGTCATTATCCTGGGCCACTGTGCATACAACTGGGCATGTCCTTCAGTCAGTAAGTCTTTTTATCACTGGATTTATGCTGTTTAATGTAGCGCTAGCCACTATTAGCATTGAGGTATGTGGGTTGGACCTAGTCACTGATTCTGGCATTTGAAAAGGGGTGGGGGTGAAAAGATTTTGACACTTTGACACAAGACTGAGAAGGCACACAAGACACAAGACAATGAAAGGCTTTGTAGAAAAAAGGGCACAAGCTATCATTTTAGACAATGTCAATTTGTTTTTATAGGGGATTTATAGCCATCGGAGTGCATTTTTAAAATGCTTTGTCTGTGAATTGGTCTGTGAAAAACATGATTATTACGCGATTTATCTCCACAACTCGGCGTGAGTCTGCTTATTGTGTGAAGTGAAAACCAGTTGAATAATAACTAATTTCCCTCAGATCTCAGATAACCTGCCCCACTCTGGACCACAGCACCACTGTACACTGGATCCTCTTTCTGTAGGTTAAGTGCAACACAAATATAATAAAATTTGCTAGAGACTAGGCTATACAGTTGACTCACGAGGCAACACGCACAGATCCATCTCTGTTGGGAGAAATTCTGGTTGGCAAAATGCATTTTCTGATTAATCGAGCAGCAGCTCCAGCGCAGTATGTGCTGTGACGCAGGGACGGGTGGATCCTGGGTGAACCCCTGCAGCAGCAGCGGACACATTTGCATGCAGCTGTCTCGGAGTGAGGAGACGTTTCCATAGTCTAAAATATCTACGTTTGGAAATTACAATCTGGAAATAAAAGGCTTTTATATTGTGCAGCTCTGTGTTCTATCTGGTTATCGTGTGTAATTTGGACTGTGGCAGTGAAACTGACAGATTTGGTTTGTAACTCAGAACTCAGAACTCAGAAAAGATTTATTGCCAAGTACATTCACAGTAAACAACTGATAAACATATGAGGGATTTGACTTGACACTGAAAACGACATAGTTGACATTTTCAGTGACGCGGCAGCGTCAGTGACGCGCCTGTCAGCAGACTGGGAACAGGAAGCATGAGGGAGGAGAAGGATAAACACAATAGGAGAGAGAAAAAAAGCATTGTTTGTCAGAATACTGGTCATAAATGATCAATATTATGATTACAAGAAAAAAAGCTCTCAATGCACAAGTAGCAGACAATAGAATCTATACAAGGACACAAAGAGAGCAGTGAATGAATAAACTTTTCATCAGTATAGTGAGTCAGTGTGTGTGAGGTGTTGAGTGAGGGTATTTATATCAGTTAAGAACAACAAAGTCTCTTCAGCAGGAGATGTTATGTCTACCGTCTGGCAAAGGCTTGTGTCCTTGCACAGCAGATGGTAAAGTTTGCCAGACAGCTGGCTGTCCATGAGAGTCAATGCTACTCACATGTTTTGAAAACAAAAACTGCAGATAATCTGGAGGACTGTGGTTGTAAGGGCAGGTCGAATGAGTTGAATAGTACTGACTTCAGAGAAAAAAAAAAACTTTATATTCTCTTACAGATTCAGTACTTAAATCCTTCATTGCTGGACGTTGAAATAATCATGGACGGCTCTCAGCGTGATCATGATGTAATCCATTTTCCTAGACAGTTCTCCATTAGCCGCTGTCAGAGTCCTGCCCAATTGGTCAATTTGATGGTTAAGCCTCGCCGGGTCAGCATTTTGATAGGCTCCGTCCATCTTCATCAATTTACGGTACACCAGAACAATCCCAGATCCAATCAGTAGAATTCCGATGACCATTGCTACGAAGAGGTATAAATCTTCAACATCTTCGATAGAGAGATCACACAGGCACAAGAGTTTCCAATTACTTGTGTCCTTCAAATAGCCCGTGGCCGCTGTTCCTGCGGGGCAAACTGCCTCCCCCGGGGCACTTTTCCTCGTTGAAAAAATAGTGTCAATTGCGTTCAAAGCCCAGCTTATTAAATCCATAATTTCGTTCGATAATCAGCAGTAGAGACACGCAGACAGACGATAGCAAGCTGGGATCCAGTCAGTTAGGGGAGGAGAGAGATAAAGAGCCGGAGCTGGAGAAAAAGCGTCTGCTCTCTTTGGGAGGCGGAAGTGAAGATGAACAAGTCTATTTTCAGCTGTAAGATTAGAGTGATATTCAGTGGTGTTTATTTACTTACTTTTCTTACGAACATCACGTCTGTCCGTCTGTCCCTTGTGTGTGGATTGTCGAAGGCTTTCTCCCACAGCATATTTTTAGCCCAGTGTGTCAGTACCAGTTACTAGCTCCCCCAGTCACCCCAGCAACACTGTCAGTGAGCAGTGACCCACCTACTGACTTCAAATTTAATGCTGGACCATTTTGTTTTGTTTTATTTCAGTCACGGCGTGAGTCTGAGCCCAGCTGCCTTTTACACAGCTGTACATAGACCAATGTACAGTGTGTAAATGAGCATTGTGCAACGAGCAGTGTATAATTACAAATTAGTACCCGGTGCTAATTTCTGTAACGGTAGTACCAGTAGACTGTGATGATAAATAGCAGCAGAGATGATAATTAGCAGCAGAGATGATATGGACATCAGACGGGTGAGACTGTATCTACTGTACAGGTGAGCAGTGTGCAAATTTAGCAGCCGGTGTGTGAGTGTCAATATGCAAAGCTGTGTTATGGAGTTTTGGGAGTTGTTATCTGTTCAGGAGTCTGATGGCAATGGGAAAGAAGGAGTTCTTCAGTCTGGTTGTCCTGCATTTCACACTTCTGTACCTCCGGTATGAGGGTAGAAATGTGAACAGTCTGTGTTGGGTGGGGTCCCGGACAATGGCGTCAGCTCTCCTTTGGACTCTGCGGTGGTAGATGCTCTGCAGAGAGGGGAGTGAAGTCCTGATGATCTTCTTTGCTGTCTTCACCACTCTCTGCAGGCATTTGCGGTCCAGGGCAGTGGTGCTGCAGTACCACGCAGTGATGCAGTTGGTCAGGATGCTCTCGATGATGCAGCTGTAGAAATTGTTGAGAGGATACTGGAAGACATGCCAAACTTCTTCAGCCTCCTCAGAAAGCACAGCCGCTGTTGAGCTCTCTTAACCAGCTCTGTGGTGTTAAGTGCCCACTTAAGGTCTTCGCTGATGTGGATGCCCAGGTATTTAAAACTGCTCACCCTCTCCTTCTCAAGCTTCCGGATGAACAGCGGCCGATGGGGTCGCCTCCTCCCTTTCCTCATGTCCACTATCATCTCCTTTGTCTTGTCTTGCCCGTGTTGAGGGTGAGGTTGTTGCCTCACACCATGACACCAGGTTGGCCGCCTCCCTCCTGTAGGATGCTTCATCATCACCAGTGATGCGTCGTATCACTGCTGTGTTATCCGCGAACTTTCGGATGATATTGTCCTTGTGGGAAGCAACACAGTCATGGGTGAAGAGGCTGTAGAGGATGGGGCTGAGAACACAACCCTGGGGAACACCTGTGTTTGTGATGATGCTGGCTGAGGTCCTGTTACCCATCCTGACAGACTGGGGCCTGCCAGTTAGAAAGTCCAGTAGCCAGCTGCAGAGGGTGGGGTGCAGGCCAAGTGAAGACTGTCGGTGAGTTTGTGGGGGATGACCATGGAGCTGTAGTCAACAAAGAACATCCTAATGTAGAAGTCTTTATCTTCCAGGTGGATGAGAGAATAATGGAGTGCTGCAGCAATGGCATCTGAGTTGGACCTGTTGGGCCGGTAAGCGTACTGCTGGGGGTAAAGGGTGCGCGGTAAGCTGTTCTCAATGAGGGGCAGCACCACTCTCTCGAAGCACTTCATGATGACTGAAGTGAGTGCTATTGGTCTATAATCATTCAGACAGGTCGGCGGGCTCCTTTTGGGGAGAGGGATGATGGTTGTGGTTTTGAAGCAGGAGGGGACTATGTTCTGGTTGAGAGGGAGGTTGAAGATTGCTGTGAGAATGTCGGTCAGCTCGGCAGCACATGCTCTGAGAGCCCGCCCAGGTATGCTGTCTGGTCCTGCTGTTTTGCGGGCATTGACATTCCTCAGTGCTTAGTTTACCTGGCCTGGTAAGAATCTTAGTGGAGGGATGGGGGGGTGCATGAGTGTGTATCTCTTCTCTGTGCTGTAGCTGGTGGTCTCAAAGCAGGTGTAAAAGATGTTGTGATCATCTGGCAGGCTGTCTGTGGAGCTAGTGGTGCTGCTGTTGGTCCTCTTGTAGTTTGTGATGTGTTGCAGACCTTGTCACATGCTCCCCAGGTCAGGAGTGGAGTAAAGGATGTCCAGCTTTTCTCTGTACTGCCTCTTGGCTGTTCTAGCCTTTCTCAGTCCATACTTTGCAGCTTTGTATTCGACCTCACAGCCTGATTTAAATGCACAAGAGCGAGCACGCAGCATCCGACGTACCTGATTGTTGATCCAGGGCTTCTGGTTGGGGAACGTCCTGACCTGTATGGTGGGGACGATGGTATTACGATAGTATGATGGTAATCTTTACCTTTGGAATCTTTTGGAAGGTCCTTGTGCGTGTGGATTGAGTCAAAACTTTGAGGAGACTGTGGCGACTGTGGAGATCACTAAAGATCTTTGACAGATCAAAAATTGGTGATCTCTCACTGATCTTCACCACTGTATTAAGGAGGTATAAATCCCACTGTAACACCGGTCCACTCTGTGAACTTGCATTTACTGCATTTAATGCTGATACCAGAGGGTCAGAACAAAATAAAATATTTTTTCTGACCTCCACCTCCGTTATCAACACCACAGTATCACACTCTGTCAAGTTATTATTTTTTTTTAATGTTGTGGTTTCCTGCAGAACTGACGGCCATTGTTTCACTCTCCGCCTGATACTCTCCACTAGATATGCAACATTGTGGAACAGATCCAGCTTGCTGCAACAAATGATAAAGATACACAATTGCCTCTTTGATGGATGCCACATCTAGCCTGCAAGGAAATGCCACACTATGTACTGTATTTAATAACTGTTTGCTCATTAATTGTGCTGATCTTCTGATCCACACCACTTCAAAACACAAACACAGCTGGTGGGGAGTGCTGCAAGGCTGAGACTGCACCGCAAACAAACGTAACCGCAGTCAGTGCAATTAGGCTTTAGATTTCTAGATGTAGTTGTATTGTGCATAAAGTGTGCATAAGCATAAGGTGACCGTTATACTGATTAGTAAACTGCACTATGGGGGACAGTAGTATGAGATATGGACACCACTGTTATGAGCTCACTGAGCGCTGTATGCAGCGAAGTACTAGTAATAAAGTCTGATAACAGCCAATACTGGTACATCTCTAATGAGGACTGAAGCACTGAACATTGAAGCCACATCTGTGGTGATTGAAATGGTAATCATCAGTGCTGCTCATCACTTTATTTAACAGACTATAGCTGACTTCAAATTACTTTGAGTGAAAACTAAACTAAACTGAAAACTGCAACCGTGCTTTGTATGAAGAAAGAAGTCCGAAAAGGTAGCACAACTGTCCTTATTTATGTAAAATATGAGGTAGGCATCAATCTTTTCTTCCTCAGATCCACTGCCAATGGGGGTCTTTTTCTTTGACAAATACACCTGCTGCAGCAGCTCCTGCTTCAGGAAACAAAGAAACTGTGGCCAACTCAAAACCTGTATCGTCTGGTAGTTTTTCTTTCCTCTGTGAAAGCTGACGTTTTATCACAAGAGAATCAGTTTCTATGTGAGGAAAATACATTACTATAAACAACTGGACCGTTGTTGGTGAACATTAAAAAGTGAAAGCCAAGTTTATAAACATCCAATATGAGTGTTAATTTTATAATGCACTTCATGTAAAACAGGACTATCAGCAGTTACAGAAATCAAAGGTCCCATTCACTAAGACATGGTTTGTTTGTGGATTCTACAACTTCTAAAATGCTTTCTTGGTTCATCATCATCATCATCATAGCAGTCTGTTGTGGGCGACAATGACTGTTTCATTTAGATCTGATCAGATTCCTCCACACAGCTCTGTCCTTAGCCTTCCGCTGCCAGGAACTCCTGTCTATGTCCAACTTCTTCCAGTTTCTTTTTACAGTGTCTTTAAATCTGAGCCTTGGTCTACCCTGATTGCGTTTGCCCTCGCATAACTGTGAGTAGAGTAACTGCCGAGGGAGATGCTGGTGGTCCATCCTTTCAACATGTCCAAGCCATCTCAGGCTCATCTGTATTAGCATGTCCTCCATTGATGGTAGACCAGCTCGTTTCAACACTTCTATGTTGGTTATCTTGTCTTTCCATGAGATTCAATTCAATTCAAATCAACTTTATTTATATAGCGCCATTTCACAACAATAGTCATCTCATAGCACTATCAACTGTAGGGGGAACCCCCACAGTTGCAGAAAGACCCCAGCAATCAGGCGATCCCCTGTGAGCAAGCACTTGGCGACGGTGGAGAGGAAAAACTCCCTTTTAACAGGAAGAAACCTCCAGCAGAACCAGGCTCAGGGAGGGGCAGTCATCTGCTGCGACTGGCTGGGGGGTGAGGGGATCATTATGGCTCGAAGGTGTCTCATCATGTACGTGTGGAGTTTCTTCACCTGCACTCCGTAGACAGTCCAAGTTTCAGCACCGTATAATAGCCAGTACTGTCGCTCTGTACACTTTGCATTTCACACGGATAGACACATGTCGATTGTTCCACAGTCTCTCCCTCAAGTTTCCAAACACAGCGCTCGCTCTTCCCATTCTGAGAGATAGTTCATCCTCCAGTCTAGCATTCTCTGAAACAGTACTCCCTAGGTACTTGAAAGTCTTGCACTTGACTAGTGGCTCTGTATCAGTGTTGATCTCTTCTGGTAGTGATGTTGATAACTGGAACTTTGGTGGTTGATAAAGGCACTCTGTCTTCTTGATGTTGATTTTGAGGCTGAATTGGCTAGCTGCTCTTGCAAATTTCTCCACTAAAGATTGCATATCTTCCACGCTGTGTACAACTAGAGCACTGTCGTCGGCAAATTAACTTATAATTAACTTAAATAGTTAACTTAAATACTGTAACTACTACAACTCCTTCTATTGATGTCTGTCTTGATGAGTTTACTCCAATCGACCTTCGTGAGTTAGACAAAATAGTTTCCTCATCCAAACCTTCAACTTGTCTTTTAGACCCTATTCCTACCAGGTTATTTAAAGAAGTCTTCCCACTTATTGGTAGCTTTATTCTTCATATAATCAATTCTTCATTAACTTTAGGCCATGTACCGCAGGCTTTTAAAACAGCTGTAATTAAACCCTTACTCAAAAAGCCAACGCTAGATCCAGGAGCTTTAGCTAACTATAGACCAATCTCTAATCTCCCTTTCATTTCAAAAATCTTAGAAAGAGTTGTTGCTACGCAATTATTTGACCACCTGCAGGGAAATGGTTTACTTGAAGAGTTTCAATCTGGGTTTAGAATCCATCATAGTACTGAAACAGCCTTAGCGAAGGTCACTAACAACCTCCTCATTGCATCTGATAATGGACTAGTTTCTGTACTTGTCCTTTTAGACCTTAGTGCAGCTTTTGATACTATTGATCATAATATTCTACTTGATAGATTAAAACACTATGTTGGACTTAATGGAACTTCGTTGCAGGGGTTTAGATGTTATTTATCTGATAGGTTCCAGTTTGTTCATGTAAATAATGAGTTTTCTTTCAGCTCAAAGCTTAGTCATGGAGTTCCACAGGGATCTGTGCTAGGCCCTACTCTTTTTAGTTTATATATGCTTCCGTTAGGCAACATTATTAGAAAGCACTGTATACATTTTCATTGTTATGCAGATGACACACAATTATACCTGTCAATGAAGCCAGATGATAGTAATCAATTAGCCAAGTTAGAAGCCTGTCTTAAGGAAATCAAAGCTTGGATGACTTGTAATTTCCTGCTATTAAATTCAGATAAGACTGAAGTCATTCTTGTTGGTCCAAAAAACCTTAGAAATTCCTTTCCAAATCAAACTTTCAGTTTGGATGCAGTTACTCTTTCTCTTAATAGCTCTGTGAGGAACCTTGGAGTTATTTTTGATCAGGATTTGTCCTTCAATTCACATATTAAATTTGTTTCTAAGACTGCCTTCTATCATTTGCGTAATATTGCCAAGATTAGGAGCATCTTGTCTCAGAGTGATGCTGAGAAGCTGATCCATGCTTTTGTTAGCTCGAGATTAGATTATTGTAATTCTTTATTATCAGGCTGTCCTAAAACATCTTTAAAAAGTCTTCAGCTGATCCAAAATGCTGCAGCAAGAGTTTTAACAGGTACTAGAAAGAGAGATCATATCTCTCCGGTTCTGGCCTCCCTTCATTGGCTTCCCATAGAGTTTAGAATTAAGTTTAAAATCCTTCTTCTTACTTACAAAGCTCTAAACAATCAGGCTCCTTTTTATTTAAAAGATCTGATACTACCGTATTATCCTAACAGAGCACTACGCTCCCAAAATGCAGGATCACTTGTAATACCTAGAATCTCCAAAAGTACAATGGGAGGCAGAGCCTTCAGTTATCAAGCTCCTCTCCTGTGGAATCAGCTGCCAATCTGGATTCGGGAGTCAGACTTGATCTCTGTTTTTAAGAATAGGGCTAAAACCTACCTTTTTGATATAGCCTACAATTAGGGAGGGATCATGTGTTTCTGAACCCTCCCTTAGTTATGCTGCTAATAGGTTTAGTCAGCCGGGGGACCTCCAGTAATGCACTGGGCCTCACTCCTTTCCTCACTCTCTATGAAATATTTTTTTTTGCTGGTCATTAACATTTGTTTGTTCTCTCCCATAGATTGAGTCCCCATCATGCTGTTTGCTCTCTACATGTCTGTTCTTTTCTTCTTCTCTATCCCCTCACCCCCCAGCCAGTCGCAGCAGATGACTGCCCCTCCCTGAGCCTGGTTCTGCTGGAGGTTTCTTCCTGTTAAAAGGGAGTTTTTCCTCTCCACCGTCGCCAAGTGCTTGCTCACAGGGGATCGCCTGATTGCTGGGGTCTTTCTGCAACTGTGGGGGTTCCCCCCTACAGTTGATAGTGCTATGAGATGACTGTTGTGAAATGGCGCTATATAAATAAATAAAGTTGAAGTTCAAAGAGCATTTCTCTTACTACCTTTATCAATGTCTTACTCTTGGCTATAAACTGTGCCACACTGAACAAGTCTGCTTCTTCCCTTGTTTGAATGTATACTCCTTCTGAAGTGTCTGTGATGGCCACCTCAAGCATGGCTGCCAGATATAGTGAGAAGAGTGTAGGTGCCAGCACACACCCTTGTTTCACCCTGTTGCTTACTGAAAAGTCTTTACTGAACCACTCATTGCCACATTTGCTTGCATACCTGTATGGAGTGCCTCGATCAGGCTGACAAACTTCTCTGTACAACTATATTTCTTGAGTACCTGCCAAAGTTCTTGTCGTGAAACAGTATCAAAGGCTTTACTGAAGTCTATGAAGACTACATAAAGCGGCATGTTCTATTTGATACACTTTTCTTGAACATGTTTCAAGCAGAAAACCATGTCCATTGTGCTTCTTCCACTTCTAAAGCCGCACTGGGTTTCCGGTAGTACATTCTGCGAGATGTGTTCACTGAATCTGTTAAGTAGTACACGTGAGAGAATCTTACCAACAGTGGCTAGCAGTGATATACCTCGGTAATTTCCACAATCTTTCCTGTCACCTTTCTTGAACAAAGGCACAATACTTGCATCCTTCCAGTCCTGAGGTACTTTCTGGGCATCCCATATCTCTTGGATGAGCTTGTGCAGGCAGTTGGTCAGCTGAACACCACTAAATTTCCACACTTGTGCTGGAATTCCACCCCTTCCTGGAGCTTTACCATCCTGTGTTGTCCTGATAGCTGCCATTAGTTCATCAAAATTTGGTGGTTCATCCAGACTTGATACAGCTGGTCGCTGCACTAGAGCTTCTTTAGCCTCTTCAGTGAGATCTCCAGGGTTGTTTAGTAGTTGGTCAAAGTGGTCTGCAAATCTGTCCAGGATCTTGTCTTTCTCCTGCAAAACCGTTTCACCATCCATAGCCTTTAGTTGGATCAATCCTCTTGGTTTAGGGTCGTAGATTTCTCTCAAACCTGTGAAGAATGTTTTCATGCCCTTCCTGTCTGCTGCAGTTTGAAGTTTCTCTGCTTTTTCATCCCACCAGTTGGATTTCATCTCTCTGGTGTACTTCTGTAGCTCACTCTGAGCCTTTGAGTATTTCATCTTCTTCGACCTTGTGTTACACTGTAGGTTTTCCTGCCTAGCTGTATTCCTGGCTTCTAGTAGTTTCTTCAGGTGTTCATCATGCTCATCAAACCAATCTTGATGTTTCCTCTCAGGGTAGCCTAATACATCACTTGCAGTCTGATACACCGTATCCTTCAATGTTGCCCATTTCTCTTCTATGTCATTCTCTGAGCTGTTGCTGTCCCAGTCTTTCAAGTTTTCATCCATTTCCTGTGTAAGTTCTTCCTGCTTCTTTTGGCCTTTCAGTGCACTAGTGTTTAGCTTCCGTGGTGGCTTCGCACCCGTCCTGCAGTGCTGTTTTCGTCTGCAAATCCTTAATCTAGATCTCAGCATAATATGATCAGTACCACAGTCCGCGCCTCTCATTGCTCTGGTGTCCAATACATCTCTTATGTCTCTCTGCCTGACTATGATGTAGTCTAATAAGTGCCAGTGCTTGGATCTTCTAATAAGTGCCAGTGCTTGGATCTTGGGTGCAACCATGTCTTCTTGTGCGTGTCCTTGTGCTTAAATAGAGTGTTGGTTATCACAAGGTTGTACTCTGAACATACTGCAAGTAGAAGTTCTCCATTAGCATTGCACTTGCCTACTCCATGACTGCCTAGCACTCCTTTCCATTTCTCAGTGTCCGAACCAACTCTGGCATTAAAATCTCCAACGAGTATCAGCCTGTCATCAGTCGGTACACGCCTGATAGTCTCACGTAAATCACTGTAGAACTCTTCCTTCACCTCCTCTGTGTTGGTCATTGTTGGGGCATATACACTGATGAGTGTGGCATACATCTTCCACTGTAGTGGGAGTCTCATAGTCATTACCCTATCATTGATTGGCACCAGTTCCTCATCAAGCATTGCTGCTATCTCCTTTCTAACTGCAAAGCCCACTCCTGCTTCTCTCCTTTCTTGAGTTGATCTCCCACTCCAAAAGAAGATGTACCCATGGTCTTCCAAGCTGTCATATCCCGGCAATATTGTTCCATTAAGTGCAGCTATGTCTACATTGTACCTGTTCATTTCCAGGGCAACAAGCGCGGTCTGTCTTTCTGGGCGCTGTGATGTTGTTCTGTCCAACAGAGTGCGTACATTCCATTCTGCTACACACAAGGCTGCTGTTTTTCTCTTCTTTTGTCTTCCTGCGCCTAGCTTACTTTTCTCTGCCTGTCGGAGTGTGAACAGATCAGCGTGGACCTTGTAAGCCCAGGCGACGTCCGAGCCGGTATGAGTTGCTTTCTGATTGACCATTTCATGAAACTGCTTGCAAAGTATTTGAGTACTGCTAGCTTTTGCTGGACTAGCAGCACTTTCTTGGCAGATAAAGATATTATTAGTGGCAAGGACAAGCCAAGACAAACTGACTCCAGTATCTGTTGCAGTGACTGGCCAGATGATAGGTTTGTTTATCTCTGCTCTTTGTATAGTGCATGTGACAATGCACCGACTGGCACAGTCCACCACAGACCTTGCGACAGATGTGTTTATTTATCTGCCAGGATGTCCAGTCTCACCCTGTGTAACTGGGAGTGGTCCACCACAGACCTGTGGCAGATATTGTTTTCAGTTCTGCCAGGATGCCCTGTTTCACCCTCCATGCCCTCGGAAGGGCGGGGATGCCGGTTGAGTCGCTGACGGCCCGACCCATGAGACGGGTAGTACTGGTTTTCATGGTTATCCGGTAGCAAGCAAGCCAATGCCTGACCTGACACACAGGTTCATATGACTACAATAAACATATTAAAAATCCCTCGTAGAAATAATTGCATGTTTTAACATTTTGGCAAAATAAGCAGAAGCCTGTAGTACTCTTGTGGATTCTACACTGCATTCCAAATTATTATCCAAACAGGATTTCAGTGTCATAAACATTCAAGTTTTTGTTTTTCCAATTAAACTCATGGATGGTATTGTGTCTCAGGGCTCTTTGGATCACTGATATCAACCTCAGACACCTGTCATAATTAGTTTGCCAGGTGAGCCCAATTAAAGGAAAACTATTTAAGAAGGATGTTCCACATAATTAAGCATGCCAGAGGTTTCAAGCAATATGGGAAAGAAAAAGGATCTCTCTGCTGCCGAAAAGCCTCAAATAGTGCAATGCCTTTGACAAGGCATGAAAACATTAGATATTTTACAAAAACTAAAGCGTGATCATCATACTGTAAAGAAATTTGTGGCTGATTCAGAGTACAGACAGGTTTGTGCAGATAAAAGCATAATGAGGAAGGTTTCTGTCAGACAAATTCATCAGATTAAGAGAGCAGCTACTAAAATGTCATTACAAAGCAGCAAACAGGTATTTGAAGCTGCTGCACAAAAGCAGAAACAGTTGCAGTGGGCCCAGAAATACATGAAGACTAATTTTCAAACAGTCTTATTTACTGATGAGTGCTGTGCAACCCTGGATGGTCCAGATGGATGAGTAGTGGATGGCCACCATATCCCAACAAGGCTGTGACGTCAGCAAAGAGGTGGCAAAGTCATGTTTTGGGCTGGAATCATGGGGAGACAGCTGGTAGGCCCCTTTAGGGTCCCTGAAGGTGTGAAAATGACCTTGGCAAAGTATACATAGTAGAGTTTCTGACTAACCACTTTTGTCCTGGCCATGGCACATCGGAACAACTCTTTACTCTTTCGAGAATCCTCGAGGGTTCGTGGGAGTTTGCCCAACCAGTCCACATGTGTTTTGAGGACTTGGAGAAAGCATTTGACCGCGTCACTTGCGTCCCTGGACGCTTCCTGTGGTAATGTATCATCTTTTCCTGTGTTGCTGGCTGTCGGTGTGGTTTGCTCTGTGGTTAGTTCTCCTCACTCTCCTGAGGATTATTGCCTTTAATTGTATTTTAATCACTTTTTTCCCCACCTACTGTCACCTCTCACTTCTGTCTAACAAGCCTCTTGCACCTGTGTGCACACTCAGTGTCACCTAATCAGCCTCTTTAGCCGTCTGTTCACCTTTCATCGGCGTTTGTGGTAGCTTTGGGTTAGTCTCTAGATATGACTACAAGCTCTCCTTCCCCTTCTCCTCTGGTGTGGTCTCTGTGTCCGATGTTTAGCTACACCTAACTACCCACTTATTGGTAGCTTTATTCTTCATATAATCAATTCTTCATTAACTTTAGGCCATTACCGCAGGCTTTTAAAACGGCTGTAATTAAACCCTTACTCAAAAAGCCAACGCTAGATCCAGGAGCTTTAGCTAACTATAGACCAATCTCTAATCTCCCTTTCATTTCAAAAATCTTAGAAAGAGTTGTTGCTACGCAATTATTTGACCACCTGCAGGGAAATGGTTTACTTGAAGAGTTTCAATCTGGGTTTAGAATCCATCATAGTACTGAAACAGCCTTAGCGAAGGTCACTAACGACCTCCTCATTGCATCTGATAATGGACTAGTTTCTGTACTTGTCCTTTTAGACCTTAGTGCAGCTTTTGATACTATCGATCATAATATTCTACTTGATAGATTAGAACACTATGTTGGACTTAATGGAACTTCGTTGCAGTGGTTTAGATCTTATTTATCTGATAGGTTCCAGTTTGTTCATGTAAATAATGAGTTTTCTTTCAACTCAAAGCTTAGTCATGGAGTTCCACAAGGATCTGTGCTAGGCCCTACTCTTTTTAGTTTATATATGCTTCCGTTAGGCAACATTATTAGAAAGCACTGTATACATTTTCATTGTTATGCAGATGACACACAATTATACCTGTCAATGAAGCCAGATGATAGTAATCAATTAGCAAAGTTAGAAGCCTGTCTTAAGGAAATCAAAGCTTGGATGACTTGTAATTTCCTGCTATTAAATTCAGATAAGACTGAAGTCATTCTTGTTGGTCCAAAAAACCTTAGAAATTCCTTTCCAAATCAAACTTTCAGTTTGGATGCAGTTAATCTTTCTCTTAATAGCTCTGTGAGGAACCTTGGAGTTATTTTTGATCAGGATTTGTCCTTCAATTCACATATTAAATTTGTTTCTAAGACTGCCTTCTATCATTTGCGTAATATTGCCAAGATTAGGAGCATCTTGTCTCAGAGTGATGCTGAGAAGCTGATCCATGCTTTTGTTAGCTCGAGATTAGATTATTGTAATTCTTTATTATCAGGCTGTCCTAAAACATCTTTAAAAAGTCTTCAGCTGATCCAAAATGCTGCAGCAAGAGTTTTAACAGGTACTAGAAAGAGAGATCATATCTCTCCGGTTCTGGCCTCCCTTCATTGGCTTCCCATAGAGTTTAGAATTAAGTTTAAAATCCTTCTTCTTACTTACAAAGCTCTAAACAATCAGGCTCCTTTTTATTTAAAAGATCTGATACTACCGTATTATCCTAACAGAGCACTACGCTCCCAAAATGCAGGATTACTTGTAATACCTAGAATCTCCAAAAGTACAATGGGAGGCAGAGCCTTCAGTTATTAAGCTCCTCTCCTGTGGAATCAGCTGCCAATCTGGATTCGGGAGTCAGACTCGATCTCTGTTTTTAAGAATAGGGCTAAAACCTACCTTTTTGATATAGCCTACAATTAGGGAGGGATCATGTGTTTCTGAACCCTCCCTTAGTTATGCTGCTAATAGGTTTAGTCAGCCGGGGGACCTCCAGTAATGCACTGGGCCTCACTCCTTTCCTCACTCTCTATGAAATATTTTTTTTTGCTGGTCATTAACATTTGTTTGTTCTCTCCCATAGATTGAGTCCCCATCATGCTGTTTGCTCTCTACATGTCTGTTCTTTTCTTCTTCTCTATCCCCTCACCCCCCAGCCAGTCGCAGCAGATGACTGCCCCTCCCTGAGCCTGGTTCTGCTGGAGGTTTCTTCCTGTTAAAAGGGAGTTTTTCCTCTCCACCGCCGCCAAGTGCTTGCTCACATGGGATTGCCTGATTGCTGGGGTCTTTCTGCAACTGTGGGGGTTCCCCCCTACAGTTGATAGTGCTATGAGATGACTGTTGTTGTGAAATGGCGCTATATAAATAAAGTTGAATTGAATTGAATTGAAATTGAATTGAATTGAATTGAACACCTCTGCCTCTTTTAGTGTTAATGGTAAATGTAATAAATGTTGTCTTTTTGAGGCGCTCGAGGCGAGGTTGTGCGATTTGGAATCCCAGCTCTGCTGCACTGAAACACCGTCAGCACCAGTTAATAATGACGGACACCCCTTAGCTGCAGCGGCGCACCCTAGCATAGGGCCTGCTAGCTGTGTCCTGGCTTCCACCTCTCCTGAGCAGCCAGGAGAGAATGGGTGGATGACGTTGAGAAGGAAGGATGGTTGCAAGCCCCTGGTTCACCACCAACCTGTTCATGTTTCTCATTGCATTTCCCCACTCAGCGACACACCCGCTGAGGAAAAAACTCTGATCACTGGAAACTCTGTAGTCAGAGACGTGAACCTAGAGACTCCAGCGGCCATAGTCAAATGCATTCCCGGGGCCAGAGCAGGTGACATGTCAAATTTGAAATTGCTGGCTAAAAGTAACTGCAAATACTCCACAACTGTTATCCACGTTATCTCGTTATCGTTAACGACACCTAGGACTGTTGCAACAACTGCAATTATGTCATACCGTGGTATGGACACGCCTACCACAGAGGAAAACGACCAACCGCCACAACCACGGTGTTCACGTTTTTTGTGTGTGTGACTATATCTCATTGTTCACTTATGTGCCCCTCTTGATTATGAAATAAATTACTAAATTAAATGTATTTTTTATTACCAACAGCATGTTTGCACCTGGTACTCGAGAAGCTTCCACAGCACATGGTGCTGCCACTGTTTCGGGTACTCTCTCCAGATGCACTCCAGCAGGCAGTTAGTGGTGAAAGCATTTGGACTCCTTGTTAAATACAGCCATAACAGTGAACACTGAAAGGGCACAAAGCGTGTTATTTCCTTCTGAGTGGAGTGTGTATGATCCTGACTGTGTATGCTCCATGTATGAGCTCTGAGAGCAGCTTGTCTGAACAAGACTTTTTTGGACAGCGGCAAAAATCACGGAGACCATTGTCTGTTAACCTTTGATTTTACTATTTCTGACTATTTGGCTGATGGAGATGAGCTATGGAGAGCTTGCTCCTTCTGTAATTGATAGCATGGTAGATAGTGTTACAGCTTCTCTGCATCAGACTCTAGACATGATGGCCCCTTTAAAAAAGAAAAAGTCTAATCAGAGATTTCTAACTCCTTGGTTCAACACAGAAACTCATAGCTTAAAAAAGACTTGTCAATTAGAAAGAAAATGTTGCTTCACTAAATTAGATGAAATTTATTTAGCTTGGAGAAATCATCTTTTCATTTATAAAAAATCTCTTAGGAAAGCTAGAACAAGTTATTATTCCACATTAACAGAAGGGAACAAGAATAATCTCAGGTTTCTTTTCAGCACTGTAGCCAGGCTGACAAAGAGTCAGGGCTCTGTCAATCCTAGCATTTCCTTAGAGCTTACTAGTCAGGTCTTTGTGAACTTTTTCAATAATAAAATTTAATCTATCAGAGATAAAATCAGTCAGATTCTTCCCACCATTAACTTAACTACATTAACTACTACAACTCCTTCAACTGTTAACTGTTTGAATGAGTTTACTCCAATTGACCTTTTAGAGTTGGATAAAATAATTTCCTCATCCAAGCATTCAACTTGTCTTTTAAACCCTATTCCTACCAGGTTATTTAAAGAAGTCTTCCCATTTATTGGTAGCTCTATTCTTCAAATAATCAATTCTTCATTAACATTAGACCATGTACCGCAGGCTTTTAAAACTGCTGTAATTAAACCCTTACTCAAAAAGCCAACGCTGGATCCTGGAGTTTTAGCTAACTGTAGACCAATCTCTAATCTGCCTTTCATTTCAATAATCTTAGAAAGAGTTGTTGCTATGCAATTATTTGACCACTTGCAGGGAAATGGTTTATTTGAAGAGTTTCAATCTGGGTTTAGAATCCATCATAGTCCTGAAATAGCTTTAGTGAAGGTCACTAATGACCTCCTTATCGCATCTGATAATGGACTTGTTTCTGTACTTGTCCTTTTAGACCTTAGTGCAGCTTTTGATACTATCAATCATAATATTCTACATGATAGATTAGAACACCATGTTGGACTTAATGGAACTTCATTGCAGTGGTTTAGATCTTATTTATCTGATAGGTTCCAGTTTGTTTATGTCAATAATGAGTTTTCTTTCAACTCAAAGCTCAGTCAGGGAGTTCCACAGGGATCTGTGCTAGGCCCTACTCTTTTTAGTTTATATATGCTTCCGTTAGGCAACATTATTAAAAAGCACTGTATACATTTTCATTGTTATGCAGATGACACACAATTATACCTGTCAATGAAGCCAGATGATAGTAATCAATTAGCCAAGTTAGAAGCCTGTCTTAAGGAAATCAAAGCTTGGATGACTTGTAATTTCCTGCTATTAAATTCAGATAAGAATGAAGTCATTCTTGTTGGTCCAAAAAACCTTAGAAATACCTTTCCAAATCAAACTTTTAGTTTGGATGCAGTTACTCTTTCTCTTAATAGCTCTGTGAGGAACCTTGGAGTTATTTTTGATCAAGATTTGTTTTTCAATTCATATATTAAATTCGTTTTCCAAGACTGCCTTCTATTATTTGTGTAATATTGCCAAGATTAGGAGCATCTTGTCTCAGAGTGATGCTGAGAAACTGATCCACGCTTTTGTTAGCTCTGGATTAGATTATTTTAACTCTTTATTATCAGGTTGTCCTAAAACATCTTTTAAAAAGTCTTCAGCTGATCCAAAATGCTGCAGCAAGTTTTTTAACAGGTACTAGAAAGAGAGATCATATCTCTTCGGTTCTGGCCTCCCTTCACTGGCTTCCCATAGAGTTTAGAATTAAGTTTAAAATCCTTCTTCTCACTTACAAAACTCTGAATAATCAGGCCCCTTTTTATTTAAAAGATATGACACTACCCTATTATCCTAACAGAGCACTATGCTCCCAAAATGCAGGATTACTTATACCTAGAATATCCAAAAGTACAATGGGAGGCAGAGCCTTCAGTTATCAAGCCCCTCTCCTGTGGAACCTGCTGCCAATCTGGATTTGGGAGTCAGACTCTATCTCTTTTTTTAAGAATAGGGTTAAAACCTTCCTTTTTGATATAGCCTACAATTAGGGAGGGATCATGTGCCCCTGAACCCTCCTTTACTTATGCTGCTAATAGGTTTCGACAGCCGGGAGACCTCCAACAATGCACTAGGCTTCACTCCTTTCTTCACTCTCAATGAATTATTTTTGCTGGTCATTAGCATCCGTTTGTTCTCTCCCATAGACTGAGTCCCCATCGTGCTGTTTGCTCTCTACATGTCAGTTCTTTCCTTCTTCTTCTCTATCCCCTCACTCCCCCAGCCAGTCACAGCAGATGACTGCCCCTCCCTAAGCCTGGTTCTGTTGGAGGTTTCTTCCTGTTAAAAGGGAGTTTTTCCTCTCCACCACCGCCAAGTGCTTGCTCACATGGGATTGCCTGATTGCTGGGGTCTTTCTGCAATTGTGGGGGTTTCCCCTACAGTTGAAAGTGCTATGAAATGACTGTTGTTGTGAAATGGCACTATATAAATAAAGCTGAATTGAATTGAACTGAACTGATCTCTTGTGGGGGGTACTGCGGGAGTATGGGGTATCGGGCTCATTGTTATGAGCTATCTGGTCCCAATACAACCGTTCCAAGAGTTTGGTTCGTATTGCCAACACCCAGTCAAACTTGTTTCCAGTGAGAGTTGGACTCCACCAGGGCTGCCCTCCGTCACAGATGCTGTTCATAATTTCTATGGACAGGATATCTAGACGCAGCCAAGGATCGGAGGGTGTCATGCTCGGAAACCACAGGATCTCATCTCTGCTGTTTGCAGATGATGTTGTCCTGTTGGCCTAATCAACCACTGACCTACAGGCCTTGCTGGGACGGTTTGTTACTGAGTGTGAAGCGGTTGGGATGAGAATCAATACCTCCAAATACGAATCCATGGTCCTCAGCCGGAAAAAGGTGGATTGTCCTCTCCAGGTTGGAGACAAGGTCCTGCCCCAAGTGGAGGAGTTTAAGTATCTCGGGGTCTAATTCACAAGTGAGGGGAGAATGGAGCGAGAGATTGGCAGACGGATCAGAGGAGCCTCTGCAGTGATGCAGAAGTTGTGGTGAAAAGGGAGCTGAGTTCTAAAGAAAAACTGTCGATTTACCGGTTAATCTACACTACCATTCAAAAGTTTGGGGTCACTTAGAAATTTCCTTATTTTTGAAAGAAAAGCACTGTTTTTTTCAATGAAGATAACTTTAAACTCATCAGAAATACACTCTAATATCTAATATACATTGCTAATGTGGTAAATGACTATTCTAGCTGCAAATGTCTGGTTTTTGGTGCAATATCTACATAGGTGCATAGAGGCCCATTTCCAGCAACTATCACTCCAGTGTTCTACTGGTACAATGTGTTTGCTCATTGCGTCAGAAGGCTAATGGATGATTAGAAAACCCTTGTGCAATCATGTTAGCACAGCTGAAAACAGTTTAGCTGGTTAGAGAAGCTATAAAACTGACCTTCCTTTGAGCAGGTTGAGTATCAGGAAAAAATTATTATTTCAAATACAAATCCTTATTTCTAACCTTGTCAATGTCTTGACTATATTTTCTATTCATTTTACAACTCATGGTGGTAAATAAGTGTGACTTTTCATGGAAAACACAAAATAATTGTCTGGGTGACCCCAAACTTTTGAACGGTAGTGTGTGTTCCTACCCTCACCTATGGTCATGAGCCTTAGGTAATGACCGAAAGAATGAGATTGCAGATACAAGTGGCTAAAATGAGCTTTCTCCATAGGATTGCTGGACTCACCCCCAGAGATAGGGTGAGGAGCTCAGTCATCCAGGTCAGGCTCAGAGTAGAACCGCTGCTCCTCCATATCGAAAGGAGCCAGGTGAGGTGGTTTGGGCATCTGATCAGGATGCCTCCTGGATGCCTCCCACTTCAGGTGTTTCAGGCACGTCCCACTGGAAGGAGACCCCGGGGCAGATCCAGGACCCACTGGAGACACTACGTCTCCCAGCTGGCCTGGGAACGTCTTGGTATCCTCTCTGAAGAGCTGGAGCAGGTGGCCGGGGAGAGGCAAGTCTGGGCTTCTCTGCTTGAGCTGCTGCCTCCATGACCCGAACCTCCGGAAAAGTGGTAGAAAATGGATGGATGGATGGTATTAACACGGTGGTATCAAGAGCTTTAAAAAAGTATCAGCTCCAAAATATCAACCAGCTGGTATCGAAGTATCGATACTAGAGTATTGGTGCGAACATCCCTACTTCAAATCAGGTGTGCCTGTTAGTAGTTGTGGGAAACACCAGAGCCCCCACTATACCATATTACAATACTTGGGGCATGACAGAATACGATCATGATCTTACGATACATTGAGTATTGCAATATCATATACATACAGTGGATATAAAAAGTCTACACATCCCTGTTCAAATGCCAGGTTTTTGTGATGCTTGCGCTGTAAGATGTGACTACAAAAATGTCAGGAAAAGCCTATTAGAACAACTGAACTTTATTTGGGGTCAATCAGAGGCACTTTAAATGGTGGCAGGTGTGTGCTGACTCCCATTTCACATGAGTTTGAATGTGACTGGATAACTCTGAACACAGCCACATCCCCAGTTATAACAGGGTGTGAATATTTATGCAACCAGGTTATTCTAAGTTTTATTATTTATTTTTCCCCTTAAAAGGTTTCAGTTTGTTTTTCAATTGGGTTGTACAGGTTATAGGTCACATTAATGGTGAATAAAGTTTTGAAATGATTGATCTTGGTCTATAATTTTTTTACATCCCAAAAATGTGTCATTTTAACAGGGATGTGTAGACTTTTTATATCCACTGTAGCAATACTAAGTCCGAGTCCATGGTTGGGGATGAGCTCCTGCCCCAATTGGAGGAGTTTAAGTATCTCAGGATCTTATTTAAGAGTGACGGGAGAATGGAGCGGGAGACTGACAGACCACAGCAGCATCTGCAGTGATGCAGACTTTGTACCAGTCTGTTGTGGTGAAGAGGGAGCTGAACTCTAAAGCAAAGCTGTCGATTTACCACTCAATCTATGTTCCTACCCTCACCTATCGTCATGAGCTTTTTTTTTTTTTTTTTTTTTTGGGGGGGGGGGGTGTACTTTATTTATCCCAAACTGGGAAATTACAGTGTAACAGCAGCATGACAGTTGACAACCAAACGACAGAAACACGCATGACAGACAAAGGGATTACCCATGGAAAGTAAAACTAACACTACTATAAAAACCTATATACTGTGCATCATAGCTGAATATATGGTGACCTGCATAAACACATGAATCATACCCGCTGCACAATGCAGTTTAGAAACTGCATTGTATTGCCAACACTTGGTCGGTCTCATTCCCAGTGATAGTTGGACTCCGCCAGGGCTGCTCTTTGTCACCGATCCTGTTCATAATTTTTATGGACAGGATTTCTAGGCGCAGCCAGGGAATGGAGGGTGTCATGCTTGGTGACCACAGGATCTCATCTCTGTTGTTTGCAGATGATGTTGTCCTGTTGGCTTCATCCAGCAATGACCTACAGTTCTTGCTGGGACGGTTTGCCGCTGAGTGTGAAGCGGCTGGGATGAGAATCAGCACCTCCAAATCTGAGTCCATGGTCCTCAGCCGGAAAAAGGTGGATTGTCCTCTCCGGGTTGGGGACAGGCTCCTGCCCCAAGTGGAGAGTTTAAGTATTTTGGGGTCTTATTCACGAGTGAGGGGAGAATGGAGCAAGAGATTGACAGACAGATCGGAACAGCATCTGCAGTGATACGGACGTTGTACCGGTCTGTTGGGGTGAAGAGGGAGCTGAGTTCTAAGGCAAAGCTGTGGATTTACCAGTCAATCTACGTTCCTACTCTCACCTATGGTCACGAGCTTTGAGTAATGACCGAAAGAATGAGATCGCGGATACAAGCGGCTGAAATGAGCTTTCTTCGTAGGATTGCTGGACTCACCCACACAGATAGGGTGAGGAGCTCAGTCATCCGGGAGAGGCTCAGAGTAGAACCGCTGCTCCTCCACATCGAAAGGAGTCAGTTGAGGTGGTATGGGCATCTGATTAGGATGCCTCCTGGACGCCTCCCACTTGAGGTGTTTCAGGCACGTCCCATTGGAAGAGACCCTGGGGCAGACCCAGGACTTGCTGGAGAGACTATGTCTCCCAGCTGATCTGGGAACGCCTTGGTATCCTCTCTGAAGCGCTGGAGCAGGTGGCTGGGGAGAGGGAAGTCTGGGCTTCTCTCCTTGAACTGCTGCCTCCACGACCCGGACCTCCGGAAAAGCGGTAGAAGATGGATGGATGGATGGATGCACAATGCAGGACTATTGGAGCAGAGTGAAATGTGAGGTACCAGTTAGACTGTAAGGTGCAGTATGGCAGCATAGTTGTGACGAGAATACAACATCATAGTGAGTTATTGTACAGTGAAATGGCATGCAGCAGTAAAGACTTCCTGTAACTGGCCGTTCGACAGCAAAGCCGTAGTAGCCTACTGGAGAAAGTGCTGCGCTGTCTGTCCACTGTGAGGTGGAGGGGGTGATCAGGATTGTCAGTGATGGATCGCAGTTTATATAGTGTTCTCCTCTCCACAACTGTCTCAAAGGTCTCCGGCCTGAGAACAATTACAGAGCCAGCCCTCTTGATAATTTTGTCAAGTCTGTTGGTGTCGCTGGCTCTGATACTGCTACCCCAGCAGACAGCAGCAAAGACGATGGCGCTGGCAACAATGGTCTGGTAGAAAAGCTCCAGTATCCTGCTGCACACGTTGAAGGATCTCAGCTTTCTCAGGAAGTCGAGTCTGCTCATCCCCTTCTTGTGCGCAGCATTGGTGTTGGATCTCCAGTCCAGCCCGTTGCTGATCCTGACACCCAGATATTTGTAGTCCTCAACCACCCCGTAATGACCGAAAGAATGAGATCACGGATACAAGCAGCTGAAATGAGCTTTCTCCGCAGGATTGCTGGACTCACCCTTAGAGATAGGGTGAGCTGCTCAGTCATTGAAAGGAGCTAGTTAGCTAGCTAGGGTATCTGATCAGGATGCTTCCTGGACGTCTCCCACTTGAGGTGTTTTGGGCACGTTCCACTGGGAGGAGACCCCAGGGCAGACCCAGGACTCGCTGGAGAGACTATGTCTCCCAGCTGGCCTGGAAATGTCCTGATATCCTCTCTGAAGAGCTGGAGCAGGTGGCTGGGGAGAGGGAAGTCTGGGCTTCTCTGCTTGAACTGCTGCCTCTGCGTCTCGGGACTGCTGGAAAAGTGGGGAGGGAGGGAGGGAGAGAGAGGGATGGATGCATGGATGGATAGATAGATATTGTGATTTTCTATCCCTCATCTTGCAGTTTTTAATGTTTTGGGGTTTTTTGCAGCGCTACCTGTTCTACCCGGGGGACCCTCGGACAGGTTAGACTCACATAATAAGGATGTAGTGGAGATAGCCTTTCCAAAATTATTCGATTTGAACTGAGCGATATTAGGCTAACGTTAACACACAATTCACGGATGTTAACTGACCCCTTAACAAGCAGACAAGCTTTCCGTTAAACATGTTAGAAAATGGGGTCCGGTTATGGCTGCCACGTAGGACGGACGTGTCTCGCTCTGCTCTGCTCCTGGAAAAAAAAAATCGGCAAATAACTCTCTCATTTGGGACAGAACGTATCCCAGCATTTGGGCGAGGATATGTCGGCGAAGCCTAAGGCTGGAAAACCAGGAAAAGGAAAAAGCGAGCCGCCGAAACAGTCCAAATTAACGGACTTTCAGGTCTGTGACGCAGCAAACAAAACTCCATATATGGCGGAGGAGGCTGGCAACGCTGCGATTTCTGCGGGGAATGGCGCAGATGCGCTGATGGCAGCCATGAGTTCAATGAGAGCGGACTTTTCCTCTAGATTTGATGGGATTATGACAGCGTTGGAAGGAATAAGAAAGGAATTGGGTGACTGTGTAGAACGAACGGCGCAGATGGAGCTCCGTCTCGCTAGTGCTGAAGATGACGTCACCCGTCTTCAATTAAAGGTGTGCACTTTGGAAAAAAAAAATAAATCTCTGGAAGATAATATTTTGGATTTGGAATCTCGGTCGAGACAGAATAATTTGAGGCTGGTGGGTCTTCCAGAGGAATCAGAAGGTCGGGACGTATGTTCCTTTCTGGAAAAGTGGATTCCGGAGGTGCTGGGCAGCGAGGAGTTGCAATCAGCAGTGGTTCTGGAAAAAGCACATCGTATTGGCCCACGGAGAGATAAGGGACCGCCGAGGACCTTAATTATGAAGTTTCTTAGCAACAGAGACAGGATGAAGATCTTCAACGCTGCACGTGCTAAAGGAGAGATTAAACACCAGGACCAGCAGGTGCGGTTCTACCCAGATTTGGCCACAGGAATCCAGCAATTGAGGAAGCAGTTTGATCCCGTACGTAAGGAGCTGCGCAACCTTGGGATTCGTCATGGTGTAATCTATCCTGCGAGACTGCTGACCACGTATGAGGGCAGAACCCACATCTTCAAGACCCCAGAGGAGGCGCAGGAGTTCATCAAGAAGATCAAAGAAGAAGAAGAGACTGGTGGGAGCTAAGCATGAACAAAATATAAGGTAGAATAATTAAGCATTTGCACAGGCATCTGACTGACTTGAAGTAAATAGTAAGTTTACAAAATATAGATTGTATTATATATTAAAAAAACAAAACAAAAACAAAACAAACAAAAAAAAAACTATGATGTACAAAGTTGTTAAAAATTTTGGAGTTAAGTTGGAAAACTACAGAGGAGAGTTAATGTTACGTCATTAAAAGCAGTAGAGTTAGGGTGATTGGGAGGATGAAGAAGGAGTGGCTTAGGCTGTTCCCCGTGGGTGTGGAACAGTCGATGGCTATATCGGGAGACAGAATTTTTCTTTTGATTTTGGGGGGTTTGCCACAAGTGTGGGAAGGGGAAATTTGTTTGTGTGTAGTTTGTAGGATGAATGTTCAACCACTCATGTTTTTGCTTCTCTGTATGAGCATGTTTACACTGCAAGGTAATCCCAAACTCTCTATTGATCATGGACCAAAGTGTTAATCTTAATTTAACTTCATGGAATTGCAGAGGTCTACAAAATTTAAAAAAACTTAAACAAGTTATGAATAAAATAAAGGACATGGGTTCAAGAATTGTGTTTTTACAAGAAACTCATCTGATAGAGGAGGATGTTAAAAGAATTAGGAGTAGATGGCAGGGAAGTGTATTCACCTCTTCATTTTCATCCCGAGCCAGGGGAGTTATGACTCTCATACATAAATCAGTTCCTTTTCAAGTGAAAAATGTAATTGGAGACAAATTTGGAAGATATGTAATCATTCAAGGTTCTTTGCTATTAGAAAATATAAATCTTGTGAACTTATATGGTCCCAATATAGATGATCAGAAGTTCTTTGCTAATTTATTTCTCATCTTATCATCACTTACAGGGCAACATATAATAGCAGGGGATTTTAATTGTACATTGAATCCAGGTGTGGATAGATCAACAGGACTGGATTGTACGCACATTGGATGTAGGATGACTATTAATCATTTTATGAAAGAATTGAGATTGTTAGATATATGGAGAGAAATGAAACCACAAGTTAAAGCCTATTCTTGTTATTCCAGTACCTACAAGACATTCTCACGTATTGATTATTTTTTGATTTCCACAGAATTAAGGTCCAAGATTCAAAACTGCTTTTATGATAACATCGTGATCTCTGATCATGCACCCTGTTGTCTAATATATGTAGATAAAAAATTGACAAAGGAATCAGGTAGATGGCAATTTCAGCATAAATGGCTTCAGGATGAGGAATTTGTCAAGTATATAGAAAAACAGATAGACGAGTTCTTTCACATCAATACTACACAAACATCAGCATGTGTAAAGTGGGAGGCTTTCAAAGCTTTTATTAGGGGACATATTATTAGTTATACAGGATCAAAATCTAAGAAGACTCGAGAGGAGAGAGCTAAATTGGAACATAAAATAAAAAATCTTCAGGAAAAAGTGTATGCAGGAAGTGACCCAAGGTTGGAGAATGAATTACTGATTTTGAGAGCTGAATACGACAAAAAATCAGCGAATAGAGCTGCCTCGAGTCTTCTAAGATTGAAACAATCTTTTTATGAACAAGGTGAAAAATCAGGAAAATTATTAGCATGGCAGATTAAACAATTGGAAATTAAAACACCAATTACCAGTATTATAAGTAACGGACAGGTAGTTATAGATCCTTTAGAAATTAATAGAGCCTTTAGAGATTACTATGAAAAATTATATGATACCAAAAATGAACCTGATTTAACAAAACTAAATGGGTTTTTGAACGAACTATCTATACCGTGTATTCCAAATGAAAACAGGGAGATATTGGAGTCTAAAATTAGTCAAGAAGAAGTTGGGCTAGCCATTGATAATATGAAATCAGGAAAAAGTGCAGGACCAGATGGTCTTCCAGTTGATCTTTATAAAAAATTTAAGAATAAATTAATAAAACCTTTTTTGGAAATGGTCTTAGAAGCATTTCAAAATAATAATTTACCATCATACATAAATAATGCCTTAATTATACTGCTGCCAAAACCAGGTAAGCCCTCTAATAAATGTGAAAATATGAGACCAATAAGCCTATTAAACGCCGACCTTAAGATAATCTGTAAAATTTTAGCAAGACGAATACAAGAAATTTTACCAAATATTATTAATCGAGATCAGAATGGCTTTATAAAGGGTAGACAAGGCTTCCATAATGTAAGAAGACTATTTAATATTATTTATTTTAATAAAGAAGCACCGGATACAGCTCTCCTATCATTGGACGCCGAAAAGGCCTTTGATAGAGTTGAATGGCCCTTTCTTTTTGAAGTCCTACAAAGGTTTGGACTTGGAAATAATTTCATAAAATGGGTTCAAATAATATACAATAATGCTACAGCAGAAATCCTAACAAATAACAATATTTCAAAACCAATAAAAATCAATAGAGGATCTCGACAAGGCTGTCCACTTTCACCTTTACTGTTTACTATGGCAATTGAACCTTTAGCGATAGCGATACGTTTACATTCACAAATATATGGAATTAAAGTTGGACCAACAGAACATAAAATCTCCCTGTACGCCGATGATATAATTTTGTTTATGTCGAATCTAAAAAAATCAATTCCAACCTTGTTGAATTTAATAAAGAATTTTGGGGAAATATCAGGATATAAAATAAATAAAACTAAATCTTCAATATTAATGCTAAATGAGATCCAGAGAAATTACCCAGCCCCTGAGGTAAATCAATTCAATGTTGTAAATCAGTTTAAATATTTAGGAATCCAAATTATGCCTAAGCTAGAATCAGTCGCCAGTGTCAACTATGAAGCCTTAATGTCAGATATCAGTGAGTTAACTCAGAGATGGATGTCACTACCAATGTCGATGATCGGGAGAATCAATATACTTAAAAGTAATATTTTACCTAAAATACTTTATTTATTTCAATACATTCCCTTATCACCACCTTTAGATCTATTCTCAAGAATAAAAAAAAAGTTAGTGGAATTTATATGGAACAACAGGAGGGCTAGATTACGTTTGTCTTTATTATATTTACCATTTGATCGTGGAGGTCTGAAATGTCCAAATTTTATGTTGTATTATTGGTCGGCACAACTGAGGTCTATGACATATTATTTTTCATCAAATGATCTCCCTCACTGGACTGAAATGGAATCATACAATTTACCTTTACCTCTTCCCATATTCATATACTCAGATTCGGCAAAAAAATTACAAAAACAAGTTAAAAATCCATTTGTAAAGCATATGATCAAAATATGGTGTGAAGCTAAAAACTATTTAAAAGAACCACAGTTATTGTCACAATTTAGTCCAATATGGGGTAATCAATATTTTAAACCAGGGAGAGCGGACGCTGTATTTAAAGTATGGAATTTAAAAGGGATACAAAAGATTCAGGATTTATATTTGCCATGTGCAGACAACATAATGTCTTTTGAAGAGCTGAGGATCAAATTTAATCTCAATAGAACACATTTTTTTAAATATCTTCAACTTAGAAACTTTATTCGATCAAATCAAAATAAAGCTCTCACTCGACCTATTTATTCATCCTTGGAAAAAATGATGATGAAAGATAGTAAAAGAAAGGGTATTATTTCAGAGTTTTATAACTCATTGACACTATCTTCAAGTGAAAATTCACTGAAAAGATTAAACTACTGGAAAGAAGATCTGCAAATTGAAATTTCAGAGGAACAATGGGAATTGGCTTGTACAGAAGCTCAAACCAAATCAATAAATGCACGTCTTAAATTGATACATTTCAAATGGTTAATGCGGATGTATGTTACACCGGAGGAGTTAAATAGATATAACAAAAATATACCAGATACATGCACAAAATGCATGGAAAGTAAAGGAACCCTATTTCATTGTTTATGGGAATGTAGATTAATAAGAATGTTTTGGGAAGAGGTGAGGGTAACAATTGAAAAAATAATCTCAAAACAAATCATATTGAATCCTAAACTGTTTTTGTTGGGTCTGTACCCAGAAAAGCATAATTTTAATAAAAGTGAAAGAACATTCATAGACCTCAGTTTGCTTAATGCCAAAAAATGTATTGCACTATTATGGAAAAAGACTCATAGACCAGATGTGACTCAGTGGTTAAGACAGATGTTAACAAACCTTCCATTAGAAAGAATAACATATATACTAAAATCAAAGGAAATTGTGTTTGAGAATATATGGAGACCTTTTATTGATTATGTAAAAAATTTAAACATAACTCTTGAAGAAGAAGGTGAATGATGTGTGTGGACCTTGTAAATTCCAAACTGGTGAACATAATATGTATACTTATGTATTGGATTGTCTAGACTAAACAGAGGAGCATTGTTGAAGATTTGATTTTGTTGGTGGTTGTTGGTGTTTTTAGTGCATTTTTTTTTTTTTTGTAGTACTTTAGTGTTAGTGTTTGATTGTTTGTATCATGTTTGTTAAAAAAAAAAAAAGGTTCAATAAAGATATTGTGGAAAAAAAAAAAAAACATGTTAGAAAATGTGTCGTTAAAGAAAAGGATCACGACACACTTTATCAGCATTAAGTTACACAGCATATTATATCGTAGCCAGGCAGATAGCGACACTTAGTTTCAAACTACTGCTGATAATCCATCCAATGAAGTTATGGCGGGCTGTAGCAAAAGACGGAAGACGACGCAGTTATCTTGACTGTGATTGGCTAAATGATGACGCATGATATGTTCCACCAAAGATGTTGTGAAGATGACGGTCCCCTATTGTTTCTGAAAGCTCTGATTCAGGGGAACTGCCAGCGGCTGCCACCAACACCCCCCCCCCCCACACACACACGCACTGCGCACGCACTGCGCACGCACACACACACACACACACAAAAAAAAAAACCTCTTCAGATCTACACGATTCACGTGAGTGACATATTTGGGATTCATTTTGCCGACTTTTGCTGAAAAGTGACTAGTTTGCAGGTATGAAATTAAGAGAATCTAGCCCAGTAAGTTGGTTTTTGAGGTCTTAAATAATAATACAATTTATTTGTATAGCACTTTACAAGCCACTCAAAGCTGATTTACATAAAAATAAAAATCACACTATTAAACTTAAAGATTAAAAGCAAGTCTGAACAGGTGGGTTTTGAGTGATGATTTTGAAAGAATTTAAGTCTGTACAATCATGGATGTGTTGGGGGAGGGAGCCCACTCAAAGCACTTCACTAGTACTAACCCTCTATTCTAAGGGCCTATAGGAGACATACCTCGGGACAATTTAGAACAGGGGTGTCAAACTCATTCCATGGAGGGCCAAGACCCTGCAGGTTTTACCTCCACCCAGTGTCTTCAGCAGGTATTTTCACTGATCAGCAATCAGTGGGAAGAAATTCAGTGAAATCACCTGTTGAAGACACTGGGTGGAGGTAAAACCTGCAGGGTCTTGGCCCTCCATGGAATGAGTTTGACACCTGTGATTTAGAATGACCAATTAACCTAACATGCATGTCTTTAGATTGTGGGAGGAAACCGGAGCTCCCGGAGGAAAAACCCACACAGCACAGGGAGAACATGCAAACTCCACACAGAAAGGTTCCTACCCCTGCCAGCCTGGGATCTTGAACCTGGAACCTTCTAGCTGATAGGCAACAGTGCTAACCACCGTACCACCGTGCTGCCCATGGTGCGATGCAAAAGGCAATTGAAAAGGCTTTGTCCCCCTCAGGTTAATAGTAAATAACACTGTCATCACCTCATGGAAGAAAAAAAAGTGTCAAATACAGAAAAACAAACAAAGCTTGAAGTCAGAGATATTAAATAACAACAATAGAACCTCTGTAATGATTTCCTTTGACTGGGAGGTTTAAAACTCCAGATATGATTCAGGGCGGTGGCACCTTTCTTCTCCTGTGTGCACGGTGGTGGTGGCGGTGACGATCAGGTGCTGGATTAAACCAACAGATCTGACTGTTGTGCATGTGAGGCAGTGATGCTTTAAAACAACAGATATGACTCAGAGTGGCACTGCTTCTTGTGCATGCGAAGAGGTAAATCTGCTCAGCTGAGACGAATCCATTTGAGACGCCGCTGCCATGGAGGATCAGGCATTTTTCTTTAGAACTCTGTCGGGCTTATTCTGAGTGGTGGTGGCGTATGCAGGAAGCAAGTGTGAAACGTGATGGGGGGGGGACCCCAAATCTGTGTGTCCAGCCAAAAGGGGGATTATGGTCTGTTTGATGAGTGGAGGCTTGCTGCAGTGAGGATTCGGTTAATTACAAAGTGCCAGTCATGATCGCGGCAGGACGGTCCTTTCTCATGTTCCTGTCAGCCGCCACGTCGTCACTTATTATGAATGAAACAGATGAGTAAAAGGTTCCACAGGAGAGACCGCCTTGCTCTGAGACTCATTAATAAACCAGCAGCAGCTGCCACCAAGTTCAATTCACCTTCACCTCCAGAGGCGGGGGGGACAAGATGCGTGATGTGATTCAGAGTGACTGCAACCATGTCCACGCGTTACAGAGCACAGATACAGCAACCCTACCACAGCAACAAGGGCACAAACTACAGCAACAAAGCCAAAGAAGTCAGTGGTTTCATGTCTGAAATGATTCAATCTGCAACTCCTGGCAAAAACTGTGGACTTGCCACAGATTTTACTTCAGCTGTCTTGTAGGAAAAAAAATTTAATTACAGACATAATTGTGTAACAGCTGAACATCGTATGAACAAATAAAACTGATGTAATTGATGGAATTTTAGAGATCAAGTAGAGGAAAAATATTGAATAATTCAATCTTGTTGGATAAAAAAAATTATAGAATCATCAGCCAAAATCATCACAATGTATAATCAGTTGTACCTTCACTAGAGTGAATTCACTGAGGCATGCCCCACCCTTCCTGAACCAGACCGTCAATGACGGAATAGCTCATTCTGGCCTGATGAAACCTCCCAGTGAGTGCTCACATCTCATGACCTTTAACCCTGATCTTACGCACAATCTGGATGCAGACCAATCTGAGGATCTTGGTGAGGGAGTTTGGTGAGCATCAAGACACTGGCCTAGAAGAAGTAATTTTTCTGAAATCCCACGAGCTAGCCAATCTCCTTACCATTGGCCTTAAACTTGAGCTTGAGCACAGCCTGGCTGCAACCCACAAGAGAACCATTGTGCACGAGTTTGGCAAACACTAGGGAAATTGCCTCAGACAAGCAGCAAGTTTTGTGAAATCATACAAGTGCCCAGATCTACTGACCACTGACCTTGTCCTTAACCACAGCCGGAACACAGAACTACATGAGGATCATTGTGTGCAAGTTTTTTGTTTGTTATAATTTATTAATCCCATAGGGAAACTTAAGGGCATCCACCTGGATGAGGCAGTCACAGTGCAGTGCCAATCCCTTCACCATTCACACCTAGGGCCACTTTAGAGTCTCCAGTTAACCTGACTTGCATATGTTTGTGGGCATCTGAGAAATTGCCTAAGAGGAGTAGCAATTTCCATGCAATGTGGATGGAAGGACGATGCACCATCACATTAGCTCCTTTCAGCTTTTTCAAAATATTCCTCATCAATCAGGTTTCAATTTTCTTGTATTGCAGTTGACACAAAATTAGAATAGGCTTAATTGTCCCTGTACAGTTGTACAGTACAACAAAACTGTGGGTGCCCCACCAGGCTACTGTACAATAAAGTAAGAGAGATGGATTAGAGAAAACATGATTACAGAAACTTTATAGGATTTAGTTTCCCACTGAGACTCCGATTCAGATCTGGACTGTTAAGTGGCCAACCGATTGAGTTGATACATTTGAAACCAGAAGTTTATATACACTGTAACCTCGCCCCCTCATACCTAACGGACCTTCTGTCTTGTCATTCTCCCACTTGTCTCCTCCGCTCTGCTGACGCTCACCTTCTTACCCCCATCACCAAGACAAAATTCCGCACCCTGGGTGATAGATCATTCGCCATCGCCGCACCAACCCTCTGGAATTCCTTGCCCCTTCACATCCGGTCTGCCAACACACTTGCTTCTTTTAAAAGTCAACTCAAAACCCATCTTTTCAAATCTACCTATAAAAACTGACTGCCTCTTCTACCTATGTGTACCTACCTTGTCTGTTTACCCGTTCTCTGTATGTTTGTCCCTATGCTGCTTTGTAAAGCGTCTTTGAGTATTTAGAAAAGTGCTATATAAGACTGATGTATTATTATTATTATTATTATTATTATTATTAAAGAGACACTGTGGGCACCCAGCACACGTGTGGGCACCCAGCACAATGCAGACTGATAATATTCACGCTCAGCAGGGATTGCATACGAACAGAGAGCCCTAGGGGGACAACCAGAACAATGACTATTGTTACTCATCCCCGGAGTAAGGAGAGAAGTCTGGCGCCAGTTAATCACACGATTGATATGTATTGTCTGATATGTATATCAATATGTAAATGTGCCATGCATTCCCACTTGTCTGTATAAAAGACCTGACTTTACATGCCTCACTAATGCACTCAGAGCGCACTCACAACAGCGCACACACAGCACACAGCGCTGCAGTGTGTCTCATGATGATGGAGGAATAAAACTCTTAAACCTTCAGCTCGCCGTGTCTCGCCTGAACTTATTTTGTTCCTCCACACTGGTGACCCTTGTATTTTGTTCCTCCACAACATAACCTCTTTGTCTCACTGTCTGACATTAAATCAGACTACACTTTTCCTGTTTTAGGTCAATTATTTCTATTTGCTAAGTAAATTTTATATTTGCTAAATATTTTTTAGAGAATTTTTTTAATTACTTTTTTATTACTCATAAATTACATACACTAATAGGAAGAGGAAGAGAACTGTGGACCTCCACAAGTTTCGTTCATCTTTGGTTACAATTTCCAGATACCTGAAGGTTCCACGTTCATCTGTTCAAACAATCATACACAAGTATAAACACCATGGGAATGTCCAGCCATTATACCACTCAGGAAGGAGACAGGTTCTCTGTCCCAGAGATGAATGTGTTTTGGTGTAAAATGGGCATATAACTCCCAAAACAAAAGCAAAAGACCTTGTGAAGATGCTGGCTGAAGCTGGTAAGAGAGTGTCATTATCCACAGTGAAATGAGTCCTGTACAGACATGGGCTGAAAGGCCACTCAGCGAGGAAGAAGCCATTACTCCAAAAGCAACATAAAAAAAAAAAAGATTGAAGTTTGTAAATGCACACAGGGACAAAGACCTTAATTTTTTGGAGACATGTCCTGTGGTCTGATGAAACTAAAATTGAACTGTCTGGACACAATGACCATCATTACATTTGGAGGAAAAAGGGGGAAGCTTGCAAGCCTGAGAACACCATCCCAAATGTGAAGTATGGGGGTGGCAACATCATGTTGTGAGTGTGTTTTGCTGCAGGAGGCACTGGTGCGCTTCACAAAATAGATGGCATCATGAGGAAAGAACATTACATGGAAACATTGAACATTGCGTCATCTCAAGACATCAGCCAGAAGTTAAAGCTTGGATGCAAATGGGTCTTCCAAATGGACAATGACCCAAAACATACCACCAAATTAGTTATAAAGTGGGTTACGGACAACAAAGTCAATGTGTTGGAGTGACCATCACAAAGCCCTGATCTCAATCCCACAGAAAATTTGTTATTAGAGCTGAAAAGATGTTTGAGAGCAAGACGGCCTACAAACCTGACTCAGCTCCACCAGTTTTGTCAGGAGGAATGGACCAAAATTCCAGCAACCACAAGAAATTGTGGGAAAAGTGGTCACATAAAAAGTGGTCCACCTATCTGTTTAGTAGTGAGCAATGAACGCGGTTCAGCTGAAGTTTTAGAGAGGGTTGCTGCAGTGTGTTGTTATTATTCCTCCGAATACTACACAACGTCACAATGGGGAAGTTTTGTTGCGTTATCAAATGCAACAAGTGCTCTCACGATTGGCGTGGGAAAAGATTGATATCGGCATACGCTTTTTTTTTAACTTCCTGACTTGGAAGAAAAGTGTAGAGAATTGGGTCTCCGAGCTTACAAAGAGGTGTCGGATGGAATGGATTGCAGCGGTCAGAAGGAAAGACATCAGCTTCGTGTGCTTTCACGAAGGTAAGTTGCAATTTAAAAAATAAAGATGATATGCACATCACACAGTCCACCTGGTCGGGTGAAGGATCCCCCAAAAAACATATCAGAAAAATTAAAGACGATCCGCACACCGAAAAGATCCCGTCTGATTTGACTCTGATCTACAGCTGAGGATTACAATATACATTTCTCACAAAAAGTTAGGGATATTTGGCTTTCGGGTGAAATTTCAGGATGTACCTGAAATGCACTTTCCAGGTGAACTTAATTTGATCTTCTCTAACCTTTTGAATGCATATGTCCAACTCTTCAATGTTTCAGTACTTTTTGTGTAACTTGCTGTTCTCTAACAAGGTGCTTAACAGCAAAATTCACAACAGGTGTTTGACCCATGAATCAACCACTAAATTTTCTACTTCACTCAGAATTGGTATTTAAACAGTCCTCTTCATCATGCTGTTCACATTTTGACATCATGAGACCAAGACGACACCTAACAATTGATCAACAGTACCTTGCCATTGCAAGACTTCAAACAGGATGTTCTCAGAGGGAAGTGGCCACTGAGCTTAGAGTGTCACTGAGTGTCATCACCAGGTTGCAACAGAGATACAGAGAGACTGGAAGAGTCACAGAAAGGCATAGAAGGGGACGTCCTTTGGCCACATCCCACACTGATGACCACTTCATTGTGAACAGTGCCCTGTGGAACCAGATGATGAATGCCAATCAACTCCAGGCACATTTAAGGGATGTGAGAGGCACCCAAGTGTCATGTCAGACCATTCAAAACCGCTTACATCAGCATGGTCTGCGTGCTAGATGACCTGTAAGGGTACCTGATCACACCACCAGGCACAGGGGTCATCCTCTTGCATGGGCGAGAGAGCATTTATGCTGGACAAGGGACCAGTGGGCCTCAGTGCAGTTCTCTGATGAAAGTCAATTCATGTTGAGCAGAAATGATGGCCGCCAATGATGCTGGAGACGTCAAGGAGAGCGCTATGCATCAGCCACTGTTGTGACCAGACGAGACTTTGGTGGTGGTGGTGTTACAGTCTGGGCAGGTGTGTCTGGTCAATACAGAACTGCCCTACACCTTGTGAATGATACAATGACAAGCCGATACTACCTGAATAACATCACTAATCCAGTCATTGTACTCCTGCAAGAACAACACTGGCCTAATTTCATCTTCATGGATGACAATGCTCCAGCTCATAGAGGTCACATCATTAGGGAATGGCTGCTGGAGGCTGGGGTACCTCAAATGAAGTGGCCTGCACTTTCTCCAGACCTGAATCCCATAGAATACCTATGGGATCAGCTGAGTCGCTGTGTTGAGGCTCGTAACCCTGCACCCCACAACCTCAATGACCTGAGGGCCCTTCAAGAAGAGTGGAATGCCATGCCTCAGCAGACAATAAGTCGACTTGTGAACAGCATGAGACGCTGTTGTCAAGCTGTAATTGATGCTCAAGGGCACATGACAAGTTATTGAGATATTGACATTTTTTGTTGTGGTATACCCACCACTGTTGTTGGCTTTTGTTTTAATAAATTGTTTGAGATGAGAAAGTCATCATTGCATGCTTCAACTGAAATGCCCTATTTTCATGATATAATATCACTGTAGTGTGAAGTTTTTACATTTTCCATAAATTTCACCCGAAAGCCAAATATCTCTTAACTTTTTGTGAGTAGTGTTTATCTGTAGCCTATTGTCTGACTTAGATGATTGTTTGACTGAATGTTGTCCATTTTGTCATTTTAAAGCATACTTGTCAAACGTGAGAATTTATTACTTACTATTTAGAAGTGCAGAAGCAAAGCAGCTGCCTTGCGCGCCATGCACATTGGCTGCACCTCAGCCACGACTCTCTGTCTTTCAATAATGTGTAAAAACGCACAGAACAAAATCAAACAATTTCCCCACATCATATCTGCTATTCTGAATTTTCTTGCTAATCTGGTGCAGTGTTTTTTATTTTGTTTTTTAATGGGATCTTTTCGGTGTGCGGACTTTCTTAGATTTTTCTTAAGTTGTGATTACTTGTTGCCTTCATTACGCATGGATTTTAAATCAGCTGGGGACTTAAGTCCATAGAATTTTTGGTATCGTTAGATTCAGCGGCTTCGCCTTTGAGTGGTGTGAAAAAGTGTTTTCCCCCTTCCTGATTTCTCATTTTTTTTGTATGTTTGTCACACTTAAATGTTTCAGATCATCAAACAAATTTAAATATATATATATATATATATAGTATATATACATATATATGCCCTTTCTCTATAAAGGGCAGTCACATCTGGAACTCAATGTCAAATGAAATTAAAATAATAACGGACTTTAAAACATTCACTAAAAAGGTTAAAAACTGGCAGAAAAATAAACAAGAATGTACCCATGTATGAAATGATTGTCTGCAGGGTGAGAGTGAATGAAGGGAAGGAATGAATGTGTTTATTTATAGTGAGTGACGAAGGGAGGGAGGCCTGAAATAGGCAAATGTGAGTCAGGTTGTCATATTGTATATTTATAATATTTATAATCTTTATAATCTTTATATTTATAATTGTGTATTTATAATGTATTTATAATCTTTTTTGCAGTGATGTATGTGGTTACTGTTTATTCTGTTTTCATTTTTTTTTTTAATCTTTTCCTTTCCTTTTTTCTTTTTACTTGTTTCTCCTTTCTAAAGCCCATCCAGGGACAAGAGTTGCAAATTAGCTAATAGCTATACACTCTTTGTGCAACACATCAGATTGATTGTCATTGATTAATTGTCTATGTTTATTGCACTGTCCCTGTCAAATAAACAAATCTAATCAAATATCAGACAAAGATAATACAAGTAAACACAAAATGCAGTTTTTAAATGAAGGTGTTTATTATTAAAGGGGAAAAAAAATCCACACCTATATGGCCCTGGGTGAAAAAGTGATTGCCCCCTAAACCTAATAACTGGCTGAGCCACCCTTAGCAGCAACAACTGCAATCAAGCATTTGCGATAACTGGCAATGAGTCTTTTACAGCACTGTGGAGGAATTGTGGCCCACTCATCTTTGCAGAATTGTTGTAATTCAGCCACAATGGAGTGTTTTCGAGCATGAACTGCCTTTTTAAGGTCATGCCACAGCATCTCAATTGGATTCAGTTCAGGACTTTAACTAGGCCACTCCAAAGTCTTCATTTTGTTTTTCTTAAGACATTCACAGGTGGACTTGCTGGTGTGTTTTGGATAATTGTCCTGCTGCAGAACCCAAGTGCACTTCAGCTTGAGGTCACGAACAGATGGCTGGACAGTCTCCTTCAGGATTTTTGGTAGACAGCAGAATTCATGGTTCCATTTACCACAACAACTCTTCTAGGTCCTGAAGCAGCAAAACAGCCCCAGACCATCACATTACCACCACCATATTTTACTGTTCGTATGATGTTCCTTTTCTGAAATGCTGTGTTATTTTTACGCCAGATGTAATAGGACACGCACCTTCAAAAAAGTTCAACTTTTGTCTCGTCAGTCCACAGTGTATTTTCCCAAAAGTCTTGGGGATCATCAAGATGTTTGCTGGCAAAACTGAGACAAGCCTTTATGTTCTTTTTGCTCAACAGTGGTTTGTGTCTTGGAACTCTGCCATGCAGGCCATTTTTGCCCAGTCTCTTTCTTCTGGTGGAGTCATGAACAGTGACCTTAACTGAGGCAAGTGAGGCCTGCAGTTCTTTGGATGTTGTTGTGGGGTCTTTTGTGACCTCTTGGATGAGTCATCGCTGTGCTCTTGGGGTAATTTTGGTCGGCCGGCCACTCCTGGGAAGGTTCACCACTGTTCCATGTTTTCACCATTTGTGAAGAATAGCTCTCGCTGTGGTTTGTTGGAGTCTCAAAGTTTTAGAAATGGCTTTATAACCTTTTCCAGACTGATAAATCTCAATTACTTTGTTTCTCATTTGTTCCTGAATTTCTTTAGATCACAGCATGACGTCTAGCTTTTGAGGATCTTTTGGTCTACTTCCCTTTGTCATGCAGGTCCTATTTAAGTGATTTCTTGATTGAGAACAGGTGTGACAGTAATCAAGTCTGGGTGTGGCTAGAGAAATTGAACTCAGCTTTCCAAAGATGTGATAAACCACAATTAATTTATGTTTTTTTTTTCTTCCTTTCTTTTTTTTTTGGGGGGGGGGGTCACTTTTTCACACAGGGCCATGTAGATTTGGATTTTTTTCCCTTAATAATAAATACCTTCATTTAAAAACTGCATTTTGTGTTTACTTGTGTTATCTTTGTCTAATATTTAAATTTGTTTGATGATCTGAAACATTTAAGTGTGACAAACATACAAAAAATGAGAAATCAGGAAGGAGGCAACCACTTTTTCACACCACTGTATATACAACAAAGTATGCAACTCATAGTTGTAGGACAGGATCACAAGGTGAACCTGTGTAGCAAGTTTGGTGAGCCTAGAGGGTTTTACACATTCTATAGCAAGAGCGCATAGGGAGAGCAAACCTTGATCTTTGACCTTTTGACCCCAAACCAGTAGTCAGAGGTCATGGTCTCAGAGTGAACCTGTATACCAGGTTTGGTGACCCTATCTTTACTCGCTGTACAGTAATAAGGAATGTTAATCTTGACCTGTTGACTGCAAACCCATAGTCAGAGGTCAGAATCCCAAGATGAACCTGTGTACCAGGTTTGGTGGCTCTAGCTTGACTCGTTTTATAGTGATAGTGCAAATGGAGTGCCAACCTTGACCTTCTGACCCTAAACCTGTAGTCAGAGATCAAGATCCCAAGGTGAACCTGTGTATCTGGTTTGGTGACCCTAGCTTTCTTTGTTGTTGAGATATAGTTTATAAGCCATTTTGATGTTGACCTTTGACCTTGCAATCTCAGAACCACAGTCACACTTCAGGGTCACAGGGTGAACCTGTGTACCAAGTTGGTTAACCCTAAATTTACTCATTACTTTACAGTAATAAGGCATAGGGAGGACTTCCGGTCTGGACGCCATGGCGACTGCAGCTTAATACTGAAGCTCTCAGACCCAATCCAAGATAACACCTTGAAAATCAAACTTAACGGATTTTTGGAGGAGTGAAAATCAAAAGACAAATTCATCATGTCTAAAGGAAAACAGAAGAAACTGAAATTCTCCAGGCCAGGACACGTATCGGCCGGAGAATCTGAACTGGAAGATCTCCGTTCAGAAGGCGAGGAACTGGTGATAGCTAACAAAAAGGTTAGCCTGAAATCACTATTTGAAGAGCTACAACGATTTCGCCGAGAAGTTACGGCCGAATTTCGGGAATTCAGAGAAGAATTGAAAAGGACAAACAGCAGAGTGGACCAGGCCGAGAACCGAATCTTGGAAACAGAGGAACGAATAAAAGTGCTCGAAGATTCTGTGCTGGACCTACGCAAAAGACAAGCATCTATAGAGGCTAAGCTAGCCAACCAAGAAGGAAGACAAAGAAGAGACAACATAAGAATTCATGGTCTGATAGAAGGAGCCGAAAACGGTTTTAACTCAATGGCAGAATGCGTGGAATCCTTACTAAGAGAGAAATTGGATATTCCACAAACCACCGACTTGAAGATAGAAAAGGCACATCGTTCATTAGCCGCTAGGCCGGCGGCGGAAGCGCCCCCACGTTCGGTGTTGGTAAGATTTTCCAATTTCAAAATAAAACAAGAGGTTGTAAGACTGGCCTGGCAGAAAAAAGGATTTATGCACCAGGAGAGAAAAGTCTTCGTGGAACACGATTACGCCCCGGAGGTCCTTAAAAAGCGCAGGGAATACAATGACGCGAAAAAGGTGTTAAGAGAGAAGAAATTGCGCTTTCAAACTCCATTTCCTGCGAAGTTAAGGGTCTTCTACGGCGAAGAAACATGTCTCTATAATTCGGCGGAAGAAGCAACAGCTGACATGGCAAGAAGAGGCCTCCCGGTAACGGTATTTAAACCCGCAGCAGACCCGAGTGAGAAGATCAAAGCGCAAACATGGACAACACAAAGACCTTCAAAACCCACGGACCAGCAGCGGGAAACCCAGCGCCAGAGCGTCGCGGATAAACTGTCCGTTTTCAGGTTGGAATAGCGACCTTTTTTTTTTTTTTTCTCTTGAATCAATCCGCACATCCAACCCCCCTCATACAAGGTAACAAACATTAAAGGAGATGCGTATTCAGCATGTGGTAAAACATTTCATGGAACAGTCATAATATTTGAAACAAATAAGTCTTTTTAATAAAAAAAAAAAAAACTTGTTAAAATAGAAATGTGACAATAATCCACATGTTCTCCTCATACTAACAAATACTGTTTTTGCGTGAATGTTTGATGTGATGGGGGTGGGAGGGTGCACACAATTTCACAGGGTTTAGGCATAAAAGGAAAAAAAAAATCAGTACAAGTTTGGATTGGGTTCTTAAACTCACGTTAAAAGCATGGGACAACTTACAGGGGTAAGAGAGGGCCCTCAACACGTAACAGAGTTTGAGGAATTTCCCTCAGGGCCTTCACTCCATCAAGGCTCTTCCAGGGTCTTTAAAAAGACCTCAGCTCAGGAAGTTCTTCTGACAGCTTTTTGTTTTAAAGTTTTATACACTATGTTCTTCATGTTTTTCTTGATTTTAATGTTCTTTCAGTTTCTGAGTAGCACAAAAGACGGCCACCACACAGTTATACTAAACAAAACAACACAATGGAGAAACAGGGTGTAACCAAAATAATTTCATATAATGTAAAAGGAATCCTGAATCCAGTTAAAAGATCCAAGATTCTAGGCAAAATGAAAAAAGACAAAGCAGGAATAATATTTTTACAAGAAACCCACCTAACAGACGTGGAACACAATAAACTCAGTAGACAAGGGTTTAAAATGATCTCTTCATCTTCATATAAGTCAGGGAGGAGGAGGGGAGTAGCGACATTGATATCAACCAAAATTACATTTGAAAAAAAATCAGAACACAAAGATAAAGAAGGGAGATACAGTTTGGTAACTGGGCGGCTAGAGGGAGAAGATACCACCCTGCTGAATGTGTATGCTCCCCCAGGGGCTAACTGGAAATTTTATAAAAATGTATTTGACCTAATGATAACTAAAGCTCAAGGTTTAGTGATACGTGGTGGGGACTTCAATCTTAGACTGAATCCATACTGGGATGCTTCTGGTAATTCTCCACATCAAAATAACACCCAAAACAGGAAGACTCGGATGCTACTAAAAGAAATGGGAATCTGTGACGTGTGGAGGGAACTCAACCCCAGTGTAAAAGACTATACATTTTACTCAACTCCACATTCATCTTACTCAAGGATTGACTATTTTTTTATGTTTAATAGAGACATTGGAAGAGTAAAAACATGTAAAATAGGACTGATGGATCTCTCTGACCACAGTCTGATCTACATGGACTTAAATATCCAAAAATACACAAATAATACATTTTCTTGGAGGTTAAATTCAAATGTCCTGAAAGGACCATTGAAAGATGAATTGGAATCAGATATTCTCAGATATTTGGAAGAAAACGATAATGGAGAAGTATCCCCTTTAATACTGTGGGATGCATGCAAAGCTGTAATAAGAGGAAAGATTATTGCAAAACTGGCAACCTAAAAGAAACTAAGACAAGAAAAACTATCCACATTAGAGTCAGAACTTAAGAACCTACAAAAAGAACACAAAGGCAACACTCATTCTACTGACTCGCTCAAGATTAAGGAAATTAAAAACCAAATAAATGAGATCTACACAATAGAAATCCAGAAGAAACTTACATTTTTGAAACAAAAATACTATGAAGCAGGCAGTAAATCGGCAAAATTGCTAGCCTATAAATTGAGGAAACATCAAACAGAAAGAGCAATCTACAAAATCAGAGACCCAGTATCAAAGGAAATAAAATTCAGAATTCAGGATATTCTTAAAAGCTTCGAGAATTACTATAAGAACTTATACTCCCACAAAAAACATAAAAACGCATCCGAGGCATTCCTAAACACATTAAACCTTCCCCAACTTACGGAGTCACAAAATAAAACACTACTGTCAGAAATACATCCTAAAGAACTGGAAAAAGCAATTATGAAACTTAAAGCTAACAAATCCCCAGGAGCTGATGGCTATACAGCAGAGTGGTACAAAACCTTTAAACAGCAACTATCTCCTCTCCTCCTGAAAACATTTAATTATATGTCCTCCACACAGGGGAAATCTCCCCCTCCTGGAGAGAAGGGGTCATTGCAGTTATACCTAAACCTGAAAAGGATAAACTAGAGTGCTCCAACTACAGACCAATCAGTGTACTAAATCAGGATTATAAGCTTTTTACCATTATCCTTGCCAAAAGGTTAGAAAATATACTGACAGACCTAATTCATTTAGACCATTCATCATCATCATCATTGGCTCCATCGATCTCGAAAGATCATGGGGGGGTTTTGTGCCTTGGGTCATCATTCAGGGAGCTGCACCATCGGGCGTGGCTGTAGAGGCCGATACGGGATCTGCAGGTCCTGCCGCAGCCGTTGCAGATGAATTCTTCACAGTGTAGTGGGGGTCTCGACAGTCTCCTCTGTCTGCGGAGTCTCTTCTCCCCCCAGCGAGTGTCTCTTCTTTCCTCTGCTGTTCGGATGACATCCTGGGTGATGGTCCGCCAGTTGGAGCGGACGGAGGCGGCTGACTCCAGGTCGGAGGGGTTAAAGCCTCCAGCCTTGAGGTCACGCTTGCAAACATCCTTGAATCTGAGAGTTGGGCGTCCCTTTGATCTAGTTCCAGTAGCCAGCTCCCCATACAGTAAGTCTTTGGGGATGCGGCCATCCTCCATTCGGTTGACGTGGCCAAGCCATCGCAAGCGTCTCTTTGTCAGGATGGCAAACATACTGGGCACATCTGCTCTGGCCAGGACGTCGATGTTGGAGACACGGTCCTGCCAAGTGATGTGCAGTAGTCTGCGAAGGCAGCGCTGGTGGAAGGCGTTCAGTCGGCGTTCCTGGCAGGAGTAGAGGGTCCAAGCTTCACTGCCGTATAGGAGAGTACTCAGTACACAGGCCATGTAGACTCTTATCTTGGTGTTGATGGTTAGCATAGAGTTGTCCCAGACTCGCTTCGCCAGACGGGCCATCACCGTCGATGCCTTGCCGATACGGGCGTTCAGTTCGGCGTCTAGGGAGAGATTGCTGGAGATGATCGACCCGAGGTAGGTGAACTTGTCCACCACCGCAAGTGTGTGGTCGCCGATATTGATATTGGGAGCACTGCTGACATCCTGGCCCATGACCTCGGTCTTTTTAAGGCTGATGGTGAGGCCAAACTCAGAGCAGGCACGAGCAAAGCAGTTGATGAGACGCTGGAGCGCTTCCACGGTGTGGGCAACAAGACCAGCATCATCAGCAAAGAGCAGCTCCCTGATTAGAACACTTCGCACCTTGGTCTTTGATCTGAGGCGTGCCATGTTGAAGAGGCCTCCGTCGCTCCTGGTGTGGAGAAAGACACCGTCTTCAGAGCCCCGGAAGGCGTAGCACAGAAGCAGGGAGAAAAAGATGCCAAATAGGGTAGGAGCCAGAACACAACCCTGCTTCACACCGTTCTTGATCGGGAAAGGGTCTGAGGATAATCTATCAAACTGGACAATGCCGTTCATGTCCTGGTGGAATGACTTGATCATGCTCAAAAGCTTGGGGGGACATCCAATTCGTTGGAGGAGGGCAAACAGTCCATCCCTGCTGACCAAGTCAAAAGCCTTGGTCAGATCAATAAAGGCCAAAAAGAGGGGTTGTCTCTGCTCCCGACACTTTTCTTGCAGCTGCCTCATAGAGAAGACCATATCTATGGTTGACCTGGTTGCTCTGAATCCACACTGCGCCTCTGGATACACACGTTCGGCAAGTAGTTGTAGTCTGTTGAGGACGACACGGGCAAAGGCTTTGCCAACTATGCTTAGGAGTGAGATACCGCGATAGTTGTTACAATCGCTCCGCTCCCCCTTGTTCTTGTAAAGAGTGATGATTTTGACATCACGCATATCTTGGGGCACAGCCCCTTCCTCCCAGCACTGCAACAGGAGCTCATGGAGGTGTTTCAAGAGCGAGCTCTCCTTTGCGGTTTTGACGATTTCAGGGGGGATGTTGTCACTGCCCGGAGCCTTGCCGTTTGAGATAGAGTCTATCGCCTTGCTGAGCTCCTCGATGGTGGGTGGAGCGTCAAGCTCATCCATGACTGACAGTAGAGGGGTGTTCTCAAGGGCCGTGTTCGAGACGGTGGTTACTCTCGAGTAGAGCTCTTGGTAGTGCTCAGCCCATCTCTCCATTTGTTTACCGCGATCCTTGATGACATCTCCTGCAGCTGATTTAAGTGGGGCGGTCTTGATGACACTGGGACCGAAAGCCTTCTTCATGCCTTCGTACATTTTGCGCATGTTTCCGTGATCTGCAGAAAGCTGAATGTCCTGGCAGAGGTTAAGCCAGTAGTCGTTGGCACATCGCCTTGCAATCTTTTGTGCATTGTTCCTCGCAGCGCGCAGTGTAGCAAGCGTCTGCACAGAGGGCTCCTTCTTGTGGGCAATTAGGGCTGCACGCTTGGCAGCGATTGCAGGTTCCATCTCAGCGGCTCCAGCTTCAAACCAATCTGCACTCTTCCCCACCTTTTTCCCAAAGGTACCTATGGCGGTCTCAAACACAGCCTCACGGATATGGTTCCACCTTGCAGAAGCACAGTCAGTGGGACAATCCACCAGGGCTTCATTTACGACTTTAGCATAGCGTTCCCGCAGTTTAGGTACTGTAATCATAGCTGTGTTGATGCGGGGTCGGGGTTTCTGCTTGGAGCGGTTGACACGTCTGAGGCAGAGACGTACCTTAGTGGCGACCAGGGAATGGTCGGTGTCACAGTCAGCGCTGTGGAAACTGCGCGTGACCAGCACTCGATTCAGCAGGGATCTCCTGGTGATGACAAAGTCCAGCTGATGCCAGTAGCGAGACCTTGGATGTCTCCAGGACACACGGTGACAAGGCTTGGTGGAGAAGAATGTGTTGGTCAGACAGAGGTCATGAAAGGAGCAGAGTTCAAGGAGGCGTTGACCGTTCTCGTTGAGCTTGCCGATGCCGAAGCGGCCAATGCAGCGGGGCCAGGAGTCATGATCTGCCCCTATCCGTGCGTTAAAGTCACCAAGCAGAAACAGGTGCTCCTTGGCAGGGATCTGCTGGATCCTGGTTTCGAGCGCCTCGTAGAATGCATCTTTCATCTCAATTGAAGAGCAGAGCGTCGGAGCATAGGCGCTAAGGATATTAGCTGGTCCAGAGGAGGTTATGAGACGGAGAGAGAGGACTCGTGGAGTGCCTGAAGACGGCGGTTCAACAGAGGACAGAAGGGAGTTTCGAACAGCGAATCCAACACCATACAGGCGAGGCTCGTCAGGCTCCTGTCCCTGCCAGAAAAACGTATAGTTCTTCTCCTTCAAGCTGCCGTTGCCCGGGAGTCGTGTCTCTTGCAGTGCTGCAATGTCAATATTAAGCCTCTTCAGCTCGCGGTCGATGATAGCAGTTTTCCTGGCATTGTTGATTTGCTGGAGGTCGTCAGAGAGGCCAGGACACATTGTTCTGACGTTCCAGGTTGCCAGACTCAGCGCTGGCGGCTTTGGTTTCTTGATATTAGCTGGTGCAGTGATTACAGTCCGTGATTCAGCTTTTGGCCTACACTTCAAGCACCCTTTGAAGTAAGCGGACCGTGACGGGCCAGCACCTTACTGACTGGGGGCTGCCCAGCTAAAGGCGGGCGGTAGCTGGCCAGTGGGACACAACGATCCCTCCCACCGTCGGGAGACAGCCCTAGGCGCCCGAGCTTACGCCAATTTGCTCTGGACTTTTAACCAGTAACTGCGTCTCCCCGTATTTGAGCTGCCGCAGAAGGCGGCACTGGAGTGACCTCTCCAGGGCACAGGCCAGGGCGAAGTTGTGGAGAAACTGAGATGCCCAGTTGACAGATCCTCCTTCTCGGCCTTGTTGGTAGTGTCCAATGGAAGGAACTAGCCGATACAGTTTGGTACCAACTTGGCTACAGGAGTTGCCGGGAGGTCCCGCTACGCGAAGACCAACCGCCTTCGGGGCTCCACTCCGGATTTTCTGTAGGGGTTGTCTCCCTTAGCCATTGTCACTCCCGTGACGACCACAAGGCAGTGGTGCTATTTGCCCATAGCTGGGGGTTGTTTTGTGTGGCACCAGGGCGTGTCCACGCGCCGGTGGGCCTGCGTGCCACACATTTGGGCCCAGCCCAAGGGGGACACACCTCCTCCCTTAATGCGACAGGTTGTACTGGGCTACATCTTACCAGTAGAGGAGAGAGAAAACTTCCTCCCCCCACCTGACATGAAATTCATTTAGACCAAACAGGTTTTATAAGACAAAGACAGACACAAGACAACATTCGACACACTTTACACATAATTCATCATATAAAAAAATATAACTTAAATGCAGTCATATTGGGATTAGATGCTGAAAAAGCATTCGATTCGGCTGACTGGTCTTTTCTATATAGAATCTTATCCAGTTTCAATTTTCATAACAACTTCATTTGAACTATACAGGCATTATATAAAAAACCAACAGCTAAAATAAGGATTAACGGTAATTTATCATCATCTTTTGAACTGGAAAGAGGATGTCGTCAGGGCTGCCCCCTGTCTCCACTGCTCTTTGCAATCTTCATAGAACCTCTGAGCCAATGGATAAGACAAAATCAAAAAATTCAAGGTATTACACTTGGTCAGAAGGAACATAAAATAGCACTCTTTGCTGATGACATTTTAATATACCTAGGGCAGCCGGACACTTCTTTACCAGAACTAACCTCAATTTTTTCAAAGTATGGAGATTTATTGGGGTACAAATTAAACATGCATAAAACCCAAATTTTAACATTCAACTATGACCCAAATCATTATTCACTAAGCAAACTCAAAACTAACTGGGAGATGGAATCTATGAAATATCTGGGGGTCAATATCCCGAAACAACTCAACAAAATTATATCACTAAACTATGATCCACTGGTGACAAAAATAAAATCTGACCTAACAAGATGGAATATGATACCATTCTTGGGTACTGCACAAAGAATTGAAGCAGTCAAAATGAATATACTTCCACGTCTTCTATACCTTTTCCAAACAATACCGGTAGAACCTCCCAAAAAAACATGGCAGGAACTGGACAGAAGGATCTCTAGATTCATATGGCAGGGCAAGAGACCTAGAATCAGATATAGAACCCTACAGCTAAACAAAGACAAAGGTGGGCTCGCGCTGCCAAATATCAGGGACTACTTTAAAGCCGCACAAATTAAAACTTTAGTAGAGATATGTAACCCAGTCTACACTGCACAATGGAAGGAGATCGAATGCCAAATAACAAGTGACATCCCCCTACAGGCGATAATAGGGAACAATGCCTTACCTAAGCTTTTGAATAACACTAACCCGTGGATAGAGACCCCGCTAAAAATTTGGTTTAAGATAGTCAGAGAGAATCAAACTAAAGAGCCCTATCGACTTCTGCAATGGATTGCCTATGATCAAGACTTTACTCCTAATAAAACAGACTCCAGATTTAAAAAGTGGAAGGAGAAAGGGCTGATAAAATATTACGATTTTTTTAAAGGGCAAATCTTAAGAAGTTTTGAAGATTTGAAAAAACAAGGCCTAATAAATCAAGACCTTTACAGGTTCTTCCAGCTTAGACACCACATAAACAATATACTTAAAAAGGAGGATTTGGAAAGGGCCCAGTCAGGTGTTCTGAAGGTCTTCTTAATGGCATATAAAGGGATCCCAGGGATCAGATACATTTCTAAAATATACCAAGGTCTTCAAGACTTAAAAGGAGACAACACATCTTATATAAAAGAGAGATGGGAAAAAGAGGGGAATTTCACTTTACAACTGGAAATATGGGAAAAGCTAAATAAACAGCAATGGAAAAGTATCTCATCCCTGCAGTGGAGAGAATTTGGATGGAAAAACTTGGTAAGATTTTTCAGAACACCTGCACAAAACAAATTTACCCATAAGGGGTTGAACTGTTGGCGCTTGTGTGGTGAAAAGACTGCAAATCATTTTCATGTGTTTTGGTCATGCCCAGTTATCCACCAATATTGGACCAATGTACAGACAATATTGGGGAAAATATTCAAAATAACAGTTCCCTTTTCTTTTGTAACTTTGTATTTGGGTTTACTACCGGACTCACTGGAAAGACGAGGAGAAAAATACCTATTCAATGTTTTAATATTGGCAAGCAAAAAAGCTCTAACTAAAAAATGGATGTTGAAGGACTGTCCTACACCTGAAGATTGGATTAACGTGATCCAAGACATTTACTCGATGGAAAAGTTGACATTCGCACTGAGACAGGACAAGGATGGGTTCATGAACTTTTGGCAACCCTGGATCGCATATGTGTCTTCCATTAGATCTAATCTTTGACAAATACCATTTCAATAATGGTTCCGCTCTTTGTTCCAACGCTACTCAGATGCTCTTTTACCTTTATTTACTTACTTTTTCTTTTTGTTTGTTTTTTGCTGGTTTGTTTGTTTGGTTTTTTTTGTTTT